>JAJOZX010000338.1:715000-1335000 GCA_023014485.1 Bathynomus jamesi
CCTCCTTTTTCTCACCACACGTAGATGCATCTTACACACAACACAATCTTTCAAAAAAAAAAGCATCATTCTAGGGGGCAGGGACAATTCGACGTGGCCGACTCGATGCGACCCAACTCGATGTGGCCGACTCGATGCGACCCATCTCGATGTGGCCGACTCGATGTCAGGACAACTCGATGTCAAGCCAAGTCGATGCCAGGCCAAGTCGATTTCATTTTCTTTGTATATTTAATGTAGGTTAACTGAATGCCCGGTTAGGTCAACTGTACGCCCTTGACGATTGGTTAGGTTAAGTTGTGATATTTTCGTTAAAACTAACGAAAATATCCCTTAGGGATATCACATCGAGTTGTCCTGACATCGAGTCGGCCACATCGAGTTGGGTCGCATCGAGTCGGCCACATCGAATCGTACCCAACCCTCATTCTAGATCTTGATTTCAGTTCTTTACTTCTTTAAGGGAGTGGCGTTTCTGCGGGTATTCGCCATTGTACCCTCCTTCCATAGAAAAACTAACGTAACCTCAACTAACCTAACTTAACCTAAACTTAAAAATATTTGTGTGTGTGTATATAATATATATATATATTACATGTGTGTGTGTGTGTGTGTGTGTGACTTTTATACTATGAACTTTAGCGGCTACCATTCAACTCCGTCTTAGGCATAAAGTGATATTACAACGTCGAGTCGAACCCCTGACCTCAATCTTTATAGTACAATAATTCGTTTTTGCATCACTTAACCTCATTATTTTTATTTATTTTTCCTTATCTTTGCGCAATAGCACTTACAATTCATCCTGGTTGACCATCATCTTATATTAGACTCATACATAAACAATTTTAAAAATAATGAGTAAATAGAAACACATCTGCTAAAATATCTATTAACATGTCAAGAGAACATATTTGTATTAGTAAACTCACAAATAATGGCTGAAATGGTTAATACATACAACTCGTTTTAGAAATAATAATACATCACATGGAATACAATATTTATTAACATGTCAAGAGGTTATTTTTTATTTTCCTTAACATAGTAAACTTACAAATAATGGCTAAAATAGTTAATGATAATGTCTTTTTAAAAATAATAATACATCACAGATACATACATTATTTATTAATATGACAAGAGATTATTTTTTATTAATATAGTAAACTCAAATAATGGAGAAATAGTTACATCCTCATTGCTTTGTATAATACAAGGGGTCCCCGTTATCCGAGTCCCAGCATAAAAATTCCCCGCACTTACGAGGATTACGATAAACCTTCGGGAAAGTTGATGACATTCTCGATTATTTTAAGAAGAATGATCCTCTCTACGATCGTGCTGCCAAGGTTGAACGTGAAATAAGAGATGTGTTAGCATGTTATCAGGCATATTTTACAGGAAAAAGTGCGTGCTGAAAAATAAACCACTCTCGATTCATTCTTTGTGCAACGCAAACCGGCCACAGAGGAATCTGAACCTCATCCAGGTCCTTCTGGTTTAAGGCACTAATTCGGGGAGGAGATGAGGAGATGGCATTAAACGACCCGCCTACTCGTCCTGCCTCTTCATCATCATCATCCTTAACCTCTGCCTAATACTCTCCCAACATCACCCTCAATTTATCCAAACAAGCCCAACACCTCTACTTTTGAAGATAAGATAATAAAAATCACTGATGGATTTAAAACAGCTTATTTTAAAAATATTTTACTCTAATACTGTAATAAAATATCTTTTTGAGTATTATTTATTATCTTATGGTCCCGATCAAACACTATCCCAATATCGCATTATATCTTATGGGTAGAAATTCCCTGATTTAAGTGGATTCGCTTTAAGTGTCGTTTTTCGATTCCCTATTAGCCTCGGATAACGGGGAAACGCCCTGTACAAGAAATTAATTTTAGAAATAATGACCCATTTAAAGTATGAAGCTTTCTATACTCAATATACAGAGCTTTAAGATCATTTAGAATTATTTTTGTTCCTACTTTACCCTTGGCTGTAACATTTCTATAATTCTTAATCTTTAAACATATAGATTAAAAAGCATGCTCTGGTACACGGTCAGATATTACAATATTACCATGAAAAATTATTGTGTATATATAATACTGTAAGCGAGCGCTTATTCTCTTTTAAACTTTTTTTTCAATTGAAAACTGTTCAGAGTTCATATTAATGCACAATGAAGTCCTCTAAATCGCAACGACAGTTAGAGCTCCGCCGGATAAACGGTGAAGGCGAGGGAGGGTTTGTAACGCTCTAGACCAGCGTCCCAAAGTAACTGGTACTTTTCGAGGGAAGTGTCTTCTAAATATTCTTTAAGCTCTAAGCCATTCTCACTTGATCACATCTACACTTCAAAGAGCCTCCAATTAAAATTGTATAAACATTGTATACACGGTATCAAAATAACGCATCTCATCAACTCGGGAATTTAATAAAAGTTTCAGGTTGAGGAAGGTGGCTATTTCAGATAGTCTATCGAAGATGAAACGGTAACAAGAAGGCACTATCATCATTGTTTGTACTGAAGTTTTATAGATTAGTTTTCCACATCAATCGTGTTTCAACGCAGGGATGCTTTGTATCGCGACTCACAGTTAACATGCAAATAATACAGTATGAGAGGGGTATCACTAATCGTCACTCTTGTTGCACGCGAGGTAGCTGGTATTTTATAATTTTCCTCCTTCTCAACCAACATAAGGATTTTCGACATCTCATCAACACTCAAATAAATACGAGGGTAATTCAATAAGTATCCGCACTTTTTATTTTCACAATTTTATTTTCACATCTGATAGATTATAAACACATCACTTCTCAACATAGTCTCCCTGTTTCTCAATACACTTAGTCCAGCGATCTACAAGCTTCCTAATGCCATCACAAAAGAATGTTTTCGGCTGTGTGCGTAGCCAGTCATGCACCGCCTCCTTCAGATCATCATCGCCTTGGAATCGTTGACCTCTCAAAGCGTCTTTTAGTGGTCCAAACAGATAAAAATCCGAAGGTGCTAGGTCTGGACTGTAGGCTGGATGGTCGAGAACTTCAAATTTAAGTTCTTGAAGGCATTTTCTAGTATGTGCAGCGGTATGAGGGCGCGCATTGTCGTGTAACAGAATAACACCTTCCGACAATCTCCCTCTCCGTTTTGTGCGAATTGCTTGCTTTAACTCATTCCGAAGCATGTCAGAATATGATGCACTTGTTACTGTAGTTCCATGCTCTAGATAATGTTCAAGGATAGGGCCTCGTGTATCTCAAAACAGTGTTAGCATAACTTTACCTGCTGACGGCTGCGCTTTGAACTTCCTTGCAACGGGAGATGTTGGATGCTTCCATTGCATGCTCTGTCGTTTGCTTTCTGGTTCATAGTGATGGATCCAGATATGGACGTCTGCTCTCGTCTTTTGGCGCGGTATCATAATGAAGGTGAAAACTTTTTGGAGCGCATTATCACTGGAGATAAAACCGGGATCCATCACTATGAACCAGAAAGTAAACGACAGAGCATGCAATGGAAGCATCCAACATCTCCCGTTGCAAGGAAGTTCAAAGCGCAGCCGTCAGCAGGTAAAATTATGCTAACACTGTTTTCGGATACACGAAGCCCTATCCTTGAACATTATCTAGAGCGTGGAGCTACAGTAACAATTGCATCGTATTCTGACATACTATCGTAGTTAAAGTTATGTTTGTAGGGGATAGTCCACTGTTGTTTAAAATGTCGTGAGTGAGAAAAGTGTAAGGGAAATACCCTTTTGAAACTTCTGTATCCACCCCATCACCTTGGGTAGCTTAGCTAATTTGCAAGGTGTGAACAACAGTGTGTCTGTGAATTTTACATTATTCCTTATCTGCATTTGTATGAGTTTATTACCTCTCTTCAAGGGGTCATCCGTGAATAGCTGATGACTTATGTTCAAGCAGCTCCTTATAAAGAAACTGTATCAAGCTTTGCGGCGTTATGCGCTAGAACATATGCAGTCATTTTTTTAAACTGATCGGCTAGTTTGACTATATAATCCACAAACAGCTTTACGGGTGATTCTGGGATAATCGTCTTAAAAATAATGGTTCGTTTACCACACGTGTGCGACAGTCATCACACTCAACATTCGAACATTCGTTGGAGAGTGTTTGGCTCACGAGCAAATGTGGGACAACTTCCTTCGTCTCAGGGTTAGTGTAGATCTCTATGTCGTGGTATACTGTAATACACGATTTAGTCAGGCTTGACATCTTTCATATAACAAACATGCTTCACCCAATCCACCTCATTTCTCATTACACGTTGGACGATGAATTTCATTGCACTATGCGGAAACTCACTGTTCTCATTCATCGTATGAGAGCAGTGAGTTGACACACGTACTATTCATCTGATGGAGATTATAACATTCATAATTGAAAAACATACGTTTACTCTACCACACGGCCTACGCATCTATGATTTTTACATTAAGTGCATACCATATGACAGTCCTTACAATGTTTTAGTAAATCATTTGTAAATTCAAGGCACCACTTACACAAATCGTGATATCGTCCATACTTACGACTTTAATCGTAACTAGCGAAGCATTTTAATATGTCTATGTCCTTCCAAACCTAAAATAAGGAACGGTCTTGTACGATCTGTCACACGACTCTTAAAAGCATGCGTTTTTCTACCATATTCATCCAAACCAAAAAACAACTATTCGTACTCTCATCTTCCGCTCCACCTTCACCAGCTTCAGAACCCATATTACACTCAAATTAAGTTCACAGGATCTAGACAGCTTTTGCGCACGATCTATAACCAAATGCTTTTGGTTACCATGTTAAGAATACCGGTTCTAGGTAAATTCCACCGCGGAAAATTGCACCACGGTAAATTCCACCAGGTAAATTCCACCAATGGTAAATTCCACCAAAGTAAATTCCACCAGGTAAATTCCACCAATGGTAAATTCCACCAGGTAAATTCCACCCCAAATTATTTAAAATAAAATATGATTTAAATAAGTAAAATGTAAATATTTTATTCATATGGGTACAAATAGAAGAATACAACGAATATTACAATAATTTATGGTGCTCTTCCAATATGTGCTCTACCGCGAAATTTACATTCCAATACATGATCTACCTTAGATTATTCGGATTAGCAGCAGGTACGTTAGTTAGCCTTATAAGGCTAACTAACGAAAATATCACGACTTAACCTAACCAATCGTCAAGGGCGTATAGTTGACCTAACGATTGGTTAGGTTAAGTCATGATATTTTCGTTAGTGCTAATCCGAATAATCTAAGGTAATATTTACATTTTACTTACATTACTTAAATATGATTTAAATAAGTAAAATGTAAATATTACCTTAGATTATTCGGATTAGCACTAACGAAAATATCATGACTTAACCTAACCAATCGTTAGGTCAACTATACGCCCTTGACGATTGGTTAGGTTAAGTCGTGATATTTTCGTTAGTTAGCCTTATAAGGCTAACTAACGTACCTGCTGCTAATCCGAATAATCTAAGGTAGATCACGTATTGGAATGTAAATTTCGCGGTAGAGCACATATTGGAAGAGCACCATAAATTATTGTAATATTCGTTGTATTATTCTATTTGTACCCATATGAATAAAATATTTACATTTTACTTATTTAAATCATATTTTATTTTAAATAATTTGGGGTGGAATTTACCTGGTGGAATTTACTTTGGTGGAATTTACCATTGGTGGAATTTACCTGGTGGAATTTACCGTGGTGGAATATACCGTGAGGGAATATACCGGCCACCAGAATACCAATCATATGCGCTAGAATCACAGCCATAAAGCCGTAACCACGACCGTTATTTTTGTGTCTTTTATAAATTTGATAGCTGTTAAAGTTTAAAGTATAAGGTGTAGCGTCATGCCCCTTAACACAGAAGACGTGGTCAATATCGATCGTGAAATTCTCCATATTGAATTTTGACCCACTCTACATCGATTTCTCAATATCCTCCGCAGTCAGGCGCCTGTAGGGTATAACTACCCCCAAACAGGTCACCGTCCTCATCATTCGGTTCAAAACCAAGTGCCTACCTCACCCGGGTCTCCCGCCCCTCTACAGAGGTATCTTTACTGAAGGAATAAAGAAGAAAGATGTTGAGAATTTTTTGAGTGAAACTTATACATTTCATAAGCGTGTGCGAAAAAAGTTTAAACCGGTTGAAACAAAAGCACCATCGTTCGACACTATGGCAGGCAGATTTGACTGATATGCAAAGGTACTTGACGTATATTGATGGTTATAAATATATTCTCTTCATAATTGACATCTCCAGATACTTACGGCTTGTACCTCTTAAAAATAAAACCCCAGACGAGGTTGCTAAAGTTAAAACGTCTTTGATATTAAAGGAAAATAGAATCGCTGCCTATTTCTCTGCAGATTTAGGAAGAATTTATATGTCGGTCTTTTCAAAACATGTTGGCGGAATTTAACACTGGCAATTATAGCAGCAACTCTGTCCATATATTATCTTTAGCCGAAAGAGTACAGCGAACTATTAAGGAGTGCATACATCGTTATTTTACATACAAAAATACCTACAGATACATGGATATTCTGAGTCAGTTAGTATCATCCTGCAATCGCTCTTATCATCGAATGATTGGAAAATTGCCTAATGAAGTTTTTATAAGATGTGTGTATACAGAATCGGAAAATAGTACCAGAGCAGCACCCTTGGCAAGACGTTTCAAAATCAAAGATTACGTACGTGTTTCAGGACCAGGAGAAAAGTTCATGAAAGGTTTTAAACAAGGTTCGACAAAGGAAATTTTTAAAGTTTGGTGCATCAAGCACCAAACTAAACGGTGAAAAAATTGGGAGTGGCTTCTATGGCGAGGAACGTCAGAAGGTTACGTTCAATTTAGGGAAAAAGACGTTTAAAATTGAAAAATCTTAGGAAGGAAAGGTTCGGGGAAATGAAAAATGTATTGGTAAAATAGTTTGATTACCCGGAAAGTTTCAACTCTTATATAAAAGTTAGTGCGTTAATGAGACTCTGATAGTATAGAACATGACTTCTCACCAGTTCTACGTCACACTGCCATCATCAGCTCGATGGGAACATACCCCGACAATACTCTGCCCAATTTCACAACAGATCTGCATAAGCCTATTAATTTGGAATGTGAGTCATACGATGTGGTGTTGTGTGAATTTCAACTGAATGCCAAGTTTTTAAGCAGTGAGGATAAAACCAGTTGTTTTATAGTTCTTAGAAAACGCGATGAAGTTGAGAAAGTGGCCGTGGTAAAGGATAAAACTATGCGCTCAGCACGGAACGGTGGTGTATAGCACAAAAGTAACACTAGACCCAAGCCATTATGACAACACGGAGGATATTGTAAGAGACCTAAATAAGAGCTTGGATAAATCTAAACTTACAAATGATCTACTTTTCGAAATCATATGTGTAGCATGGATTATAGGTTCTGAACATGCTCTATTGTTAAAATCGGAGACGAAAAGAAATATTAGAGAGAAAAGAGTGCTCAAGATTCTACCTAATGGCAGCTACAGGGTGGGGCACGGGAATCAAGTGTTTTTTGAATAGCTAGTAATCGGCCATTAGGAATGGGAGGGGCGTGCGGTAGGTAGCATTCCATTCCTGGGTTCATAGCATTTAACTTTAACTAACACTCACCTTTATCTTTCAGGTGCCATCATGGAGCAGTGGACGTTAGAACACAGCATGTTCGCGTATGATCATTTTGTTAGGAGTGGCGAGTCAGTGACAGCAGTTCAGCGTGCGTTTCGCCGCAGATTCAACATTCATCGAAATGACCTCTGTTCCCGCTCGTGACACAATCTTACGTTGGGTTAACAATCTTCGAACGGAGGCTCAATAATGAAAACAAAACCGAAGGGGCCGCAACGCACTGTGCGTACTCTCCAGAGAACGTTGAAAGGGTCAGACAAGCGATGTTGCAAAGCCCAGGCCGCTCTGCTCGGAGACATTTCAGCTGCACTCGGAATCAGCAATCGTACTGTTAGAACGGAATTTTGCATGAAGAATTACATTTTCACCCATACAAGTTAGCGATGGTGCAGGAATTGAATGTAAACGATTGCCCCCAACGACTGAATTTGCACAGGAAATGCTTGCACTTTATGAGCAGAATGAAAACATGATGGTGGTAATGAGTGATGAAGCCCATTTCCACCTTAATGGGGCCGTCAACAATCAAAACTGTCGGTATTGGGCTGCTGAAAATCCGCGACAACTCCATGAAAAATGCTGCATAGCCCTAAGGTTACAGTTTGGTGCGCGGTGGGAAAGTTTGGCGTCATCGGTCCTATTTCTTCGAACAAAATGGGGTTACTGTTACCATAACATCTGGGCGTTACATTGAGATGGTGAACACCTTTTTCATCCCTGAGTTACGAAGAAGGCGTATTGCTTCGTCGACATTTGTGGTTTCAGCAAGATGGGGCCACGCCACACACCGCCAGAGCGTCAATGGCTGTTCTTCGCCCCCTGTTTCCCAAACCATCTCATTTCGAGATTTGGTGACATTGCATGGCCCCCTCGTCCCCTGACTTGTCCACATGTGACTTCTTTCTCTATGGGGTACCTCAAGTCACGTGTCTACGAGGACAAGCCCCGTACATTAGATGCATTGAAGGAAGCGATCCGTCAACAAATCATCCAAATCAACAGAGACCTGCTGGGAAGAGTGGAGGGCCAATTTTCGTAAACGCCTTCAACAATGCGTCGACGGCCAAGGACATCATATATGCCAGATATAATTTTCGGTACATGATTTATTATGACATGAAATGCTATGTTCTTACGAATGTTGTTCTACCAATATATTTTCTTTACAAAAATAAATATCATTTTCCTGATTATTCCAAAAACACTTGGTTCCCGTGCCCCACCCTGTACAATTTTGCTTTCCAAAGTGATACTTTTCAGGAACTACAGGATGATAAGACCAGTTTATTATACCACTTAAAATTGGAAAGTCTGCTAGACAGGCCTCCTATGTGCTACATCTACAGTATAGTAATATGGTAAAACATCAATGTTTTGGGGGAGGTGCGTTTGCTACGCATTGGGCATATACCTGATCATGGAGGAGAAAGTTTGAGCATAAGCTATGATAAACCCAATTATGTCAAAGTTTCTTCTAACATACTGAATAGTATTGTGATACACATAAAAACGGTTGTAGGTCAAAACTAGCCATTCTGTTATGGAAATTAACAGTGAAACTTTACTTTCGGCGTAAAGCCCTTAGTATGTGTACGGTGGTATGAGATACCAACGCGGTAATGGCTTCGGTTCGATTTTTTCTTCCATATTACGAACGGCCGTTCCCTTACTAAAGAGTTGTGCCGAATATCTCGGTCAGAAAGTTCTACAATCAGGTATTACCACGGTTAAAGGTGGATTGGGTGTCAAGCCTAAAGCAGTTTTAAAAAGGTAGTCAATGCGATGTATATTTAAATCAAGTGAATGTCTGCACAGATTTCAATTATTATCATTGCCCTATATACTTAGAAAATGTTCTAAATTATTCAAAAAATGCCAAGGAAACCCAGTTGCATGCCACAAGGTATTATACCTCTAAAGCAGAAAAAATGTAAAAGAAATTTAAAAATTCTAAAAAAAAATAAAATAATTGTTATGCGCACCTACACAGCGATTTCTTATTTGAAGATAGTTCTCGTCAATGGGACTGAGATGAAGAATAAAATCACATGCACGAACTTAGAGCTATATTTAAAGTTGCCTGAGGAGGGAGTAAAGGTCTCTAAACCAGTAGTTCTACACATTATTGAAAAGTATCTCAGTGTACGACGCTTACCCATTTTCAGTGGATTGGAACTATGGAATGATTTAAATGCTGATATAAAAAATATTGTGAATGTAAATTCGTTTAAAACCAAGTTGAAATCCCGATTAATAATGGCATACTAATAAAAATCTAGAATTAAGGTATTGTTTATTCATTTCAAGTGTGTAATCTAGGAATTAAAAACACATTACATGTGATTGTTCAGTTCTTATCTGTCATGTATAATATTGATTTCTTTGTATGGTATTGGTATAATACCTTCAATAATGACCTTGCATTTGTCATATCGATAATGATAATTTAAGATTAATACATATGTAGCGGTCAGACAAAGAATTTCCTTCTCCCCGCCATTCTCAAACATCATGGAATCAAAACAAAGGCTATTCACGTGGGCATGAAGCTGACCCACACAGGAAACACAGATTCTGTGGTATTTCCCGAAGCGACCACCAGAGGACGTCACCAAGACCTATAAAATATAGCTTCTTCCTTCGTCAGTAGCACCATTCGTCAAGCCACCTGCTCTCCGGCCTTCGCCGGAGAGCGTCCTGCTGTTCCTTCAAGGCTCCGGTCGAGCCTACACGAAGTCTATCATCAAGTAAGACCCTCTACAACTTCATCTTGCAAGAAGCAACGTCACTGCTGTAGGAGCTTCCGTTTGGGTCCTTCTCTACAAGTCTCTACCGGCCCTCAACACTCATCCTCTCGCCGGTAAGGCCAGTCCGCCTGTAGAAGCAATCACCAGAAGCCAAGGTCAGTAAACCTTCTATTAGGCCACGAGCCAAACCTCATTTTTGCTCGTCACTCATCTTCTCGCTACAATTCGAGCGGCGCCTGTTCAACAAGTATCTCAACAGGCCCATTACAGTCTCCAAGGTCAGCAAGGGCGGACGCAATACGGTCAACCTTCAAGCAGCTCTTCCATCTCCAGAGTATTCATTATTTCGGTAAGCCTACCTTCGTCTTCGTTGTTAAACAACGCAATATGGTCAACTTTCAAGCAGCTCTTCAGTCTCCAGAGTATTCATCATTGCAGTAAGCTTCCGTTGCGTTCGTCTTAAGCCACTCACACGAAGCCTACACAGTGTAATCGTGCGTCGCGTTTAGGCTATATCCAAGTGTACGCAAGCAAACGAAAACTAACACTCATTAAACCGCAGTAGGCCTTTTCAAGTGTTATACCAATATCGTAATTTTGTATCACACTGTTATAGTGATCATTCATATAATTTAATTATCGTGTATTTTATTGTTTATTTTCTCTTTTATGCATTTCATTCTTGACGGCCTAATCCATTTACTGTACCAACCGTACGGGCATTCGTTATTTATTCTGTGTTCACTCGGCATGTCATTAGCCTACCTAAATTAGTGTTTATCATCATTGTACTTAACAATTAGACGGTATAACCATTTCTTATTGCTAATACTAAGTCATCTTTAGCATAATATAAATGCCGTTATATCATTGTTAATCATTATTAGGTTTCAGATTTCTATGCACTAAAAATCTGCTAAATATGCATGCAAATATGCATTGAAAATGTTGAAAATATGCACTTATTTATGCACTATAAATTTGAACGTTCCTAGTCTAAATTAGGATTTTCAAATAATGAAGTACCAGATTTACAGTTTATTGAATGTATGAAATAAAATTGTATTTACCAAACAAACTAACATGCATAATAAAACTAAAATAACAAATCCATTGCTCAATTTGCAACAAAAATAGGACACATTTTAGAACTGCAATTAAGTTCTTGACTACAAATAAATTGAATTACACTTTATAACTACAATATTCATTAAATTTTATTATTATTATTTATTAATCATTTTTATTGTAAACTTTTACCAAATAGTCCTTAAATATGCACTTTAACACAAAAATCATGGAAATATGCATTTATCTTAAAAAACTGTAAATTATGCACTTATGCATGCAAATATGCAATATGCAAAAATCCGAAGCCTAATCATTATAAATACCTTCACTGAACAGTGTTCATCGCTGTGAACAAATAATTTATTTATTTTCCTAATTAAACACAAAACAACAGGGGAATTTTTCTCTCCTATTTAAATATTGTTTATTTGGGCGGTAGGCCCAAATTGGTGACCTTAATTTCATATAATTTTATTCAGTAATTATAGTAAGCCTACTTTCTTAGCCACATCAAATCGGTGATCCGTATGCCACTATAAATTGCTGACCCTGAAGTGACTATAAATTGGTAACTCCAGCCTTATCATCAACAATCAATCATTATCAATCAATTAACCATTATCATTATTAGAGTGCCAACATTACGCTATAAACCGGTAACATCAGATTGGTTAAGACTAGGCTACTATACATATTTTAACTATTAATAATATTTATTTATTTATTTATTATTAATAATAACTATCTGTTTTATTTTTATAAGAACCCAGTAAAGCCTAAAGCTTAAGGGCCAAATTAAATAAAATAAATACTCCAGCTTCACAGTTATTTATGTTATTGTAAATTGTAAAACCAGTGTATTTATTTTATTATTAATAAAGATTATTCAATTCAATTGAACAGTATAATCCGTAGTTAAACAAATGGGGAGTGAAAGGTTTTTATTGAGATCGACGGCTAAGTACCCTACAAAACGCACCAACTGAAAATGTTTGCTGTTACTGTTTACTGTTTAATGTTACGTCTAGTTTATCCTCGAAACAGCTTGGCAATGTTGTGTTGGGAAATTTACCACAGAGAATACTCATGAAAATGGTTAACCATGCCACTGTTTCAGGCAAATATAAAAATCCTCATTCAAGTTTGAACATTTTAACTTGAAGAGTTAAATTTACCATTCACCACTGATGGTGAATAGGACGTCTGTCGGTAGAGGTCTAGAAATGAATTAATCTACTGAAAATGAAATTTCATCGTGTTCAAATGCCTTCCACAATTTGTTTCTTGGTACGAGTTGTAACGTAGTTGGAATTAGTGTATCTCTGGGCGACTATACAAACAGGACTAATATGTCTATTCCTTCGACATTTCGGCTGATCACTACTCGGATGCTTGTACGCACTTAAATCCTCAAAAACAGGAAAATTTGTGAGTGAAATTACACTATATAGAATCAGGTTTAGATCGGTGATAACGGATTTTTAACGGACGAGCTCACAGTTCAGACGGTTATGAAGAACAATTACTTTATGCGAAGCATTTTCATAGGTGCATATGGAAAGATAAAGTGGTGAAGTTGCACAAGAAGAAAGACCGTCGGATTTATACTTAATACCGATATCTCGACAGGACCGGGGATTCATTGGTTGGGTGTGTATTTCAGAAGGGACAGCAAACATGCTGTTTCTATGATTCACTTGGTAAATCGCCGTTTCATGACCCGAGTATAGCGAAATTCCTAAAAAATTGCATATACCTGGCATTATATCGAATTCTTATAAGCATCTGAGCTTACATAGTAATGTATGTGGACAATAATGTCTGCCGTTTTGCTGTACATGTCAAGAAGATACTCTCATGAGGATGTTTTGGAAATTTTTAGGAAATGTGATTCAGACTTAAATGATTAGCTTCTATTTAATCAAATAAATTATCTCTTTCAACTTGTAACTAAAAACAGTGTATAGTGTAGCAAGAATGGTGGAGTTTTTATTTATATTTCTTATGTACCTTGTAAACTATGAACAGTTATTAATTCTTATGGCTATAATCATTACAAGTGTAAGTCTTACATGTGTAATCAGTGCACGAATTAACTTATGTTTCCTTTCAGAATGTATATGTGTGTGTTCTGTTTAATAAACGAATTTAAAATTTTCTGTATTATTTCTTTCTTAGAAACTAAAGAGTGCTAAAATTTGTAGACTTCTATTATTATATTTATATAATAAAAATAAAAATATAATTTCACTGTAAGTAAAGAATAACACACGCATATATAAATAAATAATTAATTACAGGCATTTTTACTTGTGCAAAATCACTTACATAAATTAAACCTTGAAGATTACTCTCGTTACCCTCTTTCAATCATAGAAGAAAATGTATTATTCTCATAAAAGAACATTTATTGTAAGGCATACTATAATAAATTTCGCAGTTCCCAGCCAAAAACATGCGCATATATAAATAACTAGTTTCATACAGTTACAAAGGTGTAAAAAACCTTAAAACCTTACATGAAATCAGGACTCAAAATGTGTCTAGTATGCGTTCGGTCCATCATTACTGCATTCCTCTTCGATCTGATTGTGAACCCTATAAATAGACAAAAAGATTCCATGTATATAAAGATAGATAAGCAAAGTAATATATATATATATATATATATATATATATATATATATATATATATTATTTTCAATAGGTAGGAAAATAATTATTAAATTGCTTTTTCAAAGAAAGAAACGAATGGCGCTTCGTGCGCAAATGAAAAGATAAATAATGAATAAAAAATGTAATCAATAATGAACAGGTACTTACATAGCCTCAAAAGGTTTTCTTTCTACTTCTTCCAGCAATTGGGTGTCGAGCAGATTTCCATTCGCCAATACTTGCTCTAAATGCGTCGTTGCTACATATGACAGAAAAATTATTTAGATAAAACTTCGAGGAATGTATTGGTTTATAAATAAATAATTGATTGCCTGCATTTAATCAAGTGTAAAAAAAGAAAACTTACATGGTCTGGTGGCTTGAAATGGGGATATGCTGAATGCACAAGTCGACTTTGTTGTGGTCCGTCGCGTGGTTGACATCACTCAGTTGACTACGGAGATCGCTCTCACCGGGTTGATTCCTACAAACCTGTAAATAGAAGTCATATATATATATATATATATATATATATATACACAGGGTGTCGCAAAAGTCGCGCATCATAGGAATTTCCAGTGTTGACTATATTTTTTTTTAGGTAGGGGATGCTTGGTTTTACTGTATAGAATACCAGGTACATCAAATCGATGAATCGGTACAGAATTTAAATTCTGTACCGATTCATCGATTTGTAGTACCTGGTATTCTAAGCATTAAAACCAAGCTCACCCTCTCATCTATTGTTAATCCCCTACCTAAAAGAAAAAATAATATATTATAATCAACACTGAAAATTCCTATGATGCGCGACTTTTTCGCAACCCTCTACATATATATATATATATATATATATATATATATATATATATATATATACGAGGAGTGATCAAAACGTATCGATAATTTTATTGCTACGGACAAATGAATGCAATTAAGAAATAACCGTTTACATATGTGAGTCTTCCTGCCCTCTGGCGTCTGCAGTCTGAAGCAAAATCTGCTACCATAAATCAGTAATTGGTTGGAGCGCTTAAAGGGAGGGTGTGTTTTTGCAGTACGTCTAAATCTCGGAAATAGAGCAACGCGCGTGCCAAACTTGGAAAATCTGCATCGGAGACGAACGACATGATTAAAACAGTTTTTGGAAATGATGCTCTCAGTGTAGCTAACGTTTACAAATAGCACAAAAAGTTTAAAAATGGAGAAACATCTCTTGAAGACAAGGAACACAGTGGCCGCCCTTCCACTTCTTATTACGGATGAAAATGTCCAACAGATTCGATTTCTGGTACGAGCAAATGTTTCTCTATTTTTAAACTTTTTGTGCCATTTGTAAACGTTAGCTACACTGAGAGCATTATTTCCAAAAGCTGTTTTAATCATGTCGTTCGTCTCCGATGCAGATTTTCCAAGTTTGGCACGCGCGTTGCTCCATTTCCGAGATTTAGACGTACTGCAAAAACACACCCTCCCTTTAAACGCTCCAACCAATTACTGACTTATGGTAGCAGATTTTGCTTCAGACTGCAGACGCGAGGGCAGGAAGACTCACATATGTAAACGGTTATTTCTTAATTGCATTCATTTGTCCGTAGCAATAAAATTATCGATACTGTTTGATCACTCCTCATATATATATATATATATATATATAATATATATATATATATGTGTATATATATGTATATATATATATATATATATATATATATATATATAGAGAGAGAGAGAGAGAGAGAGAAAAATCACTTATGGCGAAATGAATGGCAACTCAGGCGAAATCTTGTTTGGTTGTGACGTCATCATTTCTTCAGAGAATGATGAAGGCATAATTAAAACTGAACACACCGCCAATAAATCGCACAAACTTCACTCAGAAAATATTGTACAAACTGCGACCACCTCTCACCATCAAAGTTATGGAAAAACTATACATGTTTACAATATGGTATCGTATGTTATAATAATGTTATAATGTTTCAGACCAACAAAGACCCTAGGATCCACTCATGGCTGGTCTACCTAACTGTTTTCGTAATTGTGTATGTCCTCCGTGGTGGCGGAGGGGACCTACAATTTTACGAATTTAGCATGGTCAAATTATATAATATGAGTTGAAAAAACCCTCACAGCAGACAAAAAAATTTCATATGCATACCAGTGTTATTAGGGTTAGTTTGCCAGATTGCGCTATTTATTTAATTAAAGTATATATTCTCGCTTAATCAGCCATTTGACGTAGAATACCTAGAAGACAGCTGAGTATGTATATATATATTTCCTTTTCAACTGCCAGATTGCGCTATCCAGCTATTTTTGACAGTTGGCTTAGAAATCCGTCAGCCGTTTTAGAAGGCAGCCATTTCATATAATTAAATAATAATATCATTTACAACCAAAGGAATTAAATAAAACACCATTACATCATTCTCTTTATTTAGACGAATTAATGGATTCAATTTCACGAAAGATATAGAAAATAAATATACAGTCAAACAATGGAATATATATGATCAAAATAAAAAATAATAATAACAAGAAATATGATCGAGAAATATATATATATATATATATATATATATATATATAATCAAAATAGAAAATAAATATACAATCAAATGATGGAATATATATGATCAAAAAATAAAAATAATAATAGCATAAGAAATACGAACGAGGAATATATATATATATACATATAATAAAAAATATACAAAACGATGTAGTATAACCATTAAGATATTAGTACAGGAAAAAAAAAAATATATATATACACAGTTATATCAAATTAATAAATATATTGAAAATTATAATAATATTGAGAATAAAAATAATAATATACAAAACGAAGGAGTATAATCAGCAACATATTAGTACAGGAAAAAAAAAAATATATGTATATATATATATATATATATACACACACACACACACAATTATATTTAATAATTAAATATATTCAAAATAAATATACATCAAAATACTTTATGTTTTATGGCGCAAAACACTAAACTCACACGTGATCGAGTCCAGAGTCACATCATTATTGCTTTGCACTACATGGTAAATACGTCCAAGCATTATTTTACCGCTCAAGGTGTGCGGGCGCCTATACTCGATATAAATGGCCTTCATATCGTTCAATACTATTTTTGTGCCCACTTTACATTCGGTTGGCAAGTTATATTTAAACACGGTTAGAATACAATCAAAAGCTCGCACAAAGAGGTCATCGTTAGCCACAACATCATTATTAAATACAAGTTTATAAACACTCCTTTCCAATCGAGGGTTTTTTCTTACCGTCCCGAGCTTTTCAATCGTGAATTCTTCTTCACTCTGCATAGCGGCAACTGAAATAATCTTCCAAGTCGTAACGACAGCTACTCATTATATAGAGATACAGCTCTTCAGGGAGAACAGTGTAGATAAGCTCTGCCCTGTACCGCTCAAGTGCTTTGTACCAAAGTTCGGGATATTTCGAAGCGTTTAAACCTTTTAAATATGCATCCAGCTCTAGACCATTCTCGCCTTGTTCAGTCCTACATTCGATAAATCCGTCGAGCAGAGCGGTATATGCGTATTCAAGAATCGTGTCAAAATAAATCATATCCGTAACACGAGCGTCTAATATAGGCTTCAGCTTGCGTAATCCGACGATTTCAAACATTCTGTCGATGAAACGGTTTCGCGTAGGGACAAGAACGTTATTATCGGATGCATTCTTCCACATCAGTCGTATATCAATGCAAGGCTGATCGTTATTTATACACAACGTGCAAACGCAAACAACGGCATATGAGGGGGCGTCACTAATCTGTTCTCTTCTTGTACCTACACCTGCAGGTATTTTATAACGGTCCTCTCCCCACTTCTCAACTATCACGAAGACTCTATTCATCTCAACACTTAAATAATTAACATTACGTTTACCAGAGTTTGCTTGCCAACAAATCGTTTCAAGTACATAGCTAATGGTACCGGTTTCGCGCCTGAACACGCGCAATGACTTCGTCACGGACACATCGTACACGGCGTTGAAAATGCTTCTCAAAGGAAGTTCCATCGTATTCGCACGTCTAGTCGGTTCAAGCTCTGAGATGACTATGAGCCACTGGTGGGCGGATCGGCTCGACTGGCGGAGTGAGTCTCGCCGATGAAACTGTACGGGTTTGTTCCAACTCGTGTGTTTCGGAGGGGTGAGGTACACGGGTGGACGGCTCGATGGGGTAAGCGAGTCACACCATAAACTGCTGAAGCGTATAGGGGCTTGTTCGAATACTTGTGCCCCATTATACTAGGCAAAGAGATTTTTCCGCTACATGAAGCAATACCGGTTATAATGTTTTATCACTCACCAGACGTTCATTTCCACAAACTAAACACATCTTATTCACAATCCGGTGCACTATTTGAGAAACATATGCCCATATTTTTCCTTTTTGTTTAACAAACGATACTCGTCTCTAAAGTCTGTTAAAAACTCGCACAGGCCTTTAGCCACAACCTCACTACAAACCTCGTCATGATATATATTAATATAGTGGTAAAAATACTTAAAATTCTTCATGATGACAAGATTTACATTCTCAACCGTAGGGTACAAGTAGTCGGTACCATGTAACATGACATAATATCGCTTGTCACACCACTCATCAACAAGTCTCACTATCCATAACCGTTGCTTATCTTCTGAACGTGTTGTTTCTTCTACTTCGCGGTATATGTGAGCTTTTATAATGGTTAGGTATACAACATACTTCAATACATCGCTTGTACTACGAAATCCTACAATGCCCTCGCCAGAATAGCCGTAGAGTATTTGAACATCTTGTTCCATCGCACGGTTCAATGTAGCCTTAAAAGTGTCAAAGGAGGGTGGAATAGGGAGTTTATCAGTATCCACTACATCTTCGCACTTTGCTGAATACCACTTCATAAACGTTAAACACGCAGTATTAAAGGTAACCATTACTAGTTTTCGTCTACGCGAGAAAATACACGTCTGAGCGCTCAAGGGTTTGCAGAGGTCAACTGAGCACGCAGGGTAGAGATATGCTGAGGTAGTGGCAGGAGTCACGTGACCGATCTTACTGGGTGGAGCTTAGGAATGTACACACGCACGCACGCAAAGGAGAAAATGAAACTTTAATTGAAGCAAATATACGTGATAACTAAACATATCGTTAACAATACACATATATATAAATACAATGAAAGATTAAGGTAGCCAAAGGGCACGGTATCATAGGTACCAGGCACCTGGTAACGCTTCCTATAGGTGTTACGGCATACCTTCGTGCCCCTAAGTTCCTTCACACACCCCAGTTTCTGCGCCCGAAAATTGTTGGTTCCTACAGTCAGTTGGGGTGGCTGGTCGCCCTCATCTTCCATGCACACTAGATCCTTCAACGAGTCAAAGTTAACGACTCGTCGGTTCGCATGGTTAAGCGTGATACCCTTAGCCTTCATGATATATTTCATATCATCACCCACCCTCACCCTTACCCTATAGGTTTTTGGCCCTGTTGATACAAATGAGTCTGCGTATGCACCATCACCATACTCATCCTTGATCTCGTCAGTTAACTCTCCGAGGAATTCCCCAATAGCAGGCATATATTCGCCCAACCTCGCTGTGAATATCAGGCTATTTGTGTCAGCGTACAGCACCCTCCGCCCAAGAGAATGCAATAGTCCCCAAAGCTTGATGCGGGCAGAAATCATAGTTATGGAGTTTCACGCCCCCGTAGGCGGAAAGTACAGTTTGAATGGGTTTGTATGCCCTCCAAACAAGCTGTCGCCGCATTTGAGGGGATCCAACACCATTGAACGTTTGATGGCTCTTATTTCTTCACGGTACTAGTCATCTGTTTCCATCCGTGCATCATACTCATGCTCCCACACGATCTTGTGAGTGAACTGGGAGCCTATAGGTTCATTGCGGTTACGAGTCCATGCGAGGCTGTCGGCGGGGGATCTTATATGGAGGTCTCATGTGACGGCACACTCAGCGCGCGGGCATCCATGCCACCAGCAGCCTTTAAAGGAATACACAGTCTTCGCTTCAGTGGTCGGATCCTCACTTAGGCCATCAACCCCAAAAACACGACCATTAACCTTAACGGGTACTTCCCCCGTGTTGCGTGCATGTTTTATGTATACTCCGGTCTGTTGCTGTAGGTGTATGAGCCAGTAAACAGCCTTGTACCCATAACTGCCGGGGTTATTTCTGTGAATGACTGCTAAGGTGTCTTTAGGCATGAAGTTATTCTTGAACACCGTAAAACATAATGAGGCGATCGTGGTTGCGACTTGCAGCGGATCGCATTTGAAGCGGGCTATGTACATCCTTCTAAAGGCCTGGAAACATACTCTAAGCACGCGCACATCATTCACGCAATAACGTTCATATTCCTCAGCTATGTTGTATGGACCAGCTTCGTTAAAACTGTTGTACAGTAGTAGCGGTCAAAATCTTCACGCTCACTATCACTCAGGCTGGTGTAGTTAAAGTAATGTTTGGGTGGAGGTAGTCCTACGTAGTTTAAAGTTTCGCTAGTGAGGAATGTGTAAGGGAAATACCCTTTTCAAACTTCAGCGGCTTCGCCAATGACCTTGGGTAGCTTTGCTAATTTACAGGGTGTGAACAGCAGGGTCTTTAAACTGAACATTACCTCTTATCTGCATCTGTATTAGTTTGTTGCCTCTTTTCAAGGGATCACCTGTAAATATCGCAGACGACTCGTGTTCAAGCAACTCCTTATAAATGAACTGTGTGTCAAATTTTACCCCGTTATGGGCAAGAATATACACAGTCATTTTTTTTAACTTGTCCGCTAATTTGACAATATAGGATGCAAAGAGTTTCACAGGGCTGTTGTGTGCAGTCGTTTTAAAAATGTTTGTTCGCTTTCCACATTTGTGACACTCATCACACTCGATTTCCATGCACTCATCACAGATAGTCTGACTTACGAGTAAATGTGGAATAACCTCTTTGGTTTCAACATTCGTGTAAATTTCTATATCGTAGTACACGGTTATACAAGGGCTATTTTTAGGCTTAGCATCTTTCATATAACATACATGCTTCACCCCGTCTGTCTTATATTTTTCATGACATGTAGAACAGTGAATTTCATCGCATTTATGTTTGAAATTCCCCGAATTATCCATCATGTGAAACATACCGCACTTAGAAATCCTCATTTTCCTGCAAGTACCAATTGATTTATGGAGTTCAAAGCATTTATTATTGAAAAATGTACGTCTACACAAATTACATTCCCTCTTCTCGGTTTCAACTATACGACTTTCACATTTGGGGATCTTACACTGCTCACATACCATGTAGCAACCCTTACAATTTTTCACTATATCATCCGCAAACTCGAGACATCCCTTACACAAATCATAATGCCTTCCATATTTTCGACTTTTATCATAACTGGCGTAGAGAGCCCTTATGTTACGGATGGGGAGATACGATGTTCCTGACAATCCTAAAATAAGGAGAGGTCTTGTACGATCTCTCACGCGGCTTTTAAAAAACATACACAGTCCTACGACGATCGTCCATTCCAAATACGACTATACGAGCATTCATTTCCTGCTCGATCCTTCTCATTTCTTCAGGACCCATATTACACTCAAACTCAAGCTTACAATCTGAAGCCAGTTTACGGGCACGCTGCACAACCGTAATCGGCCAAAATTTTTTGTGTCCATGTATTTAGCACAGTGAACATATGAGCTACGACTATTGTTATAAAGCTGCAACCACGATCGATGTTTAAATGCTTTCTGTAAATAACCGAAGAATTGAAATTAAGAGTATAAGGTGTGGTACTATGACCCGCAACCCGGAATACTCTGTCAATATCTACCATGAAGTTGTCCATATTGAAGGCTGTACTACTTTGAGAGGCCTGCATTATACGGCCCAAGATATATTCTATGTTTACAGCCACCAAATGTCTGAACGGTATTACTACCCAAAAATCATCTACGTTCCCGTCATCTGAACCGAACTTGAAGGACAATATCGTCCGGACTTCACGTTCGTCGCGGTTCTGAAAGGCAAACTCCACAATACGTTCAACTACGCGTCTGCAGTTCAACACCGTTGTTATTCATGGATCCAGGGGTCAACCCTGACCACGTACCGATTTCTAGTCAGGGCAGGGGTGGGGGTAGCGGTGTGCACCAACTCGAATGTTATACCTTCCTCTACAGTATGAGAAGCTGCTGCTGCTGCTGTAGAGGAAGTGCCCGGAAATGGACAGGAATAAAGGGGGTGTATTTGAGGAAGGTACTATTGTGGGGGTTGTGTCGTAAGACGTAGAAGGTTGAGGCTCTATTACTGGTGGTCTAACAACCGGCGCAATCCTGGCGCACTTTATACCTGACGTGGAGGGTTCTTCATCATGCTTCCGTCGCATGCTACAGGTATTGCTGGTAAGGGTTCGTCAGCGGAGAAGGGTTCTTTACCTACACGGTCATCGGGGTCATCTGCAATATCGATGATGGGGGGTTGTACATCGTCGTCATTCAGGGTTCTGTAGAAGAAAAACAAGAATATAAGGAACAGCACTTAAATTTTGTAATATTTTGTAAATGACCAACTTAGGGGTATGACGTATTAGAGATGGAATCTGTAGAAAAATTCAGGTTCACAAACCCTTCCAAATGTATTATATCTGGCCCTACAGGATGTAGTAAAACTGTATTTATGTTTAAAAGATAAGGGGGAGATGGTCTCAAAATTTGTGCATAAAGTAATATGGTGCTATTCGACATATAAGTCAGTGTTCAACGAGTACCAAGATGAAAATTTGTTCCACAAAGGTGTATATGACGTTAATTCGTTAGAAGGTAATGAGCATATAGTCATTGCAATTGACGATCTCATGTTGGAAATGGATAAAACGTTTGCCGAGACATTTACAGTGTTCTCCCACCATCTTAACGTAAGTGTATTCTTCATCAGCCAGAATCTATTTCTCAAAATTAGATACATGCGCGATGTGTCGCTAAATACACAATATCTAGTCTTATTCGCACAACGTAGAGATGTGTCACAAATTGGGGTATTAGCCAATCAAATGTTCCCGAATCAGCGTAAGGAGTTTTTGGAGGTTTATAAAGAAGCCACAAGTCAGCGTTATGGATATTTGCTTTGTGACCTTCCCCCGCGAAAAAAGTTTAGGGTGCTTCTACGAATGAATATACTCCCAAACGAACCTGAAACGGTGTATATTCCAGAATGACAAATAGGCTGAAGAAATATCGTGAATTAGTAAAAATCTATCAAAGATTGCCCCGGGCACTGCAACAGATGTTTGTTAAAAATATCGACTCCGATTTTTTAAAATGCATCTGTGAAATCTGTCTTAATGTTATAAAATGTAATGTGCCAATGAAATCCCCTCAGAAGGCTCGCTTACATCGTTACAAGAACATAATACGTGCGCTTGCTCATAAAAGTCAAACTGTGGGGAAGAAAAAGCGAATTATTGTACAAAGAGGTGGATCATTCCTCCCCATCTTATTTTCAGTTTTGGGTCCTTTACTAACTAGCTTAATATAATGAAGAAGGTGGTAGTGATTCCGCACGAGGTGTATGCTTCATTGCAAAGTTCAAAGATTCCAGACACGGCTCTAGAACCCCGTAAAAGTAGGCTTAAAAGAATGGAAAGCGATGTGTTAACCCTATTAAACAGTGAAAAGTCACCTGATGAGAAAAGGATCTTGTACCAAGAGGCTTTGCAGAAATTTCTTCATGAGTACGAAGATTATAAGAATCCGACAGAGCTCCCCGTGGTTATTAGGCACAGCGCGCGCTGAGCATGGCGACACAGGACCTGGGCCCGACGTTAGAGATGACCAACCAAAGAAAACGGAACACAACACATCGAACATGTTAAAAAACAGTCTCCCACATACATTGAGGAATAAAGGCTTAAGTCTTTATAATCTATTGAGTGAGGACCCCATCATACAGTGGGCCGATACAGGCGAGGTCATTGTTGAAGGAACAAGGGTACAAGGATCCAACATCGTTGACATTGTTCATGATCTGGTGAGAAAGTGGGACAGGCCCTCACCAACAGGATGGAAGCATATTAAAGCAAGACTACAACAAATAAATGTCCCCAAAACATTGATAGGTAATCTGAATAGGTTAAAAGACTGGATCAAGTCTCGCATGTGTCACAACTGAGTACGCCATCGCCCCCAGCAGCAGCGTCTCTGAAGAGGAGAAAGAAGAGAACAAACGGCCAACCTTATCCACGTGTCTCTAAAATACGCAAATGGCTAACATATTAAGTAAACGCTATTATGACATTTCTAACCCCGCCTCCTATGGGGCGTTAATAGACTGTACAGAGGTGTTTACGGAGTAGGGAAAAAAGATGTTGAGAGGTTTTTGCGGGAGCAGGATGCTTATACACTTCATAACCGGTGAGAAAAAGGTTTAAAACGGCCAAGACAACGCGGCTTCGATTGACTCTATTTGGCAAGCGGATTTAACAGACATGCAAAGATATTCAGTGTATAATGACGGATACCGCTACATCCTATTCATAATAGATGTATTCTCTAGATATCTGTGGCTAATTCCACTGAAAAATAAATCGCCTGAAACAGTTGCTAAAGCGACCAAAACGTTGATGTTAAAAGAAGAAGGGTTCCTGGCTATTTTTGTACGGATATGGGGAAAGAATTTATAGGTCGCGCTTTTCAGAACATGCTGACAGAGTTTAATATCAGTTACTACACTAGCAGTTCTATACATAAGGCCTCTTTAGCTGAAAGAGTTCAACGTACCATAAAGGAACGCATGCATCGCTATTTTACACATAAAAACACATACAGATATATAAACGTTCTCGGGTCATTGGCATCATCATACAACCGTTCACACCACCGTACGATTGGCACAACACCTAACGAAGTTTTAGAAAGAGGTACGCTGCCAGAGGTGAGAAGAGATGGAGCACCGCCACCACACTCTACACATTTCAAAATCAATGATTATGTAAGGCTATCACGTTCGGGAAATAAATTCGCGAAGGGATTTGAGCAAGGATGGACACGTGAGATTTTTAAAGTTAGTGCTATGAGACCTAAAGGCGAGATAATGATGTATTACGTTGAAGATTTGAATGGGGAAGAGATCGCTGGAGGCTTTTACCGCGAGGAGTTGCAGAAAGTGACATTTAATTTAGGAAAAAGTGTTTAAAATTGAAAAAATTTTAGGCAGCAAAGGTTCAGGAAAGAGAAAAATGTACCTGGTGAAATGGCTGGGTTACCCAGAAAGCTTCAACACCTATATAAAAGCTGCTGCAATAATGAAGCTTAATAGTATGCAACATGGCGCCTAGCCACTTCTATGTCACACTCCCGTCCTCTTCTTCTCTGTCTGTACATCCTAACAACACCCTGGCCAACTTTGTGACAGAACTCCACGGACCCATTGAATTGGAGCGTGATTCGTATGAGGTGGGTTTATGTGAACTCCAGTTAGTCTCCAAATTTTTAACTCTTGAAAATGAGCAAATCATATTTCTGATCCTTAGAAGAATCGATGAGTGCGAAAAATTAGGCATAACCTTAGACAATACTATGCGATCAGTCCTGTTCGGTGAGGTACAGTACTATAGCACAAATGTCGCTAGGAATCGGCATTATGATACAGCCATGGACATTGTGACGGGGTTAAACAAGAGTCTTGAAAAGTCGTACCTGACAAACGATTTACTTTTTGAAGTCGTAAACATAGACACGCCTGCATGCACATTGAAGTTAAAATCAACGCTTAGTAGAAATATTAAAGATAAAGAGCTGTTCACAATTGTGGCTGAGGGCCGATATAGCGCAGCTCTCCAAAGAGATACCTTTCACGAGGCACAGCATGACTTGTCCAGCTTAATGTATCATTGAAGATGGAGAAATTGGGTGAAAGCTCCCCCCAGACATGTGCTATATTTACAGCAATATCGTAGAGCATCAATTTGTTGGGGACACCCAGGCGCGTCTGCTGCGCATTGCGCACATCCCCAACCATAGAGGGAAAAGTTTGAGCATTACATATGACAAGCCCCATTATGTGAATGTTGCGACTAATCTATTAACTCATATCTCGGTGTATATATAAGAACGATTGAGGGAAAAAATTTCCCATTCGGTGATGGGAGCTTAACAGTGAAGGCCTTTCACAGTCTATCGAGGGGTGAGGTATCAGTGTGGGAGTGGGCTTGGATCCATTTTTTCAACCATACTACGCACCGCTGTCCCACTGTTGAAGAGGGGTGCTAGATACCTTGGGAGGAATGCGTTACAATCAGGTTTTAACGCGTTAGAAGACATAATGGGTGGAACTAAACCTAAAGAAGTTCTAAAAAAACATTTAAAACGTACAAGGGACGAAATCATTAGAGATCGAAAGAGAAAAATGCGTGGTGGCGGAAAGAAGAGAACTACCAGGAAGAAGGGGTTACCATCACGTGGCACTAAACTTAAAAGGAAATAAAAAAATAAGTGCTCTAAGCGTATGAAGCCTGTGGCTGATCATTTTTTTAACTGATATAAGCTGAGAACACTACTCTCACGAATCATAGGCTGATTACTAGTTGTCGAGAGCGGTGATACTATTTCTGACTCGTCATGGCACGTTTCATCCATCCGTGTAGTTCACAATGCTGTAAATCGGAACTGTCCCTCTTTGATATGCCCCCACTCAGGTCTCTATTGAGCCTAGCGACTTTATTACAATTAACCCATTAAACACAATTAGTTCACCGAGTGCCCCTTTAGAATTCGTGATACCCAGCTGAGGCCCTTACTTTTTGGACCCGAGCTCCATGCACATGTACACTAAACTGCGTATAGCCCATTCAGATGGAAAGGACTGCGATGATAGTTACTCTGCATACCCTGAAACCAACTTTTACACTCCATATTCAGCCAGTGTGAGGTGTATTTAAATCAGGTTAACATCTCGGCAGGAACGGGTATTATCACCTACGAGCCTATCTGGAAAATGTCCTCAACTTTTCAAAAGAAGCGAAGGACACCTTTTTAACCGCCGAGGGCTATTATCAGCTAAAGATGAAATGGTATAAAGGATAAATTTAAAAATTCTAAAAAAAGATATACGAGTGTTTTGGACGTCTTCATACAGATTTCACATTCCAGGAGAAACTGCTTATGAACGGGTCGATCTGAACTAAAGCTCAACCGCACGAGTCCTGAGATCTGCATAAATCTGGGGTCTGATCAAGAAGAGGGCGCAAACCCGTTGTGATTCACATAATAGTGTACGCCGAGTGAAATTAAGTTCCCAAAACAAATAGAAATTGAGAAAGACTTAATACACGCCACAGTAAAATACCCAATTAACAGGGTACAGATCAAACTATACACGGTGCCCGCCGGGTTGGCCTCGAAGCACTAGAAAACGTGGCCCTTGGAGTTCTACCTAAAAGGATATTAATTGGAATGCAGGACCACGCCTCGACGAATGGAAAATATAAAAAGAGTGCCTTTAAATTCGAGAATTTCGGCCTTAAAAATATAACTCTATACGTAAATGGCATCGCTGGGAGGGACTATGATTACGGACTCATCAGACGCTGTGTTCCCGCTCTGCGCGAGAGCTTATAGTAGTCTGGCTCATAATGCAGGTGCCTGTGACGAGCTTGGGTTTGGCGTAACGCAGAAAGCATTTGTGGAAGAATTTAACATTTATTCATTTGATATTACCTCTGACTTGTCTGCTGGCGTAAACACACACTTAAGTCCACAACAGAATGGGAACATCTCAGTCAGGTTGGAATTTGCCAAGCCTATAGACGCCTATTAGTGTACTCGTGTACCTCGAATCACAGCACTAATAGAAGTTGATCGTTTCAGGAACGTGGTCACAGACTTTTAAAATGGACGCGAATACACTCCAGAGAGTAATGAAAAGTGACCGAATCACACGCTCCAAATTTATCGGCGTGTTTGCGAAGAATGAAATATTGAAATTGCCAACTACGAGAAACTGGTACGGGATTATCGTAACACCGACATTGTGGGGGTGAGGGATTCATTGGTTTGCAATCTATTTTAAAAATAGGGAAAGAATGTACTATTTTGATTCACTCGGCACTCAGCCCTGGAATGACCTGTGGTTGTACAATTTATCGAACAGATACATGTACCTGAGATTGTATGGAACCCGTATCGCTTCAAGGATATTTAGTAACACGTGCGGCATATAGCCTTCATTTTCCTGCACATGTCACGGGAAGGGATTTATAAATTTTTAAAATTATTCGATTTGTGCGACACTGAAATGAATGATAAAACGGTATGCAGACAGATAAAAAAAAGGTTCCCATATGTTAGCACCCGCTGTATTGTGTAAAGGTGTGTATCTATATTGTGTAAAGGCCTATTTGTATGTCGCCATTAAGACTTATTTAATGGACACTGGTTCCGCTTTGTACATGTTTTCTACCATTTAATAAATTAAATGAAAATACATGTGTTTTGTTCTTAACCCCAAAAATACTTACATTAATTCCTCGATGACCTGGCATTCGTTGGACCGAATGTGAGCCAATACCTCGACCTCTGTATTCAGGTCGCTGGGTTGGCTGTACGGTAAAGCATCCATATCATTTATTCCCCTTTCATCAAAACGAAAAGTAGCTATAACACGTTCAAGTTCCGTTTTGCTCCTTTAATGAGAAGTTAACGTGATTAGTTCATGCTGAATCAAATAAAGTTAAGTAAAATTAAAGTTTAATCCAAGAAATACAATAAGAGAAAATCCCGATTAGAACACCTAGCAAATTATAATCACAAAGCAGATATCCTGACAGTTTTCAAAAGTAAGAGTGCTAAGACATCGTCTGCCGGCAACGGGTCTCGAATCCGTGCCCACAGGCATATATATACACACAAATTATATATATGCCGAAATAATCGCGAAGGAAACAGAGAATGGGCAAAAACAAGTATACTAATTGACAGCTCAAAAGGAAGATTAGCTGGGTGTGCTACGCTTCGTTTGCCGGCACCGGGTCTCGAATCCGAGCCCGCAGGCAATTCTTAAAAGTTTTTAATATTTCTAAAACCCTACTGCAGAGCTTTCTATAAATTTTTAAGTTATCGTGAAATGTACAATTAAAACCACACACTATATATATATATATATATATATATATATGCCGAAATAACCGCGAAGGAAACAGAATGGGCAATAATTAAAAACCTATTGTTTTGCACCAAAATACACAGAGGAATATATATATATATATATATTATAATATAATATATATATATATATATATATATATATATATATATATATATAGAGAGAGAGAGAGAGAGAGAGAGAGAGAGACCGGGCCTCTGGGCAGATAGCATTTCACTTCGTTTTATTACGGCTTTTTATAAATTAACTAACACTGATTGAAACGTTGTATATAGACCGAGAATAAACCACAAACTATTTTTCAAAACGCATTTATTATGGCCTTTTATAAATTAGCTAACACTGAATGAACCGCAGTATGTAATCACAAATTAATTACTTACATTTTAATAGCGTCATCGTTGAACGGTTCTTGCATTTCGTCATAAATTTCTGCAATGGATTGCGTGGATAGAAGTTCATTCTGGTCTGCAGCGTTGAAAATTACACGCGCTGCCTCAGCGTAGAAATCTTCAACTTCAAACAATTCGGGAGAGTTGTAGAGCTGACTCATGACGAGATATTTCAAAAGCACTGCAAACGACTGAATTGAGGCCCTGAGATGAAAGTGCCCCCTTTCATAAATGGGATCGTAATTGTTAACATCCTACAATACCCGATTCGTGAGCTTCCTATTGGCTATCACTGAATTTTGGGCGGGGCTTAACGCATAGGCCCACCTAGCCTCCAACCAGAGGTTCCGGGCTCCGCCCACAGGGATGTGATTGGCTGTCCCGTGAAACCTGGGGCGTGTCAGATATAGCCATTCGTAGAGAGAAATGCGTTGTTTTTGATCTTGCTTTCGGGGACCGACGAGTTGGCGGGGAAGGGAGATTTGAACGTATGATTGGCATCCAATTATATGAGGTGCTTAACGTGGTTGGAAGATAAATTTCTAAATGGATTTATGGTACACCATTCTAAAATAGGTTCGGGAAATTATCATTTTCCCTGAAAAATAAAACGTCAGAAACTGGAAGATAGTTTCCAAACCATTACCAATGAATGGAAAAGGAAAAATCACCAGCGCGCAAAGGTCTACAGCACATCGAGACAATTCTCGTAGCCTTAAAACTTTATTGGGGTCCCTGCGTTTTCGTACGATACAATAAATAAATTTAAAAATTGACAGAAATGTGTGGTGGATGCAGGTCATTAAGTCCCAAAGTTTATTTCGATATTATATATATATATATATATATATATATAAGAGAGAGAAACAGAGAGAGAGAGAGAGAGAGAGAGAGAGAGAGAGAGAGATTTGTACATACATAGGATCACCTTTGCTTTCGATGGTTTCGGCCCGAATTGTTCATTCTAGCGAAGGTCAAGCTTTACACTCCACCTTAGACCTACTTTTTAACGGGGATATTTATATATATATATATATATGTATATATATATATATAGTGGACCTAGTTTTTAGCCGTTTAAGGTGATAATAATTTAATTGTATGCAATGATTAATTGATGCAATGACTGATTGCTTATTAATGAAAGGCTGGGTTAATAATTTATGATGTCATACAGTATCACCGATTGGAATAAGTGGTTATTTGATTAGGCCCACCATACTATTGGAAGTGACCGAAATGGCAGCGAGGGTCACCAGCTTGGATTACACCCGAGCAAATTAATGTTAAGGTTATAAAAGACACCTTATAGTTTTGTATTTTATTATGAAAATAAAACCGTTATTTATTCACTGTGATATAACAAAGAATTGACAGTAATTAATTGGTAGTTTTACGTTATGCTTATGACATAGACTTAGCTAATAAGATGAAATGTTAATAGCTTAATTGACACGTAATAAGTAATGTACTCGTTAATGGTATGTAAATGGCATGCAACATGGAACATTGAATGGGCCTAGTAAATGATATAAAGAATGCACGTGCGTTTGGTACACTGAATAGAATACGTCACACTGATTAAGTATGCTAAATGATTGCATGGATGCACATAGAATAATTGATGCGGCCTAATAATAATGGATTGAAATGCTTGACAATGATTACACAAATATCATTTATATATAAGACCATTATGTGATGTTAAGTGATTATGCCAAGAGAATATTTAGTTAACACATAAATATATGAATTGAACATAATAACGGATGATGCGCGGAATTACGGTATTGAAATGACACTTGAATTGGATGACAAGCCTACTGCGTTCTTTCACGAGAGTCAGTTGTAACGCTTGATTACACTTTGGGAGTATAGCCGTTCGGCGGTATTTAATGTAGACTTCACAAGAGTACTTAGAATAGGAGGTACTTATCTTAGGACGATGTAAACTCTGTTGAACAGGGACTCGAGTTGTCGTTGTCCGTTAAGCCTCTCGAGATGATGGATGTAGGCTTCGTACGGAGGCCTGAGGTGATGCTACTTCTCGAGGTGCAGGATGGCCTTAAATGATCTTGCAGGCGTAGGCCTGAGGTGATTCTGGTTGGGCTTCGAAGGATTGCTTCTGCAGGCAGTCAGTAGAAGGTCTTACTTGATGATAAAACGTAGGCCTTCAAGGAAGTAGCAGGCCGCGCCTCCGGCAAGAGGCCGGAGGGCGGTTGAAGTGATGAGATCTGCTCGACGAAGTAGAAAGCGAGTGTCGGTGTGCGTGAGTGAGTGAGAGTGAGTGTGAGTGGAAGCTCGCTTTTATACGTAGTTCCTGTGACGTAGGACTTCGCGCCAAATCTTAAGACGCCTTGTGAGCGCGTCCTTTTGGGAAGAAACAGACTCTTTCATTGTTCTGAATCCGTGTCCACGTGTGTCTTCCAAGACTGTTTGATGATAGCGTGGAAGGAAAGGATTTCTGTATATTTCTTGTCGATCCGCTACAAGTAGTTCCCTCTCAGAGACGAAAGAACGATACTAAGAAGAAATACCATTCTGTTGGGAGACCTCATGAGGCCACTCCGAGATTTGACGCTTGGCATGGTATGTCGTGGAATTCCTGACGCAGGAAGGAATGAAGGGTCGTCTCGGAGCGGGGAGATGCTCGGAAGAGGAGGCGCTGCTGTATGGGGTCGGGGTTCCGCAGGGGATACGGCAGGAATGAGGAGCGAACTAAGGAAACGAGAGGGGCAGGGGGAACTGTTTGAGTGCGAATGCTGTGCCCATAACTGTCGCGTGGTTTTCTCGTTGAGGTCGCTCCTGCCGCAGGGGTTGGGCTTCGGCAGGAATGCGGAGCAATGAAGAGCGGACGGAGGAAACGAGAGGGGCAGGGGGAACTGTGTTTGAGTTCGAATGCTGTGCCCGTAACTCGTCGTGTGGCTGTTGTCGTCGAAGTCGCTCCTGCCGAAGGGAGAAAAAGAAACGTCGTTCGAGTCCACGAGCAGCAGGAAGTAATCCACGGAATGATGCAAAGAGACAGCTGATGAAGGCAGGGGATCGCTAACCCTGTGCCTGAAGTGTCTGTTTTGCAGTTTGCCCTTTTGTTGCGTGGATGCATGTGTGCGCTCTGCTTGTTTACTTGAAGAATGCTTTCTTTTTAGGCCTTCCCGTAGGGATGGGGAAGGGAAACCCCGTCGTGCTTGAAGAAAAAAAAATTCGCTGATGCAATAAGGCGCGTCACCAGATTTATCGCCAAATGATTTACCGTACAACGGCCGAGACGGGACCGTTGAATATTTTTGGACGAGGTGGTGACGAAAGAATGCGCCGTTTGAAACGAATTTGGGACTGACTGCAGCTCTGGGGGGGTGGGGGTGAGTGTTGTCCTGAGATGTTAGGTGGTGAATTTCGTGAATCCCTCCACGATCCGTATGACGGCGGAGCAGAACCCATTGCCAGTGGTGGCTTCTCCAAGGGGTCGCCGCGCCCCTGCCGTCAGGAGGCAGTGAGACTCGACTCAGGGGGACGCAACCGGGAAATTTGAAAGTTGCGGTGATTGTGCCGCGGCACATGACCGCGAAGCAGTAAGGCATTAGTTAATAAAGTACCGCGCGAAACGAATATCACTGTTTGCAAGTAGGCCTAGTTAATTTCACTGAATTTATGAATACCGTATGTACATAGAAATTATTTGATATGGCTGCAGAAAATCACATTGAATTTATGAATACCGTATTTACATAGAAATTAGACTGCTCGCTACGCTGAGTTCTACCTCAACCTCTCGTCGATTGAATCTCGCTCTGGCAAAGGTGGCAAAGTTGGAGGAAAATTTCTTTACCACTCGTCGATTGAATCTCGCTCTGGCAAAGGTGGCAAAGTTGGAGGAAAAATTTCTTTTCCCGGAGAATCATTTCTCGCCCGCTTTTGCCTGCCCAGAATCACTACCTGCAAGGGAAAAAGAGTTCATCTCGCACAGGCAGACTAATTCGAGCAGCATTGAATTCGTTTGGACCCCGCAGACAAGACAACGCTTCGTTTTTCTTCGCCGAAGTGCACGCGACAGTAGTATTGGCTGCTAAAAGTATAGACCTAGGATATCGCAGAAATAAGACACCATTTCTATTGTTTGAGCGCAGGTTGGGGGGTTTCACTAGAACCCGTCTATCGATGGCATGACATCACCTCTCGGGGGAAATGCATGTCAGGGCTAGAGGTTTCCCAAGACCACGGTGCGACTCTAATCACCCCGTCTCCGTGTATGGAAACTGCAATCCTGATAACCAAGCCTGAGGGGAGGCGGCGCTCATAAGTCCGCCATGAGTCATCCCCCTCAGGAGATGCGGCCAGAGCCCATATCATACACCACCATTCTCACCCCCCACCCTTCCTGCCCGATGGCCGACCCCTGGCGACCCCTATCTCGCGAAACACTGCTACAAGATGGTGACCGCAACGCCCCAAAGACAAATGCGAATCAAAATCAAAGCAACATCGAAGAAAGCAACGAGAAGCTACATCATCTCGGAAGTTTTCACGAGGGCACGCGTGCCCTTCATCCGAATTTACGGTGAGCACCCTACGTTCACCGCAGTATGCAAGGAGGAAGACGCGTCGAAGCTTCTGACACCTGAAACTAAAGGGTCGCTTCGTAACGCGGGCATACTAATCCAGGTGCACCCTGATATCAGAGCCAAGAGCTCTGTCTTTATGAGGAAACTCGACCGCCACATCGGAGGCCAGACTAAGGAAGAAATAAAAGATGAATTAGAAAAGGAGAACGCGTGGGCTAAAGTTGAAGAAGTCACAAAAATCAAAGACTACACCCACGTCATTAAAGTTGAATTTAAGACCCCCGAGATGGCGCACAAAGCAGCGGAGTCAGGATTGTTACTCTTCCAGATGATCGTGACCCCCTCTCAGTTCACCGTGGACGAATTTATAACTGTCCTGACTTGTTTTAACTGCTATAAATTCGAGGAGCACCCATCCAAGGACTGTCCCACCAAAACATCACGGTCTGCTCCGAATGCGCAGCAGTGGGACATCAGTGGACCGAATGTAAGGCCACAAAAAAGAAGTGCATCAACTGCCACGGCCCGCACCGCACACTGGCAATGGCATGCCCCAAGAAGGAGGCCATCCGACTGAGGAAGGAAAAAACTCAGGAGGACTCGGCCATAAAAGAGCTGCAACCGTACAGAGCTGCAGTCAAACAGTCCCTCGAGGAGGCTCGCTCCCACCACAGTCCCACAGAAATCGTGCTCGAAAACTCCAACAGCCTGACCCTACTGACATGCGTCATACACGCTCATCTCCTCAATATGGGCACCCCAGGCACATACTCGAAACACCTAAATGACATGCTCAGGAGAAACGGCATGCCGGAAGTCAACGCCCCCGACGATGTCCCCTCGGCATCTATCTTCGCGGCACGACTTCCAGAAAGGACAAGTGCCACCTCCGACGAATCAGATACTGAATCAGAACCTGAGCCCGAACCTGTACCCGAACCCGTCTCTGCCCCAGTATCAGATAACGAAGCGGAATCTTCCACGGATGCCCCACGACCCCGCCGCACTCGTGCGGGAATACGGGAGGCACCAAAAGTGAAGCCCCCAACCGGGCAAACCTCTTGCCCCAAAACTCCTGAGAAGCCGAACTCTGAATCCTCTAAGCCGATACCGAAGAAGATTGCTCATACCCCACACAAGGCCTCGGACCTGGGGCTAAGGATGGTCGCGAATGCCTCCAACCCCTTCCCTGAACCCATGGTGCTATCCCAACTGGTGAAAGGGCTGAGAGAAGGATCTTATAAGTACACCTTCGAAGAGAACTTGGACACCACTTATGACATCCCACTCTTGATTGAACAACGAGAAATCACTCTCCACAGTGAGGACCTAGACGTTCTCCCGGACCATGCATACAAAAAAATTCGTTCAGGAAATGCGACGCGCTCCCCCACAGGCACTGAACCAAAATGCAAAACCCAATCAACATGCACGCGCAACAAACTAACCTAACGATTCTTCAGCAAAATGTACTGCATTGGCAAACGCACAAGACGTCTCTGGCCAATACCTACAGACTAATCGACCCAGACATCATCCTCATTAACTCACACAGCCTAAAGGCACCCCAGCAAATAAAACTGTTCAATTACATCATCATACAATCGAACAGATCGCAAGAATTGCATGGCGGTGTCGCAATTGCCGTCAAACGTGGTCTTCGCTTCGAAGAGATCACAAGCTTCGAAGACGAAACACTGGCAGTGAGGTTAAGACTGGGCCACGAAGACCTCATCATTGGGACGACATACTGCCCCCCGAGGAGGGGCACCATCTCATCAGTAGACATTATCAAGCTTCTGAACTACAACTGCCCAGTTTACATCATCGGCGACCTGAATGCCAGACATGTGGACTTCGATGATAACTACAGCAACCATTACGGGAAACAACTGGCAGAAATAAACAGAAGGGGAAAAATGAAGTGGCTAAGGCCACATTTTCCAACTTTTTACGGCAGAAGCTCCGGAACGACGCCCGACAAAATTATTGCCAATAATCTGGCATACCTCAACACTCATCACTATCCGGGCCCCACCACACCCAGCGACCACGTCCCTATCATCATGAAGATTGCCTGCGCTCCTTTACAAGTCCCAATCCGTCCCCGCCCCTCCATCCGCAAGACGAACTGGGAGGAGTACCAGGCTGATCTCGCCCAACACGAGCCCTCAGAACTGAATGGTGGGGGATAGCAGCAATTGAAGCTGCCACGGCAGACCTTCTGAAGGCGCTGAAGACTGCCAAGGAAAAACACGTACCCACCATCACCCACCGCATTCTGCCACACCCCTCTCCCTCCGAAGAAATCGACGCCATCACACGCCAATTAAACGTCGTCAGGAGATGATGGATGTAGGCTTCGTACGGAGGCCTGAGGTGATGTTACTTCTCGAGGTGCAGGATGGCCTTAAATGGTCTTGCAGGCGTAGGCCTGAGGTGATTCTGGTTGGGCTTCGAAGGATTGCTTCTGCAGGCGGTCAGTAGAAGGTCTTACTTGATGATAAAACGTAGGCCTTCAAGGAAGTAGCAGGCCGCGCCTCCGGCAAGAGGCCGGAGGGCGGTTGAAGTGATGAGATCTGCTCGACGAAGTAGAAAGCGAGTGTCGGTGTGCGTGAGTGAGTGAGAGTGAGTGTGAGTGGAAGCTCGCTTTTATACGTAGTTCCTGTGACGTAGGACTTCGCGCCAAATCTTAAGACGCCTTGTGAGCGCGTTCTTTTGGGAAGAAACAGACTTTCATTGTTCTGAATCCGTGTCCACGTGTGTCTTCCAAGACTGTTTGATGATAGCGTGGAAGGAAAGGATTTCTGTCTATTTGTTGGTCTATTTCTTGTCGATCCGCTACATATATATGAGAGAGAGAGAAAGAGGGAGAGCGCGCGCGCGCGAGAGAGAGAGGAGAGAGAAATTTGTACATATATAGGCTCACCTTTGCTTTCGATGGATTCAGCCCGAATTGTTCATTCTGGCGAAGGTTAAGCTTTTCACTCCGCCTTAGACCTACTTTTCAACGGGGATATATATATATATATACACATACATAGATAAGAGAGAGAGAGAGAGAGAGAGAGAGAGAGAGAGAGAGAGAGAGAGATTTGTACATATATTGGCTCACCTTTGCTTTCGATGGCTTCGGCCCGAATTGTTCATTCTGGCGAAAGTCAAGCTTTACACTCCACCTTAGACCACAGTTTAACACGGGCCACTAGGATACCCTAGTTTCCCATTTATCTACCAACCGTGGAAGGACGCGCCGTCACCGGGACTCGAACACGGCGCATATAATCGCGCATATAGTTGTGTGCGTAATATTTTATGGGCGTATATGCGAGTGTATGTGCAAACGTGGTATACACTGTGCCAACTGGCTGATTAAGCTAACTGGCTGATTAGGGGCTTATAAGACAGCAAGCGCTGGGATGATGTCTTAATATGCGCTTGGCTCCTGCCAAGTGAACACCTCTCTCCTCCTTTCTCTCTCAGGTTAGGTATACCCCTTTGGGGGATGAAGCCGTCCTAACTACTCCCCCAAAGAGGTCTCCCCCAGCGGGAGTTCATTTCAACTTGGGGAATAATTCCGCCCCCAAGTTGCATAACCCCTTGTAACAATCCCTCTCCCCCCTTTGTTGCATAACCTCTTGCCACATTCCCTCTTGTTGCATAACCTTATGCAACATTTCCTTTGCAACATTGGTCAACATTTGCAATTGCATTGCACTCTCTCCTTTTGCGCCCATACTACTATTGGATGTAATAACATGTTTTATAGATTTAATGACTCACACGTGTTATTTATACTCTCAGGTAATCGCGAGTTTCTTTAAAAGTATAATTTTATTTGTTAAACTTTAATACAAAAAATGTCTCATCTAACTTTTTTTTACAGATAAGATACTATAATGGCTCCAAATAAAGAAATTTCATACAAGAATAGGTTGAAAACTATTGTTCTCCATAAAGAAGGCACCACTCAAAGACAAATAGCTGCTAAAGCTGGAATATCATTGTCTACTGTTTCCAAAACACTTTCTCACCACTCAAACTGGGGATGTGAAGAACAAAACAGGTTGAGGATGGAAGCGAAAAACATCTAAAAAGGATGATGAGTATATGATAATGATGAGCAAGCATAATAAAAAGAAGACTGGTGGGTGGGAAAGGGGAATGAGGGAGTGTGGAGGTTGTTTGTGTAATGTCTATTTTTGGTTCAAATTCACTAGTATATAAAAAGTTGTATTGTGGTAGCTATTTATATAGACTTGCAGTAATCATAATGGAACCTTATCTACATATACTAATAATTGTGACAGTCGAACTGCCTGCGAACTTTCTTTGTTTCTTATGGTCGGCCAAACCACTAGCTAGATTTGGACGAGACTTGGGAGTTAGGGGTAACTGAGGCCGAGGAAGAACATAGACTATGTGGCTTCGGCCATCGAGGTCATCTGAGGCCGCTGGAGGCCTCTGTATTGCGGATTGGTTGAAAGATAGTGACATCATAGACACGTCATAAAATGGGCGGAGCTCTAGCATATATAATATATTATATATATATATAATATATATATGTGTGTGTGTGTGTGTACATATATAAGAACATAGGCTATGTGGCGTCGGCCTCCGAGGTCATATATATATATATATATATAGGAACATAGATATTTGGCGTCGACCTCCGAGGTCAAAACTAACTAACAAATATATCACGATTTAACATAACCAATCGTCAAGGGCTTACAGTTAACCTAACTGGGCATTCAATTACTCTAATCGGCATTCATTTGACCTAACTGGGCATTCAATTAACCTAATCGGGCATTCAGTTGACCTAACCTGGCATTCAGTTAACCTAACCGTGTCTATATATATATATATATATATATGATGAATAAAACCACGAAGGGGTGGTTTTATTCATCATAAATATTTTTCACGTGTTACTTTCGTGAAATAATTTTCATATATATATATATAGCGTTCAACTTCCACCCGGGCAACGCCGGGTCGCTCTGGTAGTTACTGTATGAGACTAGTAAACTACATGGAGTTCAACGCTCTTCACGATCATATTAATTGTTTATCTTTATGAACACAGATATTACATTATAATTACCTGTATGTCAATGATTGCATATTCAATTGTCCTTTATATATTATATACAGTATGTCTGTGTTATATGTTATTGGACTAGGTTGTCCCCCCCTCCATCCCACCTTCCCTCCAGTTGGGGTACCTTGACTATCACTGCGGCGTTGCCACATGTACGGAGTCATCTGTGAGGCGACGAACATTACACATGCAGGCAACTGTACATTATACATTATAATCGAATGTACATTATACTTATATACCTTACATAGTTCACATTTTTTTCACTTCATGCACTCTTTTTCCTTCTTTCATTCACATCATAGTACTGATCACATTTCGTAGCGATGGGTGAGGAAATATTCTGAGTCGTTACAGTCTGATCGAGAGGAAAAGTTCTTGAGTGCGGTGGAAGACTTGCGCTAGAGGCCTGCGTTCCAAAGTAAATCGTACCTCAGCGCGGATGTTGTGTTTAAATAATCTTTAAGTTCTCTAGCACGTAACGACGTTCCAAGCTCAGATGCCGGTGTGAGGCGGGCTGTCTGCCTCAGTTCGTGAGTCTGCCTGGTGGTGAGTCATGGGTTTTAGGATCGAGGCGCCCCTTGTTGGTGGCTCTGCTGCACGGATGAGCTGGACGAATCATGTAAGGATATGCATCAACATGAGAAGTTTCCGTTGGAAAAAGTATGTACGCAAAATTATCATAGTTCGTTAAATGACTCGATAATAAGAGACATACACAAAATAAAAATGGAAGCCATATTGGAGTATAAATTAAAATAAATAAAAATAAATTGATACAGTACGACAATACAAACATTTTAGAAATAGAAGTCCTTAATCGGTATACTATAAAAGAGAGTTTTTGACAGAAAACAATTGAGAAATGCGAAATCAGGAGGCAATTAATTATTAAAATTATAAAGGCGAACAATTATATAGGATTACATATACATTATAATTGTAATGTACATTACAATACAGTTTCGGGCACATAAAATATGTATATAATGCGATACGGAAATGCGAACGTGGAGGAGGCAGTACAAGCGTAGAAGAGCGCGTAGTTAGCTGTTAAATAATAAAACGATAAAGTTTCGGAGAAAAATTAAATAGTAAAATTACAACAGTCGAAGGAAAAGAAAAATCAAACGGGCAAAATCGAACTTGAGTGAGAAAAACAAAGGTATTCTGTATGGAGTTAATAATAAAAAGAACAACAACAATAGTAATGAGTGAAATATTAATAATGATAATAATAATTATAGTAATAGTAATAATGATAATAATAGTGCTAATAATAGTGGTGAAAAACCTAAATGATACTTGCAGTAATAAGGACGGGAAAACTAAATTGGATTATGAAGAGGTATAATGGAGAAATATTAAAATTGTAACTACAGAATAATGCAAAGTATTTAATATTTTCCGACGGGGGAGTAGTCTTCTTTATATTTTATTCTGTGTGAGGTTAAAAATACTGTTTATTTCCGTGTTGAGTCTATATATATTTAAAAACTATTATTCTTAAAGAAATACAGACTTGTATACGAACAGTTTGCGAATGCAAATACTGCTGCGAGCTGCTCGTACCCTGAAATGAGCCTACGGGCGGAATGATGGTCTATGTGAAAAGATGCTAAATTTTTCAGCCTTTTCTTTAAGCTTTGAACCCATCGATTAATATATATATATATATGGTAACTTTAGTTTTGCTTGAACCTATACATAAAAGCGGGGACTTAATGATTTGAAACTGCAGGTAACCAACAGTCCAATGGTGTGCTTGGCACGAGAGAAATCAAATTCGTCCTAGTCCTCACCAATCTAAAATAGTTTATTGCGGTTTTCTTTCATACATTGTACGCTACCGATCGATAACTTTAACATTCTGATAGTTTCTTGCTTGTCTGATGTGTGCATAACACTTTGATATGTAGTCTAGGCACGGTTCGGGGCTAGTCGATAAAAACCACGTCGACGAATTCTCGCACGGCTGAATTCCACCCACTCCACACACTCGGCAAATCAGATACAAAAACCATTAACTCCACCTCTTTCACGTAAATGTAAACTAAGTTCCTGAATGCGCATTTATTGCTTCTTTCGGACAACAAGAAAGAAAAGTAGTTTGCGACATTGGAGGAATGCAATGTATTTAATATATACTGTATATGTATGTAAAAATAAGGATGGTAAATGGTGCATGAAGGTCTGTACTATCGTGTGTCATTGAAATACCTACGAGTGTAATGGTTATTCTCTTCGGAGTAACACCGTTTGGTGTTTATCACACGTGTCGATGTCACGAGTTACATGAAATGTTATTTAATACGTTGGAATTACGCACATAGTCGGCTGAACTTGCTCTACAACATGTGTGTCGTTGAGAGACAGCATATCAAAATGAACATGCAGCACATGCAATTCACGGAGTGTTGCCAGGTTTAAATTATATAATTTCCCTAGGTTCGCTCTTAAAATTTCTCTTTTTGGTGTAAATTTCCCTATTCACCTGCATTTAAAGCAATATATATGAATATAGATTTATTTGTGCTTCTATCGTAAGATTAAAGTATTATTTAGCAATATTGTTATATATTTTTCAATTAATACAGTGAAAATTTGTGTTTGTGGATATATAAACATCTATATCCACTCCTCAAAATTTCCCTATTCAGGGAATATTGGCGTTATTTGGTAATTTATTTCCCTAAAACACGGAAATTTCCCTGTACCTGGGAACACTGAATTCTCGTTCTGAAAATATTGTCAGCGACTGAAAAAGACGGAAACACTCATCATTTGAGTCTCTGAATACAGGACATTATTATTATTATTATTATTACTATTATTAATGTGTAAGTTTGAGCTGTACGAACTATCTTATGTGTAAACTTGTAATATATATATATATACACACACACACACATATATATATATATATTTATATATATATATATATATATATATATATATATATATATATATATATGAAATAGGATCCCTCCTAAGGAGACGTAGTTTTACATTTAGGATAAAAACGAAGACGTAGAGCAAAAAAGTCATTATATTTGGCTGCAGCCGACGTTTCGGGCAACTCTACCCATTTTCAAGGCCTAATAAATAAAAGCTAAAATTAATGCATGACAAAAATATATGGGTGCTACTGTAGTATGCGGTCTACCGTTAAGTTTCCACTGTAGTATGCGGTCTACCGTTAAGTTTCTACTGTAGTATGCGGTCTACCGTTAAGTTTCTACTGTAGTATGCGGTCTACCGTTACGTTTCTACTGTAGTATGCGGTCTACCGTTAAGTTTCTACTGTTGTATGCGGTCTACCGTTAAGTTTCTACTGTAGTATGCGGTCTACCGTTCAAAATATTTAAAAGGAATTGAAAATGAATTGAAAGGAATTATAATTTAATTTACACAATTAAGGAATTATTAAAGAAGTTAAACATACTACTACCGCATACTTAACGGTAGACCGCATACTACAGTACGCCCTTGATGATTGGTTAGGTTAAGTCGTGATATTTTCGTTAGTTTTAACGAATATATCACGACTTAACCTAACCAATCGTCAAGGGCGTACAATTAACCTAATAATAAAATAATAAGAAGATAAGAAGCTATAATTAAAAGGTAGACCGCCGAATCGTAGGTAGACCGCATACTACAGTAGCACCAATATATGAATGTCAAAAACTAAAACTAATTTAAAGTACAAAATTAAAACTGTTCAAGAATAAAAACTAAAATTACAGAGCATAAAACAGGCATAAGCCAAAAACAAATCAAAAGTAAAACTTATATAAATGTGTAGTAATGCTTAGTTAAGAATATTAATTTGTTTAATTAAATAAGATAATGTTTAATATAAATTTACTAAAAATTGTGATGATTACGATAAAGCATGGTTGTTAGATTTGAATTGTTTAAAATGGGTAGGGTTGGTAATCCTAAATAGGCCCGGAGAGTGGACTATACCTATAACGGTTTTTCAGTCTTGAGGTAGACGCGATACGCGTAAGATTTAGAGCCATGTGATCTTAAAGTTAAATTGTTTTGCGCCCTCTCCGACCTAAATATATTTAGTAATATTTCATACTCGCATATCCCCTAATTAACTAAACCACTTTCGAAATTAATAAAACGTAATAAGTGTTAATAAGAGTATTAGTATACCTCCCCCCCCCTTCGTTTTGTAACGGTCTTTTAGAGTCAGAACTCGGCGTGGCTACCGGAAACTATACGAAGAAACAGTTAAATGAAATAAAGAGCAATAGAGATATAGTAAAGTAGGAAGAAGCATAAATTAATAATGAAGCAAAGATATAATAAAACCCGTTCACTACAAATGACAAAAATATACAAATGATAAAAATAAAACTTAAAAACTAAAAATAGTCAAACATAAAAGAGTTAAAAAACTTTATTAATAAAAAGTTAAATGAAAAAACACAAAAGTACACCAAACATACCATGCTCACTTGACAGACACAAAAAACTGAGGCGAAAAGGAGACAGGGTCACAAGGGAAAATAAAATAAAATAAAAAAATTTTAGTTTGTAGGTATTCTAATTAATATAAAGGGGGTAACAGCTAGAATCAATATTTAAACTGGAGTTCAAAAATTTAATGCACAAAGATTCGTAAATACGGAGGGAGGACGGGCATTTTAATGATTTAAGAATTTTAAAGTTATTAACGGAAATGTCAACCTTACACTTGATAGAATGATTTCTAATGGCAGACTGTTCCTTTTTCGATAAAACTTTCCCTGTCCTATGGCTAATACCCATACGGGAGCAAAATCTCGACTGCAAGGAACGAACTGTGCTGCCAACGTAGTTCTCCTGGGAACACCCAGGGCAGGTAAACAAATAAACAACAGAACAGCTCATCGCAGGGGGGATTTTGTCCTTACATCGGAAAAAACATCCAAGGGTATTATTATTTACAAAAGCAACCTTAAAATCAGTGTGAAAATAAAATTTCCTCACCACACTCAACAATTGCTTTTTCACAAGTGTTAAAATGGTAGAGATCAGGTAAAACAAGATATTTACAATTCTTAGGAACATCATACGTTGGGATAAGGTTGGGGGAATATACATTATTAAGAAATTTACCAATAATACCTCGTACAAGAGCTTATAATATTTGCTCGAACTTTGCTCTGCTTCATAATGAGTTTGAATTCCTTACTGATTTTTTCTTTAAAAATGGTTTTCCACGGGATCTTGTACGAAGTATTATTGGTAAATTTCTTAATAATGTATATTCCCCCAACCTTATCCCAACGTATGATGTTCCTAAGAATTGTAAATATCTTGTTTTACCTGATCTCTACCATTTTAACACTTTTGTGAAAAAGCAATTGTTGAGTGTGGTGAGGAAATTTTATTTTCACACTGATTTTAAGGTTGCTTTTGTAAATAATAATACCTTTGGATGTTTTTTCCGATGTAAGGACAAAATCCCCCCTGCGATGAGCTGTTCTGTTGTTTATTTGTTTACCTGCCCTGGGTGTTCCCAGGAGAACTACGTTGGCAGCACAGTTCGTTCCTTGCAGTCGAGATTTTGCTCCCGTATGGGTATTAGCCATAGGACAGGGAAAGTTTTATCGAAAAAGGAAGTCTGCCATTAGAAATCATTCTATCAAGTGTAAGGTTCACATTTCCGTTAATAACTTTAAAATTCTTAAATCATTAAAATGCCCGTCCTCCCTCCGTATTTACGAATCTTTGTGCATTAAATTTTTGAACTCCAGTTTAAATATTGATTCTAGCTGTTACCCCCTTTATATTAATTAGAATACCTACAAACTAAAAATTTTTTATTTTATTTTTTTTCCCCTTCTGACCCTGTCTCCTTTTCGCTTCAGTTTTTTGTGTCTGTCAAGTGAGCATGGTATGTTTGGTGTAATTTTGTGTTTTTTCGTTTAACTTTTTATTAATAAAGTTTTTTAACTATTTTATGTTTGAATGTTTTTAGTTTTTAAGTTTTATTTTTATCATTCGTATATTTTTGTCATTTATATAATTTTTACTTTTGATTTGTTTTTGGCTTATGCCTGTTTTATGCTCTGTAATTTTAGTTTTTATTCTTGAACAGTTTTAATTTTGTACTTTAAATTAGTTTTAGTTTTTGACATTCATATATTTTTGTAATGCATTAATTTTAGCTTTTATTTATTAGGCCTTGAAAATGGGTAGAGTTGCCCGAAACGTCGGGTGCAGCCAAATATAATGACTTTTTTGATCTACGTCTTCGTTTTTATCATATATATATATATATACTGTGTATATATGCGCCTCGGTCGTGTAGTGGTTAGCGTCGCTGACTACGAATCCATCGGCCCCGGGTTCGAGACCCGATAGCAGCCGGCGCGCAGCAAAACCCAGCTCTTCATCCTTCCATACAATAAAGAAAGTGGTTGGTAGATAAATGGGTACCCTAGGTGGCCTAGTGGTTAAAACGTTGGGCTGCTGATGGGGCGTGGTTCGGATTCCACGTTAAACTGTAGGTCTAAGGTGGAGTGAAAAGCTTGACCTTCGTCAGAATGAACAATTCGGGCGGAAGCTAACGAAAGATTTTATATATATATATATAACTTATACTGTATATATATTATATATATATATATATATATATAGCATCATGAAAAAGAAAAACTATGGTATTTGTCATTCACCATTACTTATTCGGGCTATAGTGGATTTAATTTTCCTAGAAGTGTTCCTTGTTCCATGCACGGTTTGTGTGTATTATATATATATATGACAATGATAATGATAAGCTTTATTGGCAGGATATAAATCCCATGAAATAATACAATATCCTTGAAGGTAATAAACGATAAAATATATCAAACAATAATAAATTTAAAAAAAAAAATTATGACTAAAGAGATAAAAATAAGACACGTACTGAAACAAGTGATAATAATAATAATAATAACTAGACGGGCTCGCTTCGCTCGGACCAACCTTCTTTTGCCGTGTAATGTTATTGCCGATTAATAGTTAACTAAAATAGTTAACTAATGTGGAATTTCCTCCACATATAAAAACCTTACAAATTTTTTTAATTATTTTCGCTGCATGCAGCGAAAATGCAAGAATATCCGTCCACACCCTCAATTCCTGTTGTCTTTAATGTTACTACGGCATAAGGCGACTCTGCTATTTAGTGTTTACCTGTAAAGTGTGTAAATGCCTGACAAGAATAAGGGAAATAGAAATTCAATCATGTATATTTATGGATGACACAATGCCGGCATCAAGTAACTTAGGAATAATAGAAAAAGCAATTAGTAATTGTAGATCAATGGGAATACTAAAAAATTTACATTTGATAATAAAAAAGAAAAAGAGAAATGAGCAGTAATGACAATAAATGTGATGAGAAGAAAAGTACCTGAAATGAGAACAATTAACAAAGTGAAAATGGGAAGTACAAAACACGTGCAAGAATACAAGTATTTGGGACAATGGTTCAGTAGCAGAGGTGATCACCAAACACATTTAGAAAAGAAGAAAAGTAAGATGAATTTCATGATAGCAGATCTAAAGAGATATGGAGATCCAGCTACAGTCGGCCATTGGTCAAAGAAGTGAAATTAAAATTGTATGAAACCATAATAGTACCTACAATATTTTATGGAATGGAAACATGGACGAGAACAAGGACAAAGGATATTGAAGGAGTGGAACAAATGCAGGGAAGGATTCTAAGGGAAATAACAGGAATGAAATGTAGTACCCCATATTGGGGATTATTAGCTGAATTAGGAGTGTGGCCAGTCAACTCAAATGAGGATAGATTAATTAAAATGGTAACCGAAGACCTTTAAAAATTAAAAATTATTACTGATATATATATATGTGAGAGAGAGAGAGAGAGAGAGAGAGAGAGAGAGAGAGAGAGAGAGAGAGAGAGAGACTCACCTGGTTAACTCACCTGGTTGGCTCCTCTGACACAGGTAGATACTACCAGAGTGAACATTCAACGGAGGAACAGAGCGAGCCCACATCTGCAGGTACGCCAGTCAACAATATTAGACAAAGTAAGAGAATAAAAAGTATAGGAAAGACTCGAAAGTGTACCCTAAGCAGAATTTAGGGAAACAGCAGTGACAAGATCACGAGTACCGGCACTCATACAAATTCAAAAAGTTCGGCAGTGGCTACACCTACCGAGGGATGTGCCGACTGCCGTGTTTCACGCGGCTGTGGTGGATGGGGGACTCGGTCTGCCCAGTCTCCGCGTTCGTCTGCCATTTTACAAAACAAAGCGGGTCGAGGGCTTGGTTCAAAGCTCTGACCCGGTCGCCCGAGAGGTGGCCGTGCACCCACTGGGCGGACAACTCTTGGTTGCGTGCCCTCCCGCTAGAGTTAGGGGCCTGCTTCTGCGTTCTGCAGAAGAGGGTGTGGCTGCGTTTCGGCTGGCACTTGCCGCGTCTGTCGACGGCAAAGGGCTGGCTGGGGCGCGTCAACAGGCCGGTCAGCATCCCACGGGTGGATCAACGACGGTACGAGGTTAATGACCGGACGGACTACATCGACGCCGTCAAACATTCGTATCGCCGCCATTCCGACTCGGGAGCGACGGGTACGGGGTCGGGGCGTTCCCCTCCTTGTGAGTGGGTTGCCGTGTGGTGATGGCTTAGGTCACATCCTGCAGGGCTGCCCTGACACCCACCGTAAGCGCGTCGAAAGGCACGACCGCGTGGTCCGCCTGGCGGAACAGTCACTCCGGGGCTCCGGCGCCCGGGTGATTGTCGAGCCGGTGATCCCCACGCCGGCGGGCATTCGACGTCCTGACATAGTGGTATCCCGCAACCATGAGGTTACCATCGTTGATGCTCAGATTGTAGCGGACTCATGTTGTACGACCTTGCAGGAGGCCCACCTCCGGAAGGCTCGTTACTATGACGAGCCGGCGTGAGGCAATGGGCCTCGACTGGGCACGACAGCAGGATGAACATTGTCAATTTGCCAAAACTACTTCGGTGACCATTTCCTGGCGCGGGCTACTGGCAACCAGCTCATCTCAAGATCTCAAGGCATTAGGCCTTGGAGTTGGTAAACAAAAGCTGCTGGTGGTCCGTAGTCTCGAAGGATCGATGCGCATCTGGAGACACCGAGCGTCTCGCGGCATGCGTGGTGGGCGAAGGCGTGGGCGACCGCCGGATCTGAGGGTGGGTCCTCGGCGGGGCTGACCAGGATCCTTCTATGATCCTGGTTGGGCACCTAATAAAGCGGCGATCAAGCTCTACGCCCGATCAGGTAGAGGGACGCGGCGATGCATTCGACCGCACAGATTAAGTTTCACCTTTAAATCCGTCCCTCTATTGATGATCCTATTCACGGTCAGCATGGTAGTGACCGAGGTGTGCGGGGATTACCTATTAGGTTAGGTAAGGACCCGTAGCCACTGTTGTACTCTGCAGTGTGCCGTGATATAGAGCGATACAGTCAATATTACTGACGAAAAAAAAAAAAAAAGGTGACATCACCACACTCTCAGGCAAAGAATTCCACAGCTCCACACACCTAATACCAAAGAAACGCATCCTGCACTCAATGGAAGAAAATCTGTGCACGAGTTTTAAACCATGGCCCCGAGTACCCACTTGCGGAGCAAGAACAGGGAGGGCATCCAAAAGAATCTGACTGTTGACATGAAAAAGCTTCCAACACTTTATCATGTCAGTTCTCAACAGTCTCCCCCCTTCCTGAGAATACACCCAGTCTACTAAGCCGAGTGGCATAGTCACGGTCTTCCATACCATCTATGCACTTGGTCCACCTACGCTGTACTGCTTCGAGAATTTTCAAGTCACCAGTATACCCCGTGAACCACACACAAGATGAGAACTCCAGAAGAGGCCTCACATGAGTCATATATAGGGTCATCATGAACTCGGGAGACCTACATACAGTCGATCTCAACAGATTAGAGGCAAGCCCGCCCGCCTTGTTCACTATGCCCCGCACATGATGGTGGAAGCGCAAGATGGTATCCACCATGACTCCCAAATCAGCATGTGAGTCAGCAAATCGGATCGGGGTATCACGAAGGTAATACTAAGAATAAGGACCCAACTCGCTCCAATCAAATCCTCCCCGCTGGAATCGAAGAACCACACATTTACTTGAGTTCATCGACAGTCCCCAGGATTGAGCAGTCTGAGACAGGGTATTAATGTTCCTTTGACAAGTCGATACATCCCTCAGCATATATTTGAAGGTACACAATTTACATAAATAAGAAAGAGTATAGGACCCAGAACGGATCCCTGCGGGACTCCACTCAAGACATCTCTGAAGCGACTTCTGACTCCAGAAACAGACACACATATTGATCTGTGGCTCAAGAAGTTGTGAATCCACTCCAGCAACACTACCCCAGTACCCAACTGTCTGAGCTTATCCATTAGTACAGAATGGCAGATAACATCAAATGCCTTTGAGAAGTCAAACAATATAAGATCCACCACATACTGAGACTCCAACCATGCAGTTACATCGTTATAAGTCAACAAGAGCTGGTCCTCCACCGAAAAAATAAAGTTATTAATCACATTTATTTTGTTGACCACACTATTGACATTAATTGACACTCTCTCTCTCAGTAGTGTCAATAGAGAGAGAGAGAGAGAGAGAGAGAGAGAGAGAGAGAGAGAGAGAGAGAGAATAAATAAATATCCTTTTGAAAATTTTGTCTTTAAAACTGTATTTGAATAAAATGCCCTGCATTCTTTATGGGCCTTTATGGGCTATAACAATTATTTTATTGACTGCGCAGGTTTTTCTATATATAAATAATTGAAATTGAAATATCGAAAAATAAAACTCACCCTACCAGGTTAATCCGTGAGGCGTTTTCTTGTAGTTTTTTCGAGATGTTTTCTCTTTGTAATCTTCTTGGGTATAGCTGCTCTAATGTCTTTATAAATAATTGATTCGAAGGCAAATTACTTTTAAACATTACCGAGTTGAACAACCATAATTCTGTTTCATCTTAAATGAAAGTTTTACACTTCCTGCAGATTTGTAAAATATTTTTGTTGAAGAAATTGGAAGAGAATCACCGTTCCCTAGCGACGCTGCTCTGTTGTCATGGAAACGGACAATTTATTTGGTACGGAAAAGTACTTTCTATGCCAATATTAATATCAGATGAGAAGACGAAAAAGCACAAATTTTCGATGCCATTAATCGTTTTACTGTTTAATTTGCCGACGGTCGAATTTCATACACTCTTTAACTTTGAATGGAATTGAGAATAAAATATCAATTGGAATATCATGATCTTTTTAACATATACAGGTGAAACATTTTTCTATCTTCAGTATAAATTTCAGTCACGTAACTCGTACATTTATCGTGTTCTTGATTATTTAAAAGAAGACAGTTCTGAGACAAACATTCATTCGATTAAAGTGAGTCAGGGATTCGAACCCTCGAAATTCAAATGTGTTATATGATTGCATTTGTAATGGTCATCAATTTGATATATAATAAAGTTTACCTCGGCGGGTCAATTTCATTGCAAATTTCATTTAAACACTAAAAAATTATTGAAATTCAAAACCATGCAAACTTTGTTCTTTAATTATCAATTATATATATATATATATATATATATATATGTAAAAAGTGAACAATGAACAATTCCTACACCATCATTATATGAATTCATTGTCCATTTTTACATAAGAACCAAAATCGCTTAACGCGAGTTTGGATAATAATTTTACTTGTAGCTTCCTATTTTTGTTCATGTCACAACCCTACGATCTACCCTTTCTATGGTTTAGTCGTATCCATTATCCATTTTCCATTTGTTATAAAAGTTATTATAATTAATTATGAATTGTCTTGCATCTCACCCTCGACCCTAGATTATGCATACACATTGCATGTAACAGGATTGGAACTCGTAGTTGTACTTCTTAGTCATTACTACCCACTTTTTGTCTCTAATTCATCTTTCTAATAATGACTTATACACTATGACGTCACAAAATAACTTTATTCTCTTTACGTTTCCCACTCTGTGTCTCTAATTCGTTCTTGTAAATCTTCCTAACAATGATTTGTACTATACGTAAAAATTCAATAACTATGACGTCACATTTTCCCGTCATTTATTTCCCTAAGGACTAAACACTCTATAGAAGTCATTATTTATATGTTATGTAGTATAAATATAATTATTATTTAACCACACTCATTCTTACATTCATATCTTATCTTGACCATTATCCAATATAAATTTTATTAAATATTCATTTTTACTCGTGTCGGCGCGAAACTTTAGGTTCGTTCGAGAACGCGAAAAAACGTTCTCGTATTTTTTTTTCATTTTTATTTTTAATTATATGACCTCCCGAGGTGAACTCAAGACAATGCTTAGTAAGTGATCAAATTCCGCTCATCGCAGCAGAATTCGAACGCTCAAAGTAAAAAAGTCTCCTTTCGCTTTGATTCGAATTTATAACATTATCATGTGTTATGTTATATTATGTGTTATGTGCCCATGTACTTTGTACTATATTTCTAACATCTTAATTGTCTATTAATATGAAACACTGTCAAAACAAGACAAAGTTATAGTAACTGTTAAATTGTAATTAACTGTATTAACAATAACTTGTAATGTACTTTTAATGAAACTGAATGAACAATAACTTGTAATGTACTTCAGTGAAACTAATTAAATGTAATGATTTAATTTATAATGTAAGAATGTACTTTAATAGAAGTGTAATTAAACAATGAGTGAATATGAATTAATTGGTAATTGTAATCGTAATTGTAATGAACCAAAATTAATACGTACTCAATCATGTACTCAAAATTGTGCTTATGTGCTAATACGAAATTATATCGCTTTCAGGAATGTAGAATCAGCGATAGTTGTTCTTTTTTATTTTTTTATTTTTAGTTGAAATCTTTCAAAAAAAACATCTGATCATGTATTTAAAAAGGGGGGAACTTAACCTTCGATTGTCTCCCCCAAACATTTAGACTATATTATACTGTACTTATAAAATTACTTCACTTCTGCATTAGACTTCTGATTAGCACTTCATCATTGTACTTCAGATTAGCACCTCATTAGGAGGGGGCAGAGGCCCCTTGCCTCCTTAATATATTTTTAGATTCCGGCCTGAGCCATGGTCGAAAGAGGTCGAACCTCTACCCCTGTAAATTCAGAGTACCTGTATATTTTTAAAAAGTAAACCAAAGTAAGAGAAAGTTTTTATTTTCCCCCTCGAGTTGGGCTATCTTCTATTATTGGAAGAAAAGAATTAACAGAGTGTCGACCCCATAAAACGAGAGAAAAGAATTAGAAAGAATTATAGAAAAGTATAAAGAAGAAACATCCGTTGCTTGCCTCCGAACCAGAACCCCCCGTCGAATCCGAACCGACTCAGGGCCATAGACGGAGTGGTTAACATATATATATATATATATATATATATATATATATATATATATATATATATATACGAGAGAGAGAGAGAGAGAGAAAGAAAGAGTTACAAGGAGTTACAAGGAAAAGAAGTACCTCAAAAGGCCTTGCGGCCCATACCGAGGAGGTACCAATGTCAACGGGTGCCAGCGAAAATTTTCTACACCCACAAATAGTGTGCAAGATTTGGTCTAACCTTTTCTTGAAGTGATCCACAGAGGAACTGTTCACAACTTCTGTAGGTAACCTGTTCCACGTGTCACAGATCTTATACGTAAAGTAATTCCCACACAAACCAGTCCTAAACCGTTTCAAATCCTACTTCCAACCATTGTTGCGAGATGGGTTATCATTTAAACTGAACATGCTTCTAAAATCGACATCGTTGAACCCGCGTAAGAGCTTGAAAACCTCGATGAGTTGACCGCGCAGCCTCCAAGTTTCCAGCGAAAACAAGTTCAGGGTGCGTAAGCGTCGATTGTAGCCCATATGCCTAACGGAAGGGATTAACTTTGTGGCCCTCGCCTGCACTCGCTCCATCCTCTCAATATCTTTCCTGAGGGTGGGCGACCAGAACTGCACAGCATACTCCAGGTGCGGTCGAACCAGGGAATTGTACAGAGAGAGCACCATCTCCTTGTTCCGAAACTGAAATTGCCTCCTGATATAATCCAACAGTTTCTGGGCTTAAGGTCGCTGCTAATTAGCACACCCAATTTCTTTTCCAAATCAGTCGCCTCGATATTACTCCCCAACATCGAGTAGTCCGACTTTTGATTGGCGTAGCCAATGTGCATTACTTTGCATTTACCTAAGTTAAATGGCATTTGCCATTTTTCCGACCACTCTCCTATCCTACGTAGGTCCACACGCAGTTGCTCGATCGCCTCGGGCGTTCCAACATTGGCCCCAAGCTTCGTGTCATCAGCGAATTTGGCGATCCTACTGACGATGCCACCGTCGATATCATTTACGTAAATGATAAACAACAGTGGCCCCAAAACGGAACCCTGAGGAACCCCACTAGTGACCGAGGCCCAACCAGAACTAGCCTCTTTAATTACAACCCTCTGCCGCCTATTCTTCAGCCAGTTTTTAATTCACCTACCTACTTCCCCACCAATACCCAGCGTGCGCACTTTGGCCATTAGCCGGCGGTGAGGTACCTTATCAAAGGCTTTCTGAAAGTCGAGATAAAGTATATCAATCGCCCTACTCTTCTCATACTCACTCAACATGACGTGGAAAATCTCGAGCAAGTTGGTGAGACACGACCTATGCCGTCTAAACCCATGTTGGCAGTCCCCAAGCAGCTTGTATCCGCTATTATCCCCTCTAATAATTTACCTACAACCGAAGTGAGACTAATGGGACGATAGTTCCCTGGACTTTCGTGATCCCCTTTCTTGAAGATAGGGGTCACGTTGGCTTCCCTCCAGTCACCAGGCACCTGGCCCGTCTCCTACCTACAACCGAAGTGAGACTAATGGGACGATAGTTCTCTGCACTTTCGTGATCCCATTTCTTGAAGATAGGGGTCACGTTGGCTTCCCTCCAGTCACCAGGCACCTGGCCCGTCTCCAACGATTTGTTGAAGACTGTAGCCAGGTGGGGAGCCACCCGGTCGCGCACCTCCCGCAACACTCATGGGAGGAACTGGTCTGGCCCAGGAGCCTTAAACGCGCTCAGTTTGTCTATTCTATCGGCAACGACTGTCGCGGCACACCAAACACTATCAAGGCCAGCACCTTCGTGCCTGACGCCTGGATCGGGGATGACGCGGGTGTCCTCCCTGGTGAACACTCCCGCAAAGTACTCATTCAGCACATCAGCGATGTTCGCGTCGGAGGTCCGCAGAACGCCGCTTCGGCCCTTTAACGACCTATCAAGCTACTAATGGGCTTTCTCCTATTAACATAACTGAAGAACTCCTTAGGGTTCCCCTTGCAGAGGGTTGCCACCCGTAGTTCTTCGTTACGTTTCGTTAGCCTAACCTTCGCCTTCACTTCTCTACACAGGCAGACGTACGCCTCAGTCTTCTCATGGGAACGATTGGCCTTCGCCCTCCTATACGCAGGTTTCCTATTTCGGATAGCCGAAGCGATGTCACGACTGAACCACTTAGGCTGCGTTGAAGCAGGGGTGACCGGTTTTGAGGGTATGGCAGCAGACTGCAGCACCATAAACTGGTCCCGAAATGCACTCCATACTTCCTCAACATCGCCACCGACCTCTAACCCCATCTCACCTACGCTATCGCGGAGGCTAACAAAGTCCGCCCGCCGTAGATCGAGCTTACTGCCTCTCGAGTTACTACGCTTCACCCGAGGGACGCACACACGGAACCTAATCAGACCGTGATTACTCCCGCTCAACGATTCGTCAACGGTGAGGCCATTGACGAGGTTGTCTTCGGTCGTGAATACTAAGTCTAGAACGCTTTCGCCTTGTGTAGGGTCATTGACCCACTGAGTGAGGAAGTTCTCATCAGCAAAGTCAACTCGCCTCCTCCCTTCAGCATCAGGAGTCCTGTCTTCCCACTTTATGCCGCGACAGGTGAAGTCTCCTAAAACTACACACACCCTAACCCCTAGCAGGCTACTGAGTTCAGTGTACAGGGCTGTATCCTCCTCGAGGAGGAGATGCGGAGGTCTGTACACCAAGATTAACCTATAGTTCGTCCCTCCCACGTTGAGATCGATGCTAAGCAGCTCCCGTTCCGATCGGAACTGGCAGTCAACCGGACTCAACGTGTCCCTCACGTATATTAGTACCCCTCCCCCCTCCCCATGGGTGCGGTCTTTGCGAAACATTCTATACCCGGGAATTTCGAACTCCCCAACGTAGTCCCTACGATCAGTATGAATCGAGGACTCGGTGATAGCAACGATATCCTGGTATTCTGATGCTAAGAGCGCTCGTAACTCGCAAAACTTATTCCTAATCGACCTAGCATTATAAAGCATTGCGCGGAGGGAGCCTTCTCTATTCTGACCGCCCCCTAGCACGACCCGTTTCCCGAACAGCCAGGGCTGTCGGGAGTTGAAGAGCCTCTCACCAACGAGGGGACAACTTCCGCAGGAGCCTGAGCCCCCTCCAACGGGGAAGGAGGGTCACCCACCTGTACCTGGACGCACCCTTCAGTTGAAGGTGCGTCCGCCACCGGCTCTACATCATCTCTCCCCGGTGGGGGCCCTTCATCTCTCCCCGGGTTCGACCTCACCATTCTGTATAGGTGCCGGTCGAGCAGCGCTCCTAGCACACCTTTACCCTTGTCATTCAGGTGGACACCATCCCTCTGGTAAAGGTCCCACCTACCCTAAAATGCGTCGAAGGGGTCAATAAACCTCACGCCCTGCGGGACGCACAAATCTTGCACCCTCTCGTTGATGCCAATGACCTTACTAAGCGCGTGGTCACTGGCATTCATCCGCGGTAAAATACCCATCAACATTCCCCTGTCTGTTTTCAGTTTTAGATCATCCGCAAGAGACATGATCTCGGTGATGATCCCTTCTGTGAAACCTACCCTACCGCCTTTGAGGAACAGATCGTTGCCACCAGCGTGGACAACGATCGCAGTCCTCCGACTAGCCACGCGCAGCTTCTCTAGCTCTTTCCTTAAGTGCGCCGTTCCCCGCCCAGGTAAGCACCTTACTTTCCTCCTGTACCGGTTTGCAGAAGCAAAGTACTTCTCCTGGCCCCTGATCTGCGAGTCCCCAATCAAAACGGTGTCTTCCTCCTTCGAGCACAGGGGACTAAAGCAGTTGAGGTCCTGACAGGGGCAACCGGGGTGTCAGGCTTCGGCTTCGCAGCCTTCTTGCCCGAGACCTTTCGATACCCGTCGCCACCCATAGACTCAACCGCACTTACACCACCCGACCCACCCCGACCGGCAGCTACATCCTCCAGTTTCTTTGGGCCATCAGTAGGCCCCTTCCCACCCTTTTTCTTTATCGGCTCCTTCCCACCCTTTTTCTTTATCGGCCCCTTCCTTGTGCCCTCCCTGCCCTCCAACTTGCGCCGCGGTTCCGTGAATTCCACGTGGGTCGCTGGCGATTCCTCACACTGATTTTGTACCCTGGCCCCCGGTTGTACCTCTACCCTTTCTCCGCGGTCCCGAGCTCTGTCTAGTCCATCGCTGGACAGCCTTTCCAGGGCAGCTATTCTATCAATGAGCTCCGGGGTGGAGGGCGCAGCCGCGTCAGTGACCGCCGCACCTCCAACAGGTGATCTGGACGACTCGAGCCGTCGGACCCTCTCCTCTAGCTTCTCGTAAAACTGCATGAGTTCGCAAAAGCGGCACATGCTGGAGTGGTTGATCTTCTCGAAGCAGGCTTCTTTGAAGTTCGTCACCCACTGGTTTACTCCACACCTCGCACGTTGAGCCTTCAGTTTCTGCGGTCCAATCATTGTAACTTATATTTTTTTTCGAACTCTGAATACACTGAATAAGATAAAGCGTTCTAGCAACTAAAACTATCAAAAACGTACTGACCAGTATATAAAAAAGGAGGGGGGTGGGGTGAATTTTTCCCGCGCGTAGACGCATCCGCCTATTTGCAAGTGACGTTCATCCCATCCAGAAGACTACACCTCTCGCTGCTTCCGCACCGACCAAGGCTACGCTCGAGAGTTTACGCTGGCCTGGCAGCCAGCTGGGCAGTAAAGCTCTCTCACCTAAGAGCAGTACAGCCAAGCATCATCAACTGGTCACCAAAGAACGGTCGCAGGGGGCTGGTCAGGCCATTACGCGTTAGGAATGGGCTTAACGGGGCACTAGCCACACTCCATTCATCGCAACCCTACGCCTGGGACCCCTCCATCCCAGTCTCTCACGACCTACGAGCGTTAAATGGTGTTATTTATAGAGGTTCAAAAGCCTCTCTTCCCACGCATGAGGTAGCAGTAGGGTCCTAATAGTAAAAGAAGATAAAAAGACTTAATACTAAAAGAATTTTTTTTTTTTTTTTTGCAGTCAGAGGAGAGCATCCTTAACCTAAGCTAAAAGGACAGAGTAGGGATGGGATGGGGTCCTAGTAACCCACGGGACAGGATTGTATAACAGACTTCACCCGCCCTCCCGAAAGAGAGAGAGAACCTAAAGGAACTGGCAGCCAATTTCTCTAGAATCCCACGACTCGGGACCGGAGGGCTGTCACACCCCAAGTATAAAGTTTACAACACCAAGAAGGAATGTGCATGTGCACACATTTGAAAGAGAAATAATAAAAATATCAAAATAGCGAAGTCTATATTAAACTGAAGTTTTCAATCGTCAAAATGTAGATTCAGAGAAGCAGTGAAACTGATAAGAAATAATTGCTTTAATTGAATACACAAATAAAATTGAAATATTGAACAGAATTTTGTAAAACTTGGCACAGAAATTAAAGATACTTTCCTTAATATACAGTATAAATTTCAAAAATGTACTGCCAAACTAAAGACAAAATCCGAAGTGGAAGTAATTAATTTATTTCCCTACGATAAAAGCAGCAATTGTATTGACAAACGTTTTTCGGTTGCAACTTTTCCCTAGAAAATAAATTAACGAGCGGGGAGAAATTAAGCAGTTTATTTTCTATATATACAAGCAGAGCTTCGGCTCACTGCCCTACGGGCACTGCTTGTGCTTCGCAAACTCGCCTACGGCGAGGGCACCTTTGGTGCTTGGGTTACCCCTTTGGTTGGAAGTCATTCTCCCTCTCCCTCAAAACCCCCTCACCCCCCTTGATGCAACTTGGGGGCTAATCCCCTCCCCATTACCCCTACCCCCTCTCCCACACTACCCCCGCCCTCTCTTCCATCACCCCCCAAGGGAGAAGGGGGCTGGCACCTTGCAACAATTGAGCAACATTGCAATTGCATATATGTATTTTCCGGACAATGTGCAACGTTTTTTTTTTTTTTTTTTTTTTTTTTTTACAAAATTTTATGAAATTTGCCAGACAAATAAAACAGGGGTTCTTTAATCTACAATGTAAATTTCAAAACTGTACTGGCCAGCTTAAAGACATAATTCACTATAGAACACAAAACAAATTTTAGACAGATATTCTTTTGATTAATGTCAGTGAGGAATTCTAAAGGCCGAAATTGAGATATATATTATTTAATTAATAGCGTTTTTAATGGTCTTCAATTTGATATATAATAAAGCTTGCCTCGGCAAGACAATTTTATTTTAAATTTGAAATTATCACTTCAGAAACGGTTAACGTTTTGTTTCTGCAAACTTTGTTGTTTAACTATTAAAAGAACAATACCTATTGGAGCTTTAAAAAGGAAACTTCAACCATATATAGAAGAATGTATACTCTAAACAATGATGTGAAACATAAAGTTGTAGATTGAATATTTCGTATTTTATAAAAATTTTAAGTTTCTGTACGATTAAACCTTTAAACATTAAAAATTATAACTTTTTAATATTTTTCTGTTATTGCCGACTTTCAGAGGATTCTAATAGTATATAAATGTCAACTGTAACCTTTATAGTTAATATTTTATTCCTATTTGAACCCAAAAGAATTTTTTTAAATTATGCAATAAGCGTATCACTCGAACAAAATTGCATTGATGTTAATCATTGAACCCTCAAATAAAATCTATGAGATATGAACTTGAAAATTTTACAAATTATGAGTTGTTAATTCTCTACATAAAGTATAAATAGAAACTTGCAATTTTAAGAATATAAAATTTTATGACCACTTCTCTCTTGAAATTATTAATTTGAAAATTCCATCATTTTTAGAATAATATTTCAAATTTAAAATAGTGTATCTGATACAACTTTTGAAGGGCTTTATACTCGTATATATAAAGGTGAAGTGACGTTTTTAACGAACTGTCTATGAACATTTTTCGAATTTTTGTTTTTTCATAGGTGCTTATTTAAATTTAAATAACTCAATAACTATAAAACGTACGTCCACGAAATAAGTATCTTTCAAAAGAAGAAGAATTTTACTATTATTTTTGCTCTACACATGTTTTTTACTGAGTTTGATATTTAGAGTGTGAATTCATTTTTTTACGTTCCCTAGTACTTCACGAAAACGTATAATCGAATCTGACGAGTTTATAAATATATATTTTTTATTTTAAAAACCACCCTGTTATAGGGATCACTATGACCTTTCGAGTGATACCCTAATTGTCTATATATTTATCATAGGTATTTGTTTGCATGCAATAATTAGAGAAAAAAGGAAAAAGGCGGGGTGACCTTGAAAAAGAAATGTCATAAACTGCGAATAGCCAAGATATAACAAATGACTTTCTACAAAGTAGAGGAGCATACGAAAAATCTGTTCTGTAAACATTTTAAGATTTTTTGATGTACGTTCTTTGGTGACGTTTTTCGCACTTTGATGGGATGCCCTGAGTAGGTATATGAATGAATTGTACCAAAATGATAATGAATCAAAAGAACATTCATCTTACTATATTCTTGCAAAATTTCACCACGATAGGTTGAAGATTCACGATTTCATAAATTATCACTAATACCAATAATACTATTAGTAATATCAATTTTTGAAGATAATATTATTAGCTTATGTTTATAGTACACTATTTCTACTTCTATCACTTTTTCTCCTACGGGTAATATTTTCGGAGATAATGTGCTGACCTATGGTCAATGTTTGTTCGAATAAGCACATTTGGGCATATTCACTACAATCCTACAGGAGTAATAAAAGTTGAAAATTTCATGAAAGTCTGACCAGTAGTTAAGTCAGAAAGCGTGACAGAAAAACGGAATAATAATAATAAAAAAAAATAATATTAATAATAGATGGAACGATTACAATAAGAATTTCCTACGGAAATTCTTAATAATAATAAAAAAAACTACCCACTGTAAGACTACAAAAATGATAATAATGATAATGACAATAATGCTGTTATTGGCAAGAGACAGATCCCCAACCTATAAAAAAAAAGGTACAGTGTCCAATGTCCATCAAAGTAACCAAAGATACAACTAATTACCCCCTAACTTTAAAAAACAAAAACAAAAAAGGGGAACGGAATAAAGAAATAATAATAATACACGTAAAGAAACGAGAAATAAAAACAGTAATAACAGGTTCATAAAAATAAAAAGTACATGTAATGGGATGGCTAATGCAGGAGGTAATTGGAGCTCTACCAAGAAGTCCACAGTCTACAAGACATAAAGCAGGACCTGATGAATAGCTTCGACAATTGGATTGTCTAAGTTTTTTATTCTTCGCATTAGACTGTATTGGGTACGTCTTGTTACCTCAGGGAGGCTCGGAACGTTGCGGTATATATATATATATATATATATATATATACATGCACACACCTTACCTTATGAACCTTATGTTGTTTCGTGCGTTAGTCTCTCTTCACACGGAGGTCAAGCTGGTGGCCCCGCCTCTAGGTCTGGCTTGGTGGAGGAGCGAGTTGCTTTCTTGCGCTCTCCACCGTACATAGCCAGGCACGCCCGGCTCATCTGGTACCGTCCTGAGCCAGGCATCCAGTCTTCTCTTGAAGACTTCAACTTTGACCCCCGTTACGTTTCTGAGGTCCTTTGGAAGCTGGTTGAAAAGTCTTGGCCCCCTGACAACCAAGCTATTTTCCTTCAGAGTTGAGGAGGTCCCTTGTCGGGCCTTTAATTTGGGAACACTACACATTCTGCCTTTCCTATTTTCCAGTGTTGTTTGAATGGTAACTGAGTTTAGTTTTAGGTTTGGTACCAGTTTTTCGATCATATTCCATATGTAGATCATGGTGTACCTCTCTCTTCTTCTTTCCAGGGAGTACAGATTTAGTTTATGTAGTCTTTCCCAGTAGTTGAGTTCTTTGCAGCCATATATATATATATATATATATATATATATTATATATATATATATATATATATATATATATATAAAGATAATAATAATTATAGCAATAGTAATAATGATATAAATAATAATAATAATAACACTAATAATCGTGGGTGAAAACCCAAAATGATACTTGCAGGACGGGAAAACTAAATTGGATTTCAAGAGGTACTTGGAGAAATATTGGCTCTACTTCCGCCAGAATTGTTCATTCTGACGAAGGTCAAACTTGTTGCTCCACCTTAGACCTGCAGCTTATCGTGGAATCTGAACCACGACCCACTACGGATGGTCAGACAAAGTCCTTACCCGGACTCGATCTCACGACTTCCTAATCAGCAGCCAAGCGATTTAACTACTAGGCTACCCAGGGTACCCATTTATCTACCAACCAATTTTTATTGTGTGGAAGGAAGAACAACTGGGTTAGCTGCGCGCCGCCTGCCGTCACCAGGAATCGAACACGGGGCCGATGGATTCGTAGTCAGCGATGCTAACACGACACCACCGAGGCGCATATATATATATATATATATACCTCTCACTTTTTTACGTGTTTCGTGTGGTGATTTCTCACTTCACGGCTGTCAGGCTTATTGCCCCATTTTTCGAGTTAGCCTGGTGAAGGAGCGAATTGATTTCTTGGGCTCTCCATTTCACATAGTAAGGTACACCCGGTTCTTTGGGAGTGTCCTGATCCAGGTGTTTAATCTTCTTTTGAAAACTTCCACGCGTTGATACCATTCGTGTTTCGAGGAGGTTTGGGCAGTTGGTGGAATAGTGTTGGCTCTCTGACAACAAAGCTATTTTCCTTCAGGGAATGGTGACTTCCCTATCTAGCCTTTAATTTGGGAACACGACACATTCTTCCTTTCCTATTTTCCACTGTTGTTTGAATGGTTATATGGTTCAAATTTAGATTAGGACCTAGAGTCTCTCTTGTTTCGCACGTGTAAATAATGGTGTACCTCTCTCTATTCTCCTTCCCAACCAATACAAATTTAATTTACATAATCTTTCCAGTGACTGTAAAATTGTATTATTTATTTTATAGGTAAAGAATTATTCATTTGTTCATTCACCCATTCATTTATAATTTAGTTCTTTGTATCCGTTGAGCTTAGTTGTGAAGTATCTCTGAACCCCTTCCAGTTGACCATCTTTTTGTTGAAGTGAGGACATTAAAACAGATACTCCTGTTTGGGTATGATCAGTGCTGTCCTTTCTCTTAAGGGTTTTTAGTATCTGTCTAGTTATTCTGTTTGTATTGCTTACTGCTATTTTTTATTATTATTATTATTATTATTATTATTATTATTTTATTATGTGTTTCAAATTTCGTGTAGTCGGTAGTTATTATAACTCCTAAATCTTTTGCTTTGAAGTTCCTCTAAATTTCCTGTCCATTTGGCGCATAGCATTCCATAGATTTTAGTTCCTCACTACAGTATATCTGATGCGTCCAGAGTAGGAGTGACGAAGCCGCCATATGTTCGAAAATCCATTTTCTGTATCATCATCTTCTTTTGGCCTTTGTCTATGCAGTGAATGATACACACTTACCAATACTGTACTTCGCCACTAATGCCTTTGAAATTAAATTTCAGAGGCATTAGTGACGAAGTATCGGTAAGTGTGGATTATTCACTGCATAGACAAAGGCCAGAAAAAATGGTGATACAAAAAACGGATTTTTAAATATATGGCGGCTTCGTCACTCTTACTCTGGATGCCTCACATACGATTATATATATATATATATGTATGTATATGTGTTTTTATTTTCTGGGAGAGCGTCGTGTTGAATAGGATGAGAACTTGAGAACTGTTGTAAAATGATCGTACAAAGAGAGAAAACATTAATAAAGATTATCTTCTAAATGGTGGAAAATAATTAGTACAAATACTTAAAATATAATAAACAAGCAAGCAAAGCAAACATAAAAAAATCTTAAAACTAAACCTAAGGTCACCTTCCACAGCGACTAGAAATTAAAGAGAGAGAGAGAGAGAGAGAGAGAGAGAGAGAGAGAGAGAGAGAGAGAGAGAGAGATCATCTAATCCCAAAACTATGTTTATGGGAGGTCCTCATCCGAGAGAAAAGAGTCAAGGAAAATTCACATACCAACATCGCGTGTAAAATCATTTCAGAACATATATTTAAATCGCGTTTCCTATTAAATGCATTAACCTTCATCTGTCTGTGTAAGACAGTATATTTTCCTGTTTTAAGAACCAACATAATGATATCCAAAATGATCACAGCTTTAAATTTCTATGAACAAAATTCTCTCCTTTGCGTGTTGTCTGCTTGATACCTATCACTAAAAATATAAGATTAAGTCCATGAGACGTTTTTCTCATTTAGAGGAGTCTTCCCACAAAAATAAAATATAAAAAAAATCTTTTTTCAAATTGCCAGTTTCCTTTTAACAGAAGACATGATATGAATGTAACGTATAATCATTTCAGTTTTATTTTTAACAATTAACATAGCAAGAGTTTAAAATTACCAAAAATATATTCTGAGATACAACCAACCAATGACAAACCACCTTTAATTCATAAACGACGCCAAATAATTAAATTATTTGGACATTAAGAGAAAAACTATACGATTATATCAATTTGTGTATATTTAGGCTTAAATTCATGTATGCTTTCAACTCCAATTTTATATATATATATATATATATATATATATATGTTAAACACAGACCGTGCATGGAACAAGGAACTCTTCTGGGAAAATTAAATCCACTATAGTCCGAATAAGTAATGGTAAATGACAAATACCATAGTTTTTTTCATTTTTCATGATTTTAGCCCGACGTGGGCAACGGGTCTCTCGCAAAGAGATCCCATAAATATAGCTTCCCTCACCAGCTATCTGCAAAGCAGACAGGATCCAGCTTTGGGACGTGGATCTAGGGTTTAAAGCAAGCCTAGATCCCTACACTCAGAACCTCTATATAAGTAAAAGACTCGTTGCATTCACGTCGTGTTGAATAAATCAAAGAAAAAGGGGGTAACTATTGTATTTTTAGCCAAAAAAACCAAAACTTAAACCTCAACCGGGACATTGAGCGTCCACTTTTCAAGGCACGAAACACGTCCGTTTAGTATACACAAACTCAGAATGGTTCCCTGAGAACATTATATGTTAAACACAGACCGTGCATGGAACAAGGAACTCTTCTGGGAAAATTAAATCCACTATAGTCCGAATAAGTAATGGTAAATGACAAATACCATAGTTTTTTTTCATTTTTCATGATTTTAGCCCGACGTGGGCAACGGGTCTCTCGCAAAGAGATCCCATAAATATAGCTTCCCTCACCAGCTATCTGCAAAGCAGACAGGATCCAGCTTTGGGACGTGGATCTAGGGTTTAAAGCAAGCCTAGATCCCTACACTCAGAACCTCTATATAAGTAAAAGACTCGTTGCATTCACGTCGTGTTGAATAAATCAAAGAAAAAGGGGGTAACTATTGTATTTTTAGCCAAAAAAACCAAAACTTAAACCTCAACCGGGACATTGAGCGTCCACTTTTCAAGGCACGAAACACGTCCGTTTAGTATACACAAACTCAGAATGGTTCCCTGAGAACATTATATGTTAAACACAGACCGTGCATGAAAATGAAAAAAACTATGGTATTTGTCATTTACCATTACTTATTCGGACTATAGTGGATTTAATTTTCCCAGAAGAGTTCCTTGTTCCATGCACGGTCTGTGTTTAACATATAATGTTCTCAGGGAACCATTCTGAGTTTGTGTATACTAAACGGACGTGTTTCGTGCCTTGAAAAGTGGACGCTCAATGTCCCGGTTGAGGTTAAGTTTTGGTTTTTTTGGCTAAAAATACAATAGTTACCCCCTTTTTCTTTGATTTATTCAACACGACGTGAATGCAACGAGTCTTTTACTTATATAGAGGTTCTGAGTGTAGGGATCTAGGCTTGCTTTAAACCCTAGATCCACGTCCCAAAGCTGGATCCTGTCTGCTTTGCAGATAGCTGGTGAGGGAAGCTATATTTATGGGATCTCTTTGCGAGAGACCCGTTGCCCACGTCGGGCTAAAATCATGAAAAATGAAAAAAACTATGGTATTTGTCATTTACCATTACTTATTCGGACTATAGTGGATTTAATTTTCCCAGAAGAGTTCCTTGTTCCATGCACGGTCTGTGTTTAACATATAATGTTCTCAGGGAACCATTCTGAGTTTGTGTATACTAAACGGACGTGTTTCGTGCCTTGAAAAGTGGACGCTCAATGTCCCGGTTGAGGTTTAAGTTTTGGTTTTTTTGGCTAAAAATACAATAGTTACCCCCTTTTTCTTTGATTTATTCACACGACGTGAATGCAACGAGTCTTTTACTTATATAGAGGTTCTGAGTGTAGGGATCTAGGCTTGCTTTAAACCCTAGATCCACGTCCCAAAGCTGGATCCTGTCTGCTTTGCAGATAGCTGGTGAGGGAAGCTATATTTATGGGATCTCTTTGCGAGAGACCCGTTGCCCACGTCGGGCTAAAATCATGAAAAATGAAAAAACTATGGTATTTGTCATTTACCATTACTTATTCGGACTATAGTGGATTTAATTTTCCCAGAAGAGTTCCTTGTTCCATGCACGGTCTGTGTTTAACATATAATGTTCTCAGGGAACCATTCTGAGTTTGTGTATATATATATATATATATATATATATATATACACAGTATATATATATATAATATATATATGTTAAACACAGACCGTGCATGGAACAAGGAACTCTTCTGGGAAAATTAAATCCACTATAGTCCGAATAAGTAATGGTAAATGACAAATACCATAGTTTTTTCTTTTTCATGATGCTAGCCCGACGTGGGCAACGGGTCTCTCGCAAAGAGGTCCCATAAATATAGCTTCCCTCACCAGCTATCTGCAAAGCAGACAGGATCCAGCTTTGGGACATGGATCTAGGGTTTAAAGCAAGCCTAGTCCCACTACATTTAGAACCTCTATATAAGTAAAAGACTCGTTGCATTCACGTCGGATTGAATAAATCAAAGAAAAAGGGTAACTATTGTATTTTTTAGCCAAAAAAAACAAAACTTAAACCTCAACCGGGACATTGAGCGTCCACTTTTCAAGGCACGCAACACGTCCGTTTAATATACACAAACTCAGAATGGTCCCCTGAGAAACTTATATGTTAAACACAGACCGTGCATGGAACAAGGAACTCTTCTGGGAAAATTAAATCCACTATAGTCCGAATAAGTAATGGTAAATGACAAATACCATAGTTTTTTCTTTTCATGATGCTAGCCCGACGTCGGGCCAGCATCATGAAAAAGTAAAACTATGGTATTTGTCATTTACCATTACTTATTCGGACTATAGTGGATTTAATTTTCCCAGAAGAGTTCCTTGTTCCATGCACGGTCTGTGTTTAACATATAAGTTTCTCAGGGGACCATTCTGAGTTTGTGTATATTAAACGGACGTGAGTAGTATAGCCGTAAAAGGGTAGAGTGCAAGAATGTTGCAAGTGATTATGTAATGTTGCAAAGGGGGTGGGGGTGTTGCAAAGGGGGGGTGTTGCAAAAAAAAATTAAAAAAAAAAGAAAAAAAAAGAAAAAAAAGAGTACTGGCCTTTGTTGCCAACTGGGGTTGCAAGGGGCATGCAACGTGGAGGCGGAGTTCTCCCCCAAGCTATTCCCCCCAAAGGGCCAGAAAGGAGAGAAAGGAGGAGAGATAGGAGGAGAGGTGTTCACCTGGCAGGAGCCAAGTGCATATTAAGACTTCAGCCGAGTAGGCGTTGTTTTATAGGCTCCTAATCAGCCAGTTGGCTTAGAAGGCGTAAATGGCTTGAGTTGCCAGATAGCGCCATGTATTCATTTAATTCTAATCGAAGTCTGAGTTGCCAGATACCATTGTATACATTATTATAGACTCCTAATCAGCCAGTTGGCTTAGAAGGCGTAAATGGCTTGAGTTGCCAGATACCACTTTTTAGCGATACCACTGTATACATTATTATATTTCTTAAAAGTTGGTTTAGAATACCGGTAGTAGGTTTAGAAGGCGTAACATGATATAATTAAGTAAAACAACATTGCATCATTCTGTTTATTATAAATATATAGAAAATAAATATACATTTCAATTGTAGTAATGCTTAGTTAAGAATATTAATTTCTGTTTAATTAATTATTAAAATGTTTAATGTAAATCATAAATAATTGTGAAATTGTTTAAAAGGGGAAGAGTTGGCAATCCTGGACAGAGGCCGACAAAGAGTGGGCTACCCAAGGGAGTCAGTCTTGAGGCAGGCGCGAGAAGCGTAAGGTTGGAGCCATGTGATCTTAAAATCAAATTGTTTTGTGCCCCTCTCCGACCTAAATTATTATAATAGAAATTCCGTACTCGCATCCCCCTAAATACGTAAACCATTTTCGGAATCAATAAAACGTTCACAAGTGTTAAAATAGAGTATTAATAAAACCCCCCTTCCCCCTTTGTTTTGTAACGGACTTTCAAGAGTCTTGGCTCGGCGTTGCTACCATGAATATAAACGTAAAGTAGTGTTGAAATGAGTAGAGAAAGCAAGCGATAAATGAAATAAAGAGCCGAAAGTAAAGTAGAAAGAAGCGTAAATAATGAAGAAAGTAAATAAATAAAGGCGTTCACTACATCTTGTAGCAGCGGTACACTACATCTGGTGGCTAGCGGCGGTCTTACATCATATTTTGTGAGACTTACCCACGTGTCTATTATTTCGAGTAAAATTCTTCCAACCCGGTATATTAGTCAATAGCGTTAATGAATATTTTATTTCGATTATTAAAATATCTAAATGCAAAGTTTATCCCGTTTGCAGGCAAATTTCGATTTTCATTCCTTAAAATTCATTTTAAATGAAATTTCAAAATGGCGTCCATTGTTTTCCAAATTATTCTGAGTCACGTCGCTTCAAAATTCTCGCTCGTCAAAATTTGTTGTTTGAGATCGAGTCTAGACTCAAAACTTATTTTAGTCGTTACAGAGTCGGTAGAAAAACTTGTCCGACTCAATAGTGCGAGTCATTATAGGTCGGAGAGGACATAGTTTTGAAAATTTATCGTGCTGCCTGAGGACTCAATTTTCTTTTTTTTTCGTCTCTTCCACTGTTATGCCTGTTTCAGCTTACCTTTTTACTTTTTGTTTAAAACTTTTGGAATTAGTAGTAATTGTGATAATATAATAATAACGATTAATATAGAAAAAATTTGTACGTAAGTAAATTGTTAGTTTAAATACAGTATGATACACATTTTATATGGTCCTTTCAAAATGTTTCAGCGAAAATTTGTACCGCATTTCTAGGTATATATACATATATAGTATTCTAAAACATTTCATGAACATGTAAAATTTTCTGGGTTTCATTAGCAGATTTTTGATTATATTTCGATTGGTTGTACATAAATTATAATGATAGGCTTATTTTAAATAATTGTTTATATAGATTTACGGGCTTTTTGCTTCGCTCGCTTCGCGCTAAAATAGGATTACGTTACATTTTAAGGGACAAATCGAAAAATAAATCTTAAACATATTAAATTTGTCAGATTTGGCCGTATAGGATTGTGTTAAATTTCAAAATAAGCAGAATTCGTTTAACTGAAATAGAGAAATTGTGTTGTGAAATTTTCTGTTTTTTTATTTTTTTATATACTCATTAATTATATACTCATTAATTATATACTTACTTATTAACTTATACGTATATATTAGTTATATATAATTTTATATTTATATACTCATAAAGTTTGGTAGGTAGGCTGATTATCTATTTTTTTCCTCTCTGTTCCTTTCGTTCATTTCACGACAATTCCGACATATTTTAAAATGGCTATTGTATTGTACTGAAGGATTTCTTGTAGGCCTATCGTTAAATATTGTTCGGAGATTAACCGTTACTACGGTATATGTCTATTGAGTATAAATTGTTATTTAACAAAATTTTAATTGGTTTAACATAAATAATCATAGGATTTTTCTTTAATAAGCACAAATGTTATGCATTAAATTCTAAATTGTGCTTTTCACGCGTAACATTGAATTTATTAATTATAGGTCTAAAAGTGCGCAGTAAATTTTATTTTTATTTTGGGAACCTATGTGAGTTAAGGTATACATATTTTACTAAATCTCGATATTATAATTTTTTTTTAATTACAGAAATTGTGTAGAAAATTCTTTTCATATATTTTCTTTACGTTTTATAAATTCATTCAATAATCAATTTTATTTTTAGGTAGGCCGATTTTTATTTTTCTTTCCAGTTCAATGACAATGGTAAAATTTTTATTGAATTTAGATGTATTCTAAAAAGGATGTTTTGATTTGATATTTTAATTTGGGTATTAGAAATGAAAAATGTCCTTTTTTTTTAGTTCGAGCGTTTGCATGGAAAATATTACGAAATTATGTTAGGATATAATGCAAGTTCATTCGGTTAGGGATATAGAGGTTCGCTTACAAACAAAGCGACCGCTCTCAATTAGGCAATGTTTTGTTTGTTTACAGTAGGTTAGTGTATTTTTGAGTGCATATTATCTATTCTTATTTAGTATAACGATGCAAATTTGTAGTTTCACTTGGAAACGATAAATTACTGGATTTTTGTGATTTGCAAACCATACTGGGGTTTCTGTTGAAGGAGAGAGTTGTCTCTCAGATGTAATTTGCGAATTGCGAGTTCAATTCATATGAAATTTGACGTTTCAAGTTGGAATTACTGTATTAAAATAATTTTTGGTAGTAATATTTAATTTTTTTTACTTTTTAATAACTGTTTTGGAAAATTATTATTGTTTAAACCTTCAGTCGGGTTAACTAATGCATTTGAAACATTGGCTCAAGTGTACACTCGGAAATGGAGCCTTCTAGATAGCCAGTAACGTTTTTGTGGCGTCTTTGTGTGCTCCTCCTCAAAGCAAGAGGGTTCATGATTGTCAGAGAATGGATGACATGAAGTTTCTGGGGTTCATTTTTGTCTTTTGTATTTAAGTATTGATGTGATTTCTGACGATAGTTTGAACAATAATATTTCTTAAATTATACTAACAGTTACTATGTATGGGCGCTTTTATATTTATACTGTACAATTTTGTTTCGTACGTTTTATGACTTTTTTTTCTTCTCCGCTGTAACTGCCATAAGTGACCTTATTGGTAGCTAGATTTGATTAAATTTTTGCGAAATTTTGAGATGTGTAATTTTTTTTCCGTGAATTTGGCCAGAGCAAATGTGTAGTTAGTATTTCGAAGTGAACTGTCGAGAAAATTCGGTAAATTAAATATTAAATAAATGATAAGCAGTGCAGAAACACGTTTCGAATAAACTTTTTTTTCAAAATTTCAAAGGCTCGGTTTGGAGTCAACCAAGTTGAATCCGAGTTCCATCAAGTGAGTTTAGTCGACCGGATAGGTGATCGATCACCAATGAGAGAGAGAGAGAGAAGAGGAAACCCAGACTGCGCAGGGACTTGGCGCAGGATGGTTTCGGAAGAGAAGAGATAGAAGAGAGGAACCGAATGCGCATGCAGTTGGCGCAGGACAGTTTCGGAAGAGAAGAGAAATTCGTGTGCAGGGTCTTGGCACACGAAAGTTTCGATCGAAGATGGTCTACTGGTATTTTTCGGGCAGTAGCTGGTCACGCTGCTCGAATGCTTCGCTAAATATGTGTCGTAGCACGCGGTAGACAAGCCACTTGAGCTTGAACGGGTGCCTACGACTGTACTGTCCATACAGACATACAGTAGGTTCGTTGGGAAACGGCCTACGGCGGAGTGATCGGTTGATTGTTGCCAGTAGAAGAGTCTTTCAGCTGGACGTAGGAAGAGCAGCGTTCACCGACAAAAGTGGAGATGAGACAAGGCGAGTTTCTTCATCGACTTCTAGAATTGCAAATTCCGTCCAATTCCAGCGCGTGGTCCCGCTTTCAGTATATCTCCCCCCCTGATCCTTTTAGAATTGGACGTCTCTTGTTTTTTTTTCGCCATTGGAGAGAGAGCGGAACCATTATAGCGTGCTGCCCTGTTGCATGTTGATTGATGCAATCCCTTGCATTCTAGCGAAGTGAGCAGGAGAGCTGCGATTGAAAATTGAAGTCCGTTGTCAGCGTGCGGAGTGTCATCTAAACAACGTCCAGCAAATTAATGTACTGATTATTATGTAATAAAATTATAAGTGAAAGGGTGCGATTATTGCCCATAATTGTTGTGTTTTTCGTGAAATAGTATGTTCGCTCTTGGTCAGTATTTTATGTAAACTTTTTCTTATATTTTTTCTATGTAGCCCTGATAGTAACTGTATAACTATACAAAGAACTGTTTCAAATGTAAAGCGATCGTTGATGAGGAATCGCGGGAATAGATTGTGAACTTGAGATTTGTGTAGCCTCTGTAAGAAAATTTTCCGTTATCTTTTTTTTGGCATGTATAGATTACACTAGGCAACAAATTTCAACTTTTTTTTTGTTACAGACACGTGAACTACTGATTCCTACTAAAGCGCTGATGCTGATTTCAGATCTGATATCAAAATTTCTCTATCACGTCCAGATTTTGTGTAACCGAAAACCCCTATTTTTCATTTTTTTTCTCACCCGCTTCTATTACGAAAGCCGTCTAAGCTACTTTTCCGTGCCACGTTTTATGTTAAGCATACTTAAATAATTAGTGAACAGGGATGTCTTTCCTCCTTTATTCTGGCTTAAGACAGACAGCGGAATTCCGCTGGCAGAGTTACCACCCCTGCGCCCAACCATCCACCCAAAGCGCGTTAGTATTTTGTTGTTACTACTGAAAGGCAAATTCCTGTTCTTAAGTGAAACTTTGGTGTGTCCTCTTCCTTTGTCGCTTGTAGGATGACGAGCTCTCCTTCTGCAGGAACCAACAATAATCTCCCATCATATTTGGGTTGAAATTACCTTGGTATCTGTTTTCCATAACTGAGATCTGTTGGTGGAAGCGCTCACCATGCTCGTCACTTACAGCCCCAAGGTTGGCCGGGAAGAAGTCAAGATGAGAATGTGAAAAATGAATTTTCAAAGACATTCTGCATCCCATTATTTCATAAGATTTAAGCATGTTTTCTACGAGTTTACGGTGGTTTTCAGCTTTGTGGTTTCCAAGAAAATTTTTGACAACTTCAACGAAAGATGTCCATGCTCCTAGTTCATTCTCATTTAGGTTAGATGGAAACGATGAGTCGTGGATGACACTGCGGATCTGTGGTCCAGTGAAAACTCCAGCTTCTAGCTTAGCATCTGTCAATATTCCTTTGAATTTATCCTTTAAATATTGGAAACCACTACCTTGATGATCCATACCCTTCACGAAATTTTTCATAAGGCCAAGTTTAATGTAAAGTGGTGGAAGATGTACTTTCTGAGGGTCAATAAGTGCTGGGTGTTTCACATTGTATTTACCAACAACATGTTCAGTTCTAGATGGCCAATCATGTTTTTTGTAGTGGTTCTTGTCATCTCTGCTGTTCCATAGACACAAAAAGCACATATGCTTTGTGTAGCCCAACTGTAACCCAAGAAGTAATGATACAACTTTAAGGTCGCCACAAATATTCCATGTGTGGTCCTTATATTTGATGAGTCTTAGCAGCAGTTTCATCGATTCATAAGTCTCATTAAGGCCAGTGGCATGTGCTACAGGTATTGAAGGTTTTTCATTGCCGTTGTGCAGTAATACAGCTTTAAGGCTAGCTTTACTAGAGTCAATGAACAGTCTCCATTCTTTTGGATCATAGCGACAGCCAATCCCTTGCATCAGACCACTGATATCGTGGCAGAAACAAACGTTTTCTCCTGTAAGTAAAATGATGAAAACTGCAAATGGCGATGGCGGAAATGGGAAACTTTGGTGTTTGGTTGGAGAAGATTAAATTCTTGGTCTTGAACCAAGCAACTCTGCCTTTTCTTTTGGTAATTCCAAATCGCGCACTAAGTCATTTAACTCCGCTTGACTTAACAAATGTGGGGAAATATTTGCATCTGGAACATATATGCCATCTTTCCCTGTTTCTATATCACTAGCAGAATCTTCAGATGAACTGCTGTCTGTTATCGTTGCTGGTGGAACTGGTGGTGGATTTGTTTCATCATGTGGTACTGGTTTCATTGCTGATTCGCAGTTTGGGTACGTGATCTTTGATTTGTTTTTCTTTGTGAAACCAGCAATCTTTGTCAAACAAAAAAACAATCATTGAAGTGATTTTTCGGCTCACGCCAAACCATGGGGACTGAGAACGGCATAGCTTTTCTTTTACCATTCATCCAAGCTATTAACATTGCATTGCACTGTGCACAGCAAATATGTGGTGCCCAGTCCCTCTGTTGGTCTCCTAACTTACAGTCAAAATAACACTTGTAGGCAAGTTTAATCTTTGTTATGTTTCTACGTTGTGGCTTAGGTGTATATTGTCCACAGACAAAGCAGAAGTTGTCTGGGTGATTTACACAAGCACGTCTATTTGATGCCATTTTGAATTACCATACAATATCTGAAAAAACGTAGAAAGTAATTATTACGATGTGCAAAATAAAAAGAAATACACACCGTAGTACAAAACAAATGCTATAAAAACACACAAGTCACCACAACCTGTCACTTGCTCATCAGCAGAGAGCTTCAACAACCGTTCTGCTTGACTGTCACGTAGCGACTGACCGTTGGGCCGTTGCCCGTTACTATGCTCTTGACTCAGTGTTGCCAACTCGGGATAAATTTTATTTATCAAAATTGTTCGAATTTGTATATAGTTGGCAAAAAAAATTGCTTTAACCTTGAAAAGCAAGTTTCATATTACTGGCATTAAGCCGATTAAAACCAAAATCTGGACGTGGTAGAAAATTTTACTAAAAGTGATTTGCATTTTACACAAAATCTAGACGTGATAGAAAAAATCTAATTATAGATTTGAAATCAGCATACCGAAATTAGCTAGGAGCACCTATTTGGTCTTCTGTAACAAAATCTTTGTTGCCTAGTGTTAGTTACAGGTTGTAATTTAACTATTAGTGTGAAATGTTATTTTATGCAAATGTGAAAATTAAAAAGTTTTCGGTTTTTATAATATGATACAAAATATATGTGTGGAATTTGTCATTCTAATTATTTCTTGTCTATCTCAACTATGAATTGTTAGAAAAAAAAAAAAAAAATTGCAAAATATATAAATTTGTTGAATAAATTTATTAACATTGTTAAACGATATTAATAAGTTTTACTAATGGAAAAACTTATTTTCAAGGGGGTGATGCGAGTGTAGTAATGCTTAGTTAAGAATATTAATTTCTGTTTAATTAATTATTAAAATGTTTAATGTAAATCATAAATAATTGTGAAATTGTTTAAAAGGGGAAGAGTTGGCAATCCTGGACAGAGGCCGACAAAGAGTGGGCTACCCAAGGGAGTCAGTCTTGAGGCAGGCGCGAGAAGCGTAAGGTTGGAGCCATGTGATCTTAAAATCAAATTGTTTTGTGCCCCTCTCCGACCTAAATTATTATAATAGAAATTCCGTACTCGCATCCCCCTAAATACGTAAACCATTTTCGGAATCAATAAAACATTCACAAGTGTTAAAATAGAGTATTAATAAAACCCCCCTTCCCCCTTTGTTTTGTAACGGACTTTCAAGAGTCTTGGCTCGACGTTGCTACCATGAATATAAACGTAAAGTAGTGTTGAAATGAGTAGAGAAAGCAAGCGATAAATGAAATAAAGAGCCGATAGTAAAGTAGAAAGAAGCGTAAATAATGAAGAAAGTAAATAAATAAAGGCGTTCACTACATCTTGTAGCAGCGGTACACTACACAATTGAGGAATATGCATATAATCATAACAGTACAGGAAATATATACACACAATTATGGAGATATATTTATAAAATAAATATACATTTCAAATAGAAATAAATATACATTTCAATAATAATAGAAATATGCATATAACAGTACAGGAGAAATATCAAGCAAAATATATAAATACATTTCACTTTTTTTTCAACATACTAAACTCGGTCTTAATCGAGTTTACAATTACATCATTATTGCTCTGCATTACGCAGTATATGCGGCTTAATAATATTTCACCGCTTAAAGTATAGGGAAACCTGTATTCAATATGAAGGGCTTTCATATCGTTCAGTACTATTTTTGTTCCCACTTTACAACCGGTTGGTAAATCATCTTTAAATACGTCTAGAATACAATCAAAAGCACGCACAAAGAGTTCATCGTTAGCTACATTATTAAACACAAGTTTATAAGCACGCTTTTCCAATCGAGGGTTTATTTCTACCGACTCGAGCTTTTCAATCGTGAACTCACTCAACATAGCGGCAATTGAAATAATCTTCTAAATCGTTACGACAACTGCGCGTTATATAAAGAAATAGTTCTTCAGGGTGAACGGTGTAGGTGAGCTCAGCCTTGTACCGATCAATTGCTTTGTACCAAAGTTCATGGTATTTCAAAGAGTCTAAACTTTTTAAATAAACATCCAGCACTAGACTATTCTCACCAGCCCTACACTCGGTAAACCCATCGAGCAGAGCGGTGTAGGCGTATTCAAGTACTGTATCAAAATAAAGCATGTCCGTAACACGCGCGTCTAATATAGGTTTCAGCTTGCGGAATCCGACGATTTAAAACATTCTGTCGAGGATGAAACGGTTTCGCGTAGGAACAAGAGCGTTATTATCAGAAGCATTCTTCCACATCAGCCGTATATCAATGCACGGCCGATCGTTATTTATACACAACGTACATACAACGGCGTATGAGGGTGCGTCACTAATCTGCTCTCTTCTTGTACCTACGTTAGCAGGTATTTTATAACGATCTTCACTCCACTTCTCAACTATCACGAACATTCTATTCATCTCCTCGACACTTAAATAAACCCGTTTGTTTGTTTGTCTACATTCCGTTTCCAGTACATAGCTAATGGTACCGGAATTACGCCTGAACACGCGCAACGATTTCGTCACGGACACATCGTACGAGGCGTTGAGAATGCTGCTCAAAGGAAGTTCCATCGTATTCGAGGAGCGCACGTCCACTCGGTTCAAGCTCTGAGATAACTATGAGCCGTGTGAGGCACGCAGGTAGGCAGGAATGGTTCGACGGGCGGCTGACTCGACGATACGTGAATGGGCTTGTTCGTATGATCCGCGAGTCGTACCGAATTGTTGTACATATTTCGGTACAAGAATTAATTTCATCACTACCAGCCTACGCACCAGACATTTTACCTCAGGATAAGAACTAGGAACATTTTATGTTTTACTAAACATCTTCACACTCCGGCGCACTATTTGAGAGGAACATATGTTCATATTTTTCCTTTCTGCCCATCAAACGATACTCGTCTCTAAAGTCTGTTAAAAACTCACGCAGGGCACTAGCCACAACCTCACTACGAACCTCATCATGATATACGTTATATAGTGATAAAAATACTTAAGATTGTCCATGATCACGAGATTCACATTTTCAGTCGTAGGGTATGAGTAATCGACATGGTGTAGCATGACGTAATACCGCTTGTCACACCACCCATCCGCAAGACTCATTATCCATACCTGCTGCTTCTCTTCTGCACGCGTTGTTTCTTTTACTTCACGGTGTATGTGAGACTTTATAAAGTTTAGCTCTGCAGTATACTTCAGCACATCGTCTGTGCAACGAAAGCCTTCAACGGTCTCACCAGAACATCCGTAGAGTATTTGTACATCTTGGAACTTCGCACAATCCAATGTGTTTTTAAAAGAGGTATAGGAGGGAGGAATAGGAAGTTTTTCGGTATCCACCACATCCTGACTCTTTGCTGAATACCATTTCATAAACGTTGTACAAGCAATATTAAAGGTAGCCATTTGAATACACGTCAGATCTGAATACACGTCTGATCTCTCGGGCTTACTGCAGTCGACTGACCACGCAGGGACTCCCAGATAGTAGCATGACTCACGGTCTTACAGTGGGCGGAGCTTAGAAATTTCACCTGTGCGCACACACACACACATACACACACAAAGGAGAAAGTGAAACGCTAATTGAAACATGATTTATTTAATAAACGAGATATTCAAGTTATATATATTTACAAATACGTGTAATAAATCAATAGATACGATTATATACAAGACAAATACGTGCCAGTTAAGAATAGAAGCATCATTCGTTTTGGTATCCAAAGGGTACGGTATCATAGGTACCAGGTAACTGGTAACGTTTCCTATAGGTGTTACGGCACACTTTCGTACCCCTAAGTTCCTTCACGCCCCCCAGCTTCTGCGCCCGAAAATTGTGGGTGCCTACAATTAGTTGGGGAGGTTGTTCGCCCTCATCATCGTCCAAACATACTAGATCCTTCAACGACTCAAAGTTAACAATCTGCCGATTCGCATGGTTGAGCGTAATACCCTTTGCCTTCACGATATATTTAATTTCCTCCCCACCCTGACCCGTACCCCATAAGTCTTAGGTCCTGTTGAGACAAAAGAGTCGGCGTATGCGTTGTCCCCATACTCATCCTTGATCTCATCAGTGAGCTCGCCGAGGAACTCCCCAATAGCGGGCATGTATTCACCCTCCCTCTCTGTGAATATCACGCTATCTGTATCGGCATACAATACTCTCCGCCCAAGAGAATGCAATAGACCCCAAAGTTTTATACGGGCGTAGGCTGTTGTGAAGCTGGCCACAGGTATGTTTGTAACCCTTGAGGTATCTGTGGCAAATTCAGTGTTGTTGTACTTTATTACGTAAGTATTACCTACATTCACGATCTCCATGACCTCTTTATCGGGGCATTGGCATAATCCCAGACATCGCTATAACTTTGTGCCAAATGAATGCTCCCTCTGCCGGTATTCTGCGCAAATTTTCCCCATAGACTGTTTAGACACAACTTTGCACTAAAGCGCTTGCCAGGATTCTTTACAATTTGGACACGATCAAGTTGTATACCTTCGCGGTCGCGGTAACGTTGAATATAGGCAGACTTTTCATCTTCGGTATCAACTCCTCGCGGATACCCTGATGCCTCAACCTTATCCTTCAAAAAGGTGTTATATATGGTGTGAAAAGGTTGGGTAGCTTCTGAAACCTCCACACCTCATGTATCTTCAGTATTCTATAACCATGGCGTACGGCTAGGGCCAACTCAGGACTTGTATATACGCCTCTGATCTTACGCTGGTGGGGTATATGGTTACATTCGCCGTTATCCTCTTCCGCGCACTTCACGCACAGGGGAAACATGAGCTTGTCGTCGATAACGACAGGTAAGATCGGCATCCATAAATTGCGTGGGGGGAGTACGTCTACGAAAGAGAGCCCAAAGTAACGATCATTCAAATTTTTTGAAAATTCATTGATGGAGGGTAGGCTAGGTCCCACCAGTTTCTCAGGAGCGCCCACGGGTACGGATTGCTCTTCATCACGTATGGGTATAAAGAACAGAAATCGTAGTAATGGAGCTTCACGCCCTCCGTAGGTGGAAAGTATAGTCTGAAAGGATTTGTACGTCCTCCAAACAAGCTATCACCACATTTGAGAGGATCCAGCACCATTGAACGCTTGATCGTTTTATTTCCTCACGGTACACCTCGTCTGTCTCCATCCGTGCATCATATTCATGCTCCCACAAGACTTTGTGAGTGAACTGTGATCCTATAAGTTGATCGCGGGTGCGGGTCGATGCAAGACAGTCGGCAGGAGACCTACCGTGGATATCTCCGGTGATTCCGCACTCAGGACGGGGGCATCCATGCCACCAGCAACCGTTAAAGGAGTACACAGTCTTCACACCAGTGACACGGTTTTCACTTAACCCATCAACCCAAAAAACACGTCCATTAATCTTAATGGGTACTTCACCCGTGTTGCGGGCGTGCTTTATGTATACACCTGTCTGTTGCTGTAGGTGTATGAGCCAGTAAATAGCCTTGTGCCCGTAACTGCGGGGTTGTTTCGGTGAATAATGGCTAAGGTGTCTTTAGGCATGAAGTTATTCTTGAACACCGTAAAACATAATGATGCGATGGTGGTTGCGACTTGCAGTGGATCGCATTTGAAACGGGCTATGTACATCCTTCTAAAGGCCTGGAAACATACTCTAAGCACGCGCACATCATTCACGCAATAACGCTCACATTCATCAGCTATATTATAAGGGTTACTTTCATTAAAACTGTCGTAGTATCGATCAAAGTCTTCACGTTCATCCATACAGTCAAAATAATGTTTGGGGGGTGGGGCCTACGTAGTTTAAAGTCTCGCTGGTGAGGAAAGTGTAAGGGAAGTATCCTTTGGAAACTTCAGCTGCTACTCCCATCACCTTGGGTAGCTTTGCTAATTTACAAGGTGTGAATAATAAAGTATCTTTAAATTGTACATTGCCTCTTATCTGCATCTGTATTAATTTGTTGCCTCTTTTCAATGGATCACCTGTAAATATCTCAGAGGATTCGTGTTCAAGCAACTCCTTATAAAGGAACTGCGTGTCAAACTTTGCCCCGTTATGGGCGAGAATATACACAGTCATTTTTTTGAACTTGTCGGCTAACTCGACAATATAGGACACAAATAGTTTCACAGGACTATCGCGGACATTCGTTTTAAAAACGTTTGTCCGTTTACCACACTTGGGGCACTCGTCACATTCGATACCCATACACTCATCACAGATAGTCTGGCTCACAAGTAAATGTGGAATTACCTCTTTGGTTTCAGCGTTCGTATATGTTTCTATATCGTAGTATACAGTTATACAAGGGTTATTTTTAGGCTTAGCATCTTTCATATAACACACCTGCTTTACTCCATCCGCCTTATATTCCTCCTGGCATGTAGGACAGTGAATTACGTCACACTTGGGCTTAAATTTCCCCCAATTATCCATTGTCTGAAACATACCACATTCACAGATTCTCATTTTCCTGCACGTGCCAATTGATTTATGGAAATCAAAACAGCTATTATTGAAAAATGTGCGTCTACACACATCACAGTCTCTCTTCTCAGCTTCAACTACACGGCTTTCACATTTGGTGCTTTTACACTGCTCACATACCATGTGACATTCTTTACAATGTCGCACAATATCATCCGCAAACTCGAGGCATCCCTTACACAAATCATGATGTCTCCCATATTTTCGACTTTTGTCATAACTCGCGTAAAGCCACCTTATATTACGGATGGGGAGATACGTTGTCCCTGACAATCCTAAAATAAGTAGGGGTCTTGTACGATCTCTCACTCAGCTTTTAAAAACATACACAGTCCTACGACGATCATCCAACCCAAATACAACTATGCGGACATTCATTTCCTGTTCTACCCTTCTCAGCTCTTCAGGCCCCATATTACAGTCAAATTCAAGTTCACAGTCTACAGCTTGTTTACGGCCACGTTCCACGACCGTAGGCAGCCAAATTTTTTGAGCCCGTGTATTTTGTACAGTAAACATGTTAGCCAAGACTACTGCTATAAAGCCGCAACCACGATCGACATTTATATGCCGTCTATAAATAGCTTGAGAATTGAGGTTAAGAGTGTACGGTATGGCACTATGACCCACAACACGGAATACACGGTCAATATTTACCGTGAAGTTGTCCATATTGAAGGCTATACTACTTTGGGCAGCTTGCATTATACGTCCTAATATATATTCTACATCTTCAGCCGCCAAACGTCTAAATGGCACTATCACCCAATAATCGTCTACATCACCGTCATCTGACCCGAATCCAAAGGACAGACTCGTCCTGACTTCACGCTCGTCGCGGTTCTGAAGAGCAAACTCTACAATATGCTGTACAACCCGGCGTAGCCCGCGCTCAATTCCATTGCTATACATGGCTCTAGGATCGACTCTGACTCTATACCGATTTCTAGTCAAGGCTGGGGTGGGGGCTGCGGAGCGCACCAACTCGAACGTTATTTCATCCTCAACAGAACGGGGGGGCGGCGGATGAATTAGGGGATATATTAGCGGAAGGTGCTGCTGTGGGGCCTGTTGCGTAGGCGGTTGATGGTTGGGGCTCTATTTTGTAGACTTAACAGAACGGGGGGCGGCGGATGAATAAGGGGGTATATTAGCGGGAGGTGCTGGGGGGGTTGTTGCGTAAGAGGTTTAGGGTTGGGGATGTACTACCGCTGCAACAGGTGCGTATTTCGGGCGCTTTATACCTGACGTGGGGTTCTCACACCTCCGCTTTGGACGTGCTACTGGTATCGCTGGTGAGGGTTCGTTGGCAGGGGAGGAGATCACAACTACACTGTCGTCGAGGTCATCCGTAATGTCAATGATGGGATGCTCTACCTCATCGTCATTCACGGTTCTGTGGGAGAAGAAAGCAAAATATAAGGAACAGCACTCAAAATTTGTAATATTTTGTAAATGACCCACTTAGGAGTGTGACGTGTTAGAAATGGACTCTGTAGAAAAATTCAGATTCACGAGTCCATCCACATGTATTATATCTGGACCTACAGGATGTGGTAAAACTGTGTTTATGCTTAAAATCATTAAAGAAAAGGGAGAGATGTTCTCGAAATTTGTGCATAAAGTTATATGGTACTATTCGACGTATCAATCAGTGTTCAACGAGTACCAAGATGATATTTTGTTCCACAAAGGCGTATATGACGTTAATTCGTTAAAGGGAAATGAACATACAATCATTGTAATTGACGATCTCATGTTGGAGATGGATAAAACGTTTGCCGAGACATTTACAGTATTCTCCCACCATCTTAACATAAGCGTGTTCTTCATCAACCAGAATCTATTTTTCAAAATAGATACATGCGCGATGTGTCGTTAAATACGCAATATCTAGTCTTATTCGCGCAACGTAGAGATGTATCACAAATTGGGGTATTAGCCATCAAATGTTCCCGAATCAGCGTAAGGAGTTTTTTGGAAGTTTATAAAGAAGCTACAAGCACGCGTTACGGATATTTGCTTTGCGACCTTCATCAGCGAAACACGTTTAGAGTGCTTCTGCGAACGAATATATTTCCAAACGAGCCTGAAACGGTGTATATTCCAGAATGACAAAGAGACGAAAGAAATACCGTGAATTAATAAAAATCTATCATCGACTGCCCCGGGCAATGCAGCAGATGTTTATTAAAAATATCGACGCCGACTTTTTAAAATGCATCTGTGAAATCTGTCTTAACGTTATAAATTGCAATGTATCAATGAAAACCCATCAGAAGGCTCGCCTACGCCGCTACAAGAACATAATACGTGCACTCGCTCGTAAAAGTCAAACTGTAGCGAAGAAAAAACGAATTATTGTACAAACAGGAGGGTCATTTCTCTCCATCTTATTTTCAGTTTTGGGTCCTTTACTGACTAGATTAATATAATGAAGAAAGTGGTAGTGATTCCCCACGAGGTGTACGCTTCACTGCAAAAGAATCCAGACACGTATCTAGATCCCCGTAAAAGCAGACTTAAAAGAATGGAAAGCGAATTGTTAGCCCTATTAAACAGTGAAAAAACACCAGATGAGAAAAGAATCTTTTACCAAGAAGCTCTGCAGAAATTTCTTCACGAGTACGAAAATTATAAGAGCCCTACAGAGATTCCTGTGGTTATTAGGCACAGCACGGGGGACGATGGACATGGCGACATAGGATCTGAGCCCGACGATACAGCTGACCAACCAAAAAGATTAGCCACACAACATATCGAACATGTATTAAAAAATACCCTCCCACTTACATTGAGGAGTAAAGGCTTAAGTCTTTATAATCTATTGAATGAGGATCCCGCCATACAATGGACCGATACAGGGGAGATCATTGTGGAAGGATCAAAGGTACAGGGATCGAATATCGTAGACATTGTCCATGATCTGGTGAGAAAGTGGGATAGGCCATCACCATCAGGATGGAAGCATATTAAAGCAAGACTACAACAAATAAATGTCCCTAAAACGTTGATAGGAAATCTGAACAGGTTAAAAGACTTGGAACATGCAACGCCTGTGACACAATTGAAGGCGCCGTCACCCCCGGCGGTAACACCTTTGAAGAGGAGCAAGAAGAGGTTAAACCAACCCTACCCACGTGCCTCTAAAATACGCAAATGGCTAACGTATTAACTAAACGCTATTATGACATTTCTACCCCATCCTCTTACGGCGGCGTAGATAGACTGTACAGAAGTGTTTACGGAGTAGGAAAAAAAGACGTTGAAAGATTTTTGAGCGAGCAGGACGCTTATACGCTTCATAAGCCTGTGAGAAAAAGGTTTAAAACAGCCAAGACAACGGCTTCCTCGATTGATTCTATTTGGCAAGCAGATTTAACAGACATGCAAAGATATTCTGTGTATAACGATGGTTACCGCTACATTCTATTCATAATAGACGTATTCTCTAGATATCTGTGGCTAGTTCCTCTGAAAAATAAATCACCTGAAACAGTTGCTAAAGCCACCAAAACGCTAATGTTAAAAGAAAACAGGGTTCCTAGCTATTTTTGTATGGATATGGGGAAGGAATTTATAGGCCGTGCTTTTCAGAACATGTTGACAGAGTTTAATATCAGCTATTACACAACCAATTCTATACATAAGGCTTCTTTAGCTGAAAGAGTTCAGCGCACCATAAAGGAACGCATGCACCGTTATTTTACACAAAAACACATACAGATTTCTAGACATTCTGCAATCATTGGCGTCATCCTACAACCGCTCACACCATCGCACGATTGGGACAACACCTAGCGAAGTTTTAGAAAGAGGTACGCTCCCGAGGAGAGATGGATCACCACCACCACCACCACACTCTGCGCGCTTCAAAATCAATGATTATGTAAGGCTGTCGCGTTCGGGGAACAAATTCGCAAAGGGTTTTGAGCAAGGATGGACACGCGAGATTTTTAAAGTTAGGGCTATGAGACCTAAAGGTGAGATAATGATGTATTACATTGAAGATTTGAATGGAGAAGAAATCTCAGGAGGCTTTTACCGCGAGGAATTGCAGAAAGTTGCGTTTAATTTAGGAACAAATGTGTTTAAAATTGAGAAAATTTTAGGAAGCAAAGGTTCAGGAAAGAGAAAAATGTACCTGGTGAATGTAAATATATATAACTTGAATATCTCGTTTATTAAATAAATCATGTTTCAATTAGCGTTTCACTTTCTCCTTTGTGTGTGTATGTGTGTGTGTGTGTGCGCACAGGTGAAAGTTCTAAGCTCCGCCCACTGTAAGACCGTGAGTCATGCTACTATCTGGGAGTCCCTGCGTGGTCAGTCGACTGCAGTAAGCCCGAGAGATCAGACGTGTATTCAGATCAGACGTGTATTCAAATGACTACCTTTAATATTGCTTGTACAACGTTTATGAAATGGTATTCAGCAAAGTGACAAGATGTGGTGGATACCGAAAAACTTCCTATTCCTCCCTCCTATACCTCTTTTAAAAACACATTGGATTGTGCGAAGTTCCAAGATGTACAAATACTCTACGGATGTTCTGGTGAGACCGTTGAAGGCTTTCGTTGCACAGACGATGTGCTGAAGTATACTGCAGAGCTAAACTTTATAAAGTCTCACATACACCGTGAAGTAAAAGAAACAACGCGTGCAGAAGAGAAGCAGCAGGTATGGATAATGAGTCTTGCGGATGGGTGGTGTGACAAGCGGTATTACGTCATGCTACACCATGTCGATTACTCATACCCTACGACTGAAAATGTGAATCTCGTGATCATGGACAATCTTAAGTATTTTTATCACTATATTAACGTATATCATGATGAGGTTCGTAGTGAGGTTGTGGCTAGTGCCCTGCGTGAGTTTTTAACAGACTTTAGAGACGAGTATCGTTTGATGGGCAGAAAGGAAAAATATGAACATATGTTCCTCTCAAATAGTGCGCCGGAGTGTGAAGATGTTTAGTAAAACATAAAATGTTCCTAGTTCTTATCCTGAGGTAAAATGTCTGGTGCGTAGGCTGGTAGTGATGAAATTAATTCTTGTACCGAAATATGTACAACAATTCGGTACGACTCGCGGATCATACGAACAAGCCCATTCACGTATCGTCGAGTCAGCCGCCCGTCGAACCATTCCTGCCTACCTGCGTGCCTCACACGGCTCATAGTTATCTCAGAGCTTGAACCGAGTGGACGTGCGCTCCTCGAATACGATGGAACTTCCTTTGAGCAGCATTCTCAACGCCTCGTACGATGTGTCCGTGACGAAATCGTTGCGCGTGTTCAGGCGTAATTCCGGTACCATTAGCTATGTACTGGAAACGGAATGTAGACAAACAAACAAACGGGTTTATTTAAGTGTCGAGGAGATGAATAGAATGTTCGTGATAGTTGAGAAGTGGAGTGAAGATCGTTATAAAATACCTGTTAACGTAGGTACAAGAAGAGAGCAGATTAGTGACGCACCCTCATACGCCGTTGTATGTACGTTGTGTATAAATAACGATCGGCCGTGCATTGATATACGGCTGATGTGGAAGAATGCTTCTGATAATAACGCTCTTGTTCCTACGCGAAACCGTTTCATCCTCGACAGAATGTTTTAAATCGTCGGATTCCGCAAGCTGAAACCTATATTAGACGCGCGTGTTACGGACATGCTTTATTTTGATACAGTACTTGAATACGCCTACACCGCTCTGCTCGATGGGTTTACCGAGTGTAGGGCTGGTGAGAATAGTCTAGTGCTGGATGTTTATTTAAAAAGTTTAGACTCTTTGAAATACCATGAACTTTGGTACAAAGCAATTGATCGGTACAAGGCTGAGCTCACCTACACCGTTCACCCTGAAGAACTATTTCTTTATATAACGCGCAGTTGTCGTAACGATTTAGAAGATTATTTCAATTGCCGCTATGTTGAGTGAGTTCACGATTGAAAAGCTCGAGTCGGTAGAAATAAACCCTCGATTGGAAAAGCGTGCTTATAAACTTGTGTTTAATAATGTAGCTAACGATGAAATCTTTGTGGGTGCTTTTGATTGTATTCTAGACGTATTTAAAGATGATTTACCAACCGGTTGTAAAGTGGGAACGAAAATAGTACTGAACGATATGAAAGCCCTTCATATCGAATACAGGTTTCCCTATACTTTAAGCGGTGAAATATTATTAAGCCGCATATACTGCGTAATGCAGAGCAATAATGATGTAATTGTAAACTCGATTAAGACCGAGTTTAGTATTTTGAAAAAAAAGTGAAATGTATTTATATATTTTGCTTGATATTTCTCCTGTACTGTTATATGCATATTTCTATTATTACTGAAATGTATATTTATTTCTATTTGAAATGTATATTTATTTTATAAATATATCTCCATAATTGTGTGTATATATTTCCTGTACTGTTATGATTATATGCATATTCCTCAATTGAAATGTATATTTATTTTCTATATATTTATAATAAAGAGAATGATGCAATGTTGTTTTACTTAATTATATCATGTTACGCCTTCTAAACCTACTACCGGTATTCTAAACCAACTTTTAAGAAATATAATAATGTATACAGTGGTGTCGCTAAAAAGTGGTATCTGGCAACTCAAGCCATTTACGCCTTCTAAGCCAACTGGCTGATTAGGAGTCTATAATAATGTATACAATGGTATCGCTAGAAAGTGGTATCTGGCAACTCAGTCTTCGATTAGAATTAAATGAATACATGGCGCTATCTGGCAACTCAAGCCATTTACGCCTTCTAAGCCAACTGGCTGATTAGGAGTCTATAATAATGTATACAATGGTATCTGGCAACTCAGTCTTCGATTAGAATTAAATGAATACATGGCGCTATCTGGCAACTCAAGCCATTTACGCCTTCTAAGCCAACTGGCTGATTAGGAGCCTATAAAACAACGCCTACTCGGCTGAAGTCTTAATATGCACTTGGCTCCTGCCAGGTGAACACCTCTCCTCCTATCTCTCCTCCTTTCTCTCCTTTCTGGCCCTTTGGGGGGAATAGCTTGGGGGAGAACTCCGCCTCCAAGTTGCATGCCCCTTGCAACCCCGGTTGGCAACAAAGGCCAGTACTCTTTTTTTAAATTTTTTTGCAACACCCCCCCTTTGCAACAACCCCCTTGCAACACCCCCCCTTTGCAACACCCCATCCCCTTTGCAACATTACATAATCACTTGCAACATTCTTGCACTCTACCCTTTTGCGGCTATACTACTGACGTGTTGCGTGCCTTGAAAAGTGGACGCTCAATGTCCCGGTTGAGGTTTAAGTTTTGTTTTTTTGGCTAAAAATACAATAGTTACCCCTTTTCTTTGATTTATTCAATCCGACGTGAATGCAACGAGTCTTTTACTTATATAGAGGTTCTAAATGTAGTGGGACTAGGCTTGCTTTAAACCCTAGATCCATGTCCCAAAGCTGGATCCTGTCTGCTTTGCAGATAGCTGGTGAGGGAAGCTATATTTATGGGACCTCTTTGCGAGAGACCCTTTGCCCACGTCGGGCTAGCATCATGAAAAAGAAAAACTATGGTATTTGTCATTTACCATTACTTATTCGGACTATAGTGGATTTAATTTTCCCAGAAGAGTTCCTTGTTCCATGCACGGTCTGTGTTTAACATATAAGTTTCTCAGGGGACCATTCTGAGTTGGTGTATATTAAACGGACGTGTTGCGTGCCTTGAAAAGTGGACGCTCAATGTCCTGTTTGAGGTTTAAGTTTTGGTTTTTTTGTTTGTTTTTCTGGCTAAAAATACAATAGTTACCCCTTTTTCTTTGATTTATTCAATCCGACGTATGCAACGAGTCTTTTACTTATATAGAGGTTCTAAACTGTAGTGGGACTAGGCTTGCTTTAAACCCTAGATCCATGTCCCAAAGGTGGATCCTGTCTGCTTTGCAGATAGCTGGTGAGGGAAGCTATATTTATGGGACCTCTTTGCGAGAGACCCGTTGCCCACGTCGGGCTAGCATCATAAAAAAAGAAAAACTATGGTATTTGTCATTTACCATTACTTATTCGGACTATAGTGGATTTAATTTTCCCAGAAGAGTTCCTTGTTCCATGCACGGTCTGTGTTTAACATATAAGTTTCTCAGCGGACCAATCTGAGTTTGTGTATGTATATATATATATATATATATATATATATAAATATATAAATAATGTTTTTAATTGGTAGTAGTTTGGTCGGTTACCAGAAATTTTCCTTTTAATCTATACAAACTCGGGAATAAAACATAAACACATAAACCTACATGAGCAAAATGTATGTATACATGGAGATTTTAGTCTAATAATAATAATAATAATAATAATAATAATAATAACGTTCCCTTATAAAAGCATTTCGCTGCCACCAATATAATCAAATCTGTTCTATTTTTTAAGAGTTTAATTTCTTCGGTGGATTAAAACAGTTAAATTTAATAAAAAAAAAGGAAATGAAAAGTGAAAGGACTTTTTATTTAGTTTGATTTAAGTTTTTTAAAATTCATCCTTATAAGTTACAGTCAATCTACGAAACAAGTCATTTCACATAATGCCTACAAATTTCCGTCATTTCGCGTAATACCTGTGACCCTTAAACATAGGTAATCCGCATTACTAACCTAACCTAACCAACCTAATTTAACCTAATCTAACCTAACCAACCTAATCTATCCACCCCAACTTAATCTAACCTTCACGAAGTCACTAATCGCTTAATCGAATTACGCGAAATACCTGAAATTTTTAGGTATTACGTGAAATGACTGGTTTCACAGATTGACTTTAACATATGTACGTATGTAGGCTATATATAACTCTGGACCAAAAACATAGAATACTGTCTCAAATGTGGTCATGAGTGAGGTTGCATGAGTGCAAATGGTGTGAGGTCACTTGCATTTGTAAATAGAACTGTCAATAGTCACGTTTAGCAAGAAATCTTAGAATACTTCATGCTGGAGTCTGCAGAACAGCTGTATGAGGACGAACCATTTATTTTCCAACATGAACTGGCTCCAGCCCATGCGGTTCGTGCAACATCGACGTGGTTTGATGCTCATGAAATTAAGTACGACCATGGCCACCTAATTCTTCCGATTTTAATCACGATAAAAAATCTTTAGAGCATTGTTGAGCAGAAGGTCCAAAAGCATAAACCAAGAACACTTAGTGAACTGAATAGGTTTTTTATTACAACCTGGCAATCGATAAGTACAGACGACTGCAAGAGGCTCGTCGACTCGATGCCACATCGATTGGAGGCCGTAATCAGGGCTAAGGGTGGACGAACGAAATACTAAGATGTAGAGCTAAAACTAAAAGGACTTTGACAAAGGTTTAATATACTGACAGTACTCAATAAACAAAATAAATTTATTCTACTTTTATTGTAACACCTGACAAGATAGTCTAATATTTTGGTATGTCGCTGTGTATTACCTTTTCACTATTTAATAAGGTTTTTGCTATATACTGTATGTATATATATATATATATATATATATATATATATATATATATATATATATCTATCTATATATATATATATATATATATATATATATATATATATATATATATATATATATATATAAGTGTGCAGTGACTTTTGAGACACCCTGTATTATACCTTAGAAATCTTTGCAAACTATTTAAGAAATAAATCTTGGATCACCTGAAGATCAGGGCCCCCAGCCTCAATTACCAAATGATATCTTCGTTAAAACTAACGAAAATATCACGACTTAACCTAACCAATCGTTAAGGGCGTACAGTTAACCTAACCGGGCATTCAATTTAATTTATTATTATATTTGGTACTGTAAAGCAAAAACCAAGAATACAAGAATCTTACCCAGTGTTTTATCTACTATCTCTGTTGAACTGAAGGAACTAGTAAGTGCTAAATTTCATTTTAATTCATCAAACTATCTAATGAAACTGAGTAAAAACAAAGTTAGTAATGCTTAGTTTATCAGATTAGTTAAACAACATAATCAAACCTTTCTTTTCTTTGCGTTTACATCAGCCATTTCTTTTTTCAAACTTTGTAGGTTTATTGTGCGAACTTCGACAATTCCCACAAATTACGACAATAATAACAATCACAGTTTTATATTTTATACATTTTATATAATAATGACAATGTACATTCATAACGGTGTTCTTTGTCATTTCTTATTGCATTTGTCAAGTATATTGAATAAATATATAAATATACAGTGATAAAATGTAAAACTATTTTGGGATCTTTTCCGTTTGGTGCCCACCACTAGAATTAAAATTAATTATTACCATCATTTGTACTTTTTTACGCTGATTTAAAAAATATATAATTTTTTCCGATAAATGAATAATAAAAACGTTACAGCCCTTTAACGTTTGAATTTCATACATTTAATTTGTCTATTCTTCAAAAATTTGACGATAATTTGGGTTGAAAATTGGACGTAGGCCATTTTATTCTTTCGCGCAAAGACCTAGGCCAGTGGTGTCGAACCTTTTTTGCTGGCGGGTCATTTTTGTTACTTTTGATTAAAAAAAAAACGAAATTGGGTCACAATAATTTATTTATTTACTGTTTTTAGTGAGAACTTGTTGGATTTTAGCTGCTAATGTTTTGATCCGAGGTTTATATTTATTTGTCTTTAGTCTCGACTGTTCCCATGAATAAGATGAACCAAACAAACATTGTTAGCAGAGCTAATGCTAGCTTTTTCATTGATGCAAAAGAATTTGGTAAAGAGTTCCATTCTGCAAGAATAAGATTCTCTACTCTTTCTATTGAGTGTTGTTCTCTGGTTACACCTAAAATTAACGACTCCAATTCCTTTTCTTGTAACTTCAGATTAATATCAATAAATTTAGTCTTCCATACTGCACTTTCTTGGAAGTCAACTAATTCCATTTCTAAATTACCACTGTCAAGCCAATGAAAAGCTGATAACTGAAGATCTTCAAAGTGAATAGTATGGGGAAATTGGATGAATTGTAAGTTGTCATTCATGCATACATACACACGTTGTTAAACGCATACTATACGTTTAAAAACGTTTCAATGTGTATCAACTGTTTATTTCGGTGGGAGAATAAAATAATTTTAAAACTGTAAGGCAGAAAATATTAAAAATTAAAGTCATATTTTATTTAAATAAGAGCTCTTGGGTCACTAAAAATTGCCTCGTGGGTCAGTACTTGATCCGCCCGCGGGTCAGTGGTTCGCCATCACTGAGTCCTAGGCTATATATATTCGTAACACTTTTGAAGCATAAAAAGAACAGAATGGAAGACTGAAATATCACAAAAATAATTACAAACTAACGAAAATATCACAACTAAACCTAACCAATCATCAAGGGCGTACAGTTGACCTAACCGGGCATTCAGTTGTCCTAACTGGGCATTCAGTTAACTTAACCAGTTGGTCAATTTTAATATTATTATATATATATATATATATATATATATATATATACAGTAATACCTCGCTTTACGACGCCTCGCTTTACGATACCCCGGGTTTACGAATTTTATTTTAAACGAAATAAAAAAATAAATAAAGTTAAAAAAACAATATTAAACGTCAAAAATAAATCGTACACGTCAAAAATAAGTACATATCGATCGTGCGTGCGTTTGTTCACTCTGGCGGAGCATTTTTATCGTCAGTTTGTATCGTTGCGTTGAAGTGAGAGGTTGTTATTGAAATTTACAGAGAAAAGAAAAAATCTTCTTTAAAACAAACCACTTTGGATGCATTTTTCAAGAGTCCTCCATCCACGACTGCATCTACAAGTGCGTCTGAAGGTGCTTCTACGACTGAGTCAAATAAAAATTAAACTTTCTGTGTGTCTTTTTACATATATCTTTGCTTTGTTTTTCATTTCATTAGACCATTGCTGCATAAATTATCGTTTTATTACCTTTTCTTGCGATTATTTTTAATAAATTTGTTCCAAGAACGTATCCCTTAATATAACATTAAGCCTATGGGAAATAATGCCTCGCTTTACGATGCCTCACTTTACGATTGGACGCTGCGAACGCAATAATTCGTAAAGCGAGGTATGCCTGTATATATGTGTGTGTGTGAAAATGAACAATGAATAATTCCTACATTCATATAATTCTTATATTCATTCATATAATTCTTATGATTCGTATACTTCGTATATTTATATAATCCTTATATTCTTATTCATATATTCATTTTGACATATAAAGTCAAAAATCCTGTAAAGCTGACACGAGTTTGGATAAATTTTTTATTTGCTTTCTATTTTATAATTCATGAATTATTTCTTCTTAAACTACTTAATCATATTTTTAGCTTAATAATGTAATCTTCTTCATTCCCTGTATACATTCTCTCCTCGTTGTAAAAGAAGAAGTCATGTCCTGCTTAACGTTTAATTTTGAATCTTAAGCATTTAATTTTTGCTCATGTGCATGTTTGTAATCAGGGCCGTAACTAGGGTTTAGAAATTAGTGAGGTCCAGATTTTTTTCGAGCGCGGCGGGACGAGCAAAATACAGACCAAAATGACATCTACAAACACAACCCAAGCTATACACTAAACACAAAACGCTAGACGCTCCCTCTTTTCAAAAGAAAAGCGGTAATATGCGTTTCATACACGGAGAACGGTTCAGTCTCTTTTTTTTTTTTAGGAAATAATTACCGAGGTCCGGACCTCGGTGACCTCATAGGTAGTTACGGCCATGTTTGTAATTCGTGATGGGAAGGCATATTTCAATTTCCATTTTTAGTTAACTCGGCAGATCATGATAACATCAGATCTGTCAATATGTGGTTTAAAATAAAAATATGGCTTCCTCTTGCTGAGCAGTCTAGACCTTATTACAGCTAAAATAGCAGTCTAGACCTTGCACAGCTAAAATATTTGTTTTGTCTTTAAATAGTTTGCAAAGCAAATCAGCCTATTGAGACTAAAGAACAAAATCAGATCAGCATTAAATAATAATGATGTGATTAAAAAAATTCAGTATAAAAGCCCATAAAATTTTTCCAATGTTCATTCTGATTAGACTGATCTAATTTAGAGACTGAGCATTACCTGTAACATTTTAGCAGTAAATTACCCTAAGAAAAAGTCCTTATCTTCTCCTTCGAGCCTTGCTCTCTTCAGAGAACTTAGTCTTAAATAGAGAAAAATAATTTCCTGATCCGTTAAAAGAAGAATCGGGGAACTTTCAGAGAATTTAATCAGCTTCACAGAATCCTCCGATCCACTACAAGAAGAAATCAGGGAGTAGTATGGAAGAAAACTAATGCGATTCCCTATACTGAGTATACGGTACCAGCTACTCCAGAGTAACAAATCCGTTGCTGCCACCTAACCAGAAACCCGTCAACTTCGAACTGACCAAGGCCATAGACGGAGGGGTTAACATATATATATATATATATATATATATATATATATATGCATGTTACGCCCAAACATCGAAATCGCTCAGTGAGCGAAAAAAGCAGCCACAACGCATTGTGGATGCACCTAAGTGACCACACACCAATTAGATATTTTTTCGCTTCATGGCCGTTCTCAAACAACCACAACGCGTTGTGGACGATTTGAAACGACCACACACCTACCTAAAACTCGTACTCATAACGCTTGGCATAGATTCTCCCGTTATGCTAGGTTAGGTTTACAATATCAAATTAATGCGTACGGAGGTAAGGCCAATGTTTTCCAAAAAAGACAACCTTGGTTTTCTACTGAAGATACGTCTGTACAATTAGGTCATTTGATTGTTGGCAATACCTCTGGTGTTGAAAAATATAATAATGTTTCTCCTACTTTTTATTTTAAGACGACTTATTAATTAGTTTGAAACAATATTTGGGTTTGTAATAAATTTTAAAAAGTGCACTTAGCCTTTTTATCCTTTACATTAATCCTTTTGGCTCCGGCTACCCAGGCAAGGTGGGTACATTTATTCAATATTATCACCTGTATAATTTAGGTATCGGGGGTACGGAGCCGGAAACCCCGTAGTGCCCCCATCTCCCCTTTTTTTTAAGGTTTTTTTTTGCCTCTAAAAAATTCCGGTAAGAAAATATGATAGCGTCAGCGGTTGTTTACATCATTAAAAGAGTTTTACGTCATTAATTAGTTTAATCGGTGAATACGTCGATAAATATACGTCGTGTTTATATCATTTCAATATACGTTGTGTTTAAATAGAGTTTGATGAAAGACCGATGTGTGGTCGTTTCAAATCGTCCACAACGCGTTGTGGTTGTTTGAGAACGGCCATGAAGCGAAAAAATATCTAACATCGGTGTGTGGTCACTTAGGTGCATCCACAATGCGTTGTGGCTGTTTTTTTCGCTCAATGAGCGATTTCGATGTTTGGGCGTAACATATATATTATATATCATGCATGTAACCTATTTTGCATAATAAATACGCGTATCATGTAATCTAGTTTGCATTTTTATTGCCCTATTATGCAAAATGTTCGCATTTCTCCAAAAAAAAGAATGTTATTTTCGTATTCAGAAGCTGAAAATCCACTACTGGTGCTATTTTCAAAGGAATCTGGTGGAGGGCTCCAAACGGAAAAGACCCCTGTTTGGTAAGGGGTTCCAGAAAACCTTAGCCCCCATTTGCAGATTACATGTTTACTTATATCGAAATAGTTTTTAGTGATTATAAAAATATATAAAATTCTTTATTTACTGCAGGTATTAAAATTACTCTAGCTGATAAAGTGATAATATAATGGCTTCTCAATTAATTGGTGATTGGGAGAGGCAACGTGTGATAGATCGCATACGAGCAATAACATTTCGGGAAGCTCGTGATGCTGGAGCCACCTTTATAATACGTTCATGGGTTGCCAAAAAGTTGCGAAGAAGTGAGGACTTCGTCAAAAGAAATTTGAATAAAACTTTGGATGAATGTGAAATGGATACAACCAAATCTGGGCGCCCAAATTTACCACTCTCTCAGGAAACAAATGACATCATTGAAAGCGGTACGCATAAGCGGAAAAACAGCTGTGCTAAACTTTCTAGAGAGATCGAAGTGTTGAGAGGAAAGATCGTTAGTGGTGAGATCATTCGACTGTACCGTCATAGGCAAGGTTTAAAGCCTTGGCATGAACTTCCAAAGCCAAGAAAAACTCAACTTAACATCGATGACAGAATGTGGTTTGCCCATTATCTTGAAGATTGGGATGTGGATGATTTCATGCATTTAGCTGTCTCCGATGAATTTTTTGTTTACGTAACACGTCGGCCTAACTACCAAAATGATCGAGTGTGGGCCACAACACCAGATGAAATCGATGACAATGAACATTATCGCGAATTATTAAAAAGTCCAGACTGTGTTGGTGTGTTTGTTTTGTTCACTGCAAAGAAGCTCATGTGGGTGCTGAAGCCAATTGGTCAGAGTTGGGATGGACAGTATTTTCGTGATATTATTCTGTCCCAGCATGTTATTCCTTTTCTAAGAAACCCAAACAATGTTATGGATGTCGATCAGGTCACACTTCTGCACGATAAGGCCCCCTGCTTTAAGGCATTAGCCACTCAACAGTTGTTGGAACCATGAGATCGATTTCTTTGGAAATGAAGAATGGCCAGGAAATTCTCCTGACCTGAACGTCTGTGAACACATTGGATCAGTTATAAAGGACAAGGTTGAATGTCTCTTGTTTCAAGAACCTGCAGCAAATCGATTTTCGAAGGATACAATGACGCAACACATTGAAACTGTTTTAACAAATTTGCGTAACGATCAAGATCTATTCACGTCACTTTTGGCAAGCTACCCAAAGCGAATTCAGGCTGTCTTGGAAGCGAATGGCGGGAACACCAAGTTTTAATTGTTTCTCATTAAATGCAGGATTAAATTCTCTTTTGTAAGGTATGTTTAGTTTTACTGTACCTCTAATGGTTTAGGCCATGGGCAGAGGGGCTAAAGTTTATTGGAGCCCCATACTGTACTATCTTTTTTCACTCAATTTTTTATCATGATTGTATGTACAGTTGCGGAGGAGGGGCAGGGACAATTCGACGTGGCCGACTCGATGCGACCCAACTCGATGTGGCCGACTCGATGTTAGGACAACTCGATGTCAAGCCAAGTCGATGCCAGGCCAGCCAAGTCGATTTCATTTTCTTCACATATTTAATGTAGGTTAACTGAATGCCCGGTTAGGTCAACTGTACGCCCTTGACGATTGGTTAGGTTAAGTTGTGATATTTTCGTTAAAACTAACGAAAATATCCCCACATCGAGTTGTCCTGACATCGAGTCGGCCACATCGAGTTGGGTCGCATCGAGTCGGCCACATCGAATCGTACCGATGAATGAAGAGCAACAACTTGAGGGATCTGATGGTTGCTCAAGAAGATGGATTGCTGAGAGCCAATTTCTACCATCGAAATTAAGACGCCAACAAGGTGGAGGTAGTCATGTTTTGGGCAGAGTTGATAGGCAATGAAGTAGCTGTCCCATACAGAGTGCCTGATGGTGTGAAAATGAATGCCCAGTCTTACACAAACTTTCTAAAGGAAAACCTCATTCCATGGTCGAGATTGACCCCTAGCAATCCATCTTCTTGAGCAACCATCAGATCCCTCAAGTTGTTGCTCTTCATTCATCGGTTAACAATACAGTATTAAAATCTGTTTTCACGTACTGACGCGCCCATTCAACACGCTGCTTCTTGTACCTGGGTGTTAATGGTGACTGAATCGTAGGTTTACACGTCTTGCCAATTATATGGAGGATTCTATATCAAGATGTTCTTGGTACATTATGTATGCCAGCCTGCTCAAAAACCTCTTTACTTGAGGACAATGGATGCTTTGCAATTTGCGCTTGATTACAGATATCTGCCGCCTTGTCACTTTTCTTATAGCTCCTTTATCACTTCGCTGCCTCAGTTTGGAACCCTCTGCTACAAACTTGTTTACATTTCGATAAGCCCTGCCAAACTGCTTCGCAATTTCAATAGATTTTATATTTTCAGCGAGTAACTTGACTATTTTTCTTTTCTCAGTTAGTGTTAAATCCTTCTTCTTACCCATTTTTACTATTTAGATCTGTAAATAGAATACTTGCTTAATAATTCGGAACATCATATTTTACATATTTTTAAATAAAAAGAGATAGTTATTTTAATTATCAAAATATTTTATCGAAATGAATACCATCAGTGCTGCTATATATAGTAATTATTTGTTATAAATTTCATTGAAATCGGTGAAAAACTTTTGAAAACATTGGAGAAAATGCAATCTGCTTAATAATTTGGAACGTAGTGTATATATAGTATTATATAATATACACACTGTATATTATATTTACATATATATATATATATATATATATATATATATATATATATTATGCTCGGTCTCGGAAACCTAGACGTGCTAGAAGAAAACCGAAAACAGATTTGGAATCAGCGTCCGAACATCTATCTAGCCATCCCATAATTATATACAGGGTGTACATAAAGTCAGGATCTATTTTTGTGAAGCACTTGGAAATTATATGGAATTCAATCATAAAATGATAAAGTGGTAACATTTATTAAATAATTAAGAGTAGGGTTCGACGTGACGCCCATCAGTATCCCTGCACAGCTCAAATCGTTCCGCAGCATTTCTAAACACATTCTGGAGCATTTGCGGGGTTATGTTATCTGCAGCAGTTCGTATACGTAAGTTTTCAAGACTCGTAATCTTCGTCTGATAGACGTGCGATTTGATAAAGCCCCATGCAAAGAAATCTAAAGGGGTTAAATCTGGTGATCTCGCTGGCCAAGGTCTGTTGCTTCCGCGTCCGATCCGGCGATTTGGAAAACGTCCATTTAGATAATCCTGAACAATTTTGGCATAGTGACAAGGAGCACCATCATGTTGATAGACGACGGTACTAACAATCCTATCCCCAATCAGCTGAGGTTCAAGGAATTGCTGCAACATGTCCAGATAAATAAGCCCCGTAACTGTAGCTTCAGCAAAGAAAAAATGACCATAAACCTTAGATTTTGTTAAACCCATCCAGACATTAACTTTAGGTGAGTCTCTTTCCAATTTTGGACGAAATCATTCGGTCTTTCATCTGCCCAAATTCGACAGTTATGGCGATTTACTTTTCCACACGTATGGAAAGTGGCTTCATCACTAAAGAGAATGTTGTCCATTAAATTATCACTCCAGATTTGTTCTACGAGATCAGCACACACAGCACTTCGTCGAGGGAAATCTTCCTCATGTAAATCATGTAAAACCTGCAAATGATAGCTTTTCTTCTGCAAATTAACTTTCAGAATTTTGTGCACAGATGACGTCGGGAGGCCGAGTCTGTGTGATGCAGCACGAACAGACGTACGTGGCTCCTCAGTGATAATTCCGCGTATTGCATTCACGGTAAGATCTGACATACACGGTCGTCCTGATCTTGCTTCATCATTTACAGATCCCGTTCGTTTAAATTTGTTCACCAATTTTCGTATTGTCTTGTCTATTGGCCCCGGCTTATGAAATCTCCTTCTAAACTTCTCTCTGATGTCATTGTATTTCTTTCCCTCGATTCGCCAAATTACTATTGCCACACGCTCTTCTGTATTCATTCTAAGGGCTTCTGAAAAGAAAAATAGAAAAAAATAATTATTTCACAAAAATAGATCCTGACTTTATGTACACCCTGTACATGTGATGAAAATACTTGTTGGCCAGTGGAATTGGTGTCATTTAAAATATGTATATATACGTATTAAAACAAAAAATAATACAGCCAACACAGAAGAATTCTATATACAACAAAATACAGAACACGTTTGAAATATATATATATATATATATATATATATATATATATATATATTATATAATATACTAGCGGAGAACTTGCCCTTCGTGCGCGTGGCAAAAATATCCTAGCCGACGGTGGAATATTTTTTGTAGTTCGAAGACTGTTATTAGTTAGGTTAATTGAATGCCCGGTTAGGTTAATTGTACGCCCTTGACGATTGGTTAGGTTAAGTCGTGATAGTTTCGTTAAAGCTAACGAAAATATCACGACTTAACCTAACCAATTGTCAAGGGCGTACAGTTGACCCACACACACACACGGGTGTCCTTTTATTATTATAGATAGACTTTTTAAAATTATAATTAAAAGTAGAATTCATTACGCCTTTTTCTAATGCATTAAAATACAAATATCGCCCATATTAAAATACAAATATCGCCCATATACATATATATATATATATATATATATATCAAGAATCTTCTTCTCTTTTCGAGCGTGACCGACTGACAGACATTCCTGGGTGTTTATATTAATAATATATATATATATATATATATATATATATATATATATATATATATATATATATATACGCGTCAATAATAGAAATACATGAATTAAGATCGGTTTCTACGCAAAAAATAATAGTTAGTACAGAAGAATTCTATATACAACAAAATACACAACATGTTTAATAAGTTATATATATATATATATATATATATATATATACGCGTCAAAAAGGGAAATACATGCTTTTAGGTCAGTTCCTACCTCGTTTAAATAAAATAGTAAACTCGCACGTAATCGAGTCCACACTTACATCCTCATTGTTCTGTACTACGCAATAAGTGCGATTTAACATTAATTCAGCACTCAAAGTATACGAGTATCTATATTCAATATAAAGGTCTTTCAAATCGTTTAACACTATTTTTGTACCCACTTTACAAATGGGGGTCAAACTATAACGCTTTTTAAACACGGATAGGATACAGTCAAAAGCACGCACAAAGATGACATCGTTTGCTACAACATCACCATTAAATTCAACTTTATAAACACTCCTTTCCAAGTGGGTTTTTATTCTTTCATCGCTGACCTTTTCAACTGTAAATTCTTCTTCACAACTCATATCGTCAATTGAAGTATGTTCCTAAATCGTGCCGACAACTGTCTTATATAAAGAAATAATTCTTCAGCGTGAACAGTGAAGGTGAGTTCAGCCCTATACCGTTCTAGCCCTTTGTACCAAAGTTCATGATATTTCGAGGAGTGTGCACCTTCTAAATACGCAGCCAGTTTCAAACCTTTCTCGCTTTGTTCGGCCCTACACTTGGTAAAATTATCGAGCACGACGGTGTACGCGTACTCAAGCACTGTATCAAAATAACGCATATCAGCAACACGGGCGGCTAATATAGGTTTCAGTTTACGGAAACCGACGACTTCAAACATTCTGTCGAGAATGAAACGGCTTCGTGTGGGGATAAGGGTGTTATTGTCGTTTACAGGAAAGTTCACCGCCATCAATTCACCGCGGGAAAGTTCACCGCCATCAATTCACCGCGAGGTAAGTTCACCGCGAGGTAATTTCACCGCGAGGTAAGTTCACCGCGAAGTAATTTCACCGCAAGGTAAGTTCACCGTAAAATGAATAAAATTAAAAAGAATTTTTTAACTTAACAAGAATTTAATATAGGGTTTAGCAACACTATTTAAAAACATTAAAATATAATTAGGACAAAAATTAAAAAAGTATTTAATTTTTATTTAGCCACAAAATTTAAAAACAAATAATATATAATTAGGAAAAATATTTAACCACATTTAATTTTTATTTAGCCACAAAATTTAAAAACAAATAATATATAATTAGGAAAAATATTAACACTCCAGCGATCTATTTGAGAGAAACATGTGTCCATACTTGTCCTTTTTGCTGGACAAACTATACTCGTCCCTAACCTCTACTAAAAATTCGCACAAGCTTTTAGCTACAACTTCACTGCGCACCTCGAAATGATATACATGGATGTAGTGGTAGAAATATTTTAAACTGTCCATAATCACAAGATTTACATTCACCACCCCAGTGTGCGCGTACTCGGTATGATGTAACATGGTGTATATCTCCTGTCACACCAATCATCAACAAGGTTCACAACCCAGATCCTTTGTTTCTCTTCTGCACGTGTTGATTCTTTCATTTCACGATATATGTACACTCTAGTGCGGTTTAATCCTGCAGCATATTCCATTACATCGTCTGAACCGCGAAACCCAGCAATGCTCTCGCCAGAATAACCATAGAGTATTTGAACGTCTTGCGCCTCATGCTTCGCACGATTTAATGTGGCCTTAAAGGTTTCAAAGAAGGGCTGACTAGAAATTCTTTGGGTGTTCATCACATCTGTAGACTTTAGTGAGTAGCACTTCGAGAATGGAGAACATGCAATATCATTGGCCGCCATCATTATTTTTTTTCTACGCGAGAACTCTTTAACGGGTAAAAAGACACGTCTGAGAACCAGGGCTTGCGGGGGCCAACTGAGTACGCCTGGAGGAGACATGTCCCGATTAAAAGTAGGAGTCACGTGACTCTTTTTATTGGTCAATAACATGCAGTGGGTGGTGCTTAGATTTTTTCTTGTACACACACACGCACACACACACACACACACAGAAAGGAGAAAATGAAACGCCAGCTGAAATATAATACATGTAATAAATAGAAAAATAAACAAACTGTAACATTTCGTCAAGTAAATAAACTCTAATATGTCAATTATATAATAAATATTCACGCCTCGCGGTATCCAAAGGGAAGAGTATCGTAGGTGTCAGGCACCTGGTATCATTTCTTCTATGTGTTACGACACACTTTCGCCCCCCTAAGCTTCTTCACGCCCCCCAGCTTCTGCGCCTGAAAGTTATGAGTTCGTACAGTTAGTTGGGGTGGTTGGTGATCCCCATCTCCTAAGCTCACTAGCTCTTTCAGCGAATCAAAGTTGACGATCCGCCGGTTCGCCTGGTTAAGAGTGATGCCTTTAGCCTCCACGATATATTTCATTTCCTCCCCCACCCACACCCGTACCCTGTGAGTTTTTGGGCCTGTTGAGACAAAAGAATCAGCGTAGGCACCATCTCCATACTCATTTTTGATCTCGTCAGTTAACTCTCCGAGGAATTTGCCAATAGGAGGCATCTATTCACCTTCCCTCTCCGTGAATGTCACACTATCTGTATCTACGTACAGAACCGTCCGTCCAAGAGAATGCAGTAGACCCTAAAGTTTGATGCGGGCGTATGCTGTTCTGAAACTGGCTACAGGTATGTTTGTAACACGTGATGTATCTGTAGCCAATTCGGTTCTGTTTACTTTATTATGTACGTATTACCCACATTCACAATCTCCATGACCTTTTTATTGGGAGCGTTGGCGTAATCCCACACCTCGTTATAACTTTGGGCTAGATAGGAGTTCCCCTTGTCTGTAGTCTGAGTAAATTCCCCCCAAAGACTATTTAAGCACAACTTTGCAATAAAGCGCTTGCTAGGGTTCTCCGCAATTTGGCCCCGTTCAAGTTGTATCCCTTCACGATCACGGTTGCGCTGAATATACGCCGAGTTTTCATTTTCGGTCTCAACTTCTCGCGGGTATCCTGATGCTTCTACTTTATCTTTCAAAAAAATGTTTATATATGGTGTGAAAAGGTTGGGGAGCTTCTGAAACCTCCACACATCATATATCTTCAATATTTTGTAACCGTGACGAATGGCTAGGGAGAGCTCAGGACTTGTACATACGCCTCTGATCTTCCTCTGGTTGGTTGTGTGATTACAGGCCCCATTGTTTTCCTCTGCGCACTTCACACACAGAGGGAACATGAGTTTGAGATCTATAACAACGGGCAAGAATGGCATCCATAAATCGCGAGGGGGAAGCACATCTATGAAAGAAAGGCCGAAATAGTTCTCGTTCAAATTAGCTGAGAACTCTTCGATGGTAGGCAGGGAGGGCCCACCAGATTTTCAGGGGCGCCTACGGGGTACGGATTGTTCTTCAACACGTAGGGGTATAAAGAACAGAAGTCGTAGTAATGGAGTTTCACGCACTCCGTAGGTGGAAAATATAGTTTGAAGGGGTTTGTGTGTCCACCAAACAAACCATCGCCGTTTTTGAGAGGATCCAGCACCATTGAACGCTTGATGGTGTTTATTTCTTCGCGGTACAGTACATCTGTCTCTATCCGTGCATCATATTCGTGCTCCCACAAAACGTTGTGAGTGAACTGGGAGTTTATAAGTTGATCGCGGGTTCGGGTCCATGCGAGATTGTCAGCAGATCTACCATGGATATCTCCGACGATTCCACACTCAGGACGTTGGCATCCATGCAACCAGCAACAATTAAAGGAGTACGCCGTCTTCTCACCAGTGGCGGGTCTTCGCTTAGTCCATCCACCCAAAAAACACGACCACTGATCTTAATGGCCACTTCCCCCGCGTTGCGAGCATGTTTTATGTATACACCGGTCTGTTGTTGTAGGTATATGAGCCAGTAAATAGCCTTATACCCATAACTGCGTGGGTTGTTTTTCCGAATGACGGCTAGTGTGTCTTTAGGCATGGAGTTGTTCTTGAACACAATAAAACACAATGAGGCGATTGTGATTGCGGCTTGTAGCGGGGCGCAGTTGAATCGGACTATGTACAGTACATCCTTCTAAAGGCCTGGAAACATACTCTAAGTACGCGTACGTCATTCACGCAATAACGCTCACATTCATCCGCTATACTGTAAGGATTATCTTCATTTAAACTGTTGTAGTAGCGGTCAAAAATTTCACGTTCACTAGCACTCATGTTGGCATAGTTAAAGTAATGTTTGGGAGGTGGTAATCCTACGTAATTTAAAGTGTTGCTAGTGGGAAAAATGTAAGGAAATACCCTTTTGAAAGTTCGGCGGCTACGGTGGCTACGCTCATCGCCTTGGGTAGTTTGGCTAATTTACAAGGTATGAATAATAAAGTTCTTTAAACTGAACATTACCTTTTATTTGCATCTGTATAAGTTTGTTTCCTCTTTTCAAGGGGTCATTCGTGAATATCTCTGATGATTCGTGTTCAAGCACTTCCTTGTAAAGGAACTGTGATCAAATTTTGCGTCGTTATGGGCGAGAATATACACTGTTTTTTAACTGATCTGCTAACTTGATAATATAAGACACAAAGAGTTTCACGGGGGGTGTAGTATGCACTCGTTTCAAAAACGTTTGTTCGTTTATCACATTTGTGGCATTCATCACACTCGACGTTCATGCATTCGTCGCAGATAGTTTGGCTTACAAGTAGATGTGGGATAACCTCTTTGGTTTCTGCGTCCGTATATGTCTCTTCACCGTAGTATACAGTTATACAAGGTTTATTTTTAGGTTTGGCGTCTTTCATATAAAATACATGCCTTATACCATCTGCCTTATATTTCTCATGGCATGTAGAAAAGTGCATTTCATCGCATTTGTGCTCGAATTTCCCCATTTGTCCATCATATGAAACATGCCGCACTGACAGATTCTCATTTTCCTGCACATACCATTTGATTTAAGGAATCCAAAACAGTTATTATTGAAAAATGTGTGTCTACAACATTACAGTCCCTTTTCTTAGCTTCAACTACACGACTTTCACATTTGGAGCTTTTACACCGCTCGCATACCATGTGGAAATCCTTACAATGTTTCACTGTATCATCCACAAACTCGATGCATCCCTTACACAAATCGTGGTGCCTTCCATATTTTCGACTTTTATCATAACTCGAGTAAAGGGCCCTTATATTGCGGATGGAGAGATACGTTGTCCCTGACAGCCTTAAAATAAGTAGAGCTCTTGTACGGTCTCTCACACTGCTTTTACAAAACATACACAGTCCTACGACGATCATCCATTCCAAATACAACTATACGAACATTCATTTCCTTTCTCAATTCTTCAGGCCACATATTACAGTCAAACTCGAGCTTGCAGTCAGCAGCCAGTTTACGTGCACGCTGCACTACCGTCAGCAACCAAATTTTTTTGGACACTGTATTTAGTACAGTAAGCATATGAGCCAAGACTATTGCTATAAAGCCGCAACCACGCTCGGAGTTTATATGCTCTTTGTAAATAGACGGAGAATTGAAGTTTAGCGTAAAAGGTGTGGAAGTATGTCCCGCAACACAGAAAACGTGGGCTATATCTATCATGAAGTTGTCCATGTTGAATGCGGTGCTGCTTTGAGAGGCATGCATTATACGGCCGAAAATGTAATCTATATCTACAGCAGCTAAGCGCCTGTAGGGTATTACTACCCAAAAATCATCTACATCCCGTCATTAATAGATATATCGAGCTTAGACGGCAGGTTAAAAGATCTCTTAGGAATGCTAAGCGTAATTTTGAGGTACTTGTAGCTGCGGATAGTAAACATAATTCGAAAAAGTTTTTTGACTACGTCAATAATCGTAAGTCGATAAAAGATAACATAGGCCCTCTCGTAGACGCTAACGGCGCTTTGGCTTCCGACGCTCAGGTGATGGCGGGTATTTTTAACAACTTTTTTGCGACAGTTTTTACCGTAGAAGACGTAAATAATGTCCCCGATGTGGACGATATCGTTCCATTTAGTAGCGAGACTATTTTGAATGCAATAACTGTTTACGAGGGTGAGATTGCGCACTATATCGATAAGCTAAAAGTTAGCAAGGCTCCAGGCCCTGACGCGCTTTATCCTAGACATTTGAGAGATTTGAAAGACGTTATCGTAGGCCCATTAACAAAAATTTTTAATAAGTAACTGGAAGCGGGGATTATTCCTGAAGATTTCAAATTAGCTAACGTTACGCCCATATTTGAAAAAGGCGACGGCACAGTAGTTAGCAATTATAGGCCTATTAGCTTAACGTCAATTGTTGGTAAACTTTTGGAATCCGCAGTTAGGGATCGTATCGTCGATCACTTAGATAGTCGCGATTTGACTAATAGTAGTCAGCATGGGTTTCGACGCCATAAATCTTGTTTAACTAATTTGTTAGAGTTTTATAACGAAATACTGCGCGAATACAATAGGCATAGAGCGGCATAGAGCGGCTTTAAAAAAGCGTTCGATACAGTTCCGCATAGAAGATTAATTGTGAAGGTTAAAGCGCACGGTATACGCGGTCAGGTAGCTAACTGGTTAGAGGAATGGCTTTGTTCTAGGAAACAGAGGGTCGTTGTTAATGGTAGGGAATCGGGGTGGTTGGATGTAGGTAGCGGTGTCCCTCAGGGTTCATGTTAGGTCCATCGCTATTCGTATTCTACATTAACGACATAGATGTAGGCTTGACCAGTAACGTGATAAAATTCGCGGACGATACTAAAATAGGCGGTAAAGTTCTTAACGTGGACGATAGAAATAGGCTCAAAGACGATGTAAATATGATTATGGAGTGGACGGATAAGTGGCTGATGCAATTTAACGTAGACAAATGTAAAGTTTTGCATATAGGTTCTCGTAACAATAATTACACGTACACGATGGACGATAGACAGTTAGCGAACGTTGACGAGGAAGTAGATTTAGGAGTACGAGTATCTAAGGATTTAAAAGTTAGGAACCAGTGCCTGGAGTCTTGCGCAAAAGCTAATATGATATTAGGCTTCATAGCGCGTAATTTCGAATTTAAATCGAAGAATATTATACTGCCCCTTTACAAGTCCCTAGTCAGGCCTCACTTAGAATATGCCATTCAGTTTTGGTGCCCGTATTTGCGTGAGGATATTGATAAGTTGGAAAGGGTTCAGCGACGATCTACGAAACTAATTCCGTCACTACGCAAAAAGTCTTGCGAAGATAGGATTAAAGAGTTCGACTTGCATTCACTCCAGACTAGGAGATTAAGGGAGGAGCTTATTGAAGTTTTCAAAATCGTTAATAAAATCGATAACGTAAATTTTGACAAACTATTCACTTTCGATAATAGCAATACTCGTAATAACGGACTTAAATTACGTGGCAGACGTTTCATTACTGACATCGCTAAAAACTTTTTACGTTTAAAGTAATTGATAAATGGAATAATCTTCCCGCGTCCGTCGTGAACTCTACCAGCGTTAATATGTTTATAAACCATTTAGATAGGCATTTTAAAAATATTAACGTCGTTTAAAATAAAACAATTAGCAACAGGAGCTCTGGGGGTAATGGTCGAGGTTTGAGTCTGATGACGAGTAATGCAAGCTTGTGATATGCCAGCGTGTGATATGCCAGCAATAAAATTATATTTAAAAAAAAAAATTAGGCAAACACGAAGTTAGCTTTTAGCATAAACTAACCCATTTTTTGTTATACTCTTCTAACTTCTTTTTTGCTCTTTTCTTATCCTCTCTTTACTTGCATATCTAGTTTACATGGTATGACAATGTTTGAGTGAAGACTGTGTTTGCATGGTTTGTAAGCGTTCTTATTTTACTTCTTTTCATTTTTCACCCCTTTCCTATTCTCTTGTAAGCGTTCTTATTTTACTTCTTTTCATCTTTCACCCCCTTTCCTATTTTCTTCAACTATTTTTCCGACTTTTCGGCAGTGGCCGGCGGATGATGATGGTGAGTCTTTCCCTCTCTTTTTCTGAATGAATGTTAACCTACGAATGATAGGTTTTGCTGCTTACTTAACCCCTTATTCTCTTCTTTTAACACCCTAGTCTCTTCTTTCTCTCGGGCTAACCTTGGAGTGGATCTTAGGGTCTTTGTTAGCCTTAGCTTCTGTAGATCTCTAGATCTGACCCGAACCGAAGGATAGTCGTGTCCTGGCTTCACGCCCCTCACTGTTCTGAAGGGCAAAATCCACGATATATTCAACTACACACCGCAGTCCGTGTTCAACACTGTTGCTATACATGGCTCGCGGGTCGACCCTGACTACGTACCGGTTTCTAGTCAGGGCTGAGGTGGTGGTGACGCTGCGCACCAGCTCAAATGTTATGATACTGTCCACATAATGATATGCTGCTGTGCAGGGCACGGGTGTTATTGAATAGAAATAAGGGGGCACAGTTTTATTTGAAGGAACTAATGTGGGGGTTGTGTCGTAAGACGTAGAGGGCGTGGCTCCATTACTGTGGGTCTAACAACCGACGCACTACTGGCGCGCTTTACACCTGACGTGGAAGACGACTCAGCAACGTCGTCATGCACCCGCTTTCTCCTCGAACTGTCGGGTGGGGGTGCTACAGTTGTCGCTGCTGGGGTAGAAATATTCAGGTTCACAAGCCCCTCCACATGCATTATATCTGGCCCTACAGGATCTGGCAAAACTGTGTTTATGCTTAAAATCATTAAAGATAAGGGGAAGCTGTTCTCATATTTTGTGCATAAAGTCATATGGTGCTATTCGACATACCAGCCCGTATTCAACGAGTACCAAGATGATATTTTGTTCCACAAAGGTGTTTATGATGTTTTTTTAGTTCGATAAAGGGTAATGAGCACACGGTCATTGTAATTGCTGATCTCATGCTAGAAATTGACAAAACGTTTGCAGAGACATTTACAGTGTTCTCACACAAATCTTAACATAAGCATATTCTTCCTCAATCAGAATCTATTTTTAAAAAAATAGATACATGCGCGAAGTGTCGCTAAATACACAATTTCTAGTCTTTGTCGCACAACGTAGAGATGTGTCACAAATTGGGGTATTAGCCAATCAAATGTTCCAGAATCAGCGTAAGGAGTTTTTGGAAGTTTATAAAGAAGCTACAAGCCAACGTTACGGATATTTGGTTTGTGATCTTTACCCGCGAAACACCTTTAGGGTGCTTCTAAGAACGAATATATTCCCAAACGAGGCTGAAACGTTATATATCCCAGAATGACAAAGAGGTTAAAGAAATACCGCGAATTAATAAAAATCTATCATCGGCTGCCACGGGCACTCCAACATCTATTTGTTAAAAATATTGACTCCAACTTTATAAAATGCATATGTGAAATCTGTCTTAACGTTCTAAAGTGTAATATACCAATGAAACCCTCTTAGATGTCTCGCCTACGTCGTTACAAGAACGTAGTACACGCACTTTCTCGTAAAAGTCAAACTGTGGGGAAGAAAAAGCGAATTAGTGTACAAAGAGGGGTTTCATTCTTACCCATCATATTTTCAGTTTTTGGACCTTTACTGACTAGTTTAATATAATGAAGAAAGTAGTCGTGATTTCACACGAGGTGTATGCTTCACTACAAAGCACAGAGTCCAGATACGATTCTAGAATCTCATAAAAGCAGGCTTAAAAGAATGGAAAGCGAATTGGTAGACCTTTCAACAACAGTGAAAAGTCTCCTGATGAGAAAAGAATCTTATACCAAGAAGCTCTGCAGAAATTTCGTCATGAGTACGAAAATTATAAGAAGCCGACCGAGGTCCCAGTAGTTATCAGACACAGCGCTGATGATGTTGAGCCTGGCGGCATAGGAGACGAACAGTCAAAGAACAACAGCGCGAGTCCGCAACATCTCGAACATGTATTAAAAAACAGTCTCCCACATACATTCAGGAATAAAGGCTTAAGTCTTTATAATCTATTGAGCGAGGATCCCATTACAGAATGGTCCGATACAGGTGAGGTTGTTGTTGAAGGGTCAAAGGTCCAGTGGTCGAACATCACTGATATCGTACATGACTTGGTGAGAAAGTGGGATAGGCCTTCACCAGCAGGATGAGAGCATATTAAATCTAGGCTACAGAAATTAAGCATCCCAAAAACACTGATAGGTAATCTGAACAGGTTAAAAGACTTAGGACAAGCAGCGCATGTACCACATCTGAACACGCCACCGCCCCAGCGGTAACATCTCTGAAGAGGAAGACGAAGAGACCAAGCAGCAACGCATAACCCTATCCGCGCGCCTCTAAAATATGCAAATGGTTAACATACACTGCGTTCGCACTTATTAAGCAGATTACATTTTCTCCAATGTTTTCAAAAGTTTTCCCCCGATTTCAATGAAATTTGTAGCAAATAATCACTATATATAGCAGCATTGATGGTATTCATTTCGATAAAATATTTTGATAATTAAAATAATTATCTCATTTTATTGAAAAATATGTAAAATATTGTGTTCCGAATTATTAAGCAAGTATTCTATTTACGGATCTAAATGGTGAAAATGGGTAAGAAGAAGGATTTAACATTAACTGAGAAAAGAAAAACAGTCAAGTTACTCGCTGAAAATATAAAATCTATTGAAATTGCGAAGCAGTTTGGCAGAGCTTATCGAACTGTAAACAAGTTTGTAGCAGAGGGTACCAAACTGAGGCAGCGAAGTGATAAAGGAGCTATAAGAAAAGTGACAAGGCGGCAGATATCTGTAATCAAGCGCAAATTGCAAAGCATCCATTGTCCTCAAGTAAAGAGGTTTTTGAGCAGGCTGGCATATATAATGTACCAAGAACATCTCGATGTGGAACCCTCCAAACAATTGGCAAGACGTGTAAACCTACGATTCAGTCACCATTAACACCCAGGTACAAGAAGCAGCGTGTTGAATGGGCGCGTCAGTACGTGAAAACAGATTTTAATACTGTATTGTTCACCGATGAATGAAAAGCAACCCTTGACGGACTTGATGTTTGGTTAAGAAGATGGATTGCTGAGAGCCAATTTCTACCATCGAGATTAAGACGCCAACAAGGTGGAGGTAGTGTCATGTTTTGGGCAGGATTGATAGGCAATGAAGTAGCTGTCCCATACAGAGTGCCTGATGGTGTAAAAATGAATGCCCAGTCTTACACAAACTTTCTAAAAGAAAACCTGAGATTTTTAAAGTAAAGCTTTTATGGCGAGGAGCTGCAGAAAGTGGCATTTAATTTAGGAAAAAAAAGTGTTTACAATTGAAAATAATTTAGGAAGCAAAGGTTCAGGAAAGAGAAAAATGTACCTGGTAAAATGGCTAGGGTACCCAGAAACCTGAATTGCATAGGCCCATTGAATTGGGTCGTGAACCATATGAGGTTGGAATATGCGAATTTCAATTGGCCACCAAATTTTTAAGTATTGACAAGAAAGAACCCGTTTTTATGTTTCTTAGAAACCGTGATGAGTGTGTAAAGGCCGGAGTAACTCGGGACGACACCATGCGCACTGCCCGAAGTGGGGAAGCACAGTACTACACTACAGAAGTAACACTAGGACTGGGTCATTATGACACAACCGAGGATGTTGTGAGAGACTTAAAGGGGAGTCTGAAAAGTTCATCTCTTATGTCTGATTTAGTATACGAAATCGTAAACAAAGATACCCCGATACATACTTTTACTCTAAAATCGAAGGCTAACAGAAATATTAAAGAGAAAGCACTGTTCAAAATTATAACCGACGGGAGATATGGGGCAGTCTTCCAAAGAGATACAGTACTTTTCACGAATCACAACATGACTTGCGAAGCTTATTGTATCAGTTGAAATTGGAGAAATTAAACAATGGAGACTCTCCCCCCGAACATATGCTATATTTACAGCAATATCGTGGCACATCAGTTTGTTAGGGATACACAGACACGGCTGCAACGCATCGCCCACATTCCCAATCATAGGGGAAAGAGCTTGAGCATTGCATACGACACGCCTCATTATGTCAAAGTTCCAGCTAACCTACTAACCAGTATCTTATATATATATATATATATATATATATATATATATATATATATATATATATATATATATATAAGAACAATTGTAGGGAAAAGTTTTCCATTCGGTGACGGGAGCTTAACATTGAAACTTCACTTCCGTCGTACTGTGATAGAATGACAGTCTATTGAGGGGTGAGATATCAGCGCGGGAGTGGGATTGGGTCCATTTTTTCAACCATACTGCGTACGGCTGTCCTCTTGCTGAAGAGTGGTGCCAGATATCTCGGCAGGAAGGCGTTACAATCAGGTCTTAACACAGTAGAAGACATAATAGCTTGGGCTAAGCCTAAAGAATCCCTAAAAAAAACACTGAAAGCGTACACGGGACGAAATTGTTAAAGCTGCAAAAAGAAAAAATGCGTGGTGGCGGAAATAAAAACCAGAAGAAGCACACTGTACGGAGGAAGAAGAAAGGGTTACCAACTCGTGGCGTTAAACGTAAAAGGAGATGAAAAAAGAAGTGTTCTAAGAGCATAAAACCTACGACCACCTACGGGCCTATCTGAGAAATGTCCTCAACTTTTCAAAGGAAGCAAAGGATACCTTTTTAAATAGAGAAGGTTATTATCAAGCTAAAGATGAAAGTAGTATAAAGAAGAAGCTAAAAAATTATAAAAGAAGATATATGAATGCTTGGGACGCCTTCTCACAGATTTCACATTCCAGGAGAAGTTGCTTGTGAATGCGGTCGATATGAAATAAAAGTTCACCCGTATGAGCCCTAAGATTTGTTTAAAGCTGGGTGCTGACCAAGAGGAAGCGAAGTCTGTGGTGACTCATATTATGGTGACATATCTCCGCGGGCGTTGTGTGAAATTAAGCTCTATTAAGCAGATGGAAGTTGAAAAAAATTTACTACTTGCCACAGTTAAATACCCAATTAATAGAGTTCAACTTAAGATGTTTACAGTAACAGTACCATCAGGGCTAGCATCGAAGCAGATAGAAAATGTTGCTCTTCGAGCTCTACCTAAAAGGATATTAAGTGGGATGTAGGAACACGCTTCTGTGAATAGAAAATCCAAAAAGACCGCATTTAAATTCGAAAATTTCGGTCTTTAACATATAACTCTGTAGACGAAGAAACGTTGGAAACGAGGTATTCTACAGATGACGAGTTTCCAATTTTCTCGAGGGCGTATAGCAATCTTGCACATATTGCCAGTACTTGCGACGAATTAGGAATCGGCGTAACGCAGAAGGAATTCGTTGGGAGAGTATAAACATATATATAAGTCACCAGCAGAGCGGAAACATCTCATTTAGGTTAGCATTCGACAAGCCGCTAGGCGCACCTATTAGTGTAGTAGTTTACCTCGAATCGCAAGCACTAATCGAAGTTGACAGCCATTTATTTTAAAAATAGGGAGCGAATGTACTACGTTAATTCACTAGGGAGTCATCCATGGAATGATGCTATTATTGTAAAATTTCTCAAACAAATGCAAATTTGGCAGATAGTGTGGAATCCTTACAGATTCAAGAGTTACTACAGCAATGTCTGCGGTATGCAATGTTTGTGTTTTCTCATACATATGGCTCGCGGGAACGATTTTACAAATTTTTAAAAATTATTCGACTTGTGTAACTCTAAAACTAATGATGAACTGGTATATAGCCAGATAAAAACCGTTTCCCGTTTGTGGGAACTTGATGTGTTTTGTGAAGTTTTATGCGTATATATAACTGTAACTTCATCAATTAATTATTTTAAATTGTACCAATATGCACAGTATAGCTTTTAGTATTATATTGTGTAAATTTATAAAATGTATCTCCTAATAAAAATTTGTGTAACGCTTATGGATGGGAAACATGTTCTGTAACTTATTAAAAATGTAATGGATATTATTTATGTAACTAATTTATAAAATGTGTCCCCTAATAATAATAATTTGTGTAACATTTAAGGACGAGGATTATGTTCTGTAACTAATTTAAAATGTAATGACTGATAAACTTGTAATTATTTAAAATTGGCTATATATATATATATATATATACATACAGGGTGTCCCATAAGTCCGGCATCATAGGAAAAATAATAAAAAAAGGCAAAACAAAAGCTTTTATTTACAGAACGTGCTCAATATGTCCACCATTGTTTTCAATACACAAATTCAGACGTGATACCTAGTCAGCAAGCACATGGTGAATGATGTCAGGAGTAATGGTGTTACGTGCCCCAATAATGCGCTGTCGCAAATGTTCAACACTCCTAAATTTCTCTGCGTATATCAGCGCTTTCAAGTGGCCCCAGAGATAAAAATCTAGTGGCGTCAGATTCGGGCTTCTAGCTGGCCATTCCACAGGCACTTAACGTCCTATCCAATGACCAGGGAATTGTTGGTACAGGTATTCCCTTACTTGGGTGCTGTAATGTGCAGGAGCGGCGTCTTGCTGGAACCATGTTGGGAAATTTCCTTCTTCGTTCAAGACACTGGGAAATACTTCTTCCTTGAGCATACGTAGGTAGGTGCCTCCAGTGACATGTTCATCGAAAAAGAGGGGGCCTATGATGCGATCCTTCCAAATGCCACACTATATCATCACCCGAGATGCACCTTGTTCCTTTGAAGAGGTATACCAGTGAGAGTTGTTTTGAGACCAGTAGCGGGTGTTCTGTCGATTTACCTCACCGTTTCCATAAAAAACAGCCTCGTCACTGAACAGTGGACGGGAAATTGGCATCCCGAGCATATTGTTCCGTAGCCCATTCACAAAATTCCATCCGCCGGTCGGGATCATCTTCGCTTAATTTCTGTAGGATCTGAAGTTTATATGGATGCCATTTGTGAGCCTGAAGAATGCAATGGCTGCTACTTTTCGACATTCCTGTCTTGGCGGACAATCGCCGAAGAGACTTATTGGGACTTCTGTTAAAATGAGCCAGGATAGCAGTCGCTGTATCATCATCAGTGGACCTCCTTGAAGGTCAACTGCGTGGTTTATCTTTTATGGATCCTGTTTCCTTAAACTTTGCAACAAGTCTGCTAACACAACGCTGTGTTATTGGTTCGCGGTCTGGATGTAGTCTGTTAAATTCAGCAGCGGCCTCTCTTTGACTCCGATTTCCTATGAGTAGAATTATCTGGATTCGTTCTTCCTTGCTCACAGACATTATGGCCTGTAGAAAGAGAAAAATATGAATTATGGTTTGTAGAAATAGAAAAATATGAATTTCTCCTATGATACCGGACTTATGGGACACCCTGTATATATATATATATATATATATATATATATATATATATATATAGCTTGTAAGTATTAAAAATTTCGCACTTCATTCACCATGTAATAATAATAATAATAAAAAGGATAATATAACACTGTGTTCATTCTTGCCCTATTCGTCTAATACAGAAAAACTTACATTATTTCTTCAATCAGGTCACACTCGCTTTGTGACTCACTACAGGAGTGTCGAGTGTTTTGTAAAACTTCTGGGGCCCCTTCCACATCATTGACGCTGAGTTGAATTACTTCAGCACCGTTCCGGAACGTTTATGCAATACGATCCATCTCCGCCACACTTCTTTAAGAGAAAAAAGAACGAATTTATCACACCTCAAATTAAGTTCACGCATAAGTAGCCCCTCCATTCAAATAAAATTGTAAACAGAAATGAAAGTTTCGATACTATTGGATTATGTTAAAAATTAAATCGTAAAATCAGAAATTTTTTAAAATATTTTATGGGTACATTTAATATCATAAAAAATTCGGTTTAAAAAATAGAGAAAAGCAACTTTCGTAAAAGTAAAAATTTTTAATGGCGTTTTTCTTATTGGCGCCCTGCCTTAGATCTAGAGGCGGCTGCATAACGATTGCTGCTGTCTTTTGTCACGCCTTAAAGAATAATTATTTAAACAAATTTTCTGCCTTAACACACAAATATATCTTTTAAGCATAAAAATTATTCATTTAAACCAGTTTTAACACTAGATTATTTATTTTTATATAAAAAAAATCCTATTTTCGACAGAGCTTGTATTTTGTTATATAAAAGTCGGCAAACATTTAATTTCATAAAGCAGGATAAATACACTTTAAAAGGAAAAAGACGAACAATATTGCACTTCAAAAATTAAGTTTATGCATAAGTAGCCCCTCTATTCGAATAAAACTGTACACAGAAATGAACGTTTCCATACTGTTGGATTATGTTATAAATTAAATCGTAAATTCCAAAAATTTTAAAAATATTTTATGGGTATATTAAGTTATATAGAAAATTCGGCTTAAAACATAGCGAAAAGTGACAGAATTTATGAGCTTTGACAAAAAAACACCGAGTTGAAATAAAGAGATATCCTTTTTCTACTTACAATTCGTGTGTATGGCAATCCATTCCCCGTCTGTGCAGTTTCGCAAATGTCTGCAACCTCTTCCGAAGCAAAGAGCCTTTCATGGTCCACAATAATGAAAAGTTACATAGTCGCTTCTGCTCTGTAGAACAGCAGAATAAAATCACTCTTCCATATATACATATATGTATATATACACACACACATATATATATATATATATATAAATAAATGAATATATGTGTGTATATATATATGTATATAGTCAAGACACCACGTTTATTACTTACAAAACATCCCCGACATCAAACACCTCTGGTGAAGGATAGCGTTCTATTTCAGTGTTTGTGAATTCTGCCGTGTTAGAACTCATTGCGGCTAACCGATGGAGAATATTCACTGGAAAAATTAGTAAACAGTGTGCTCTCAAGGTAAAGCTGACCCTTTTATGTGGCGGGGGGCGACGTTCCATTTCAAGCGACGTGGTCGTGAACTAAAAAGACCAATCAACATATCGCAGGTTTTCTGATTGGCCGGAGATGTCTCTGTGGGCGTGGTTTCGTCAAAATTGGATTATAATTCACTCAGATTTTTTTAAATGTAACAAGTGTACGTTCTACATAATTATTTTAATTTTTAATTTTCACTCCAAAACTATAAACTGGGAAGATGTTGCATGGAAGTAATAGACTGGAAAACCATTTTCGAGGCCAAGACAACGGAAGAGATGCTAATGACTTTAGAAGAGAAAACGCTGGAAATTGTGGAAAGACATGTCCGAAAAACACAACAAAGAGGGAAGAGAAGCAGGTTGAGAAACAAAAATGGTCATTGTTCCGAAAGAGAAAAAGATGACTGCAAAATTAAATAACTGTAAAGATAACATCAGAAAAATATTAAATGATAAACTGCAGAATATCGATGACGTTATACAGGAACTAATTGAGAAGCCTACAGAAAAAGAAGAAGACGACGCTGTAGAAGTGATAAAGGTTAACTCAAAGTACTTCTATAATTTTGCAAAAAGGAAGTCAAAAAAACCATGCGACTATCGGACCTTTAAAAAACGAGAACAGTGCTTTATCTGATGATCTAACAGAAGTATCTGAAATATTAAGAGCTCAATACGAATCATTTTTCAGTATCCCAAAAACTGACAAACTGATGTGCGATTGAAACGCGTTCTTTGAAAAACTACAAGGGGAAAGTATAACAGACTTCGACTTTACGACAGATGATATTACACAAGCTATAGGAAAACTAAAAGCACACTCAGCGGCAGGACCAGATAAATGAAATGCCACACTGATCAAAAACTGCAAGAATGAGATCGCTGAGCCTCTATATTGGATATGGAGACGATCACTAGACACGGGAGAAATACCGGGCATCCTGAAGAGCGCGAACAGAGTTCCAGTATATAAAGGAGATCGATCAGAGGCCAAAATCAATAGGCCAGTGTCGCTTACATCTCAGCTCACTAAAATATTTGAAAGAATAGTTAGACAGAAAATCTACGACGTTTTCGAAACTCAGAAAAAATTCAATGATAATCAACATGGGTTTCGGTCAGGCAGATCATGCCTATCACAACTAATGGAACACTACAACAACATTACTGATGCACTTGAAAGTAATGAAAACGGTGATGTAATATACACAGACTTTGTTCGAGAAGTGTGACCATGGAATCATAATACATAAATTGAAATATATGGGAATAACAGGAAAAGTAGGGAAATGGATATATAATTTCCTTCGTGAGCGGCGGCAAGTCGTTACAATACAAGGAGTATCTTTATCAGAATCAGATGTCCTCAGCTCAGTACCACAAGGAACAGTATTAGCTCCACTACTCTTCACAATCATGCTGACTGACATGATGAGGACGTTACCAGAGACAGCACAGTAATATCCTTTGCCGATGACACAAAGATCAGTAGAAAAATAAGAAACCCAGAAAACATAGGATCTCTACAAACCGACATGAACAGAATCTACAGGTGGACGAAAGACAACAATATGAAGTTTAACACTGACAAATTCAGCTGTAACGGTACGGAAAAAGAAAAATCAATGGGATATTATACCCCAAATGGGCATGAAATTCAGAGAAATTCTAGAGCAAAAGATTTAGGGGTTGTAATGATTGATGATGCGAAATTTGAAACACAAAATAAGATAGCAGTAAACAGAGCAAAGAGAATAACTGGGCAGATACTGAGAACCTTTAAACGAAGGGATCGGAATGTAATGATTCCTCTACTGAAAACACTGATCATACCAAAATTGGAATACTGCTCGGTCCTAACATCCCCATATAAAAAAAAGACATTAGATAGCTAGAAGGGATTCAGAGAAGCTTCACAGACAAGATCAATGGGTACAAAGAACTAAATTAAACCTATATTCACTGGAAAGGAGAAGAGAGAGATACACCATTATTTACACTTGGAAAATAAGGCAGAAACTAGTCCGCAATCTTACTCTGAACCCTGTAACTCCACAAACAACGGTGGAAAGTAGTAAAGGAAGACTATGTCGTGCTTCCAAATTAAAGGCTAGAGAGGGAACATCCTTAACCCTGAAAGAAAATAGTTTTGTTGTGAGAAGACCAAACCTGTTTAATCAGCTGTCCAAAGACCTAAAGAACACGAATGGTGTTGCAGTGGACTTCTTCAAAAGAAGATTAGACGCCTGGCTCAGAACAATCCCCAATAAGCCGGGCGTACCTGTCTATGTGAGGTGAAGGGTACAAGAAACCAACTCACTACTTCATCAGGCCAACTGGAGAGAAGGGGCGACAAGCTTGACCTTTGTGAAATGAGGAAACTTTGAAAGGTTGAAATGAAAGGTATATCTTTGTTGCTATTAATGTTTGGCATTATTACTATTATTATTCTTATTTTAATATATATATAATATATATAGCGCTACATTACATTTAAGAATAATTTTGCTTAATTTTTTAGAACTATTAAATTTAATATGAAACTCGACAATTTGGCTGAGACGGTGTTCATAGGCCCGTCAATTATATATATATATATATATATATATATATATATATATATATATATATATATATGTGTGTATATATATACATTTTAACTGCATACACACAGTAAAATTAATGTAAAGAACGACGCTTGCGTAGAAGAGCGTTCTGCACAAGATGAGGAGGGAGAACGAACAAATAAAAAATAAGATACCTCCCGGGAATCGAACCCGTGATCATCCGATTGCCGGTCAGATATGCTATCCACTACACCAAGGACCTCGATCAATCAGAAGTCGTAATTCTCCTACATACGAGCAGAAACCAATGCCCTGAGGGGGCGAAGGCACCTTCGCATGCCGTACATATATAGAGTTTAACTGCAAACAACACACAGTATAATTAATGTAAAGAACGACGCCTGTGTAGAAGAGCGTTCCGCACAAGATGAGGAGGGAGAACGAACAAATGAAAATGAGGTACCTCCCGGGACTCGAAACCGGGATCATCCGATTGCCGATCAGATATGCTATCCACTACACCAAGGACCTCCATCAATCAGAAGTCGTAATTCTCCTACATAGGAGCAGAAACCAATGCCCTGAGGGGGCACCTTCGTATGCCATACATATATACTGTATATTTTAACTGCGAACAGCACACGGTATAATTAATGTAAAGAACGACGCTTGTGTAGAAGAGCGTTCCGCACAAGATGAGGAGGGAGAACGAACAAATGAAAAAGAGGTACCTCCCGGGAATCGAACCCGGGATCATCCGATTGCCGTCAGATATGCTATCCACTACACCAAGGACCAAGGATGTACCTCATTTTTCATTTGTTCATTCTCCCTCCGCATCTTGTGCGGAACGCTCTTCTACGCAAGCGTCGTTCTTTACATTAATTATACTGGTTTTGTTTGCAGTTAAAATGTATATATGTATGGCATGCGAGGGTGCCCCCTCAGGGCATTGGTTTCTTCTCGTATGTAAGAGAATTACGACTTCTGATTGATCGAGGTCCTTGCTGTAGTGGATAGCATACCTGACCGGCAATCGGATGATCCCGGGTTCGATTCCCGGGTGGTACCTCATTTTTTATTTGTTCGTTCTCCCTCATCTTGTGCGGAACGCTCTTCTACACAAGCGTCGTTCTTTATATATATATATATATATATATATATATATATATATATATATATATATATGTATATATACATATACACACTGTATACAGTATATGCGAGATAGAGATAATAAAAATAACAATAAACCGGATCTGTTACGAATAGATGAGAGAGAGAGAGAGAGAAAGGACATAATTCGGAACAATAATAATAATAATAATAATTATGAAGTAGTCGGAGGGTTTTATATATCTAGATCTGCTATGATGTGAGAGAGAGAGAGAGAGAGAGAGAGAGAGAGAGAGAGAATGCTACTTAAGAAATAAATTTACATCTCATCAATTCCAAAAATTTATTAGAAATATATTTTGAAAATTAATAGTAAGCGCTCAAGTTTATAGATATGCGTTGTAAGAGATTGCACGAGAAGTTATCTTGTTTATATGTATAAGTATATCTGGGCAAACATACGTTTAAAGCGTAATCAGAACTGCTTAGATGTTTGGGTTACAAAAGCGATTTTTTTTTTATATTTAATGTGTTATGTGTGATAAAACTGGAATGAGGACGTCTGTGTGCTAACAACGTACAAATTTTATCTAAGAATGGTAGAAAAGTTGCTTAAAAAGTCTGATCCTTGAGCCTGATTTTTTACAAGTGAAAATTTGGTTCAAGCTCTGTTTATAATAAGCAAACATCAGATGATACAAATTGGCATTTTCCAAAATAAATATAGTTTGCTTTATTATGTCGTGACCGCTGGAGAAATCTCTTGGCATACAAAGTGAATATTTTCTGATCTAAGTGAAGATACGGTATGCCTACACATTTACGATATCTGTGATTATATATAATGAGTGTATTTATTTGTTATTAAAACGTTTTTTTCCAGAGACCATTGATCATTATTATTTTCGCTAATGAGTTATTTATTACTATTATCATTATATTATTATTATTATTATCGTTATTATTACTAGTTGAGTTAATTTGAAATTCTTACTAATTAAGTTCTCAATCAGTTTATATTCGAAAAAAGATACCAAAGAAGTGTTTGTAATGAAGTTTAGTAATTTCTTATTTTTATAAGTATTTGTAATTATACCTTCTAAGAGAGCGTTTTCAATTATATCCGTTGGAGTTTCAGGCATTTAAATGATATATTCAACTATATATGCGAGCATTCTTTATACCCATCTATGTGCACAGAGAAAAGGCTGAACCCTATTCAAAAGACCTCTTGAAGGATCGGGGATTCGACTGATATCTTTGTCGAGTTTTTATTTATTGTTATATATATACACAGTATATATAGACAGTATATATATATTTATATATATATATATATATATATATATATATATATATTTAATTATTCTCTTCACAGACGTAACATCACAAATTATTCCTGGAAATTCCTTCAAAATTCTTGCCCCAGTCCATCTTTTTTCCAAGAAACACTTTTCACTTTCAATCACCGCTTTTTCACCGTTAGTTAGAACCATAATTTGAAGGGTAAGTTTAAAAAACAGTATTTATGATGGGTGTAGCCTATATCATCTGACGTTTTTCAGAGACTAACAGATTATCCATAGGCTAAGCCAGTGGTTCTGAACTGTGCCGCGAAGCCTTCCGAGGTGTGCCGCGAAACAGTGACGGCAATTATATTTCTACTGGTATTTTGATGTGAAAATTTAGTCTCGGCTAAATATTTAGTCTCAAACCAAAGTCTCATCCAGAACAAACTAAGTTTCGGTCTAAATTTCCAAGTAGTCCCATTTTGAATAACGAAGGAAAACGTTTCAACCACCAAAAAAAACCATTTCTGGGGAACTTTAATAAGCTGCAAAAATAATTTCGCTTATTATATTACAGAAAATGATGCTGATGAAATAATAATAATAAACATAATTAAATATTTATGAAAAATATAATTTTCTTATAATTAAAGGTATTTCTGTGTTTATATATAATATTAAAGTAATTTTTTAACGATTTAAAAGATAATTCTTAAAGCCCGGTGGATGTCGCGTGATTTCATGAGAACGTCCGAAAACGTTCGTAAATCTAGTTGCCAGTTACTTAGTAAACTGCATAAAAACAGAAGAGTAATTTGCTATTACAGATTATTTTGTATAACTCTCCAACTATTAGGTCTATAATTACTTTTTAGGATATAATTATAATCATTATATATATATATATATTATATATATATATATATATATATATATATATATATATCGTACATATATTTGTAATTATTTATTATTATATATAGATGTACGGCGCCTTAAGTTGACAGTACTGTGGGCTGTGGCTCTCAGTCTGCTTTCTTCCTATTTTGTGACAAAGTGGTTTTGCAGCGCTATTCTAAATCTATTCAATGATAATTGCAGCACCCTCGAAATGGATAAATTTATTATAAGAAAACGCAGCAATGATGGTTGTGAAAACAATGATAACGAAAATAACGCTTTGAAAAACACCCAGATAAATAAACAGAGGAAGATTTCCAAAACTTTTCATCGCCATTATGATGAGAGTTATTGGAGTTTCGGTTTTTCATGGTATGGAAATGAAAATTCTCCTCTCCCATTATGTGTCGTGTGTGGTGAAAAACTGGCGAATGAAAGTATGGCTCCTAGCAAATTAAAAAGACATTTCACATCTAAACATCCAAATGATCAGGGAAAAGACGTTAACTGTTTCAAAAGATTATTATGCCAGGAATCAAAACAAGCAACTAATTTTGAAAAAATCATAAAATTATCTGATAAAGCTCAAATAGCCTCTTACGAAATCTCAGAAGCTATTGCGCAAGAAATGAAGTACTATAGTGGAGTCACTTATTATACCTGTGTGCCGTAAAATTGTTAAGAGAATGTTTGGTAGAGAAGCAGAAGAAGAAATTATGAAGATTCCTGTTTCTAATGATACTGTTCATAGCAGGATAAAAAATTTATCAGCTGACATCGAAGAAAACGTATGTAATAAACTTCAAAATTCAGATTTTGCTTTGCAAGTTCACGAATCAACTGATATTAGTGGCAGAACACACTTTTGGTATTTATTCGTTTTATTGACGAAAATAATGTAGTTAATCAATTCTTTTGTTGCAAGGAACTTCCAGGAACCACAAGAGGTCGAGACATCTTTGATATTTTGACTGGCTATTTAGCAAAGTGGAAATTGTCCTGGAAGTCATGTGTTTGGTATTTGTACGGATGGGGATCCATCCATGATCGGATCAATCAAAGGATTCACTACACTTGTAAAAAAGGAAAATCCAAATGCCATATTCACTCATTGCTTTTTATATAGGGAAGTACTTGTTTCAAAGACATTAGGAATTGAGTTAAAAATTGTACTAGATCAAGTTGTCGAAATGGTTATTTTCTTGAAAATGAGGCCATTAAAAACACGCCTATTCGAAAACCTTCGCAAAGATATGGATGCACAATACGAACTTTTAATTTTACATACTGAAGTTCGATGGTTGTCAAGAGGAAAGGTTTTATGTCGCGTATATGAGCTGAAAAAATAGCTGCTAACTTTTTTTGAAGAAGGAAACAAAATTTTGTGAATATCTTAGTTGTGAGATTTGGTGCACCAAACTGGCATATTTAGCAGAGATATTCAAACAGCTTAATAGTCTGAGCACCAGTATGCAGGGGAAAAATGAAAACATTCTTACGTCTACTGATAAGTTAACGGCATTTCAGGAAAAAATAGTCATTTGGAAAAATGCAATTAAAAATGGTAATTTTGAAATATTTCCTCTGATATCTGAAACTCATTCCAAAGAAATAATTCCTCTCATAGTTGATCATTTAACAACGTTGGAAGGTAATATGCAACGATATTTTCCATCATTAAATACAGAAAAATATGAATGAATCAGGAACCCATTCATTCTCATTTCCACTAATTTTGATTTGAAAATATCCGAACAAGAAGAGTTGGCATCCATTTCAACTGATCGTAGTCTGAAGATCAAACGTGCAGAATCTCCTCTAGATACTTTCTGGATTTCCATTATGAATGAATATCCTGAAATTTCAAAAAAAGCTTTAGCTGTTTTGACGCAGTTTTCTACTTCATATCTCTGTGAATTGAGATTTTCATCATTTACAACCATTAAATGTAAAAAAAGAGAAAGACTTCGCTGCGTTGAAGATGATATGAGAGTTTGCCTATCATACACACGCCCGAACATTGATAAAATAACAAAAAACACCAAGCTCAAGTATCTCATTAATAATAGTGAATAATTAAATAAGGTAAGTTAAAGGAAAGTTAGTTATAAGGATTTTAAAATATTATTTTATATCTTGTACTAGTATTTTTCTATATATATTTTGAGTACCGTGCCGCGCAATATTTTTCGCCTCAAAAGTGTGCCGCGAACATCAAAGGTTAAGAACCACTGGGCTAAGAAAACTATTACAAGTCTTAGAATGCTTGCCAGATACAGCTATACACATTTAGGATTTAGGATATTCGTTTTTTTCACTATACCTCATTGTTCCCTCAGCTGTGGAAAAAGTATTTTATGTAGCGGTCTGAAATTTTTATGATGCCTTACCAATAGATTGAGGTAAAAGTTTTGTAAATTCTGGAAGTGTGAACTGCATATTTTTGAAGTTATTGATGTTCAAATCTCAAGGCGTTTTTTTTTCGGCCACCCGATATTACGAGGGCCACTCAATATATTTTGCCCCACCTTTTATTTTCTTTCCAAGTTTCCTTGTAAGTTAGAAATTTTGTACACAAGTAGTTACATACTTTTTTTACAAGTTTTCATTTTTCCACATAGTCTCCATCCTTTTCTACAGCTTTCCTCCACCTCGAAACAAGGGCCTTTATTCCTTGCTGGTAAAAGTAAGTCCGCTGGGTTCCGCTGGAGCCACCTCTTAACCTCCCCAACAACCTCATCGTCACTCTAAAACTTTCTCTCACGAATAGCATCCTTCATTGGCCCAAACAAATGGAAGTCTGAAGGTGCCAGATTCGGGCTGTATGGAGGATGGGGTAACAGAGTCAAGCGCATTTTTGTGATGGTCTCTCTTGTTTGCAAACTGTTGTGTGGTCTTGCGTTATCGTGCAAAAGATCGTTTTCCAGTTTTCTCTCCGATCGAACTCGCTTTATACGTCTTTGGAGTCTCTGTAGGGTAGCAATATATGCCTCTCAGTTGATTGTTTGTCCTTTCTTCATAATGTCCACCAAAATCACCCCTTTCATGTGGTGTACCCAAGTCTCATCCCCAGTCACAATTCATGAAAGGAAGTCATCCCCTCCTGTCTCGTATCGAACCAACGACTCGGCAGCAATTTCTTTTCTTTGGGCTTTGTGATCTTCAGTCAGTTCGCGAGGAACAAACCGTGAACACACTTTTGAGTATCCCAGTTGTTGAATTATCATATTCACACTTCCTTCACTAATTCCTAGCTCCAGTGATAGCTCCTTGTATGTGACGCGCAGATTTGATCGAATGGTGCTGTTAGCACGTTGCACAGTGTGAGATGTCACAACCGATGCCGGGCGACCGCTACGTGGCTCATCATCGAAGCTGGCTCTCCCTCTCTCCGATGATCTCACACGTTCAGACCAGCGTCCAACTGTGTTTCGATCAACAACAGCATCTCCGTAAACGTTTTGTAGACGTTTGTAAATATTTCCAACTGTTTCCTTCTCTGCGGTTAAGAACTCGATAACAGCTCTCTGTCTACGACGCACATCACTGCCAGACGCCATTTTCGAAATTGCGTTAACCATCGGTTTTATGGAAGGGCGTTTAAAAGCTGTTTTATACAAGGAAGGGAGGTTCAAACTGGAAAAATCCGGTTACGTGAAGCGCAGAAAGTTGAAACTTACGGCCTAAAAGACATTTCAGCCCCATGGCCTATTATTTACAGTAGCTAAGAAAAAAGGGTGTGGAAAAATATATTGAGTGCCCCTAGTGTATATATACAGGGCGTCCCAAACAAATGTATACACACTTTAACAGCTGATAGCTCAATTGATGTTTCTTTCTTTCCAAGTTAAACCCATTAGAATTAATAATGGCAGTCAGACTAAGCTTTGCACAAAGGAAATTCATTCTAAAATGCTACGGGAAGTGTGAAAACGCAGTTGAAGTGCAAAGACAGTTTAGGAGGGAGTTTCAAACAGATCCACCAACGCGACTTACCATCACTCGAATTAGAGATAAGTTTGAAGCCGATGGAACTGTTCAGAATGTCCACAAGAAGCGTTCCGGAAGACCACGGACATCGACAAGCCCCACAAAGCAAGAAAGAGTACTGGAAACGTATCACCAAAGTCCAAGAAAATCTGTGCGGCAAGCGAGTCGTGAGGTAGGAATTTCAGAATCGTCTGTCCAACGCATTTTGAAGCGCTGTCAATGGAAAAGTTACATTCCAAGATTAGTCCATGCTATTAATGAAGATGATCCGGACCGAAGAGTGGAGTATTGCGAGTGGTACTTGGCACGATGTGGATGTGGATTGGACGAAGGGGTTTCGTAGAATACCCTCCGCGTTCACCAGACCTCACACCACTAGACTTCTTTTTATGGGGATACTTAAAAGACAAAGTCTACGCTATAAAACCTGCAACAGTCGCTGAATTGAGAGCAGCCATTGAACGAGAATGCACACAAATACCAAACGAAATGTTTCGTGATGTTTGCGATTCCATTGCTTCGCGTTATCAGCAGTGCCTGGACCAGAACGGACGTCAGTTTGAAAACAGGCGTTGACAGAACAATTAAATAATGTCTGTAGATTCTATTACATTTTGAAAATGAAATGTATTTTAATAAACACTGCCTTTATAAGTATTTAAAATGTGTATACATTTCTTTGGGACCCCCTGTATATCTATCTATCTATCTATCTGTCTATCTATGTGTCTCTCTCTCTCTCTCTCTCTCTCTCTCTCTCTCTCTCTCTCTCTCTCTCTCTCTCTCTATATATATTATATATATTATATATATATATATATATCCCATATATATATATATATGTTCATATAATTTAATTTCGAGGGGGAGTTAAAAACACTCTCATCTTGTTGCATGCAATGTTGTAATGTTGCATTGCAATTGCACTCGGCCGTTTTGCGAGTACACCAAACAGCAAACGGGCTGGCCCATTAGGGCATATCATACTTTTCCGAGTCCGAATTTCACTCTGGCTAATATGTCTTTTTATGTAAAATTTCATTCTAAGAGGGGTTTCTTTTCTGCACCTTTTCCCCAAAATCGCGTTATCATGTTCAAAATTGCGGTTTTCTGTTCTATTTTGAAATACCAAATATTCAATTGAACACAACCTCATATTTTTAACCCTTTGTCGTAATTTGTTGCCATTTAGACACATTAACTTTGCTTAACTCTTACACAGATTTAATACATACATACATAAGAAAAAAATCTACTCCATTTGAATCTTTGTAACCATTTGGACGCAGAAGGCGAAGTTCAACATTCTTTCAATAGATGGCTCTGAGCAATTACGCCAGTTATAATTGTGAAGTAGAAGTGAGTGGACGCCATTTTTTTCGGTAAGTGCTTTTTGTAATTTTCCTAAGTTTAATCACCATTATTATATTTGTTTTTACTATAATTTCATTCTAGAAGTATTAAGGAAGCTCCGTGTTTACTTCGTTTAAGTAATATTTTTAATAACTGTGAAGAAAAGACTTTATTCAAAGTTCGTTTCGAAATGGACACAAAGTTTTCATAGGGTAAATTTCTGTCTATGATAACACGTGTGTCCAATTGGATACATGAAATGAATTTTTCATTACGATTGTTTTTATGTACTGTTATATATATATATATATATATATATATATATATAGAGAGAGAGAGAGAGAGAGAGAGAGAGAGAAAGAGTACTAACTACCACCCACTAATTACCTTATTAGACCTTTGTTGACTAATGGACACATAAATTATTTCATTTAGAAATGTTCTTACAAAAAAAAGATTGCTAAAAATGCTTATATATACCTCCTATGCATATTTCAAGTAAAAAAATGAACCTACGCTAAAATTAAATGGTACTGAATGACAAAGGGTTAAGCTTATGTTACACCATTATTATGAATTTTAAATTAAATTTGCAATGCCAAATTCAGTTTTCTATTACCAAAATAAATGTTCATTACCAAATTTAGGTTAATTTGGTAATTAAAAATGCCGGTTGGCAACCTTGATTATAACCAAAAATTATATTCCTTGTCTATATTTATGGCGAAAGAACGCTAAACATACTGATATGAATTTGTTACAGATTGGACAAGAGCGAGAATAAGCACCGACTAGACCTGATGGCCGAATCTGCCCCCAAAACCAGGAAAATGTCAGGTTCAAAGCTCTCCGATGTTGTTGGCCCGGGGAAGGAGTTCATTCCCAGCGAGGTGACGACTTGGAGAGCCGTTCTTTAGAGAGGGATTCGTCTGCAGGAGGAAAAGTTCCTCATTCATGACATCCAAAGGTCTAAATACCCTATCCGAGAGATGACTGACGAGCTGGCTTCACTTGTGATGACTCAGTGGAGGAAGTCGAATGTAAAGTTCTCCCCGCCTGTGACAATCACGAAAAAATCGCTCTTATATAAGATCTTGTTGAAAACTTCTTGAGAAAGTGAATGAACTTGAGGTCAACTTCAACTTCAAACCAGTGGAAGGAACTGAAGATATCATAGAGCTACCAGTAGAGATAGTCAAATCTCTCTCCACAGACCAGCACAACTGCTATCTTCTGATTAAAGCCATCAAGTCTGGAAGTCTCAGTCCACAGTTGGCTGGTCTCAAGTGCGGACCTCTGAACCAATCCAGGTGGCTCACTACTGCACAGGCCATCTTGCTGTTGTGGATGAGGGAGCACGGACTGAAGGGGGAAGTGTTGAGGAGGCTCGAGGTCCTCGTGAAGTTCTGCATTAACTTCTACTTCAAAATGTACTACGACATCAAAGTGAAGCACCACCTCAAATTTGGTCGTGCACACGTTTTTTCAAGCCTGAGGCTGCTGAGGAACCAGACTACCGAGGTCAGGAACATCATCTCTGCTGCAGTGATAAGAGGAGCTTACCACGCACATTCTGAGAACATCCTGGCTTCATTCCTGTGCAGTGAGGATGAGCATCAGAGAGCTTTTGCTGTGAGCCAGATAGAGAAGATCAGAGAAGGAAGAGACTTTGGTGATACGACAGTGAGGCCCCATAAAAATCCCAAAGTCAATCTGCAAGCCACTTCACCTGAGGATCTCATCAACTGGGAATCAGAGAATATTTACGAGCCTATTTTCACCTGCAAGATGACCTTGACTGAGCTCGAGGATCTCAGGAAAACTCCACTCAAAGTGGACGCTTTCTCTGTTCATACTCAGTCCTGCGAGAGAGCTGTACAGGAAGTCTCAACTGCTCCCCAAGCTGTGTACGGTCACGAGAAGAGAGATGGGTGGGTGAGAGCCAGGATAGACCATCGAGAAATGCTCCCAGTGTTCAGATCGAAGCAGGACATACTTAAGAGCTTTTCAGGTTCGAGTGGCTGATGAAGAGGCTGAAGCCATCGTTAATGCTCATAAAAGCTGAAAGTCCTCATAAGATCATAATATAAGATCTTATGAGGCCACGCTTTTCCGGGATTCAGGAAGAACAGGCGTGTAAACCTACAGGTGGAGGTGGCAAGTCCCCCGCTACTCGATCAGAGTAGAGCTGGTGAGCCGCGCCTATTCTTTGAAGAAAAACTTAAAATTCTCAAATTTTACGTGAAATCTAAACATTTTTTCAGCACCCAGAGGTGTTGAAACACGCAAGAAGGCAAGGATGAGGTCAGAAAAGCAGCTTTTAGACTAAATCATATGCAGAACAGCTGCGCGCTTTGGTTTGGGTGCCCTGAGGCTGCGTTAGGCAGCCTTCAAATCAGAAAATCGCGATTTTGACCATGAAAATGAGATTTTTCGGAAAAGTTGCAAATAATAAACCCATCTTAGAATTAATTTTTATATAGGAATATATATTAGCCACTTTGTTTTTCCAAAATTTCAACCCTGAACCCAGAGTATGATATGCCCTACTGGCCCATATGAAGCTGTCTGTCTAAGAATGGGTGGTTAGAAAGAAGGAAGACAATTTAAGGACAAGTGAAAATTTCAAATCAAAATAACAAAGAGAAGTTAAAAGAAAAGAAAAAGATTTGAAGATCAGTGAAATTTTTAGAGCAAAGAGAGAAGAATCCGAATGAAAATTGTACAATACTTTTATGCTTTAACAAATGCTTCTGATGCGTTTTAATACAAGATAATAATCGAGTCTCTTTTTAAAGGACTCGACTGAATTACTTTGAGGTACGTTGCTGGCACTCTATTCCACAAATTAACTATATGACTGAAGAAAAAATGCTTAGCTTCATTAGACTTAAAATGTTTACCCACTAATTTGAGACCATTACCGCAAGTTCTATCTACAGTACATTTCTGAAGGGGAAATATTTTTCGGCGTCAACGTTATCAAAACCTTTAATCTTTTAATATCTTATTGAATCTCAAACGTTCCGCCGTTGACTTTGTTTGTTCGCCCAGTTTCGTATCATCCACAAATTTTGAAATTATACTATAAATTCCTATGTCGATGTCACTGACATAAATAATAAAACGAACTGGTCCTAAAACTGATCCCTCAGGGACGCCGCTACTTACACTTCTCCAGTTAGACATTTTGCCATTAATGACCACTCTTTGTTTACGTCCACCAAGCCAATTTTCGATCCATTTGAAAACATTACCATCAATTTCGTAAGAATGAAGTGTAGCTAATAATCTTCTATGTGACACGTTATCATACACCTTTAGGAAATCGAAATACACAGGGTTTCTCACAACCGGTCTGCCACAACCTATGCTTTATTAACCTTTTTACTCGATATCAACCCCCAAATCACCCCCAAAGTATGGCAGACCGGTTGTGAAACACCCTGTTGAACAATATCTACTCTTTTACTTTCGTCATATACAGTATATTTACCATATCATTAAAGAAGTCGAGCAAATTAGTAAGACAAGAACGATTACGTCAAAAACCGTGTTGCGAATCTTTAATTAAATTAATCATTCCTAAGTGATTAACTATTTTGTATCGAACGATCGTCTCCATAAGCCAATCAACTATTGAATTCAGAATAATGGGACGCTAATTTCTGGGAATCGATTTATCCCCCTTTTGTTTTTTTAATATTAGCGTAATGTTTGCAAGTTTCCATTCGAACGGAACTTCTCCAGACTGTAAAGAGGAAAGATTATTGCGCAGTTCAGTTCTTTAAGTACCCTAGCGTAGAGTTTATCTGGATCTGGAGTTCTATAGGACTAATTGGGGGAGGAAATGTTGTTCATATTTTCATTAATAAACATGAAAGAGAAGAATCTATTTAAAACTTTTGTCATTTTTTAGTCTTTATAAATTTGCTAGTTATTTCTTATTTAAATTTGAAATACACATTCTTTTTTAACGTTAAACTGCTTTTAATTTCAGCGTTCCACCATTTAGGTTTAACAAACCTCCCTGATCTCTTTTTACATAATAAAATATTATAAAAAGAATTCTATGTACCATTAATATCATCTCGCAACAAAGTCTCATTCTAATTAATTATGGCTCGAAATCCCAATTTTATGTCACGAAATTTAGCTCTTTTAAAGTGCAAAACGTATTCCAAACTATCCCTATTATGAACATTAACTGTAATTTAAAATATCACTTGCCTATGATCACTGGTGGAAATGTAGTCTCCTATGATCTATGATTTATTAAGTCGCGTTTCCTGCCCCATCCACTCCTATGCCAATGATTCCAGCCTTCACTTCTCCACCCGTTCACAATGCGCCCCTCTCAACAGCCACTCTATGCTTCGTGTGAGACGGGTATGGCGCACCTGACCTCTGATCTTTCTACTATCTCTGATGGGGAAAGAGAAAACCTTGTAACTTTCAATGTCTCAAAAACTCAGTTCTTTCATCTGTCTACGTGTCACAATCTTCCACACTACTATCCCCTTACTTTCAACAATACACAACTCAGTCCTTTCTCTCCTCTTAACATTGGTGTTTCCCTTTCTCGTGATCTTTCCTGGAAAGATCACATATACTCTCTTTCGAAAACAATTTCTAAGAGGTTAGGTGTGTTGTACCAGCTCCACAGTTTCTTCACCCCCATTCAGTTGCTGTCTCTGTACAGGGGTCTTGTTCGCTCCTGTTTGGAGTACGCTTCTCATATGTGGAGTGGCTCCACCTCCACAGCTATACTTGACTAGGTGGGATTAAAGGCTTTTCGTTTCATCAATTCACCGCCTCTTACTGACTGTCTTCAATCCTTCTTCCTTCGCCGCAGTGTTGCCTCACTCTCTCTTTACTATCGCTATTATAGGAGACATTGCTCTTCTGAACGCTCTAACTGCATGCCTCCTCGTTTTCTGCCCATCTCTCTAACGCAAGGGTTACTCGGTATTTTCAGTCTTTCCTTAACCAGTCAACTCTAAAACAATCTTCATCAATCCATCTTTCCCTCTATCTATGACCTCCAATCTTTCGTACGCAGAGTGTCCACGCATCTCGAAAACTCTGAACCTTGATTTTGGCCCTCTTCTTCTTCTATCGGAGGGGTGTTTTCGGGCATTCGCCCTTGGCCCCCCTCCTTCCTGCATAAAAAGAAAGGATTTTTAACAGCCAGTACACTAATCACCAAATCCTACAAATGAAGTGAAATGCAATAGAAGGGTTCACTGGTCCAAGATCACGATTTGCTCTCATATAGTTATAGAGATTCAAGGCCGCCGACTAATAGATCTTGAGGATAGTCTCTCATACAGATACTTTCCCGACCCAAAGTCGTTTAAATTCAGTGGTCGAAAAGGGAGGTTGATAAAATCGTCACATGAAAAATTTGATGAGTTCCTAGATCTTTCTTAGATTCCTCAGTTTATTAAAATATTTGTCCAAAAGCTATCAACTTTAGCTCAACTACATTTTATATTATTGGCAAAACATTCAGACAGTTCAATCTGGTATCTATAAAATTGTTTTACAGTGAGCACGAGGATAAATACCACTAAATTCTTTAACCCAAACATTATGAATCTCTTAAATAGACTACTGATGAGCAAATACATGTGACAGTCAGGGACGTAGCCAAGAATGTCCCAAGGGGGGGGCGAACTTGAGCTACGTTCGTCAGGTTCCGTGGTGAATCGGTCGAGCCCATACAGTTAGGGGGTCTGGGGAGAACTGGAAGTTCCCCCAGCGGGGTCCGGGGAGGAGCCCCATAAGCCAGCGCATTTTAAGTTTATTTTGTGTAAATACTGTCTGAAAATGTCAGTGCAACTGCCATATTTGAACAACCACTATACAGCCATCCACATGAAATATGTACCCTTTCCAACAAAAGTTTGGATAGGACAGTCACATTGGTGCAATCTAAGCTATATTATGATGTAATTACTTTATTTTCTGAAATTTGAAATCAGGTATTGATCCTATAGTTTTCATATTTAACAAAGAAAGTAACTATTTCATTCATAAATTTATTGATTTCATGCATACAATTATTGTATACACGTTTACCAGTACAACATATGTATGAATAAGGAAATCATTAGAAGAGATCCAAATGAAACTCTCACGTATAAGGCAGGTCAAACGGATGCAGAAACAGCTAGATCAGTTGAGACAGAAGAAACGCACATCTGTTTAACATATATAAAATTTTAAACAGGATAATCGCATGGAAAACTAATTTAGGGGCTACTTGACAAAAAAATATGTACTTTATCAAATACGCAATTACGTTACTAAATCAAAATCGAATACTTTAGTAAATACGCAATTTACATATAGGTACACTACAAAATCACATTACCGCCCATCGTCCGTTTTATTCGTCACACTGTACTATGCTGCAGTGCATGCAAAACTAACTGGCGATACGTGTTTGGACGTGTTTAAAAAAAACGACGCAAAATATCGCTTAAATAACATATATATATATATATATATATATATATATATATATATATATTATATATATATATACACCAAATTGTTAAGTGTTATAGTTTGGCGGTGGACCTTCGTTGTAATTACCGCAGATTTTTTTCCCCTGAACTTTCCAAGGGGGGGTGGACGACCGCCTCCGTCGCCCCCCCTTGGCTACATCTCTGGTGACAGTTAATAATAATACGAACCTAGAAAAAAATTACATAAAACAATACAAGTGCTAAGAATATAAATATAAATAATGAAATATATCTATGTTGGAGTGAAGTGGAGCCACAGACAGCTGTTTTTATACCATGAAGTCCATAGTTTAGATCAGAGCTTTCCAAACTTTTCACATTGGCGACACACTATTTAAGCATAAAAATTTTCACGACACATTAATTAATCTTTGTTATCAAATATCAAATATCAGATAATTTTTCAGTAGGTGGTTTATCTTGTAACCGATTTTGTTGATACAAAAATCAAAATTTTCAAAATACAAAAAAATTGAAAATAATTAACTAAATTTGGCGACACACCTGGGAGGTATTGGCGACACACTAATGTGTCGCGACACACAGTTTGGAAAGCTCTGGTTTAGATGATATATGGCAGGACTGTTGAATGGTTTGGATAATTGTGTGGGCTGATTTTTAATTTTTGTATTAGATTGCATTAGACTGAATTGAAGTTTGAGACATTATGGTTAGCATACATTTGCGAAGCTCAGCAGCTTGGGGTAACTTATGTAGGAGCCTGAAAGATCTGCTGTAAAACAAATTTAGGTTTCTGCCAGGACCATTGTTTATAATTCACCCAGAGCTTGTGAAGAAAACAATATCACCCAGAACTGGTAGTTCCTTATAATCATGTTTGTTTTAGCACAGAAAATTTGATATTGTTTTCGTATGGCCGAGTTGTCATTTAAAGAACTGGTGACAATTTGAACCAGATACTTAAATTCTTGTACTTCTTTTATTGGTTTACCTCTCATTTTGAAACTAATATCATCTGACTAATTAGAGCTTTTAGGATTGAACTGCATAACCTTAGTTTTTGTAACATCATAAGGAATATCATGGTTCTGCAAATATAATTTGCAAATTTTTAGAAGACAATACAGACATTTAACAGAAGGATTTATTAATACCACATCATTAGCAAAGACTAAGTTATTTATCCTCATATTATCTAGCCTATACAATGTCCAACTTTTTCCTCATTAATTAAGTGAAACAATTAAACCATCAATATACACATTAAACAGCAGAGAAGAGATCAAGGAGCTTTGCCTCAACCCGCAGCAAAAATCAAACCGCTTAAAAAATAGTAACTCTAAAAGATTGATAAGTATACCGAAATTTCAATATGTTTAATATGGACAAAGGAGCTTTCCAGCCCTGTAGTTTTTAAATAAAATAGTGTAGTCCATTCTATCATATGCCTTATTTATGTCCAGGAAACAACTATAAATAGTTGAATTACTTACAGTGTATTTAAATATTATTCTCTCAAATACATAAATACACAAATCAGTTGAGTGGGAACCTCTTAAAACCATACAACATTTTACGTCAACTAATTGTAACAACTTTGTTCATTTTGGCCAACTACGTAACAAGTTGATTCATTTTGGCCAACAATGTAACAAGTTGATTCATTTTGGCCAACTATGTAATAACTTGATTCATTTTGGTCAATTATCAAGTTATTATAAGTTATTACATAGTTCTCAAATACACAGATACACAAATCAGTTGAGTGGGAACCTTTTAAAACCATACAACATTTTACTATTTAATAACTTGATTCCTTTTGGCCAAATATGTAGCAAGCAGGTTCATTTTGATCTAACTAGTTGAAAATTAAATTTGAATGTGTATATGTATTCAAGCCATAAGGAAATCAATCCCAAAGTAAAGTTAAAAATTGGCCAGGTTGTGTAATATTTGAATCTTGTTTTCATTAAGTTTATTCTGTCATATAACGTTAAAATTTATTAATTTGGGTGTTACATTAACATAGGGTAGCATTGGGGAGTCAGATCAGCTTTATGGGATCACACACACAAAGTAATAATAATATGTTTTAAGCAGGCACAATCCTCAACCTAAAAGATTAGACAAACAAGACCTTCCTGACCTAAATACATGTTGGAACTTGAAATAAGATTAAAATTATCCAAATTCTCTTGAGTATTATGCTTTATAGTTCTTTCACCATACCAATGTTAGCAACAGTTGTGAGTATTCTCCATCCTCACTTTGTTTATTACTTTATGCACCAGAGATTTAATTTTTAGAATACCGCATTAAATGCATGAACTTTATTCCTGCACATGAAAGCCCCTCAGCCTAATTTCCAAATAAATTAGTTTTGTTGAGCAACCAACAGTTGAAGGGGATCGTTTTATTTTGGACCCTAAAGAATGAAAGTAAAAAATAATTTGCCAATTTTAATATCCATATGAAATAATACAGTACTCACATTGGTGTATAGTAACAATAATATAAAGGAACAATATAATGAAGGTATATTTGGCAGGTTGACAACCTCTGGGGTCCGCCTGCAAAAAAAAAAAGTTTTACTTTCAGGTAAAAGCCAGGAAGCTCATTTCCCCACAGTGTGAGAGTGAGTGCATTCAGAGGATCACCTTTTTAGTCTGAAGGTCAACAAGACAAGTGGTCAACTCAACCCAACCCAAGAGCCAACAAACAGAAGTGAACCAGAGCCTCACCAATTGCTTTGATATTAACATAAAATTTTTAATACGCCATGGCAGTTTCAAAGCTTTTTTTTTCATAGAGGATGGAAACCATAATAAAACAAATTAAATTTAGCTAAGATGCGTGAGCTTTCTCTCAAATATGTGATCTTCAAGTGCAAATAAGCACACCAGACAAAAAATTAGTCACCCCTCTCAGAATGTACCTAATAACGTGTGACGGCGCCTCTGGCCTTGATAACCGCACGAATCCGGCGAGGCAGAGACTCTACGAGGTTGTGCATGTACTGAACATCGATTTGCTCGTTCATCAGCCGGTCCCGAAGTTCCGCCAGAGTCCGTGGGTGTCTATTCCTGCGCTTCACTTTCTGTTTCCAGCCTGAACAACACCTTCGACGCATTCAGGATTAAAGGCTTCATTGGACCTGCGATGTACTCGTCGCCTCCCATCATTGGAGAACAAACAAAAACGGGACTCATCGGACCAAATTACACGTTTCCAATCTGCCGCAGTCCAGTTTTTGTGCCTCTGAGCCCATTTATAACGTGCCAATTTGTGACTTGCTGTTAACAGCGGCCTCTTCCGTGGTACCCTGCTCCAGATGTCCATCGCATGCAGTTCTCGTCGCAATGTCCGTTCGGAAATTGGTCGCTGGAGAACCTCATTGGTTTCTTGGAGCAATTGTTCTCTGGTTTGAAAACGATTTGCAGTTACTAGACGAGAAACATGGCGGCGGCCCCTACTGTCGAGAATTGTTTTCCGGCCAGTTACGCCGTCGATTGTCAGTTGATTGCGAACTACACCACTCTTTGTAAACTCGCTGGACAGTACGCGTTGACACACCAACAAATTGGGCTACTTCAGACATTTTGTGTCCGTGGGCTCTGCCAAACACGATGGCTCCTTTTCGCCACTGAGTAACGTCTGCCTCACGACCCATTTTGCAGACTATATCCAACACACACTTTGTTCTTCACCACCTCACGAAACAGATCTGATCCTGTGTGCTACGTCACCGCTACTTGTCACTTACCAATGTTACATCAGCGCCCTCTGTGTGACCTTGAACTTCCTACTATCGGTGCTATTAGGGGTGACTAATTTTTTGTCCGGTGTGCTTACCATAACAGAGAGAGGTGACTTGGATAAGGGAGAAGTAAGGAAAGTAAAGGATTGAGAAATGAACATTCTGAGTCCATGTAAAAATTTAACCTTTCTTAAGAATGAACATTCTAAGCTTTTAGACTTAGCAAAATACAAAAAGCTTTTGTGTACAATAACCCTTTATTAAACTTTTCAAGAGTTTCAAGCGTATACAAATTTGACTTATTGTGTCTATCTTTGAATGTTTTTTTACACGTAACTTTGGAATGAGCTTTGTTGCGCAGCCCTGAATCCCTTTCTGCCATTTTTATATCCTCATTCATATAGGGCGACCAAAACCGTACAGCAGTGGATATTTTGAGCAATTAACATAAAATTATTATTAAATACTGTTTTTACCTGCTTAATTACTTGCATATTAAAGGTTTTGATTATTTACTAAGTGCAATTAGTATTCAAAATAAATAATTTCAAGATGTGTCTACTTTATTTTGAATCGCCATATATATATATATATATTTTATATATATATATATGTATATATATATATATTTTGTTATATATATATTTTATGTTAATTGTTCAAAATATCCACTGCTGTACGGTTTTGGTCGCCCTATATGAATGAGGATATCAAAATGGCAGAAAGGGATTCAGGGCTGCGCAACAAAGCTCATTCCAATGTTACGTGTAAAAAAACATTCAAAGATAGACACAATGAATCAAATTTGTATACGCTTGAAACTCTTGAAAAGTTTAATAAAGGGTTATTGTACACAAAAGCATTTTGTATTTTGCTAAGTCTAAAAGCTTAGATTGTTCATTCTTAAGAAATATATATATATATATATATTATACCTGGGGGTTACCCGGTGAGTTTTAACCCCCAAGTACAATAGAGATACTCTTCCTACAGAGTGCGCTGACCTTTAGGTCACTTGCCGGATCCGAGAGCTTCCTTGGCCCCTTTTACACTCGTCGAATTTTTGGTTTAATTATGATGGGATAACTGAGAGTCAGCTTTAATTTTAAGTAATTTTAATTAAGTTCAAATAGGCGGATTACAGGCGAGAGTTTATAATAAATGGTTAACTTTTGAGTTCACAAGGTCATATTTTAATTAAGTTCACCGGGTTTTAATTATGTAAGTTATTCTTATTTTTAAGCGAGACAATTAAGGTCACGTAGAAACAAACGAACTAAGTCTGCTAGCGTTTCCTTCAGTCAGATCTTCAATATCGAATTTCCGATACGAAGTTCGTTCCCTAATTTAGGTAGGTGAATTTTACCCTTCACCCAGAGGTAAGTTACGTTAAATCAAGTCAGACGGACCCCTTCTTGAAAGCAACCCCTGTGTTCCGTTCTAGGTCCGCTGTAAAGCAAGTTAATGACAAACGGGCAACTCGCTCCTCGTCGCCCGCGATAAAATGAATAACGGTTTTTCTTCTCGAAGCAACTACCCTTGTGCCCTTTCTAAAAACAGCAAAAAGCAAAACTAATGCATACGGGGCAAACTCGCACCTTCGTTACCCGCGGAGACCCAGGTGAGTTCTATCCTGGATCTAAACCTGGATCTTGAGTCTAAGCCTGGGTCTATATCTTGAGTCTGTCCTTCAATGGCTGAACTCCTCCTTATATAAGAAGGAATCCACTCTCACATACGTCAGAGCGGTGCTTCACCGTGAGACCGAGAAAATTTGGATTTTCCACAGTCAAGGGTTTCGTAACGGATGAGATTTTAGCTTGGAAGGTTCGTTGGGCAATTAACAACATAAGCAATTAAGAAGCGCCAGATGTCGCAAAAGTGCATCTGAGCGTCTTTAATTGGGAAGACTAATTGTCTTAACATTATAATGATGTTTTTCGCTAATTATAAAGACATAGGTGAGCACCTGCTCTTGTACAATTGGGTGTTTTTCCAAGTTCGGGCAATTACTTTATAAGGGCTTAGAAAAGATTACGTTGCTTCTTGTATCAATCACTAATATATGAGCGAACACCTGCACTTGTAGAAGATTGAAGAAAAGGAGTGTACTGATTATTTCTATTTTAATTAATATTCCGTATGACGGTCGTCCTGTATAACATTTCGTCCGTTCTTTAAAAAACAAAGAAAAAAAACTTAGGGCTTCGCATCTCATCGGAAACTGGTATCGCAGAAGTCGTGAAAAACACGCGAATCCGTATTATAAACACTGAGCTCACATCAAATTATATAAATTCCTATTTCGAAGATTAACAGTTAGGGAAGTAAGGTAGTTAGAAGATCTTCCTTAAGGGAAGTAATCCAATGTCAAAATGAATTGACTGACAATTTTATTGATTGCTTTTATTAAAGGGGACTAAATTGAAATGACCTCAGTTTACACCGGACGTTCAGGTGACGTCATGAAGAAGATATCTTCATTTACGAATTACAACAGCAGACGACAATAATGGAATTTAATTAATATGCAATAATGCTTTATTTACGTTATTTACGGTGAACTGCAAAATAAATCGGAATACAGGTGAATGCATTTAAAATTTGAAATTAAAATTAAAATCCAAATTAATAAAAATTAAACTTTAGTACATGCAATAAATCAAGATTATTAAATTTACAAATGAATCGGCTATGATTTTAACATAGATCTCTCATCAAATTTAAATTCGAATTTATTCTAAAATTAAATTTCAGGTTAACCAGAATAAATGTAAATGAAAAATCAATAAATACGATAGATCAAGATAAATCAAGTACGACTATAACACGGGTCGTTGAATAATTTAAATTCAGATCTATCATATAAATTAAATGTCATAAAAACAAAATAACGAATTTTAGAGTTAATCATCCATTATATAGATTAATAAAAAATCGACTTACTTTAAACTCAAAACCGATATATAAACTTAAAATAGCAGTAATGTAAAGATTAATTATACGATTATAGATTAACATAAAAATTTAAAGTTAATTCATTTTAAAATCAAAAACAGTAATAGAATCAAAATTGCAATAATATAGGAACATCAAGTGATTAAAATAGGAGTTCTCTCTTTACACATTTTCATTTCTCGTTATAAAATGAAGGAAAGATTTAATTAAAAAAAATTGGGATATATAATTAATGTATTTTGAAATTTAGAGATTATGGCACGATGGTCGGATCTCGAAACGTTATATATAGAGGGGAAGATTGAAAATCATGTAGGGGCATTTGGGCCGGAAAAATAGTATGTAAAAACCTTTTGGCTAATTTAATGTGATACGAGGGATCTTTATCTGTCACTTCTTTATTTATCAGCAATTATTGAAATTACATTAAAGAAATGACGTATTCGGAATAACAGGAGAGAATCACTTTAATTAATATTAATGTGATTTATTAGTTGGGAAAATGGGATTTAGTGAATTTGGTTGCTAGGAGGGGTAACTGAAATAGTGTTACGGGAAATGAGCTTATTTACGTTTCGCATTCTCCCATTATACGTTTTCTCTGAATTCAATGACAAGGACCAAAAGATATAATGGTTCCGGGGTTTACACATATAAAAAAGTATAGGAAATTCCACACGTAAACGTAAATGGTTAGATGACGAAAATACCTTGAAAATAAAAATAAAAGAATATAATCCAAACTCTCTCTGACGCGTTAATAGGTACCTTTTAACATTAGAAGAGGGTACATTACTTTGTCAAATTTGGGGGAATATAAAGAATTTTCAGAACCACATTACGTTGACAAATTTGGGGGATATATGAAGAATTTTCAGAACTCGCCGATTCATTAAAAAATTTGTATCTCATCACTGCATGATAAAATACTGGGTCTGCACTACTGCCATATGATGGGTGAGAAATAAGGTTAAAATACAATATAAATAAGTTTAGCTGTGGTTTTTACAGAGAATTGGAAACTAGGCAGGTTTATAAAATTTGATATATAACTTTATCTGATTTATGACTTGAAGAAATGAAAACTAATTTCTCATAGGTTGTCAACGTAATTCTGGTTTCAAAATTTATTTTAAGTTTGTGTAATAAAAGGCACGGGTAACTAAAGAATTTCTGTTCTGATTTATAGAAAACAATTTGTGAGGCACACTGTCCTAAAGAGAGATCATAATATTTTGGATGTAAAATTTGTCAGCCATTTTTAAAAGAAGAATAGTGGGTAAAAGAAATTCATAATAGTAAGGTAAATTAAAATAAGGTGCTAAAAGGACATAAGGAGGATAATTTACTGTTCTATAAGATATTGAATGTTTTATGAGGACTCTTAAGTCCTTTCAAAAATTTGCGGTGATTTTCGCACACTCACAGGATCTTTTAATAGCTACTTACGTTGCATACATAGCAGTGAGTTAATCTGTAATTAGAGAGGATAAGCCTCTTAATTATTTTGGATAATCCAAAAGGATTATAGTTAGAGAATGATAAGGGAAGATAATTTCTGGAAGAATATTTTCGTCCCATCAAGGTCTAGCAATAAAAGGAGAAGATTTATTTCTACTAAGGACTAACTTATTTAATTAATTGTTGGGGAAGAGCCTTTGTGAAACTGATTCTTTTTAATAGGGAATTAAATAAAATAAAATATTATCCTGTTAGCACACATAGGAAAGCAAGAAGTTAGAAAATAAGTACGTAGTTAAAATATATCGTATACAATTACCTTTTTTCGAACAACTGTCTCTAGTTTTCTTGATGAAAATATTAAGATATTCCAAACAATTTGAGGGAACATTAAAACGTTTTACAACATTAGTTTGGGGTTTACCTTATAATGCACGACACAAAATTTAATAGTAATACTCAAATTTTATAAGAATAGTTGAGAAAAAGAAATACAAAGTACGAGAATAATGTTTCGGTTCAGAATGCAATGCCATATTAAGGGTTCTTTATAGAGCCCTTTTCAAAAATGCACATCAGTCAATGAAATCAGTGCGAAACATTATACCTAGTAAGTTTATACTAAAGGCTCGGTGGTAGTGTACGTCGATTGATTTAATACTAAATGTTTTTCTGTAATAGGGCATTGCACAATGTTTTTCGGTAATAAGAAATGTTATATTTGAAAGTTTCAATTTAATGTTTATGAGTACTCAGAGTTCAGTTATTAGGAAATAATTATAGTTATAAACATATTTAAGTGAAAAACATCGTATATCAACAATTATGACGCCATGTCTTGGCTTATTCATAGAAATTGATATTTTGAAAGGTATAACTTGTATATGTAATTTATATGGAAGGAAAAAAAATAGACACGAAGAGAAACGTATAGTAAGAGTGATATGAATTCGTGATTTATGAATTTTTTAAGTGATTAATTTAATGCATTAAATTATAGGTTAGAAATTTACACTTAATTATAACACATTTTAAATTGAATTATAAATTATCACTAATTTTATCTTTACACTATGGCGTCGCCTTTTCTATAATTTTATGCCACACTATTTTACCACAATTTAACTGTCTTTTACTATATTATTTCATTATATTTTAACTGTTCTTTTAATCTTAAACCATAAGGAACACCCGAATTTCTTTAATATTAAACAGTTAAATTTGGGCATGCAGTTAAACTTAGATTTTAGGCTAGTAGTATCGTTAACTAGTGTTTATTTAAATGTTAGGAGTGCTAAAGAATTTATATCTTATTTAGGCCGACTAATTCGACTGAATGTTAACTTAACTTCATTCTCGGTGGATCTCCTTGGACTGTATTCCGGGGTTCCTCCGTATGGTTCCTTGTTTCGATCAGGTTGCACGTCGCTCCGATTGGCAATATCGTTGATAGGTATATCTTTCACGGTGGTCGAGCTCCATTACCTACTTCATACTGGATAGACGAACAAATTGTAAATTCTACAGGCATTTGGAAATGTAAATTTAGGACGTGGTGTAGATGGACGTCGTAGACCGATTAGTACAAAACTTCGTCGTTGGAAAGGTTCGCGCCCCTGCCTGGACTTGCGCACAGTGATAAGAGCAGGGTGACTCTTTCCCTCAGCAGGAGTCGTTGATAAATTTATTTATTTATTTATTTATTTCTTTATTCTTCATTAATGACAAGAATTTAGTAAAACTGAATGAAAAAAGAATTTGGCAATTCTACGTTTAAAAGAAATTAAATTATTAAATCTCACTATCCCTTCTGCATTTCTATCCACAGTTCAAAGCGAACTAATTGAATAATTTTCCATCCTTTGACTCAAGTCTAAAATAAAAATAAATAATAATATAAATTTATATAACTATACTAATTATAATGGCAAGAAGAAATTTACTCGTAAAGTTAATGCATTTGCCTCTGACTCGAAGCTTCTTATCTTACATCCGGTCGCTTGTGACAACTTATCACGGTTTTTTCTTGTTAGACACAATCCGACATTTTTAACAGGAAACTCATTTGGGAAATTTATAGATTAAGTTGCCTATCGCCTACTCTCTTTCGAAAGCCTACATCTTAGAGAAGCCTACACTATGAAAGGGCCTATTTTACAAGCCTACATTTTAAAAGCCTATCCTCTGTATTTCGTGAACGGATATAGATGAAGTTTGGTTTGATCTTTCCTTGCATGCTAATTAGCGTTATCTTCGTTTTTAATTGGATGTGTTTTCGTTCTGCTATCTCTGCTTAACATTACATATTTAAACTCCTATTTTATCCTTTGGTTCATGTAATTATGAAAGTGAGAAAAACGTCTTTTATTTATCAAAATTTTATATTTGCGTAATTCATTTTAGTGCCAAGCAAAAACGCGAAAGACTTTTATTTAGCGAGTCTTTCAGTTCCATTGAGTGATTTAAAGCAATTTATCTCTTTTTATGCTACGCGCAATAATAATCATGTATGTACAGACATCGTTCATTGACAAAATCAGTCGGGAGGCCGTGCGTGTAGCCATAAACACTGCGTGTCAATAAATCTATTTCTGTATTTTTCCGGTTCATTTCTCAACTCCTTGCATCTAATTTTTGTATGAAATCTTCTTTCATTATCTTTCTTTCGGATGGTGTTTATAATCCCTTCGTGCTGGTTGCCCAGGGGTCTCTACATCATCTAATGTCTTTTTTGATTTATTTTCGTTCATAACTCCTTCTTGTTGGTTGCTCAGGGTCTCTACATCATCTAATATCTTTTTCGATTTATCTTCGTTCAGACAAATTTCTGGTAAGACGATTCGTGGAGGAAAGGTTCTTTCCACCACATCGAAATTTAATTTCTCTTCCTCCACCCACACACTATTTGCGTAAAACGTCCCAACGTCCAATTCGTTTTCGTTCATTTCTATGGTCTTTTCGTTTGAATTTTCCTCATTTATTTCCTGAATGACCGGGTAGTGAACTATTCGCGTTCGCGTATAGCGGGTCACTTGAGGAGGGAGTTGCTCCTTGATCAGGAAATCTGCATTTACTTCCAAGAGGGGATATTCCTGTTTGCGTTTCATCTCCTTAATACAGGTTTCTTCCAGGCTTATTTCTTGTGCTTGGTTCTTTCCCATATCTGGGTATGGTATTGGATGGCTTACCCCATTACGAATGGAAAGATGCACGCGTTTAATGCAAGAAATAAAAAACTGAAAAAGAAAAAGAAAACCACACAAATTGACCTTTGATCTTAATTTTTCAATTTGGCTTATTTCAATATTTCTTTGAGATTGTGCGCCATGATTCACGCATACAACTTTATTTCCGATTGGCACAGTCTTTGAGACTTTATTTGTTTTCCGTTCCCATGAACAGTTAATACGTCATGCACACTTTCTGGGATCTTATTCTGTCTTCCGTTCTCACGAAACTTTAATGTGTCATTTGCATTATTTGTTATTTCCCATGTACTCATGTCGTATACTCCATTCAAACGATAGCTTTCCGTCAGTATATTATTCATACTTTTATTGGCACTTCCGTTCCCATACACTAACAATAAATCCTTTCCGGATCTCTTTTCACACGCACTTAGCTTATGAACGTCATTTACGCAATTTCTCTCCTTAAATTTATTTTCACCCGCGCTTAATTTATAAATATCATTCACGCAATTTCGTTCTCTTTGGTTTATATTTTTAGTTATGTCTTTTTCGCAAGTTTCATTCATTCTCTCGTTACTTAATATTAAATCACTCCCGTCAATTATTTCTTCTTTCGAAACAGCTGTACGGGCTTTCTCAGTAATTTGCTTATCTACTTCGGACTTCGAGCTGAAGGTCGAACTGCATCCGCTTGCTGTACGTTCACTTTCGTTTATACTTAAGTTACACAAATTCACTTCTCTCGCGTGCAGTTTTTTTACTCTTTTCTTTTTTCTAGCTCATTTACTTTAAATTCACATTTTTCTTCTTTTACAGCATATTTTTACTTCTCGGGTCTTCTAGTCATTGCTGATTTGTTGATCCTTCAGTTTCCTTAAAGGAAACTTTTCAAGGTTTTTTTTCTCTAATTTGTGGGGAGCGTTCTTTTTAGCCAAGAAGAGCTATTTCGGCGACCTTCCCAATTCCTTTTCGGCGACCTTCCCAATTCCTTTTCGGCGATCGTCCTCGGTCTTCCTGTTTCCGGTATCCTCCATCGGGAGTGTCCCGGGGGAAATGGTTTACGTACGGCGAAGGGGACAGATTCCTTGGGTCGTATGGTCGGTAATTCTGTCTACTCCAGTTTTCTCTTCGACGTTCATATGGTGAGGGTGACCTCTCGTTTCGTCTCTCCCTGTAATTAAAATAATCACTTCTCCCTTCTCGTCGGGGCTCATACGGTGATAATGATCTTTCGTTTCGGTTTTCCCTGTAGTGAAAATAATCACTTCTCCCTTCTCGTCGGGGTTCATGCGGTGATTGTGACCGTTCGTTTCCGCTCTTCCTGTAACGAGGATAATCACTTCTTCTTTCTTCTCGTCGGGGCTCATACGGTGACTGTAGCCTTTCGTTTCGGTTCTCCCGGTAACGAGAATAGCCGTCTCTTCTCTGGTCTCTTCTGGGCTCGTATGGTGACGGAGACAGCCCATTTTGGTTCTCCCTATAGTGAGAAAAGTTTTCTCTTCTCCATCCTCGATTTTCATAATAATCATTTAGCCGTTGGTCATAATAGCGACCATTTGGGTTTCTTTGCGTCTCTCTCCATCCTCGGTGTTCGTTTTGTCGGTACGGCGACGAGTACCGTCGTCGGTCCTCGTAGCCTGTTTCCCTTTCTCCGTTGCCGTTTTTCCATGAAGGTGACGCGTACCGTCGCTCTCCTTCTCTTATGTACTCTCGCGCCTTATCTCTATCTCTAATGCTTTCACTAGTTCAACCATGGACAGAACTTTGCCTTGTGTCCTGTTCCTTCACATATGTAACACCGCGGATTATACGCTTGCTCTCGCGCCTGCACTACATTTACACTTGTTACATCATTTCGCATAGAGGGACAAGGATTCGTCGATAGGTCATATGGGGGTGCACTGTTATAGTGTATTTGTCTTGGAGGAGTGTGTAAAGGGACGTTTGGTGTATCAGGGTTTTGTCCCACGTAAGGGGTATAGGTAGGTTGATTTAATAAATAATTCTGGTTTTGATTATGATAATAAGAGGGATTTGGGGATGTCATAGGTTCCAGATTCGAATTTGAATAATTCATAGGATTAAAGCTAGTTATTGGCTCAGAAACAATTCGATCATTGCACCTAATGCGTTTAGTTTTTTTGTGTATTTCCTCAGTTTGATCTCCTTATTTATTCCAGAGTTTACGAGGTATTGAATTTAGAATTACTTTATTTAAGACAAACGGAACATCTATATTTTGTACCATATCCCCAGCGTCCCTCTTTAGCCCTTCTACTTCCCGTTGTATTCTATACGCAAAGGACGTGAATGACTCGTCCGGCCGTCGGCATTCTCTTTCTATGTTCATTAGCCTATTGGTAATTTCGTCTCTCCTATTTTGACAATAAAGGTTAGAACAAATATTTAAAAACTCCTTCCACGTTTTAACTTTGTCCTCGAATCTGACCAGCACTAATCGACTAGGTGGGACGGAACACCTAATTGCGAGCGCTATCCGCATCTTACCGGAATTTCGTCCTCGTTCGGGAATTAACCGCGCGATTTCGAAGACGAAATCCTGAAAGGATACATAACTTCGAACTACACCTTGTGCTACTGCAATTAAATATTCCGCATACGTCCCACAAAATATGGGACAGATTTCGGCCGCGTGACGCAGCTTCTTTTCTTCATCAAGGGAAAAATCGTCTTCCTCCGGAGACGGGGGATATTGAAATGACCTATTGGCCGGTATTATATGGGGAATATCGGGAGTAGCTAGCATTCTATGGGGATAGTAGGTGAATCTGGGGGTAACGGGCTGCGCCTACCAGCCGTTTATCGGCTTCCTAAGCTAGCCTGCCTGCTTTCCTGACTAAGAGACATTTCATCACTGTCTAACGAAAAAGACCAGAGCTCTAAGAAGTTTTCCCGCAAGTTAGCTAACAAAGGGCTATTTCCCTTTTTAAGTTCGCCTTTAATTCTCTCAGGTGTCCAAGAGGGAACGTGAGGTATTCTATTAATATCAAAATTTGGTGGGAAAATTGTAATCCTGAAGGGGATACTTTAGGCGTGCTACCTGCTACAGGAAAATTGTCTTCCTCTCCCCTAAAACCGGTTGCAATACAAACAGGTTTGCTTACCTTTGGTTTTTTGTCTTACGTCGAGAGATTAATTTTCTCATCCTCGCCCGTTGCTTGAAGTCTTGTTGCCGCTTCCAATAGCGCCTGAATCGCTGCTCTCGACCTTGTGATTCTAGATGGAAGTTCCGTTTTCTCTTGTCCATGTAGCTGGTCCTCATACACGCTTCAGTCGGCTTCTGGTGCTTCGACGAGTGTCTAGGAAAGGGGATAGGAATTATTTACCTACACCCCACACCTGACACCAGTCTATTATACCTGGGGGTTACCCCTGTGAGTTTTAACCCCCAAGTACAAAAGAGATACTCTTCCTTCAGAATGCGCTGACCTTTAGGTCACTTGCCGGATCCGGGAGCTTCCTTAGCCCCTTTTACACTCGTCGAATTTTTGGTTTAATTATGATGGGATAACTGAGAGTCAGCTTTAATTTTAAGTAATTTTAATTAAGTTCAAATAGGCTGATTACAGGCGAGAGTTTATAATAAATGGTTAACTTTTGAGTTCACAAGGTCATATTTTAATTAAGTTCACCGGGTTTTAATTAGGTAAGTTATTCTTATTTTTAAGCGTGACAATTAAGGTCACGTAGAAACAAACGAACTAAGTCTGCTAGCGTTTCCTTCAGTCAGATCTACAATATCGAATTTCCGATACGAAGTTCGTCCCCTAATTTAGGTAGGTGAGTTTTACCCTTCACCCAGAGGTAAGTTACGTTAAATCAAGTCAGACGGACCCCTTCTTGAAAGCAACCCCTGTTCTCCGTTCTAGGCCCGCTGTAAAGCAAGTTAATGACAAACGGGCAACTCGCTCCTCGTCGCCCGCGATAAAATGAATAACGGTTTTTCTTCTCGAAGCAACTACCCTTGTGCCCTTTCTAAAAACAGCAAAAAGCAAAACTAATGCATACGGGGCAAACTCGCACCTTCGTTACCCGCGGAGACCCAGGTGAGTTCTATCCTGGATCTAAACCTGGATCTTGAGTCTAAGCCTGAGTCTATATCTTGAGTCTGTCCTTCAATGGCTGAACTCCTCCTTATATAAGAAGGAATCCACTCTCACATACGTCAGAGCGGTGCGTCACCGTGAGACCGAGAAAATTTGGATTTTCCACAGTCAAGGGTTTCGTAACGGATGTGAGATTTTAGCTTGGAAGGTTCGTTGGGCAATTAACAACATAAGCAATTAAGAAGCGCCAGATGTCGCAAAAGTGCATCTGAGCGTCTTTAATTGGGAAAACTAATTGTCTTAACATTATAATGATGTTTTCGTTAATTACTAAGACATAGGCGAGCACCTTCTCTTGTATAATTGGATGTTTTTCCAAGTTCGGGCAATTACTTAGGGGCTTAGAAAAGATTACGTTGCTTCTTGCATCAATCATTAAAATATGAGCGAACACCTGCACTTGTAGAAGATTGAAGAAAAGGAGTGTACTGATTATTTTGATTTTAATTAATATTTCGTATGACGGTCGTCCCGTATAACATTATATATATATATATTAGGGTGGTCCACTTTTGTATAGAAAAATATAAACTGTTAGAATATGTTCTTCCTCAAGGCTGCCCTTGTTACACTATGTCAGAGGATTTCAGAAGTGAAATTTGGAGCCATTCGAAGCATATTTAGAGGTCGTAAAGAAATTGATCCCTTTTGTCCAACATTTATCCCCTTCTGTATTTTATGGCATCACCAGCTTCAGTCACTGATTTATTCACTTACAATGAATTTGTCTGACGTCAAGTTACTATTGCAGACATTATTTAGTATTATGATGTATTAAATAAATATCAAAAATACATACTTGGCGACATTTGCCATCTCAGAGTCAGTTAGAGCGTCTCAGTGAGACACAATCAGTTACAGTTCAGACACCGTGCGGGAGTGTTGCGCTATCATTAGCTGGTGAGTTACTAGTAAATCCAATCCAGTTAGTTGTACATACATTGTAGCAACCTGGTTTTCATATCATTATTCTTGATACTAGAATTTACATACAATTGAAAATAAAAGATTTGATCATTCATGAAAGCTATCATTGCAAAATTAACATATGCGTTTCGTCTTTTGCAGATTCCCACTATGGCCAGAGAACTTCGTGATGCTGCAGCGAATTGGCTATTTGGTAAACCCACAAAGGACATACTAACATCGCGGCTTCCATCACAACGTGAAGTATTATACGCTTCTCTATGTGACAGAGAAAGCCTCAAACATTTTTTATCTTTTGGCGAAGAATGGAAAACAACTGTCACAAGAATTTCTTCAGCAACATCCAGACAACTGGGAAGGAAGCAGTGCATTCAAATACCTGCAAGAAAAAGCGATGCAGATGAAAGTTGTCAACGATTGTGCAGAGAGGGGTATAGCACTGATGAAACAGTTCAACTCAACACTCACAAAAGATGAAACACAAAAACAGTATCTCCTACGCCTCGTCGAATCTCACCGAAAATCGTTTCCTACATCATCCAAAGCAAGCCTTATGTACTAACGTCTTTCACAGTTATTAGTTTATCATAAACTGTTTCTCTTTTCGCCAAATTGTCAACAATATTGTGTGTTCCAATGTACACCAAATTTGTCAAAAAATATGATTTTGTTCAGAGTGTTACATTATTGTTAATTTTCATGCGACCTCTAAACACACTCCAATTTTGCTGAAATTTTGTATCTATTACCCTTTAGTCATTAGGAATGAGGGCGGACTTGAGGAACAAAGAAAATCTCTGTTTCATATTTTTGGACCACCCTAATATATATATATATATATATATATATATATATATATATATATATTAGGGTGATTAAAAAATATCGATTGTTAATTTTTTCCCGGCCACCCTCTAATTATGTTTAATTTGGTAAAACCGTAATGTATACAAAATTTCAGGTGATTCTAATGTATTTTAGGGGTCGCTACCGTAATCTAAACTATTACTTTTCTGTTTACTTTCAGGAAATTGAGTTTTGAACTGTGACGTTTTTCTTATAATATCTGTTCCCTGTGATAAGTGCGTTAATGCACATAGAGCTAACAGTGCTGAGTAAACACAACACTCTTTTAACCATTTATACTCTGTTGTGACCGAATATTGAGGGAAACCGGCACCTGTACACTGTATTGTCTGTACAGCTATAATTCAGTAGTCGTCTGACTGTCGTGAGTGTAAGAGGTTCTGCTGTCGACTCTCGTCATGGAACCCCCGCCATCTTCTAGCAGGGGTACTGCTATGCACACAAGAAAAGATACTAATGTTTGGCTTATTGGACAACCATCAGATACATTTAAAACAACAGTTCTTCCATCAAAGCGAGAAACTATGGTTTTGTTTATGGCTTATAGAAACAAAAAACAAATAATTCGAGAAGCCTGATTGTCTACTGCAAATGATGAGATGGCAGTATGGGGAGGAGCACGAATTCCAACTAGAAAGAAGTCGCACGTTCTTGACAAAATTGAGAAACTGTTCAAAGAATGGCAAGGATTAAAGAAAAATAAAAAGAATAAGGCGAAACAATCAAAAAATCTATTAGATAAGCAAACCAAATGGAACCAAGAATTAGATAGCCTGTTTGATATAGCACATGCAGATGCTATTAAGCTAATTGATATTGAAGAAGATAATCTATTTCTAAAACTCCAGCGAGAACAGGGGCGAAAAGGAAAAATGGATGGGATTGATAAAGAGTTTGCAAAGAAAGAAAAGTATGCTAAGAAAAAGGAAGAACAATTAAACATAAGAAAAGCAAGAGAAATGTCGAGATTTGAAGAAACTGTAGTTCTCAGTGACTCAACTAGCAGTTCTGGTGCTGAAACACAAAATACAACATCTGATGAAGAGTTTACGGTTGATCCTAGTGAACCATCCACCTCAAAACAGACTGTACGAAAGAAACAAAAATTGCTTGATGATACATTGCTTGCAGCCCTTGATGTAACAAAAATGAGCAATAGAAGTGCATCATTAGTGATGATACCAACGATAAGGTCTTGGAAAAAATGCAGAAGAATTCAATGTCAGTTATTCATCTACAAGAAGAGCAAAAGAAAAATTTCGGAAAAAATTTGGAGAAAATTTAAAGAAAGAGTTTAAAGCTGATGTTCCTTCAACCATTCATTGGGACGGAAAACTAATAGAAGACATAACAGGACGAGAAGTTGTTGAACGACTCCCTATACTGATTTCAGGAGATGGCATTGATCAATTTCTTGGTGTTCCAAAAATCACTGCAAACACAGGAGAATTAACTGCAAATGCCGTCCACCAAGCTTGTTTGGATTGGGATATCTCAGACAAAATAAAATGCATGTGTTTTGACACCACAGCATTGAATACAGGTCGTAGAAATGGTGCCTGTGTTCTTCTAGAACAGAAAATGAACAAACGTATGCTGTGGCTGGCCTGCAAACATCACATACTAGAAATAGTGTTAGAAGCTGTTGTTATGCATTCATTGCCTGCATCATCAGGACCTGCTATTGCAATTTTCAAACGATTTAGAATGAAATGGTCAAAATTAGACACAAAAAACTACAGAACAGCATTAGATGATCCAAATACCATACCCAGTAGGGTGTGTCAATTTTATCAACTTTTTTCAAATCAATTTTGGTAGTGAACATATAATGTCTTTTCATGTCAAAACTTGAAATTGGCCAACCAAAATGAAATAAAATAACCATTACCTACATCAATTTTACCTTAAAGTTTCAGAAATTTACTCTTTTACTAAATAATAGGACATAAATTGGTTAACTATTCATCTGTCACAGAATTATCCCACTGATCGCATATGGAGTGTTTTCAAGGTCATATATTTGTTGTACAATGTACAAGTCAAAACATGAATAGAACTGTCCCTCATTCTCAGTCCTCAGTTGCCTCTTAGATGTCATAGACGGTGGTTTGCTGTTATTGCTCTTGTACCTACTTCATAGTTATTCTACTAGACGAATACTACAGTTTAACTGTAAGTATGGACTAGTGATTATTACAATTATTTATTATTATCATATTCTTCTGTCTAATTATGTTGTAATCCCATGAAATATTTTTTTATTGAATTTTAGAACATCGAATAACTAAACTTTGAAACATCGTAATTGAGATAAAATATTTAAATGTTTTTCTTTCTTTTCAGATATTCCTAAGATGCCAAAATTGAAGACAAGAGGTCAGTCGTCATGCCACTTGAGCCTGTTAGTTGGTACAGGCAAGGCACTTCCCGTATCAGAACTACCAACAGTGAGAGACATGCTGAGACTAGGGTTACTCCTTCGTGAACAAAATACAAAGGATAGAAGGAACTACACAGAGAAAGAGCTCATAAGAGACATGATTCCCCCTCTTCTGCATTAATGGAAAAAAGCTAACGTGCTATTCAAACCACCTGTACTCAATCAGTATAGAACTATTGAGCTAAAATTAACAAAGCTGTGGCACAAAGCAGTTGAGACATCACTTGGTAAAGGAAAACTAGCAACGAAAAATAAATTTCTGCACACACTTGATACTCTTCTTGACATTTTGAACTGCCAGTGTCCCATAGAGTTGTGTTCTGAAGCCAATTGTTCTCCCTCATGCAGAAGAGAACCTCACCCTCACATTGATTGTCGCTGTCCTCGTGAGAAGAAGATCCCTGTTTTGGAGCTGGCTTTCATAAAGGCGCAGAGAACAAAGGCAGGAGGCCAAGGAAGTATGCAGATTGGTTCGGCAGATTATTCAGAAACCAAAAAACAGATTGTTGTTGCTAAGAAAATAGAGAAAATTCGAGATAGGGAAGAAAGGAAGAAAAAGAAGAGTGAAGAAGCCACCCAAAGAAATGAAGAGCTCTATCAAGAGGTTTCTCACTTCTTTGAAAGCTCTTCAGATGAACAGAAAGAAGCAACATCAGATGGTAGCTCCAAAATGCCATCTGAACCTTCGCCGAAGAGAATGAAATACAACACTAAAGACATCTCAAACATTGCCCTTGCCAGTATTCGCCACCATACGGGGCTACGAGAGACTGCAGAGATTGCCACTGCCGCTTGGATAGATGCAGGCCTCATCAGCCGAGAGGATACATCCTTAGTGATAGATCATAATAAGATAAGAAGAGCACAAGAAAAAATAATGAAGGAAATATCTGATCAGCATGAAAAAGATTTGAAGGAGGAAGGTCTCTCTTGCCTTTTGTTTGATGGAAGAAGAGATGACACAAAAGTTCTCCTAGAGGTAGAGGGAATGGACAGAAAGTTTCCCGGTCTCATCAAAGAAGAACACTACTCTATGTGTTCCGAACCTGGTGGCCGCTATTTGTTTCACTTTGTTCCTGAAGCAGAAGTAGAAGGCAAGAAACATGCAGAGGCAATTGCTGATCAAATAATATGTTGGCTTCAAGAAAGGAGACTTGACAGTTCACTGCAGGCCGTTGGTGGAGACTCAACTGCGGTGAACACTGGATGGCAGGGCGGTGTTATGACGCATTTAGAGAAAAAACTTGGAAGAAGGCTTGTTTGGATTGTATGTGATTTGCACACAGGGGAACTTGATGGTCCTACAAAGAGCAACAACAAGTGGTCAGGCCCCCTTGGCAACATGCTAGATGAAGCCAACGGAATTAGAAATAAATACAAAATTTCCAAAGGTCAAAGTAGGCCCTCCCCTTCCAGTGTTGTCTGAAGAAGTTATCAAAGACCTCAGCACGGATCAATCTTACGCTTATCGTATTGTTCAAGCAATCAGATCAGGAGAGTTGCCTCAAAATCTGGCTCTCTTGGAGATTGGACCCGTAAGTCATAGTCGTTGGTTAACTACAGCGATTCGTTTCTGCAGGATTTGGGTTTCCAAACATGCACTGAAGGGCAAAATGCTACAGAATTTGAGGTTGATTGTTGAATTTATTATTGGGTTTTATCTTCCTCACTGGTTCAATGTAAAACTTAATCCAATGTGGATGGAGGGGCCCAACCACATCTTGTTTCAATTACAGCTACTGAGAACCCAAAGGAAAGTAGTGGTGGACATCGTGTTACCTGTGGTGAGAAGGTCCGCTTGGTATGCTAGGCCAGTAGCAGTTTTGCAAGCAATGCTCTGCAGCCAATGTACCAAAGGGCGAACTGAGGCTGTGGAAATCATTCTAAAGCTTAGAGGAACATCACTAGATGATGACCAGCTGGGAGACTGCTCTGTTCAGACAAGGAAGGTACCTCCGATAAACGTCAATGCCACGAAATTGTCAGAATTAGTTGACTTGAGTTCGGAAGTTTTGGAGCCACCACTGACAACATGTATAACAAACAAAGATTTAACACAACTTAAAGAGGCCCCAATGCAAGTGCCGAAGTGGCCTTCTCACACTCAGAGTGTGGAGAGATGTGTGAAAATGGTCACAGAAGCAGCTAGTCAAGTTTACAGTCACGAGAGGCGAGAAGGCTACATCAAAGCGCAAGTAGCAAGCCGAATGCTGATGTCAAGGAACCGCAGCAAAAGGGACATGACTGCATTGGTTACTTTCAAATAAAGACTCTGAATGATATCTTATTGCCACTTTAAATGTTGATAGGATGTGTGCGCACATTTGTTATTTTGTTACGAATTTATGGAAAAATGGAATTTTTGAGTTAAAATTGATGTAGGTAGGAGTTATTTTTTATTGTTTCTGAAGCAAGGATATTATTTTGTATGCCAAATGATTACATTAAATTGCTACCAAATCACATGATTTTCAATTTAGTCATTTCACCCACAAAATTGACACACCCTAATGCCCAGTATTACTGATATAAAAGCAGAAGTGATTGAGTTTGCTACCACTCAACTTGAAGAACATCAACCTCGTGACGATTACAAAGAATTGCTGGAACTGACAATCATTTTCCTTAGTGGAGTACCAAAGAGAGGAGTTTCATTCAGAAGACCAGCTGGCATTCACCGAGCAAGATGGATGGGAAAAGTCATTTATGCCATGAAAATTTGGTTGTTTAAAACACAATTTAAATTAACACCAAGAGAAGAAAAAGGCCTTAGAGATATCTGCCTCTTTGCTGTACACATATATGTTAAATCCTGGTTTACAGCGTCAGTTTCAGTTCTCGCTCCTCGTCTCGATTTAGAGGTGTTGAAGAAACTGCAACTGTACAAACTAAAAGATGAAAGCATTGCAACTGTTGCCCTGAAGAAAATGATGAATCATTTATGGTATCTTTCAGAGGAGTTAATAGCATTTGCTTTCTTTGATGATGGCGTGCTACACCAAACTAAAAACCGAATGAAGCGAGCATTGCAAAACGGCGCCGAACGAAATCCAGAGAAAAAAGCGGTTATTGACCCTGAAGTTATTGAAAACAGAGAACTGGAAGACTTTGTTAGTGCAAATACAAAATAATTTTTTAATAGACTTGGTTTACCATCAACGTTTCTTAATAAGAATTCTGAAGAGTGGAATGAAGATGACTGCTACAACAACGTAAAACAAGTCATAAGAAAAATTCAAGTTGTTAATGACAATGCAGAAAGAGGAGTTAGATTAGTCGATGAATACAACAAACTAATCACAAATGATGAAGAACAAAAACAGTATCTCCTCCAAGTGGTAAAGAAATATAGAGCTGCTTTTACAAATAAAAACAAGACAGTATCATCATTAAGAAATTAACAGTAAAATATAATGAACAAAAAGTTATTATTATTACGGAAGTCTTATTATTATTACAGAAGAACTGTCAATTTGAGAATGTAGAGTGGTTATGATAGGCCTACCGGAGAACTTCCACTTAAAAAAAAAGGTAACGCGCCGTATGCTTTACCTCAAGGGTGGTGTGGAAACAGCATATATTTCTTATTTTGTGTCTGATTTTCAACTTATGGTAGCGACCCCTAAAAATTTATTTTTTTAATTCAAAATTTGCATGCATTACTTTTTTTACCAAATTAAACATAATCGGAGGGTGGCCCGGAAAAAAATTCCAAAAAATTGTTTTCGATAAATTTTGGAATCACCCTTATATATATATATATATATATATATATATATATATATATGGGATGAATTTCATACTTAAACACGAGAAATTAAGAAGTGATGCACACCCACAATGAAAAATAAAAAAGCGATTCCAGGGTCTTTCATGTATTTAAAAATACACCTCATCAGGGAATGAAGGAAGGAGACAAGAAACAATAGATACGAGTGTATATGTGTATATATATATATACACACACACACACACACACATATATATATATATATATATATATATATATACACACACACACACACACACACACACACATATATATATATATATATATATATATATATATATATATATATATATATATATACAGGGTGGCGAAAAAGTCAGGAACCATAGGCACATTTTAATAATTTGTGTTTTAATATGTGTTTTGTTCTTTTCAGATTTGTTGTTGAACCTATGTCACAGAAATTGACAATAGATGAACGGGTGGAGATAGTTTTAATGTGTGCAAGGCGTGGTAACACACACCGATCAGTTGCTACTGCTTTTAATGACAAACATCCTGAGAGGCCGCCAGTTGTTCAGGCATCAGTTAGAAAACTGTTCACTCACCTCAAAGAAACGGCAAGTGTTCATGATCGGCCGCGTAGTGGTCGGCCAAAAAGTTCAACCGATGCAGCAACATCACTAAAAGTACTCAATCACCTCGAAAACAGCCCACGTATGTCCTTAAGAAAGTTATCCCAGGAAAAGGGTGTCTCCAGAAGATCCATTCAACGAATTCTTATAACAAATCGTTTCCACCCTTACAAAGTCCATCTCGTTCAGGAACATGGTGACGACACAGACCATCGTGTAGAGTTCTGCCAGTGGTTTCTATAACATCGACAGCTTCGAAGAAGGATCATGTTCAGCGACGAAGTGATATTTCACCTCAGCGGTCGTGTCAATAGGCATAATGCACGCTATTGGGCCAATGAGAACCGCCACTGGATGGAGGAAGGACATGTGCAATTCTACCCACGAATTATGGTGTGGGCTGCGCTCTGGAGGGATCGGTTAATTGGTCCGTACTTTTTCGACGGCAATGTAACAGGTGAAACATATCTGCATATGCTGCAAACATTTCTAATGCCCATACTGGACGACATTCCATTGGCAGAACGGGCGGAGATGCGGTTTCAGCAGGATGGTGCACCACCACATTTCGCAACCATCGTCCGGAGCTCTTTAAATGAAATATTCCCAAGCAAGTGGATCGGACGGCGAGGGCCTGTCGAATGGCCACCTAGGTCTCCAGACCTCACGCCTCTTGACTTTTTCTTGTGGGGCTATCTCAAGTCGGTAGTCTATGCTGATCGACCCAGAACCATACGTTCTCTAAAGGATAAAATCACATCTGAGTGTGCCAAAATCAGTACCAATGTGTTAAGGAATGTTCAAACATCACTCATTCAACGCGTCAGAAAGTGTCTCCAAGTGGAAGGCCACCAATTCGAACATTTATTATAATTTAATAAAATGTGCCTATGGTTCCTGACTTTTGCGTCACGTTGTATATATATATATATACAGACTATAATTTATACATTTGTTTTACGATACATGCGAATGAGTTCTCTATTACCTTTTGGAGTTATTCTTGCAAAAAAAAACCTCAGCAACTGCTAAGAATCTTGTATTAATAAGCTAACGGTAGTTATCGTTTCAGAAAGTACGAATTAATTCTCTTTTGATTAGAGCTTTATACTAAATTGGTTTGCTCATTGATCTATTGAATCTAGATAGTCACAGGTTTAATTGCAGCTTAATTGCGTCATCAGTCTCCAGCTGCGTACCAACAAAAGAGTTGGACGAAATTGTGAATTTTTGTTTATTTTTAAAGCTCGACTTTTCGTTTCGTAATTTACGACTGTCTTTGATTTTCAAATATATGTTAGTTGAAAGACATCTTATGTATAGCTCAAAATATTGCTGTTACTAATAGTAGTGTCGGTATTAGTAATCATTTCTAAAATTATATATTTTCAACCAATCATGATGAAATTTGGCAGGAGTGTTCAGAAAGAAATGTTCTTTGAAACGCTCACCATTCCAAAGAATGACAATGTCAAGAATGCTGCTTGACATTCCCAAGAATGACAATGGCATGAATTAATTTGGTGTTTTCCTTAATAATATACCGAGTCAGGGCATCCAATGAAAGTGCGAAAAACGTCGCCAAAGATCGCAGAAGAAAAACTCTTGAAATAGTTTCCAAACAGATTTCAGATATGCTCATCTACTTTCCAGAAAATCATATGGTATTTCTTAGCTGTACGCAGCTTATGAGGCATTTCTTTTTTAAGGTGATCCCACACACTGCATATTTTCTCTAATCATTGCCCTTAGAACGATATCTATTTTAACTATATGGCCAAGTATGGTGTCTTTCGAAAGGACTTAACAGAGCCTTGAAACCTCAACATGTTTAAAATTTAAAATATTCGTTTATAAACCTATAAACTGCAATTATACGTTTACCTGAAGTACTACGCAAGTACTATGCAACATAAAAAAACCACTGAAACCTAGAAATACCAAAAGATTTATAGGACAATAGTTATAGGAAAATTCCTCCTCTTTAGAATGATACTAATTTTGTGCATGTACTCTTTACACTTTTTCTGTTATTTGCATTTAAATGAGCATGGGTCGAAAGCCACAAATTCGAAAAATATTCATCGACAGTTAGTTAAGAAATCATTTGACCAACATATATACCATTACAAAGCTCCTCAGAATCTCTCTCAGATACAGTAATTTAGAATGTAAAATGTTATTTTAAGGAGTAAATACTAGAAAATCAATTTTCTAAAAGGAAATGGTCATAAAATAATAAATTCTTAACATAGCGAGTTTATTTCATACTACAGGGTGTCCCATAAGTCCGGCATCATAGGAGAAATTCATATTTTTCTATTTCTACAAACCATAATTCATATTTTTCTCTTTCTACAGGCCATAATGTCTGTGAGCAAGGAAGAACGAATCCAGATAATTCTACTCATAGGAAATCGGAGTCAAAGAGAAGCCGCTGCTGAATTTAACAGACTACATCCAGACCGCGAGCCAATAACACAGAGTTGTGTTAGCAGACTTGTTGCAAAGTTTAAGGAAACAGGATCTATAGAAGATAAACCATGCAGTGGACCTTCAAGGAGGTCCACTGACGATGATACAGCGACTGCTATCCTGGCTCATTTTAACAGAAGTCCCAATAAGTCTCTTCGGCGATTGTCCGCCGAGACAGGAGTGTCGAAAAGTAGCATCCATCGCATTCTTCAGGCTTACAAATGGCATCCATATAAACTTCAGATCCTACAAAAATTAAGCGAAGATGATCCCGACCGGCGGATGGAATTTTGTGAATGGGCTACGGAACAATATGCTCGGGATGCCAATTTCCCGTCCACCATTCTGTTCAGTGACGAGGCTGTTTTTTATGGAAATGGTGAGGTAAATCGACACAACACCCGCTACTGGTCTCAACACAACCCTCACTGGTATACCTCTTCAAAGGAACAAGGTGCATCTCGGGTGATGGTATGGTGTGGCATTTGGAAGGATCGCATCATAGGCCCCCTCTTTTTCGATGAACATGTCACTTGAGGCACCTACCTACGTATGCTCAAGGAAGAAGCATTTCCCAGTGTCTTGAACGAAGAAGGAAATTTCCCAACATGGTTCCAGCAAGACGGCGCTCCTGCACATTACAGCACCCAAGTAAGGGAATACCTGTACTAACAATTCCATGGTCATTGGAGAGGACGTCGAGGGCCTGTGGAATGGCCAGCTAGAAGCCCGGATCTCACGCCACTAGATTTTTATCTCTAGGGCCACTTGAAAGCGCTGGTATACGCAGAGAAAATTAGGAGTGTTGAACATTTGCGACAGCGCATTATTGGAGCACGTAACACCATTACTCCTGACATCATTCACCGTGTGCTTGCTGACTGGGTATCACGTCTGAATTTGTGTATTGAAAACAATGGTGGACATATTGAGCACGTTCTGTAAATAAAAGCTTTTGTTTTGCCTTTTTTTATTATTTTTCCTATGATGCCGGATTTATGGGACACCCTGTATTATGCATACGACGTAGAGCTGCATATATGGTAAGAATCTCAAGTTCATATCTCTTTTAGTGTTTATTTGGGGATGTAATGAACATTATCCGTGCGTTATATTCTGTGGTGTAGGCGGAAGTTGAAATTTTTTAAAATTTAATATGGGAAAACGCTTATAGACAGTTAACTAAAAGTGTCACATCTTCTCTATATATAGAGAAAGATCTGCGAATTTCATATAACAGAGAATTAGTTAAAAAATAATGTTTTTATTTTCTAAAGGCTTAGAAGTAAGGAAACTTAAAATTCTTATAAAATAAGAAATCCTCAATGGAGGACTTTGATATGTATAATTTGTATATATATCTGTAGGGAATCATCTCTTCTATACATGGTATGAAATTCATGTATATACCATACATATGTATTGTTCGGTGAATTTTTGAAGAACAATGTTCGCATGAGCCTCAAGTTTTAGACTTTTTTCAGGCATAAATTGAAACTTGCGATAAAATTCTCTTGCGGAGACCAACTTTTTTATATATTATATTAAAGAGCAGAGAAATCTCTATCATATTACATACGTGTACATTTTTATTTCGGGGTTAAAACCCCCTACTAACATTATCCGAAAGAATATATGTCTCAAAACTTTCTTCTTTTTAACAACCGAGAACACACTAACTATAAGGAATAGGTGCTGGAAATTTATACTGAACATTAGAAAATGTCCTATCTCTCTGTATGCCAAATTTCATGACGTTTTGTTTAATATTTCTTGGTCTCTAACTTCAAAATTTAAAGGAGGTGCGGCTTAACAAGTGATCGAGAAAATAATTTTCAAGTGGTAAACGGAAACCCTCAGAAAAACAAGTAGTGTATGTACTACATAGTGGAACTTATAATCTTTTAATAGATATTATATGACTAGTGTGTCACTACACTTTTTCTATTTAACCATACCAGTAAACGTTGCTCTGAAAAGCAACTTCGGGAAGCTTTCGTTTTTACCACGCACATATTTGAACGTGCTGCAGAAAGGAAACACTCTCTCTCTCTCTCTCTCTCTCTCTCTCTCTCTCTCTCTCTCTCTCTCTCTCTCTCTCTCTCTCTCTCTCTCTAGGTATATATATATATATATATATATATATACAGGGGGCGCAAAAGTTAAGAACCATAGGCACATTTTATTAAATTATAATAAATGTTCGAATTGGTGGCCTTCCACTTGGAGACACTTTCTGACGCGTTGAATGAGTGATGTTTGAACATTCCTTAACACATTGGTACTGATTTTGGCACACTCAGATGTGATTTTATCCTTTAGAGAACGTATGGTTCTGGGTCGATCAGCATAGACTACCGACTTGAGATAGCCCCACAAGAAAAAGTCAAGAGAGAGAGAAATTGAAGACAATCAGTAAGAGGCAGGGAATTGATGAGACGAAAAGCCTTTGATTCCACCCGGTCAAGTACGGCTGTGTGGGTTGAACCACTCCACACATGAGAAGCATACTCCATACAGGGGCGAACAAGACCCCTGTACAGAGACAGCAACTAAGTGGGGGTGAAGAAATCGCGGATGCGGTACAGCACACCTAACCTCTTAGAAGCTGTTTTAGCTTCTCTTAGAAGCTCTTAGAAGCTGTCTTCCAGGAAAGATCACGAGAAAAGGAAACGCCAAGAATGTTAAGAGAAGAGAAAGGGTTCAGTTGTGTATTGTTGAAGGTAAAGGAATAGTCGTGTGGAAGATTGTGACGAGTAAACAGATGGAGGAACTGAGTTTTTGAAGCATTGAGAGCCACAAAGTTTTCTCTGCCCCAATCAGCTATAGCAGAAAGATCAGAGGTCAGGTGTCCCATAGCCGTCCCACGCGAATCATGAAGCGACTACTGTGAGGGACGCTTTGACAAGCGGGTAGAGAAGTGAAGAGTGGAATCATCGGCATAGGAGTGAATGGGACAGGAAGTGCGAATTAAAAGATCATTAATAAATAAAAGGAAAAGAGTAGGTGACAGGACAGAACCCTGAGGAATACTGTTAATAGCTTTAGGAGAAGAACAGTGGCTATCTACAACTGCAGCTATAGATCGGCCAAAAAGGAAATCAGAGATGAAGCCACAGATAGAAGGATAAAAACCGAAGGAGGGCTGTTTCGAAATTGAAAATTTGTGCCAGACTCTATCAAAAGCTTTCGATATGTCTAGCGCAATAACGAAAGTTTCACCAAAATCCCAAAAGGAGGATGACCAAGAGTCAGAGAGATATGCAAGAAGATCACCGGTAGAGCGTCACTTGCGGAATCCATACTGACGATCTGAAAGATTGTGAGAAGAAAGGTGTTTAAGAATCTTCCTATTAAGGATAGATTCAAAAACTTTGGAAAGGCAAGAACTCAAAGCAATTGGACGATAGTTGGAGAGTTGAGAGCTGTCGCCCTTCTTTAGGACAGGCTGAATGAAAGCGAACTTCCAGCAGGAAGGAAAGGTACCAGATGAGAGACAAATACGAAAGAGTTTGCGTAGGCAGGGTGTCAGCATAGAAGCACAGTTCTTAAGAACAACAGGAGGAACACTATCAGAACCATACGCCTTCCTAGAATTGAGCCCAGATAGGGCAGAAAAAACGTCTTTAGAAGAGATTCTAATTTCAGACATAATGAAGTCAGAGGGGGAAGGAGATGGAGGAACAGCACCGGAGTCGTCCAGGGTTGAATTGTAAGCGATAGTTTGAGCGAAGAGTTCAGCTTTGTCAGGAGAAGAGACGGCAACTGTGCCATCGGAATGGAAAAGAGGAGGGAAAGAAGAGGAAGTAAAGTTGTTGAAGAGGTTCTTAGTTAGATACCAGAAAGAGCGAGAAGAATTAGAATTGGATAGATTTTCAGATTTTTCTCTGATGAAAGTCGAAGAACAAATTTTGCACGATTCCGGGTAGAAATATAAGCTGAGTGAGACGGCACCTTCTGAAAGCCCCCTCTCTGTTGTGGATACCATTATAACAAGTAAAGTTAAACCAAGGTTTTTTTGCATTAGTAGCTGGAATAGAATATGGAATGTACCCCTCCATGCCAAAGAGAATCACCTCTGTGGTGCGCGCTGCACACTCAAAAGGGCCCCGGCCAAGGAAGCAGTAATCATTCCATGGAAAGTCACAGAAGTACTGCCTAAGGGCTTCCCAATCAGCGGCGCAGAAGTGCCAAAGGCGTCTCCTCTTGGGAGGATCCAAAGGCTGAATTGGAACGATAGGAGAGGAAACAGATATAAGATTGTGATCGGAGGAGCCCAACGGAGAGAAAAGTTTCACAGAGTAAGAAGGATGAGAGGTAAGAAATAAATCCAGAATGTTGGGCCTATCTCCAAGGCGATCAGGGACACGAGTAGGGTGTTGTACAATCTGCTCTAGGTCATTTAGGATGGAAAAGTTGTAAGCTACTTCACCAGAGTAGTATGACCACAAAATGGTAAAGTGCAAATTGCAATGCAATGTTGATCAAATGTTGCAAAAAAAAGGTTGGCAACCATGGGGGGAGGAGGATATGCAAGCAAGGAGGAGGGTGTTTAGCCCCCAAGCTGCATGAAGGGGGGAGAGGGGCTTGGTCCAGGAGAATGGCCTCCCCCCAAAAGGGGTTCCCTAACGCAGGAAGGTAGCCTAAGAGAGAGAGGAGAGGAGAGGAGGAGAGATGTTCTTGCTGGCATATCGCATCGCATACTGAACTTCGTGGCACCCACAGTTAGCTTATAAGTCTTAATCAGCCAGTTGGCTTAATCTGGCTTAGAAGGTGTAACCAGGCATTTGGCGAGTGTGTATATATATATATATATATATTCATATACATATATATATATATATATATATATATGTATATATATATATATATATTAATGGAGAGAGAGTAGATGTTACCTAAGAGAGAGAGAGAGCGAGAGAGAAGTTCCAACCGTTCGTAGCTATGGAGAAACGCATAATGAGGCCTTCAGATCGCAGCAAACAGGCTTAGAAGGTTTAATCCGCCAGCTGCCTTAGAATGTTGGTCACAGTTTAAATGTTCACTACATAAAGTATATATGCATGTGGGGCGTGTATGCATTGCATATACATTTGTCCGTAACACGGAATAAAGACTTTTATGGGCTCATCCCATCAACAACACGTGGCCGAGAAGATAATAATATTTAATAAGTGTAATTACTATAAATAATGGTTTGTTTATAAACAATTATAAAATACGAGTTGGCAACGCCTGAACACAGGCTAAAGGCTGGGTAGGAATGCCCGGCAGTTATCGGATGGCCTTGCGTTTAAGAAGGTGCCTTTTGGTGTTACGATGTTTTGTGTGAATTTAGAATAGGATTTCGTATTTCTCTCCGACTAAAATGTTACGGTTAAATTCCCCCCTCGCATTACCCCGTTTATCTGTGTTTTCGGCATAAATAAAGTCAGTAAAGTGTAATGAAGAATATAATTAAAACCCCCGGTCTCCCTTGCATGGCTAACGGCTTTCCAGTCGGTTACGTCTACCGTATTTATAAAGTATAGCGAAAAGAATGTAAAGAGAACGATGAAGGATAAAGAGAAATAGAAGAAAAAGGAAAGTAAATAAAGAAATAATGAATTAAATAAATTAACCACGACATTTTTGGTGGCAGCTAACCTTATTAAATTATCAATTTAATAATACGAACCCACGCACTCCGTCATTAACATAGGATTTTACATTTTTTTCGTGTTTTATGAATAGGAATTGAAAATTTGTGCGTGTGTTCTTTCGATTAATCACGATCATTTTTCCACGTTCTCCGGATGAAGAAAATTAGTAGATATTCTGTTTCGCTACCCGTTTTAGAGTATTTATAAAATTAGGCAAATTCTGATTCCCTTTTCTTCAAAATTCAATGATTCAAGATGGCGCCCATCATTTTCTAAATTTCTTCTCATAGCGAGCGTCTTCGTAATTTTCGCGGTCAAAATTTTTTTTTCCTCTTCTCGCTGGAGAGTCTAGATTTCCAAACTGCTCTGATTCAAAATTTCTCTTAGTCGTCTTGTCGAGTCAGTTGTAATGTGGAGTCAAAAATTAGAGTAAAAATTCGAGAGTCGTTTGTTTCCTTCCTCGCGTCCGTTTTCTTTAGATTTCGTTTCGTTCGGTCGGAGAGAGAAATTTCAAAATTGATAATTGCTGTCCGGTGACTCGTTCTTTTTTTCTTTCTTTTCCACTTATTATTACCTTTTTCTAAAGCCTAACTATTTTGTGTTTAAAGTTTTTTTGTGTTTACATTTTCTGAATTAGTAATTGTGATGATAATAATAATAATAATGATTAGTAAATAAATTTTACACGTACTTATATGAATTAAATTATTTTAGTTGTTTAAATTGATTGTGACATGTATTTTTTTACGGTAAGGTTTAAAATGGTTGAGCGTATAGTGACGCATTACTAGGTAATAAAAAAAAATATATATATATATATATAGTAGAGCATTCTAAGAGATTCAATAAGCGAGTAGCAAATGTTTTCAGAATTTATTAGGTAGTTTTTAAGATTATTCTTTGACTAGATGTATATAATGGATTTACAGGCCGACACATTAACATCAAATGTGTATAATTTTAAGGATTGCTTTGTAATTTTCGCTTTATAGGTTAATTTTAAGGTGAACGTCGAAAAATACTAATTCATACTGGGTCAAATTCGGACTGTTTAAGTTTATTATGCTTGCCGTATACAAATTGTGTGTGACTTCAAAATAAGCTAAATTTGTTTAATTGAAATAGAGAAATTGTTTTTGTAAAATTTTTGAAAAATTAATTTTTTTTTTACCTTTTTTATATATTCATTAATTATATACTTATATATTAACTTATACTTATATATTAATTATGTATATAAGTATATATATTTATATACTCATTAATTTTTGTAGGTGGGCTGTTTTCGTTGTCTATTTTTTTTCTTTCTTTCATTTTCAAGACAATTCCGAGTGATATTTTGTATGGTTAGGCTGTTTAAATTTTTTTATTCTGAAATTGAATTTTATTGTGTTAGGGAGTGTTTTTTTTTGTTTAACGTTTTATTTCCGGTATTAAAAATGAAAAATATTTTTTCGTTCGCGCGTTTGCATAGAAAATGTTATAAAAATTTTTCTCGATGTACTGCAGTTAAGTTCGTCTACGAATATTTTTATAGAGGCTCGTTTACAAACAAAGCGAACACTCTTCCTTATGCAGTAATTTGTTTTAATTTTTGTTTTGTTTACATAGTAGGTTGCGTGTATGTTTGGGTTCATAATATCTGTTCTTATTTAGAATAACGATGTAAATTTGTAGTTTCACTTGGAAACGATAAATTATTAGGATTTTTGTAATTTACAAACCATACTGGGTTTTGTGTTGAAGGAGAGAGTTGTCTCTCAGATGTAATTTGAGAATTACGAGTTTTCTTCCTATGAAATTTGGTGTTTCAGGTTGGAATTAATATATTAAATTAATTTTCGGCATTAATATTTAAATTTTTTTATTTAATATCTGTTTTGGAAAATTGTTATTTTTTAAACTTCATTTGGGTTTACCGATGCAGTTCAAACTTTAGGTAGAGCGTTAACCGGAGATGGAGCCTTTTAGATGGCCAGTAACGTTTTTGTGGTATCTATGTGTGCTTCCCCCAAAGTGTAAGAGAGTTCGTGATTTTCAGAGAATTGATGACATGAAGTTTCTGGGTTTCATTTTTGTCTTTTGTATTTAAATGTATCGATGTGATTTCTGAAGGTAGTTTGAATAATAATATTTTTAAATTATAATAACGGTTATTATGTATGGGCGCTTTTATATTTCTACTGTGCAATTTTGTTTCGTGCGTTTGATGATTTTTTATCTTCTCCGATGTAACTGCCATAAGTGATCTTATTGGTAACTATGCGTGATTAAATTTTTGCGAAATTTTGAGATTTGTAATTTTTTTTTCGTGAATTTGGCCAGAGCAAATTTGTAGTTATTGTTTCGAAGTGAACTGTCGCGAAAAATCGGTAAATTAAATATGAAATTATAACCAGTAGCAGTATAAACTTTGACAATTTTTTGTCAAAATTTCAAGAGGCTCGATTTGGAGGCAGCTAAGTTGGATCCAAATTCATCCATTGAGTTTAGTTGACCCGATAGGTGATCGATCACCGATGAGAGAGGAGATGAGAGAAGAGAAGAGAAACCGAATGCGCAGGGACTTGGCGCAGGACAGTTTCAGAAGAGAAGAGAAGAGTGAGAGAAGAGAAACCGAATGTGCAGGGACTTGGCACAGGACAGTTTCAATCGAAGATGGTCTACTGGTATTTTTCGGGCAGTAGCTGGTCACGCTGCTCGATGCTTCACTAAATATGTGTTTTAGCACTCGGTAGGCAAACCACGAGAGTTTGAACGAATGTCTAAGGCTTTATTGTCCATACATACATACAGTAGGTTCGTTGCGAAACCGCCTACGGCGAAGTGATCGTTTGATTATTGCCATTAAGAGAGTCTTTCAGCTGGATGTAGAAAGAGCGGCGTTCACCGATAAAAGTTGAGATGAGGCAGGCGAGTTGATTCGTCGACTTCTAGAATTGCAAATTCCGTCCAATTCCGGTGCGTGGTTCCACTTTCAGTATATCTCCCCCTTGATCCTCTTAGAATTGAACGTCTCTTGTTTTTTATTCGCCATTTGGAGAGAGAGCGGAACCAACCTCAAGCGTGCTGACCTGTTGCATGGTGATGTAATCCCTTGCATTCTAGCGAAGTCAGCAGGAGCTGCGATTGAAAATTGAAGAAGTCCGTTGTCAGCGTGCGGATTATGATCTAAACAACGTCCAGCTATTATTGTACTGATTGTATGTAATGAAATTATAAGTGAAAGGGTGTGATTATTACCCATATTTGTTGTTTATTTCGTGAAATAGTATGTGCGCTCTGGTCAGTATTTTATATAAACGTTTTCTCTTTCTTTCTATGTTGCCGATAGTAACTGTATAACTATAGGAATATTTGTTTCGAATGTAAAGTGATTTTTGATGAGGAATCGCTGGAATAGATTGTGAATTTGAAATTTGTTGTAGCCTGTTAAGAAAATTACCCGTTATTTGTCACGTTACAGATTCGTTACAGGTTGTAAATTTGATTAGTAGTGTGAAATGTTATTTTATGCAAATGTTGTGAAAATTATAGTTTTTTTTGTTTCTCAATTTTTATAAAATGATACGAAATATTGATGTGTGGAATGTGTTATTGAAATGATTTTTTGTCTATCCTAACTGTGAACTTGTTAAAAAAAAAAAATTGCAAAATGAATAACTTCGTTGAATGAATAAATAAATTTGTTAAACGATATTAATAAGTTTTCCTAGTGTAAAACTTATTTTCAAGGGGGTGATGCGAGTGTAGTAATGTCTAATTAAAAATTAGAATGTTTTGGTTATAAGAAATTAATAAAGAAAATAATAATATTTAATAAATGTAATTACTATAAATAATGGTTTGTTTATAAAAAATTATAAAATACGAGTTGGCAACGCCTGAACACAGGCTAGAGGCTGGGTAGGAATGTCCGGCAGTCATCGGATGGTCTTGCGCTTAAGAAGGTGTCTTTTGGTGTTACGATGTTTTGTGTGAATTTAGAATAGGATTTCGTATTTCTCTCCGACTAAAATGTTAACGTTAAATTCCCCCCTCGCATTATCCCGTTTATCTCAGTGTTTTCGGCATAAATAAAGTCAGTAAAGTGTAATGAAGAGTATAATTAAACCCCCCGGTCTCCCTTGCATGGATAACGGCTTTCCAGTCGGTCACGTCTACCGTATTTATAAAGTATAGCGAAAAGAGTGTAAAGGGAACGATGAAGGATAAAGAGAAATAGAAGAAAAAGGAAAGTAAATAAAGAAATAATGAATTAAATAAATTAACCACGACACTTTTAGGAGATCATCTCATCAACAACACGTGGTGAGATGAGGGCTACTCCAATCGTCTAAGTATAGGCTCTATGACCTCCAGTATAGACGTTAGGAGCCCACCCATCAGTAGCGCGAGGCCGAGATGGAGCTACAACTAATCGTCTAGACCTTAAGACCTCTCAGCTGTAACACAGTATTACATAGCCATCTTACTTACGGCTTTACTTACCAACACCTGATTGACTAAAGCCGACTTACCTAGGTTTTACTTACCAACACCTGATTGACCAAAGCCGACCTACCTACGGCTTTTACTTACCAGCTCCTGATAGACCGAAAAGGTCCCTAAAAACGACCCAATTAATAGGCAAAGCTATTAATTATAAACAAATACATTTATCGAGCCAGGGTAGACCGACAAGGTCTCAAAAAAAGGCAACGTCAATAGTTTATCCTATTGAGCTTCTTGTAGCAGAAAACCACCACGAGGCCACTGTGATGTTTGATAGGCGATCTTTTAAACGGAAAATCGAATATGATAAACCAAATTTAATACAAAAACAAATTTTTACCCTAATATGCAAATTTATCTTTAAACTATAACATTAAAATTATTAATATGATTTTTAAACAAAATAGAAATTAAATTAGGACTATTTCATTTCTCGTCAATTAGGGAATTACCCAAACAGCGTGTTATTTAAGGCAAATTTTCGCATTACTTTAGAAATTTATCTTTAAACTATAACCAAAAAAATTAATATGATTTTTAAAGAAAATAGAAATTAAATTAGGGCCAACTATTTCATTTCTCGTCAATTAGGGAATAATCCAAACAGTGTGTTATTTAAGGCAAATTTTCGCATTAATATACAAATTTATCTTTAAACTATAACATTAAAATCATTAATATGATTTTTAAACAAAATAGAAATTAAATTAGGACTATTTCATTTCTCGCCAATTAGGGAATTACCCAAACAGCGTGTTATTTAAGGCAAATTTTCGCATTAATATACAAATTTATCTTTAAACTATAACATAAAAAACATTAATATGATTTTTAAACCAAATAGAAATTAAATTGGGGCTAACTATTTCATTTCTCGTCATTATTTAAAACAAATTTTCACCATAATATACAAATTTAACTTTAAAGTATAATACAAAAAATATTAATATAGCTTTATATTAAACTACATTTTAGTTTTCGTAGGGCATACCCAGCAAATGACATTTTCTATGCATGTTTATAAAAAAATGGAATTATGGCATAACTTAGATATTTTGCGCGTTCAACATTACTGCAATATTTTTAATAGAATTTTAAAACCAGCTTTGGGATTATATTAAACCTTACTATTCACGGGCTAAAGTAGATTTTCTTTAGCGCAATTCTCGAATTAAACACTGCCTTGAAGATTTGATTCCTAATACAGTGTACTGTCACGTCACAAACACATTTAAAAAAGTAGAAGATTGGGCCCTCCTATCCAACAATAAAGAATTATTAATTGTTTCGATATATATATATATATATATATTTGTGTATACGTATATATATACATATTTATATACATATATATATATATTTATATTTATATTTATATATTATTATATATATAATATATATATATATATATATATATATATATATATATATATATATCGTAAAGAACGACGCTTGTATAGGAGATATTCCGCGCAAGACGAGAGAGAGAGAACGGAACAAATGAAAAAATGAGGTAACCACCTGGGAATCGAACCCGGGATCTTCCGATTGCCGGTCAGACGCGATACCATTACACCATGGACCTCACTCTTCCAAATGCCGTAATTCTTCTACATACTCGCAGAAACCAATGCCCCAAGGGGGCACCTCCCGCATGCCGTAACATTATATACATTCAACTGCAAAGAACACGCAGTATAAATAACGTAAAGAACGACGCTTGTATAGGAGATATTCCGCGCAAGACGAGAGAGAGAGAACGGAACAAATGAAAAAATTAGGTAACCACCTGGGAATCGAACCCGGGATCTTCCGATTGCCGGTCAGACGCGATACCATTACACCATGGACTTCACTCTTCCAAATGCCGTAATTCTTCTACATACTCGCAGAAACCAATGCCCCAAGGGGGCACCTCCCGCATGCCGTAACATTATATACATTCAACTGCAAAGAACACGCAGTATAAATAACGTAAAGAACGACGCTTGTATAGGAGATATTCCGCGCAAGACGGAAGAGTGAGGTCCATGGTGTAATGGTATCGTGTTATAACTTTTCGTAAGAGTTTTGAAGAAACGCATGTCATGGACAGTGACCTGAATACGGAGGTAGAAGTTTTACTGCACACTCAGCCCAGTAATTGTCGTATCATCGACGAAGTGATGTGAGTTTTTCGTTTTTTCTTGCGTGTGTGTGTGTGTGTGTGTGTGTGTGTGTGTGTGTGTGTGTGTGTGGAAGAATAAGCCATGTATCTTCACCATTTTATTAAATGATAAAAGTATGAGGATTGTTTTATAAATTAATACATAATAGTGTTTACTGTATACAACACATTTTCAATGTTTCTCACACATATAGGATTGACATTCTTATAAATTTGTTTATACATTATATATATATATATCCAACTAAATTTATTTACAGAATCAGCATCCATTACATTTTTAAATAAGCTACAGAGCATAAAACTCGTCCTTAAACGCTACACAAACTAATATTATTGGAGACATTTTATATTTTACACAATATTGTTACAATTACTTAAGTTACAATTATATATGCATAAAACTTTACACAATGCAGTGAGTGTGTACAAACAGGAACCGATTTTTTATCTGGCTGCATACCAGGACATCATTTCACTCAGTATCACACAAATCGAATAATTTTTTTAAAAATTGTAAATTCCTTCTCGCGGGCCATATGCATGAGAAACGAAAGGCAGTACGTGCCGCAAGTATTGCTATAGTAGCCCTGGAATTAGTAAGGGTTCCAGACAATTTGAGGAATGTGCAAATGCTCGAGAAATTTCACACTAATAGCGTCATTCCAAGGATGGATCCACAATAAGTTAAAATAGTACATCCGTTCCCTATTTTTAAAATAAACGGCTAGCCAATGAATCCCTTCACCGCTAACATCCATATTTACACAAGTACATTACATTTTATAACGTTAAGATAGATTTCACAGATGCATTTTAAAAAGCCGGAGTCAATATTTCTAACAAACAGCTGTTGCAGTGCCCGGAGCAGTCGATGATAGATTTTTATTAATTCACGGTATTTCTTTAGCCTATTTGTCATTCTGGAATATACGCCGTTTCAGGCTCGTTTGGAAATATATTCGTTCTTAGAAGCACCCTAAACGTGTTTCGCGGATGAAGGTCACAAACCAAATATCCGTAACGTTGTCTCTTAGCTTCTTTATAAACTTCCAAAAACTCCTTACGCCGATTCGGGAACATTTGATTGGTTAATACCCCAATGTGGCACATCTCTGCGTTGTGCGAATAAGACAAGATATTGTGTATTTAATGACACACCGCGCATGTACCTATTTTTGAAAAATAGATTCTAGTTGATGAAGAATACGCTTATGTAAGATGGTGGGACAACACTGTAAATGTCTCGGCAAACGTATTATCCATTTCTAACGTGAGATCGTCAGTTACAATAACCGTATGTTCATTTCCTTTTAACGAATTAACGTCATATAAACCTTTGTGGAACAAAATATCTTGGGACTCGTTGAATATTGACTGGTATGTTGAATAGTACCATATGACTTTATGCATTATATGATGTTTTGTAAATGTTCCACTTAGGAATGTGACGTGTTAGATATGGATTCTGAGAAAAATTCAGTTTCACGAGCCCGTCCACATGTATTATATTTGGCCCAACAGGATGTGGTAAAACTGTGTTTATGCTTAAAATCATTAAATATAAGGCGGAAATGTTCGCAGAATTTGTGCAATTTTAAGTGATGCTCCTTACATTCTACAGTCTTGTTTTCCTCTTATTTCTCAGAACCGTGAATGACAATGAGACGCTGCGCCAGCAACATATCCCCATCATCGATATTACAGACGATATCGATGACAGTCTAGTTCGGGCTACAGACTCCATCCCCGCTAAAGAACCCCCAGCAACGCCAACTGTAGCACTCCCACGTGAAAATTCAAGGAGAAAGCGGTGGCATGATGAAGTTGGTGATGGTTCGCCTTCCACATCAGGTATAAAGCTTGCCAGGATTGCTCCGGTTGTTACACCCCAGGTAATAGAACCCCAGCCCTCTACGTCTTACGATACATCCACCACATTAGCTCCTTCTACAAATAAAAATGTGCCCTTATTCCTGTTCAATTCCGATCGTATCCTCCACAGCAGCAGAATCTCGTTCTGTGGAGAGTAGCATAACATTCGAGCTGGTGCGCACCGCCACCCCCACCCCTACCCTGACTAAAAACCGGTACGTAATCAGGGTAGATCCGCGAATCATGTATAGCAATGGTGCTGAACACGAACTACTGCGCGTAGTTCAATGTATTGTGGAGTTGCCCTTCAGAACAGCGACGAATGTGAAGTCAGGACGAGGCTGTCCTTTGAGTTCGGGTCAGATGACGGGGATGAAGATGTTTTTGTGGTAGAAATACCATACAGGCGCTTGGCCGCTGTAGATATAGAATATATTATGGGCTGTATAATGTAGGCCTATCAAAGTAGTACAACCTTCAATATGGACAACTTCACGATAATATGGGTCCTGAAGAGCTGCGAAGGGTAGAGCAGGAAATGAATGCTCGTATAGCTGTATTTGGAATGGATGATCGTCGTAGGACTGTGTATGTTTTAAAAAGCAGTGTGAGAGAGTGTACAAGACCTCTACTTATTTTAGGGCTGTCAAGGACAACGTATCTCCCCATCTGTAATATAAGGGACCTTTACGCGAGTTTTCATAAAAGTCGAAAATATGGAAGGCATCACGATTTGTGTAAGGGTTGTCTCGAATTTGCGGATGATATAGTGAAACATTGCAAGGATTGCCACATTGTATGTAAGCAGTGTAAAAGCTCCAAATGTGAAACTCGTGTAGTTGAAGCTGAGAAGAGGGATTGTAATGTGTGTAGACGCACATTTTTCAATAATAATTGCTTTGAGCTCCACAAGTCAATTGGTACTTGCAGGAAAATGAGAATCTGTGAATGTGGCATGTTTCATATGATGGATAATTGGGGGAAATTCACGCATAAAGGTGATGAAATTTACTGTTCTACATGCCACGAGAAATATAAGGCAGATGGTGTAAAACATGTATGTTATGTGAAAATACTAAGCCTAAAAATAAACCTTGTATAACCGTATACTACGATATAGAAGCGTATACGGATGCTGAAACCAAAGAGGTTATCCCACATCTACTTGTAAGCCAGACTACCTGCGATGAGTGCATGGAGGCCGAGTGTGATGAGTGCCACAAATGCGGTAAACGAGCAAACGTTTTTAAAACGATCGCGCACGACAACCTCGTGAAACTCTTTGTGTTCTATATTGTCAAGTTAGCGGACAAGTTCAAAAAATGACTGTATATTCTTGCCCATAACGGCGCAAAATTTGACACAATTCTTTTTATAAGGAACTGCTTGAACACGAGTCATCGGAGATATTTACAGTGATCCCTTGAAAATAGGAAACAAACTTGTACAGATGCAAATAAAAGGTAATGTTTAGTTTAGTCACTATTAGTCACACCTTGTAAATTAGCAAAACTACCCAAGGCGATTGGCGTGGCCGCCAAAGTTTCAAAAGGGTATTTCCCTTACACTTTCCTCAATAGCAATACTTTAAATTATATAGGCCTACCTCCCCCCCCAAACATTACTATAACTATGCCAACATGAGTGATAGTGAGCGTGAAGAAACTCTTTGTGTCCTATATTGTCAAGTTAGCGGACAAGTTCAAAAAATGACTCTATATATTCTTGCCCATAACGGCGCAAAATTTAACACAATTCCTTTATAAGGAACTGCTTGAACACGAGTCATCGGAGATATTTACAGGCGATCCCTTGAAAAAAGGAAACAAACTTATACAGATGCAAATAAGAGGTAATGTTCAGTTTAAAGACACTTTATTATTCACACCTTGTAAATTAGCCAAGCTACCCAAGGTGATTGGCGTGGTCGCCGAAGTTTCAAAAGGGCATTTCCCTTACACTTTCCTAACTGGCGATACTTTAAATTATATAGGCCTACCTCCCCAAAAACATTACTTTAACTATGCCAACATGAGTGATAGTGAGCGTGAAGATTTTGACTGTTACTAAGCAGGTTTAATGAAGATATTCCTTACAATATAGCGGATGAATGTGAGCGTTTTTGCGTGAATGATGTGTGCGTGCTTAGAGTATGTTTCAGGCCTTTAGAAGGATGTACATAGACTGGTTCAACTGCGATCCGCTACAAGTCGCAACCACGATCGCCTCATTGTGCTTTACGGTGTTCCAGAACAATTTCATGCCTAAAGACACACTAGCCGTCATTCACCCCACGCAGTTATGGGTATAAGGCTATTTACTGGCTCATACACCCACAGCAACAGACTGGTGTATACATAAAACGTGCCTACAACACGGGTGAAGTCCCCATTAAGGTCAGTGGTCGTGTTTTTTGGGTGGATGGTCTAAGCGAAGACCGTGCCACTGGTGAGAAGAATGCGTACTCCTTTAACGGGTGCTGGTGGCATGGATGCCAAAGTCCTGAGTGTGGAATTGTAGGAGATATCCATGGTAGATCTTCTGCCGACAGTCTTGCATGGAACCGCACCCGCGATGAACTTATAGGGTCCCAGTTCACTCAAAAGGTCTTGTGGGAGCATGAATATAATGCACGGATGGAACCAGATGGGCAGTACCGCGAACAAATAAACACCATCAAACGTTCAATGGTGTTCGATCCTCTCAAATGCGGCGATAGCTTGTTCGGTAGGCGTACAAACCCCTTCAAACTATACTTTCTACCTACGGAGTGCGTGAAACTCCATTACTACGACTTCTGTTCTTTATACCTCTACGTGATGAAGAACAATCCGTACCCCGTAGGAGCACCTGAAAAACTGATTGGGCCTGCCCTGCTCACCATCGAAGAGTTCTCATCTAATTTGAACGAGAACTATTTCGGTCTTTCTTTCGTAGATGTGCTCCCCCCTCGCGATTTATGGATGCCGATCTTACCTGTCGTTATAGGCCACATGCTCATGTTTCCCGTGTGCGTGAAGTGCGCAGATGAGAAAAATGGGGCCTGTAATCACACAACCAACCAGCGGAAGATCAGAAGTGTATATACAAGTCCTGAGCTGAACCTAGCCATTCGCCACGGTTACAGAATATTGAAGATATATGAGTTGTGGAGGTTTCAGAAGCTCCCCCAACCTTTTCACGCCATATATAAACACTTTTTTGAAGGATAAGGTAGAAGCATCAGGGTATCCGCGAGGAGTTGAGACCGAAAATGAAAACTCGGCGTATGCTCAGCGTTACCGTGATCATGAAGGGATACAACTTGACCGGTCCCAAATTGTAAAGAAGCTTTATTTTGACACGGTTCTTGAATACGCATACACCGCTCTGCTCGACGGGTTTACCGAGTGTAGGATTGAACAAGGCGAGAATGGCTTGGAACTGGAGGCGTATTTAAGAGGTATAGACTCTTCGAAATATCTTAAACTTTGGTACAGAGGACTTGAGCGGTACAGGACTGAGCTCACCTACACTGTTCATCCTGAAGACCTATTTCTTTATATTACGAGCAGCTGTCGGCACGACTTAGAAGATTATTTCAATTGCCGATATGCGATGTGAAGAAGAATTCACGGTTGAAAAGCCCGGATTGGAAAGAATAAACCCTCGTTTGGAAAGGAGTGTTTATAAACTTGAATTTAATAATGATGTTGTAGAAAACGATGCCCTCTTTGTGCGTGCTTTTGATTGTATTCTATCCGTGTTTAAAGAGTGTGATAACTTGCCACCTATTTGTAAAGTGGGTATAAATATAATGTTAAACGAGTTGAACGCCCTTTACGTCGAATATGGAGTCTATTTTGAGGTGAAATAATGTTAAATCGCATAGTACAAAGCAACGAGGATATAACTGTAGACTCGATCACATGCGAGTTTAGTATTTTAATTAAGCGCAGTAGAACATAAAGCACGTATAATTTGATGTGTATATATCATTCAAGTATTGGAATTCTCCTGCACTATTTTTGAAGTTTATATATAAGTGTGTATTTGTGCGTACATATATTAAACATATATACAGATTTCTCCTGTACTATTATTATTATTTTGGATGCGTATATATATATATATATATGTGTGTGTGTGTGTGTGTGTGTGTGTGTGTGTGTGTGTGTGTGTGTGTTTTTGCTGTATATAATTCTACTATTATTATTATTTTTTATTGTATATTTACATCCTATATATTTCGAATAAATGTATGTTAAACTATTTCCATGTTGAATAATTCTATTAAATAAACAGAATGATATAGTTATGTTTTATTATTCAATAACTATATTAGATGAAACAAGTGCTTTCCTGGGTGTATATGTATATATATATATATATATATATATATATGTATATGTTAACCCCTCGTCTATGGCCTTGGTCGGTTCGAAGTTGACAGGGGTTCTGGTTAGGTGGCAATAACGGATTTGTTACGCGCAGTAGTTTATTCTATACTACTCTCCGAGTTCTTCTTGTTCTGGATCGGAGGATTCTGTGGAGCTCTCTGAAGGTTCCCCGATTCTTCTTATAGCGCATCGGGAAATTATTTTCTCTATTTTATAACTAAGTTCTTTAAAGAGAACAAGGCTCGAAGGAGAAGATAAAAAAACTTTTTTTTTTTACTGTAATTTACTGCTAAATATACAGGTAATGCTCAGCCTCTAAGTTAGATCAGAATCTTACAGGGGGAGTGGTTTGCCCTCTTTCGACAATGGCTCAGGCAGGAATTTAAAACGAGGAGGCTCCGACCTCCTCGCTGAAGGGCTAAGACAGGAATGAATGAATTTACAATACAAGAAATAGATAAGTCTAAATTTTGAGGGAGTGTAGTTGAAGGTTAAGCTTCCCCCATGAAGAATCTGCGAATTATTTCATCTTAAATAAAAAAAAATTTATATAAAAGAAATGAAACAGAAAAATAATTATTTGCCGATTATACATTTTTGGTTGACGACTTCACGTCGGAGTCCTACATTGAGTACAACCTAAGTACATTATTAAGTACATTGTAATTTTGGTTTACTCCAACTATGATTATAGTTACCAATTAATTCACATTCACTTATTATCGTTAATTACAGTTTCATTAAAGTACATTAATTACATCATATTAAATTATTACAGTTACAATTCTAGCAAATTGTTAATTGACATATCTGATACTGAAGTAAGATACGGAAGTACACGGACATTTAAGATATAACATAACATAATATAACATAACATACAACATAACACCTTATGTTATAAATTTGTAGCAGGCGCAAGAGAGATTTCGGGTTCCGAGGCTCGCTTTTTTGGCGACGTCATCGGAATCTGAATATTCATATCAGCATCCACGAGTGTCTTGCGAGAGGTTAAATAATAAAAAAATAAAAAGTATACATGTGAACGTACTTACATGTAAGATAACTATGTACGTCATCAGTGGACATGTACGAATGCATAATTTTGCCGTATGAAATTTCGCCGCAAGAAATTTCGCCGCAAGAAACTTCGCCGCAAAAAAAATTCGCCGCAAGAAATTTCGCCGCAAAGAACCTCGCCGCAAGCAAGAAAATAGGAAAAAAATGCACGAATAAATAAGAAATGTATTTATTTGAAACAACAATACTAAAAAGTCTATGTATAAAACTTACAGTTAAAAAAGTTTAGTTTAGTTTATTTACATGAAAGAACAAAACAGTTAAAAAAGTTTAGTTTAGTTTATTTACATGAAAGAACAAAACAGTTAAAAAAGTTTAGTTTAGTTTATACTAAAAAGTTTATACATAACAATTAAAAACGTTTAATCCTATTAAAATGTATGCAAGTTTAATGAAATAGACCGCAAAAACTGAAGTTTGTTTTCCAGATTATAATTCATTACTATTCGCTGGAGTCTGGAGTTGACATCTTTGTATTTCTTTTTCATGGTGGATGGATCCCCTAGTTCAATTTGTAGTTTCTTCTTGTTTGCTAAGCTTACTTCTTTTTTAAATTTCCTATTAATTTCCAAATATTGGGATGTACATTTGTGACCGCAATTTGTAGAGCATTATGAAACCCCTCTACACTATTATTTGTTCGAGGTAATTCATCGGCAGTCCTTTCATTGACGTTCCAAAGTTGAATTGGAAATGTGGGTACCAGTCGGCGTCGCCGAAGTCCTCGACCTCGTTCCCCTCCAATGTAATGAGTTTCGAAATAGGAAACAAATTCTTGGGGCAAATCGTCATCATCTGTGAGTTCAATAAATCCTTCCACAACGTCCTGAATAGGAAGAAATGCAAGGGCTGCGAAGCATTTAACTTTGAGGTTGAATTCATTATTTGTATGATATTGCTGTTGAAATCCGATGTTGATGACTTTTCTGTAAATATTTTGGGCTAAATGAAACAAGCAACATGTTATTGCAGCGTTTGGAAATACATTCGAGAAACTGTTAATGCATGCTTTTTCAAAGTCAACCATCAAAGATTCGGGCTTGATCTCCGGACGTAGTTCCTTTAAAATGTGGAAAAGTCTACTGTAATTTTCTTGAGTTTTTCCAGGGAGTAGAATAAATAAGTGAGGAATGCTAACATTCTTCATTACTACATGTAACGTATAGAGTTGGTAATATATATCTGGACTACATTTGAAAGTGCCATCACATGCCCAATGCTTATAATTCACCAAATCATCTAAACCACTTTCTGTTACAAACACTAAAATCCTATCCACTTTATGTTCTCCACTGTCGTACTGTAAGAACTTTTCTCCGCTTTCAAGAAATTGATATTCTAAAGGAATCACGTATCCACTTCTTTCTTTAGGGATAGGAGGTACTTTGTCGTTATTCTGTCGCCAATTCCGAATGTTTCGGGCTAAGGTCGGTATTGATGGCATTAAAGCCAGGGTTGTGTCGTCTAAACCTGATGTTGCATCGGCAATAAGTGATCTGGTTGGTAGTTGCGAAGTCAAAATGGCAGCTTTCATGGTCGCCAAAGAATGATAAACTTGGGGTTTGGCTGCATTGGAGGTATGTATATGCTCACCAATATGTTTACAAATCGATAATGTCTCATCACTTTCCAAAATAGTGTGCACTCTCGCTCCACATTTACTTATTTCACACTTCCAATAAGTTTTTGCTTTGTTTTCTTTCCAATCGGTAAACATAATTCATGTCGTCAACTAATTTCTCACCACCACGGATACTTCTCACTGTAAAAGGCATTTTAAAGGGCTCGAAATAGCAATTATAGGTTAAAACCTAATTTATCAGTTAATGTTGGTTACTGTTGGTGGGGTGGTTGGTTAGTTTGTTTCATTGTTTTATTGTTGGTTGGTCTTTCTTTCCAATAATTTTTCACAGCGAATTTTCTTTGCGGCGAGGTTTCTTGCGGCGAAATTTCATACGGCAAAATTACCGGACACGATTGTACACATATCGGTAGTCACACAATAGGTTGACAATAGGTTGTTGTTGTTGTTGTTGTTTAGCCGATCAGCCCACCCTGATCGAGCAAGCCGGCGGCACGCAGGTAACCGATCGCCCTCTCCGGAGTGGACCAGAGGTTCAGCGCACTAGTGATGTTGTGTTGTGTTCGTTGTTGTGCTAGAGCGGTACAGTCTGTCATAATGTGTTCAATTGTTTGTGGTGTGTCCTGGCACAGGTGGCAGGTGTCGTCTATGGAGTTGTCTAGTCTGTGTTTATATGTCCGTAAGTTGGGGTGATGTCCACATCAGAATCGTGCTAAGTTAACTCGATCCGATCTGCTCAGGCTGATCTCTGACCTGTTAATGGGTGGCGGCTTCGCACCTAGGACCACACTCGGACCGAGTTGTGTCAGTGCTTTGTGGGTTAAGTGTGTGTGTATGTGTTTTCTGTACTGTGTGAATATCTGTGGGGCGTGGTATGGAATGGAGTATTTGGTTATAATATCTCTCTGGTGTTACCTTAATGGTGCGAGGTGTTGGTGCATGATTGTACATGTAGTGGCAAGGGTGTTGTGGGTTAGTTGTCGCTGCTGCTATGAATTGTGTTCCCCTCATGTCTAAATGTTCCCTAACTTTCAGTATTTTTGTTTCAGTGTGCAGGTGTTCTATTGGTGTTGTTTGAGTGCATCCTGTAATGATATGAAGTGCGTTGTTTTGTATTGTCTGTAAGGTGTTTATGTGTGTGTTTGAGATAATGGGTGCCCAGCATGGGCTAGCATAGTCCATAACTGAGCGAATATATTGGTTGTATATAAGTGATGTTGTTTCCTGCTGGTGTCCAAAGTTTGTGCCTGTTAGTACTCTAAGCGTGTTAAGTCTTGACGTACATTTGTTTCTAATGTCCTGAATGTGGTTTGCAAAAGATAATGATGTGTTGTATGTGACCCCAAGTATTTTGGTCCTGTGAGTGTGTGGAATGTTGATGTTGTTTAGTGTAAGCTGTGCAATTACCTGGTGTTCTTTTGTGTTGCTTGTAAGCAAGGTGATGGTTGATTTTGTGGGTGCTACTTTGAGTCTATTGTGTGTGAGCCAGTCTTGTATACTGTTTATGTATGTTTGTAAGTTATTTGTAGCGGTGTCGATGTTGTTGTGGGTGGATGTTAGAGTGATGTCATCTGCATATGATGATAAGGTAAGCTTGTTATCTATGGGTGTTGGAATGTCATGCATGTATAAGTTGAACAGTGTTGGTGAGAGAACAGAGCCTTGAGGGACCCCGTTCGGAAAAAGCTTGTTTTTCGATGACTTGCCATTAAATGTGAGATGTGAGTATCTTCCTGAAAGATAGTTGCTCAGCCACCTTTTGGTGTTATTGTGCATGTTTGTGTTGAGTATTTTGTTTATGAGAGGGAAGCGTGGGATAGCATCAAATGCTTTACTAATGTCTATTGTTGCTAATAGTGTACGTTGAGCTGGTCGTCTGGAGTTGATGCCATCCATGATGTGCTGCGTGAGGTTAGTGAGTAATGTCGTGGTTGAGTGGTGAGGTCTGAAGCCATGTTGAGAAAGCGATAGTGGAATGTGTGGGTTGGTGATTTGTAAGATTAGTCTTTCTGTTACTTTGGAAGGTGTGCATAGTAAAGTAATGGGTCTATAGGAAGCTGGTTCTGTTGGATTTTTGTTTGGTTTGAGTAGTGTAATAATTTTACCTTGTTTCCGTATGTTAGGAATAATACAGTGTTGGTATGAATATGTGCTGATATTTGTGAGAGCTAGTATTCCTTGTGGGCCCAAGTGTTTAAGGTGTATGTTAGATATGTTGTCTGGTCCAGTAGCTTTCGAATTCTTAATGTTTTTGATGATCTTGGTGGTCTGGTCTGTATTGAAGGGTGTAATGGTCTTGTCGAGTCTGTAGGGTTTCTTGTGTCTGGCTGTTTGTCTGTCTGCGTGTTTCTGGTTGTTGTCTCTGTTTAAGTGACTTATCTTTGCGTAGTGATTAACTAGAATGTTAGCTTGTTGTGTATATGTTGGGATATTATTTTGGCTGCGACAGATAGCCGCGTTTGAGGTGTGAATGCCGCTGTTAGAGTGGTTAATGCTGTTTATAGTCTTGTATAGCCTGGATGTATCTGTGGAGTGGTTTAGTGACGTTATGAATTCCCTGAATGTTTCTGTTTGTTTTTCTTTGAGTTTGTTGTTTATTTCTGTGTTGAGCTGTTGTATCTGCTGTTTTATGGTTCTGTGTGTGGTGTTTGTGTGTTATATTTGAGGTTGTTACGTTGCCTTATGAGGTGGGCTATTTCTCTAGTGTAATTTGGGTTGTATTTCCTAATGTTGCCCTTGGGTATGTATTTGTTTGACAATAGGTAGAAATAGGTAGTTGAATGAATAATTAATACAATTAATAAAAGATAAAGGTCAAGAAAGGACATGGACGTATGAATTGAACAACATGTAACTAATGACGTATAGTGTAAAGTTTTTTTATTATCATGTTAAAGAATTTACCACACATTGAATACTAAAGACATCCAAACTTGCGTTATGCGAGTTTGGTCCTTATGTAAAAATGAATATTTGAATATAAAGATTATATAAATATAAGAACGGTATGAATATAATGAATATAAGGATTTATATAAAGATTATATAAATACACGGATTAGGTAAACATGAGGATTTATAAAATATAAGAATTATATAGGAATTATTCATTGTTCATTTTTACATATATATATATATATATACGAAATTATACGATAGAAATAACTGGGATGATGGGAATATATAAACGATGCATGTGTGATTTAACAAATATATATATGTATACACTACGCCAAATGGCTGGTTACGCCTTCTAAGCCAGATTAAGCCAACTGGTTCATTAAGACTTCTAAGCTCACTGAGGCTGCCAAGAAGTTCAGAATGCAGTGCGATATGACAGCAAGAACATCTCTCCTCTCCTTTCTCTCTTAGGTTACCTTCCTGGGTTAGGGGACCCCTTTTGGTGGGAGGCCATTCTCCCGGACCAACCCTCTCTCCCCCCTTCATACAGCTTGGGGGCTAAAAACCCTCCCCCTTGCTTGCATTCCTCCTCCCCCATGGGTGCCAATCTTTTTTTTTGCAACATTTGATCAACATTGCATTGCAATTTGCAGTCTACCATTTTGCGATTATACTACTCACCAGGGATATCAGTGAAATGGGAGGAAAGCCAAAGGTGGTGGTGAACATTGAAATCTCCTAAAATGGAGATTTCAGCAAAGGGAGAGGGGGAAAGAATGTATTCCACTTTGAAAGCGAGGTATTCAAAGAATTTTGGATAGTCAGTAGAATTAGGAGAAAGGTAAACAGCGCAGATGTATTTAGTTTGAGATTGGCATGTAACCCGCAGCCAGAGGGTATAAAATTCGGAAGATTCGAGTTCGGGAATACGAGAACAAGTTAGGTCATTGCGTACATATACGCAACATCCATCTTTGGAGTGAAATTGAGTATAGAGAAAGTAAGTGGGTACAGAAAAGGGGTTGCTGTCAGTCGTCCCAGACACCTGAGTTTCAGCGAGGAAAAGAAGATGAGGTTTAGAGGAGGAGAGGTCGTGTTCAACAGATTGAAAATTTGAGAAAAGGTCACGAATGTTGCAGAAATTTATGAAAAGTGAATCAGACAGAGGTCTAGAATATCTCGATTGTGCGGTAGCAGATCCAGCTCCGCTGCCCGGGCAGGGGGGGGTGAGCCAGAAGTGGGGACATTTATGGTTCCCTCCCCAGGGGACTCCGAGGCTCTTGAAGTTGGTACCATGTTTTTTTTTTTAATTTTGAAAAGATTATGTAGTGTGTAAGATGCATGTGTATGTAGTGAGGAATAGGGAGAGAAGTTTGTATTTAAGAGCATGCTGGACTGCTCACAGGGTAGATGAGACACGGAAAATGATCAGCTAAAGAGGAGAGTGACAAGAAAAACGGGAGTTCCAGCATTCCCTATCTTCTGTCTAGCGTCCCGCCCCTGAATATACTGTATATATAATATATATATATATATATATATATATATATATATATATATATATATATATATATACCGTATATATATATATATATATATATATATATATATATAATATATATATATATAGTGTTTCTACCTCGTGGTATACAGACGTTTGTTTCCGCTCTGTGTTAATACAAAAATAAAATTGTATCCTATACAAGTGTGTGTATTGTGTGTCAGTGAATATGCGAAAATAATTTATTAAGTGAAAGCCGGTAGCATACAGCGTACGCAAAGAAAAAGAACATGAATTGAAAACAGTTCGAACGGAATAACAGCTTTCGCGAGATTTTTCCAAGAGGTCTATAAAAGAGGAAGAGGACAATAAACGAGACAGTTGAGATTTCGCAGACGAAATTCGAGAATCAGAAACAAAATAGACGAAAGAAAGAAAAAAAATGGCAAAAATACGAAACTATGTGTGAGTTGCTGGAAATCCAGAAAGTTGAATAGAGTTGGATAATGTTTAATGGAATGCTCCTCATACCAGCTCTATGATTGCAAAAATAAAGTAGACCAGACAATGGGCTTAAAATGCATTCTGTGCCGTATATTTAAACATTACGAATGCATAAACTTAGATAAAAAGGACAGGAAAATGCTGAATAGAATAAACAACAAAATCATAGGCTTTTATGGCTTTGTGTGCGCCAAGTGCATGAAAAACAATAGGAGAGTAGTACAAACGGGAATGGAGAATGTTGAAATAGAAGAATCAATTACAATAGGTTCACTGACAGAAAACTAGGAAACGTCAGAAAATGCCGACACAAATGAAAATGGGATTCAGTACACCGAAGGAAACGCACTACAGGGAGGTGCAGACGTAATCTTAGACGGAGAAGTACCCCTTGCACAAGATAATACACGATGAATACAAATGAAAACATACCAAAGATTAAAAAAAAACACTAAGTAGGGAAGAGGTGGTGGTAGAACAGAGGAGAGAAATTGAATCTCAGAGGACTCGTAAAGAATCTAAACGACGGACCATACGCGAATATTACAAAATAGGTTCGTGCAAATATGGCTCAAACTGCATGTATAGTCACAGTCACCCCAAAGAATGTTTCTACATGATGAGGACTGGAAGTTGCAGGTACGAAACAAATTGCCACTATTTCTACCCTTCTATGTGTAGACAGTTAATTAGAGAGTAAAAATGCCTAAATATGGAGTGCCCAAATTTTCACATTAAAGGTACTCAAAGAAAAGAATGAGAAAGAAGAGGTCATATCCTAAACAGAAGTAATAACAATGGCAATGAAGTACATTTTTAGAGGAAATGAGAATGATAAAAGCACAACTGTATCTTCTAATGAGAAAAGAGAGAACTTCGGAGATATATGCACCCCATCATTACATACATCACCCTCCTATTCAACACCACCAACCGTTAATACAACATTCACAATGGTATCAAGGACCGCAGCCCTAGTACTCCCAAATGCAGCGGCCCAACCAATAACACCAAACAAGAACCGACAACATCGACCAGGAAACGACCATTATCTAGAAAAACCGAGCACGAAGATCAGAAACCCTATAAATTTCTTATACACAAATATACAAGGCCTATATACTGACCACGCAGACTGCAAATTACAATACTTGCAAAATTTAGCTCTGGAAACTAGCATAGATACCATACTTACATACTTACATACTTACATAAATGCAAAAAAGCTGTGGAAACCGCATCGAGGATAATGGAATAGCAATACTGGACTACAACATATACAGAACAAATAGAGTTGTTAGACGAGGAGGAGAGTGTTACATCTACATGAAAAACACATACACATGTGAGTTAAAGTTAAGCAAATCAAACAACATACTCGAAATTATTATTTTAGAAGTAAAAGAACTGAACCTAACCGTTATGAAGGTCTACAGACCAGCAAACACCATAAAAAGTGAATTCCAATTCGCTACAAATGAAATAGAAAACATGTTAAAATTACTTGAAACCCCAGCACTAAATGTTTAGTTTGTGGGGATTCATATCCATTCATAACATGGAAGAAAATGACGAAGTTATATATATTGAGAAGTTTCATGATAACATTACAAAAGATGATAGAACTCAGGCAATAATACTACTAGATATTATGGAACATTATGCACTTAGCCAGGAAATCTGTGAAGCCACTAGAAAAGAGAACTTCTTGGATTTAATTTTGACAAATAACAATGAAATAATAATAAATAAAAGGTAATGCACAAATTCCTCTGACCATAACATAATCGATATGCAATTAAAGTTAGCACCCAGAGGTCCAAAATCGCATCCCAGAGAGTTAGAAGGAATATGTGAAGGTTTAAATATAAATTCAAAGAAAGGAGATTGGAAAAGCGTAAGTGACGATTTAAAGAAAGCAAATTGGGAAGTGCTACTTCACGAGAAGACTCCAGAAGAAATACTATGTACGGTATTATAGAGAATGAGACTAAATCTATATTGCTGAAACATGTTCCGAACAACCAAAAAAGAAAACATAATAAGGTCGAGAGAAAAATCTGGACACTATTCAGACAACAGAAACAAACCGTAAAAAAATCCCCACAGGTGCAGAACTGAAGCAAGGAGGCTCAAACTATAAAAAAACTATGCGAAATAGAAGTAAACCTAAAACAAACATTCATTCATAAGACAAACGAGGAGAAAAACAAGGTAGCAGAAAACATAAAAAATAACCCAAAATACTTCAACACGTTTGCAAAAGGAAAAATGCAGTGTGAAGAGAGTATTGGTCCGTTGACAGATGGGGCGACCGAATTCACAAATGACCCAGAAAAAAATGAGCGAACTGCTTAAGGAACAATTTAATTCTTTGTTTAGTACCCCTAAGTCCGAGAAGAAAGTAGAAAATCCAGATGAATTTTTCGACATTGATACAAATCAGCCAAGAACAAGTTCGGGTACGATAGGGGGATCAAAAACTTTATACACTGTTCCAATAATGAAAAGTTATATTGATTATTTTAATACAACAGCTAATTTGATAGGTACATAGAGTTGTTTACATGCAAGCTCTTATGAATTCTTGCGGTTAATTCAAGGGTACTGTTTGGTTGTTGGTAATACGTGCGCAATATTATTTCCGTATTACTGAAAATAAAAAATAAAAGTGTGAAAATAAAGATTTGAGAATTAGTATTTTTCATACCAACATTTTTATCCATAAAATTGAGAACAAATTCTTGTTGACGGATTAAAGAATAATTAACGAATAAAGAATAATTAATTAATAATTAATTAATTAATTAGTTAATTAATAATTTCTTTATACTTTTCATTCTCGTTAGAAATCATTTATAGTAAATTAAAATTTGTGACGCAGCTAATTTATGTAATACGCTTACTATTTCTGCATAGGTTCTATTGCATTTATATATACGTATGTTAGCGGCAATAAGCGAAATCCGGCATCAAACTTAATGCCTAGGCAATAAGCTGAAAGCTAAAAAATAATGCCTATTTATATATCTATAATAATAAATATAACCTAATATAACCTAACCTAACATAACCTAAAGAGTGAACTAACCATTGTAACTAATGCTATATGCATACTTAGCTTTCAGCTTATTGCCTAGATATTATCTTAATGCCTGATTTCGCTTATTGCCGCTAACATATATATTATTTAGAAAGGTTTTTCAGAAAACCGAGGAATTAAGTTTTAATTTATTTCATGGTCGTTGGGACGTTTTGAAAAACAAATGCCTTCAGAGAGAAACCAAAAGTCTCGAGACTTCCAAACATTCATTTCGAATGTCAAATTTTTCAACAAAAGTAGTTGCACAAAATGACAACGTAATTATACCTAACTACAACTAATCTGTATCTACAAAGACATCTGTCAGAACAGTGGTTTTCAACCTTGTTTCCACCGTGTATCTTTTTGAAAAGTCAAGGTGTTTTCGTGTACTCCCAATTTAGGGATTGTTTCCCGGGATCCCGGGATCCCGGTTGATTTTATGTGCGGGATATATCCCGGGATTTTTTTGTTCATCCCGGGATATCCCGGTGCTAATTACTTACATAATAATTAGTATATATAGTATAAATACCCTGTTTACACGATCATACATGTTGTATCATGAGCTTTTTCAGCTGCAGGACTGTTTATAACTAAACTTAGAACTCGGCTGAGTGATAAGAGTGTGAATTGTCTATGTTTTCTACGTTCGTATTATAAGTCAAATTAGTTCTTTTAAATGCGCTATGTTTTGCATTTTCATATGTTTAGTTGTTTTTGTGTTTTTACGAGCATGCTTATTCTTTACAAGGATATTATTCTTTACAAGTGTTGATTTTCTTACAAATAGCTGTCTTGTTGCACTCAACTGTCTTTTAAGCTAGTTATTTCACACTCATAGTTACCTAATGGAATATGTTTAAATAAATAAATGATGAAATCTTTATAATTTTTATATTAATTCCTTTTTAAAAGTATAAAAAATTTAAATACATATAAAATAAAAATCCCGGGAAATCCCGGGATCCCGGGACGAAGACAGATTTTATCCCGGAATCCCGGGATAAACAAAATGACTCAAAACGACAATCCCTAACTCCCATACAATATGTTACAGTCAATGTCTAAAATCAGGAAATTTGTAAATTGACTGAAATTTTAGGCAATTTGTTAAATGCTCGATTAACTTAATACCTAATTAAACCTAACCTAGCCATGAATTTTTAGGTAACATATAGGGAAATACAAGTGGGCATGCATATGCAGCATTACCAGAAAGGTTAGGTTAGGTTTTGTGTGCATAACCAATTTGACAAATTGCCTAAATTCATTCAATTTATAAATTGTCTAAGTACATATTCACTGTAACATACATACCGAGTTCAAACAGTCGATATATATATATATATATATATATATATATATATATATATATATATATACACACACACACACACATGTATAATGTATATATCACTATAGAAATGTTTCTAAAAAATGCATTTAGAGAAGAAAATAGATTTTTTCAGCTCACGTGTGCCCTTGAAAAATCTAATAGGTACCCACGGTTCAAATACCCTCTATTCGAAGAAGTTTCAAATACAATAAAAAAGAATAAAATTTGTAATGACCAACATTTTGAAAATTTATTCTCATCATTTGGTTTTGTCGCGTTAAAACGGATTCGAAATTACCTTTATCAACGTCTTCCCTTTAAAACAAACGGAATATAGACATATACATAATATATACACACACCTATACCAAATATATACACAGAATATATATACACATATATATGTATTTGGAAACTGTTAACGAAATAGATAATACAAAATTTAAAACTGCTTCGCTAAATCTAAGAAGACTAATAAAAACTATGGAAACTAAATCTAAGACTAGCGGATATTTAGACTCGGAGAATATGGAGGAAGAAAATTTCTAAATTCATTTTCAATACTTTTAATATAGATATACACTGTATCACTTTATACAGGGTGTCCCATAAATCCGGTCTCATAGGAAAATATATTTTAAATTAAATTTACAGAAGTTATATATTAGAACTAAAACAAATGTTCAAAATTGATGTCTTGTTTTGGACCTTTTTTTTTGTTGCAGGTAGAATAAACGTAATGGCTAATATGGAAGTGAGTTACGCTCTTCAGGAAAAGGCCTCCCTGCAACAATTCTACCTGAAACAAAAAAAAAGGTCCCAAAACAAGACATCAATTTGAACATTTGTTTTAGTTACAATATATAACTTTGGTAAATTTAATTTAAAATAAATTTTCCGATGAGACCGGACTTACGGAAAACCCTGCACATAGATAATAATGATAAACTTTATTGACAGAAGATAGATCTCATAAAGAAGTCCATGAAGGTAATAAAAGATACGATTAATTAAGCAATAACAAATTAAAAACTAAAAATTAATATATACAGTGTTGGTGTATATATATATAATATATATTATATATATATATATATATATGTATATAATAACTGTAGGTCCTAGTGGAGTGGCAAGCTTGACGTTCTTCAGAATAAACAATTCCGGCGGAAAGCAAAACCAAGGTAACCAAGGTATCATATATAATATATATATATATATATATATAAAACCTTTAACCTTTGGTTAGCTTCCGCCGAATGTTCATTCTGACGAAGGTCAAGCTTTCACTCCACCTTAGACCTACAGTTTAACGTGGAATCCGAACCACGCCCCATCAGCAGCCCAGCGTCTTAACCACTAGGCCACCTCGGGTACACATTTATCTACAAAACTTTCTTTATTGTGTGGAAGGATGAACAGCTGAGTTTTGCTGCGCGCCGGCTGCCGTCGGGTCCAACCCGGGCCACTACACCACCGAGGCGCATATGTATATATATATATATATATATATATATATATATATATATATATATATATACTGTGTGTGTGGTGTGTATATATATATATATATATATATATATATATATACCTTTCAATCTTCAACCTTTCAAAGGTTCCGTGCGATGATTCCTCATTTCCCGAAGGTCAACCTTGTATATATATATAATAAATATATATATATATATATAATATATTATATATATATATATATTATATATGCACAGTGCACACACGTACACACACACACACACACAAATATATATATATATATATATAATATATATATATATATATGCGCCTTGGTGGTGTAGTGGTTAGCATTGCTGACTACGAATCCATCGGCCCCGGGTTTGATTCCTAGTGACGGCAGGCGGCGCGCAGCAAAACCCAGCTGTTCATCCTTCCATACAATAAAAATTGGTTGGTAGATAACTGGGTACCTTGTGTAGTCTAGTGGTTAATACGCTGGCATGCTGATCGGGAGATCGCAAGATCGAGTCCGTGAAAGGACTTTGTAATTTTTGACCATCTGTGTTGGGTCGTGGTTCGGATTCCACGTTAAGCTGTAGGCCGAAGGTGGAACTTGACCTTCGTCAAAATGAACATTTCGGGCAGAAGCAAAAACCGAGGTGTGTATATAAGAGGCGTCACGAGTACGAGGGGCGAACTCGCCACATTGGCAATTTTGCGATTGTTCCACGAATGAATAGTTCACCCCTCCCCGCATTCACAGACAACTTGGTATAGCCAAATACCCGACTCGTACGCTCAAAATGTAGTTATTTTCAATAAGTGTATTTGTGCTATGTGTTCCTCGTACACAATAGTCATAAAATTTAAACGCGTCTATCTCAAAACTAGTTTGGCGAGTTCGCCCCTAGTACTCACGACGCCTCATACAATATAACCTTCGGTTTGCTCCCGCCCGAATTGTTCAATCTGACGAAGGTCAAGCTTTTCACTCCACCTTAGACCTACAGTTTAACGTGGAATCCGAGCCACGCCCCACAAGCAGCCCAGCGTCTTAACCACTAGGCCACCCAGGGTACCCATTTATCTACCAACCAATTTCTTTATTGTGAAGAAGGATGAACAGCTGGGTTTTGCTGCGCGCCGCCTGCCGTCACCGGGTCTCGATCCCGGGGCCGATGGATTCGTGGTTAGCGACGCTAACTACTACACCACCGAGGCGCATGTATACAGTATATATAGTAATTTTAAAAAATGGAGTTGGAAACTCGATTCAATGAAACGATAACTTTTTTATTTTCATTCGTTTTGAAAGGATTTTTTCTGCAATTCAAATAACACTTTATATATATATATATATATATAAGTTTTATTTTTTTTATTTCTTTTAAATTAAATTTACTTCAAACAAGAATATTTTTTAAATACAGTATCTTCTAGCTGAATCTAGCATACAGCAACTATGGATCAATGATTGGAAAAAAAATGCTTTGGAAAGACACTACGAGTATATATTCTCTTTATTAAAAAATTCACATACGATGCATTCAGTATTTCCATAAGCACCTCTTTCACACACACACACACACCACACACACACACACAGGCCCGGATTTAGCTATAGGCGAACTAGGCGATCGCCTAGGGCCTCGCGCCAAAGGGGGTCTCGCTCAAGCCGTTTTGCGCGTTCTGTTCAAGTGATATTAATGATTTAGAACTCTATGAAGAACTTAAAGTACTTTGCAGGTTTATACCTGAGAAAACAGATCTCGGAAATGCCCTTGTTTATATAGTGCAAAAAAACAACTAAGTGAGATTTATCCTAATGTTTATGTTGCACTTCGAATAGTATTAACCAGCCCAGTTACTGTTGCTTCGGCTGAAAGAAGTTTCTCGCGTCTCAAACTTATTAAAACATATTTGCGTTCCACCATGTCTCAAGCGAGATTGCAATCATTAGCTATGTTATCAATAGAAAACGATATAACAAATTCATTAGATTATTCTCAATTAATTGAAAAGTTTAGCTCGAAGAAAAGTAGAAAAGCATTGCTGTAATATTCAAGGAGCATCTGAACCAAATATTAAAGCATTAATATTTAGCCTGATAAGTCGATCGCTCACTATTATAAAAAATGAAATGTCAACATCTCTTATACATCACATATGAAAAACGTTTGTATACTATGGAAAGTCATTACCTATAATATTATATAAATCTTATGAATCAAGATTTGTATCGAAAATATAAGACAATGATTTCTATTATAATTTATACTTATTTGTATGGTTTACTTATATTTCTTATACAATTTCCATGCGTGATTATTTTGGTTTGGTTTAATTTTTAAGTGCTGGCATAGTTCTGTCTATGCGGGATTCTAATATTGCTGGTATAGTACCGATAATTAAGTCCATATTTTCATATATATAGGCCTAGGGCCTCGCAATTTCTAGATCTGCCTAGGGCCTTGCAACTTCTAGATCCGGCCCTACACACACACACACACACACACACACACACTCTTTGCATTTACTTGTATGATCTATACAGTATGTTTCTCTTGTCTATCTATATTCTAAACTCTTATATAAAATTTTATATAATGTCTGAGGGAACAAAAAATAACAAATATTTTCCCAAGTAATAGTCATTATAAACCTTGTTGTACATGACAAATGAGAATCTCTTCTCAAAGGCACAATGCATACCAATTACGAACATTATGAATACTTAATAGCGTAACTCATTTGCTTCAAGCGGGTAAAGGTGAATCTCCTTCAGAAATTTTATCATAAAATTTATACTAAAAATGCGATTTTTCTTAAAAAATATTTAATATTTTCAAAATATTAAGAGAGTATATATATATATATATATATATATATATATATATTATCTTAAAAGGAATTAGTGTTGTTTCTATTTACACAAGTCATTTACTTTAAATCTTATAAATTGTTTTAAAATAGCTAAGCAACATGACTGTGTAAGAGAAAAAGAAATTTATGAAACAGAAGAATGGCGAATTGAAGCCGAAGTGTCTTGCATCTTTCAGATACGGTAAACAAGAGAGATATTTGGGACCATTATGCCGAAAACAATTTACAGACATTGCCACAGTCTCCCTTATATGTAAACAGAAAATTGGAAGCGGATATTAATGACAATATTTGAACTAAACAAAATTCCAGTCTTTTAAACCAAGGAGCGTTGATTAGCCGATTTTTTTTTTTTGTATTCATGTTGGCTGAGAACCCCAAGAAAGAGGTTTAGGGATAACAATGTCAGCAGACGTTAAGCTGAGATTAGTTACATTACACACTATAAATTGCTATAGTAAGAAAATAATGAAAATCGGGTGGAAGGGCTTTTGAAGCCGAAGAATGAGCCTTGTGTTAAACTTATGGAAATTTTGCTTGTTCACCGTAATTAAGTATTTCTTAGTCCCCGTATTTACATATAAAATATTTCTAGAACCGACTAGAAAATTCTAGCTGTAGCGATAGCGTAAACGATGCAATTTCGTCTTACGAAAAATACTTGGAAAAATTTCTTTAAACTTGGAGAGCTAAAATAACGTTTAAAACATGTGGGAAACATGCATTTCCCAACCCACTAAAAAAAAAATAGGAAAGTGTACCTTTGAGGCCAAATTTCACTTCATCATGTTTGCAGATGAAACAACAGTCTCTTTCCTGTAAAGATATTAATACATAATACAATGAAAAACACATTCAAATGTTAATTTAACAAAGTTGTCTGACCTCCAGCAAATTTTTTTCTGAAACTCAGTAAAACTAATTTCACGACTGTAACAAATGAAATGTACAGTTTTGAAAAAACAGTTCGCCTTCTAAACACAAAATTTCTAAAATGCACAAAAAATTACTAATTAGTAATATTTTGTTTTCTTTTTATATTTTATTCCTTTTGGTGGCTATAATAAAATTTCAGGAACAAAATTTAGTCATAACTTATTAGTAATTTGTGATGCTTTTAGGAAATTTTATATTTAGAGGCGAATTTTTGTTAGAGCGATCGTCATAAATGAATGTAAAGTAACGGAATTTCTCGGAGTAATACAGGGTGGTCCAAAAGTCCCTATCTATTTTGCTGAAAAAATAGTATTTTAAGATAAAAGTGTAATAACATAATTAGATGTATATTTATCAAGCTTAGGTCTAAGATTCGACGTGAGCACCATCACTCTCTCTGCAAATCTCAAATCTGTCCACTGCATTGCGGAACACATTCTCAAGCATCTCTGGGGTTATTTTAGCGACTGCCGCGACAATGCGGGTTCGCAGATCCTGCAAGTCTGTAACTCTTGTTTTGTAAATCTCAGACTTTATAAAGCCCCACGCAAAGAAGTCTAATGGTGTTAAATCCGGAGATCATGCTGCCCAGGGCCTGTTTCTACCACGTCCAATCCAGCGATTTGGTAAGAGTTCATCAAGGTATGCCCGAACGGTGTTTGCATAGTGACATGAAGCTCCATCTTGTTGAAAGAAAACAGTGTCGTGAATGGCATCTGAACGAAGCTGGGGTTCAAGAAACTGCCGAAGCATGTCAATATAAATTGGCCCTGTTACCAGTAGCTTCTGCAAAGAAAAAAGGTCCGTAAATCTTCGATCTTGTCATACCCAACCAGACATTAACTTTAGGAGAATCTCTCTCCCATTCGCAGAACTCGGTTTACCACTAGCCCGAATATGGCAATTATGTCAATTAATCTTTCCGCAAGTGTGGAACGTCGCCTCATCGCTGAAGAGAACGTGGCTTAATAAATTTTCGGTATGAATTTTTCCAATCAATTCTGTGCACGTGACAGCTTGTCTTGGATAATTCTCTTCGTGTAACTCATGTAGCACTTGAATATGGTAACTTTTCTTTTTTAATGTTGACTTTAAAATCCTTAGAACAGTTTTTTTTGGTATGCTCAGTCTACGTGATGCTGTGCGAGTTGACATTCTAGGATTTGTTTCAAAGGCATCTCTTACCAATTCGACATTTTCTTGAGAGGTACCTGGATGTCAAAGTCTTGCTTCATCATGAACAGATCCTGTTCTTTTAAATTTATTGACCAGCTCGCGAATTGTTTTGTTTGTAAGTCCTGGTTTGTGAAATCTTCTTTCGAATTTTTCTCGAATTTTTTGGCACTTCTTCCTTCGGATATGTAGTGTTATTACCATCACACGTTCTTGTACATCCATCATCATCTATGGCGTGTAGAAAATAAAACAGAAATATCATTATTTCAGCAAAATAGATAGGGGCTTTTGAACCACCCTGTACTTGACAAGAACTTACACTGGAAGAATCCATAAATTCTCTCTAAAAAGATTTTTTTGAGTGTTCTAATAATGTTCAAATTTATGCATACAGATATAACCATATTGTATTAACTCTGCCTTAAACTGTTGTTATTCCTTATATAATGTACTGCCTAAGGGCCAAATTGTGGTTAAAGACATTTAAATATTCCAAAATTTATATGTTCCATGTTGAAATTATTGAAATATTAGTAGAACACCTGCACCAAATATATTAATTTATCAGGATTTTAACATTGGTAGACGAGACCGACCCAGCAGACCCTCTGAACGACGAGTTGACTCAAATGGAACCTCTGACAAACAAGTCTATTCAATCAGTGGCGAATGAGTCTGTTTGTATAAAGATATCCGAACACGAGTCTGTCTGAGGAGAATTATTAGGAAACGGGGCTCTGCAAGAATGGCTCAACTTGCCGTAAGCACCGTAAAGGTCGTCCAGTTTAAGGCGAAGTATATTAGATATAATTCTGACGAACTTAAAGCTGTACCCTATGAGAAACCACCTTAACTCTGCTTGTGAAGTTATTTGAGTCCGGCTCAATTTGCGAAATAAGTTTCTGCAAGTGATACTGAGAACCTCACCAGTCTGCTGATTTGGATCTCGAGCTTTATAATGTTCTGGGTCAAACGACAGAGGAAAAACTGCCGTTAATTATGGGGGACTTTAATTGTGGTAGGAGAGATTGGGAACCTAAATTCTCAGGTTCGTAGACGATCATTTACTGACCCAGTGGGTGTGGAACCCACAAGAGGGAAAAACATATTGGACTTTAGATTTGATATTAACTACCGAAGGCAATCTAATATCTGCTCTAGCTGTCTGCGAGCCCTAAGGTAAAAGCGATCATAACCTAATCGGTTTTAATGTTAAGACCCCTGCATCTAAATTTTTTTTAAATATTCAACACTCAGACTTTCGGAGGGCTGATTTCGATGACCTAAAAGGAAGCTTAATTGATTTAATGTCACTCCCGTAGCCAGGACTTCCCTAGGTTGCGGGGAGGGAGGATCGAAATTGTAGAAAGGCAGACCTTTGGGTGCAACGACCTAGTCACTGCGGAGGGGGTTTAGAGTGGTTAAGTTTAGAGTAGTTTAGAGTAGTTTGTGAAGTTAAAAAAAAAATGCAAAAAAATGCAAGTGTTTACTTACTGAATGATGTTATACAGGGTGTTTCTAAAGTAACCATCTATTTTGGTGAAATAGGGGGATTTTAAAAAATTGTTATATTGGCATAATGGTATGTGCATTGTTATACAAAATTCATGTATTTATAATATTTCAATTGCTTTACACGATTTTTTGTTAATTATTTTATTTTATTTTCAGATCCATATCATTGATGATGAATGTGCAAGAACGGGTTTATGTAGTAACATGCAGGATAAAAGGCATGAAGTGCAATGAAATTAGAGAAAAGTTTGAGAGAAGGTTTCGTAAAACAGGCCCTAGAGACCAGGCTATTCGCGAATTAGTAAACAAATTTATGAGGACTGGATCTGTGCATGACGAGCGTAGATCTGGACGGCCAAGAAGATCTCACGAAAGAATCGAATCTGTTCAAGAAGCATTCGAAGAGGATCCACAATTATCGATTCGGAGGGCATCCCACAGATTAGAAATTCCAAAAACAACGGTTTACAGAATTCTACGTTATGATTTAAAGAAAAAGCCATACCACATTCAAGTGTTCCACAACTTACAAGAAGAAGATTATCCACGAAGAGCAACAATGTGTGCCGAGCTTACAAATATATATATATTTTCATGTTTTAAAGGTTTTTTTTTTATAATTCATATTATTTCGCAAAATAGATGGTTACTTTAGAAACACCCTGTATATTACAATATCACGTCATAAGTTATAACTATGGTTACAAAAGCGGACCTTCCCCCCCCCCTTGGCTACGGTCCTGAATGTCAGTGAACAACAGCAACACAGATCATATTTGTTGTTCATTTAAAGATGGGCTCATGGAAAGACAGCGGACATTTGTTCCTCTCAAACATCGGCCAAATATCTCCTCTTGCGACCCCAAATGGTTTAACAATGATATTAGCTCTGCATAAAAAAGAGAAAGAAAGAGTACCAACAATAGAAAGGGACCTCTGATTATAAGTATAAAAGAAACTTTATAATCCTCCGGCGGCGTGTTAAAACTCAGATTAGAAAAGCGAAACGTACAAAAGAACTTCGAGTTGATTCTGTCTGCAAATCAAAGCCTAAAGAACTTTTTAGTCATCTTTTAGCCAATTAAAATAGTGTAGGTCCTATCAAACATAAGACGGGGAAATTAAAATATAACAGTACTGATATAGCAATCATAATGAACAATTTTTTCTTGTTAGTTTTTATCAGGATTGAAGTTGATGATGCAAATTTATATAGTATTCTCTATTCTCGCGATGAAATGCTGCTAACCTTATGCAAAATGAGCACCTTTTAATGCCCTGGGGCAAGATAAATTCGCGCCTCGAGGCCTTAAAGAGGTGAAGGATGTCATCGCTGACTTTCTTGTCTACATTTAACAACTCTCTTGTATGTCCTAGTCCCATGGACTGGAAGCTGGTCAATGCGACTCCTCTCTTCAAAAAAGAAGCCAAGGAGTTACCTGGCAACTATAGGCCTTAGCTACATATGTTGTAAGGAAGCTGTTGGAGTCAATAATTACTGCAACAATGGTAGATGATTTGGAATTGCAAAACCTATTAACTGATTCCTAGTATGGTTTCCGTAAACATAGGTTCTGCCTAACCTACTGGAATTCTTCCACATGTTTTCTGAATACGATTGCTGCAAGGCAGTAGACGTAGTATATTTGAACTTCAAAAAAGCCTTTGGCAAAATGTCAAATAAACGACTTATGACAAAGGTAAGGGCCCTTTTTATAACTGGTGCCGTGGCTTCTTGGATCGAACAGTGGCTTAGCGACAGGGAACAAAGGGTGGTAATAAACGGTGAGGCCTCAGGGTGGACATCAGTAACAAGTAGCCTCCCACAGGGGGCGGTACTCGGGCTGCTTTTATTCATTATTTACATACACGATATAGTCATTGATATTTCAAGCACCATTTCAAAATTCGCTGACGACACTATGTTAAGTTCCTGTGTGGGCACTGCGGAAAGTGTCCTGAAAATCCAAAGTGATTTAGATTGTCTCGCGGATTGGTCGACCACTTGGTAAATGCCTTTCAACTTGGACAAGTGCAAGTTAATGCACACTGGATCCCGAAACCGATGTGCAAACTATTCACTGCACAGATAGGAACTTGCAACGACCGACTTGGAAAAGGAGTTAGGGGTTTTTACAAGCAGTGGTCTCAAGTTTTCCAAACACTGCGTCGAAGTTGAAAAGAAATGTAATAAAGTACTAGGTTATATTAAGAGGCAGTTCTCGTACCGAAGCAAAGATGTTATATTCTCTCCCTACATGCTTTACAATTCTGGTCCCCATCTTCGAGAAAATACATACAAAAGTTTGGAAATGTTGAAGCCAGAACGACGAAACTAATCCCGGCCGTCTGTCACAAATCATACGATCGTAGACTCGGTGATCTTAATTTATATTCCTTAGAAAAGCGTCGGCTCAGAGCCGAACTCACAGAAGTTTTCAAACTTCTGAATAGGATCAACAACGTCGACTAACCTAATTTTCTTGACGCTAAACACGAACCCGACTCAAAGCAACGGTTGTAAACTTGAACCGAAACGATACAATACGAATATCTGCGATAACTCCTTCACGTATAAGATTGTCAGTTATTGGAATGGACTTCCTCTTGAAGTCGTTTCCAACTCCTGCATCAATACGTTCAAGAACAATCGTGGCCTAGTGTTAGACGAGCTCCTTGAGTATATCGATGCTGAAATGTGTAAATGATGAACATGCGTGTATTTCCAATTCCCTATCGTTCTATAGAATTTCTCGTCAGGTTTCTTTCCTGTAAATTGCTGAGTGTTTTCTTCTTTCTTATCTCCAAACCTGTCCACCGTGAGCGGGGATGATGAGTAAGAGGGGAGAGCCTTCTTGCTTTTCTATCCTAATTCTTCTCTCTGTGAGTAGTCTGCATCTGAACGAAAGCTACAGGTAGCACCTCGAGTTATACAGCTGTTGTAGTTCCCTCATTTCGTTGTTCCCTCATTTCGTTGTTCCCTCATTTCCTCTCTCTCTCTCTCTCTCTCTCTCTCTCTCTCTCTCTCTCTCTCTCTCTCTCTCTCTCTCTCTCTCTCTCTCTATATTATATAATATATATATATATATATATATATATATTATATATATAGGGTGAACCAAATGTAGGTGGACAGTAAATGATAACGTTTATTTTGAGAATACATATTTAATTTTTTTGTATACTATAATACAAAATAAAATTTAAATAAATTTAGTTATAATATTTAATATAATAAAACACAAACACCATAGTTATAATGAACACCATAGTTATAATATAATATAACACAAACCGTATTCAACCTACTGTCCACCTACTTTTGGTTCACCGTGTATATATATACACAAAGAGTGTATTTATTAAAGTAATATCAAAACCCTAAATAAACATTATTACTTCTTTCGATGGTTTAATAAAAGTTTTTTGGTACTTTTTAATAAATTTTTTTTAATTCCCTTGAAGATAACAATTGCGCATTCTATTCTTCCTTTTCCTTTTTTAAGGTTCTTTCGTACGAATACTGAAGCAGATGTTACGTCTATATAAAATATAACCTATTTTATCTTACGTGATGAAGAGAGATTTTTCTCTAAGTGAAAAGATTCTCACAGGTAATCAGATAATCACAAAATAATATATATATATATATATATATATAATATATATATGTTAACCCCTCCGTCTATGGCCTGGGTTGGTTCGAAGTCGACGGGGGTTCTGGTTAGGAGGCAGCAACGGATCTGTTACTTGCGGTAGTTTCTTCTATACTACTCTCCGAGTTCTTCTTTAGTGCCTCGGAGGATTCTGAGAGGCTTATTAAATTCTCTGAGGGTTCCCCCCGATTCTTCTTGTAACGTATCGGGAGATTTTAATGACTAAGTTCTCTGAAGAGAGCACGGCTCGAAGGAGAAGATAAAGACTTTTTCTTACTGTAATTTACTGCTAAAATGTTACAGGTAATGCTCAGCCTCGTAGTTTGAATCAGAATAAACATGGAAAACATTATCGGGGTTTATATACCCCGATTCTACTAACATCATCATTATTAAATGTTGAAGAGGCTGCATTATTTTTGCACAATATTTGAAAATAAAGTAAATCTTTTAGCTGTGGTAATGTTTAAACGAATAAACAAGATATTTGAAGATGAAGCCATATTTTTATCTTAAACCCCGGATTTTCAGATCTGATGTTATCATGATCTGCCAAGTTAACTAAAAGTGGAAGATGAACTATGCATCTTTACACTATAATATGCATATGAGTAAAAATTAAAGGTTTAAGATTTACAATTAAATGCTTAGGCAAGACATGACTTCATCTTTTATAACGAAGAGAGAATGTATACAATTTATGAACATTGGAAAAAGTTTCCCAGGATTCATTAAGCTAAATCTAAAAATGATTAAGAAATTTTAAAAAGAGCAAGTCACCAATTATTTGGAAAAATAGAAAGCACATCAAAATTTATCTCAACGGAAAAATAATACTAAAAAAAATAATAACAAGATCGCCGAGTATACATTCCTAAATGGCGACATAATGTCGGGTCGTACATTGAGTACAATCCCAAGTACATCACTGAGTACGTCGTAATTTTGGTTTATTACAATTACGATTACCAATTAATTCACATTCGCTTATTATCGTTAATTATAGTTTTATTAAAGTACATTAATTACATTGTAAATTATTATCATTAATTACAGTTTCATTAAAGTACATTAATTTTATTATATTAAAGTGTTACAGTTAATTACAATTAAACAGTTAACTATAGCTTTGTTTTGTTTTTACAGTGTTTCATATTTATAGACAATTAAGATGTTAGAAATATAACACAAAGTACATGGGCACATACAATATATATATATATGTGTGTGTGTATATATATATATATATATATATATATATATATATATATATATATATACACACACATATATATATATATACACATATACACACACATATATATATATATATATAAGTCATAACATAACAAGCATAATAATGTTTTATAAATTCGAATCAGAGCGAGAGGAGATTTTACGTTTTCAGATGTCAATTTGTGCTGTGATCACCGAATTGCGTACACTTGCATAAACATTTTCGAGTTTATTGCGAGAGGTGAACGCACTTAAAAGAAAAAGTAAAAAGAGTACATGTGGACGTATTTACATGTACGTAACTTTGTACGTAAGCATGATCATCACGGGACATGTACGAATACACAAAGTATTGTACACATATCGGTACGTAACACAATAGGTTGTGTGCGTAATATAGACACGAGTAAACATGGAGTGATAGGTTGATAGGGCATCAGTAGACAATAGGTAGGAGAATGAATAAGTAATAAAATTAATAAAGGATAACGGTCAAGATAAGATATGGACGTATGGATGAATATGGTCGAATAATAATATTTATACTACATAACACCAGACTGGACACAACATATAAATAATGACTTAAAGAGAATGAAGTTCTTATTATTATTAAAGAATTTACCACACATTGAATACGGAAGATGTCCACATACTAAACACGTGATTCAGTGTTCAAGGTATGGAAAACGTGAAGGAAATTAAGTTACTTTTATGACGTCATAGTTATTTACTTTGTACATACCGTATAAGTCATTATTGGGAGAAATTAAAGGAGACGAATTAGAGAGACACAGTTAAGGGACATTCGCTTTCCACAGCTAACTTCTAATGGCACAAACATGAATACTGCTCAACCATAGAAATGGTAGGTCGCATGGTTGTGACACTGAAAAAAAAATGGAAAGCAAAAAATCGAAATTCTATCCAAACTCGCTCAGGCGATTTTGGTTTCTCATGTAAAAATGAACATTCAAACATAAAAACCATACAAACATAAGTACTGTATGAAGACAATGAATATAAGGATCCATATAAGGATTATATAGGAATTATTCATTGTTCACTTTTACACACACACACACACACACACACATATATATATATGAAAATGAAAATGAAAAGGTTTATTGGCAGACTATAGGCCATATGACAAATATTATTAATACAATGACAGTTCATATACTAAGGATAGAAATATATACAATTGATTAAAAATAATACTGTAATGTCGAAGTTAAGTGGAGCTACAGACAGACGTTTTCATACCAAGAAGTCCATAGCTTAGAGGATAAATGGCAGGACTCATGGATAGCTTGGATGATCGGGTTGGCTGATTTTTAATTCTTTGCATTAGACTGTGTTGAGCACGTCTTGTTACCTTCGGGAAGCTCGGGACATTGCGGGTAGCAAACATTTGCGAAGCTGAGCATCTCGGAGGTAATCTCTTGTACTTCCTCAATTACGTCAATATTCATTTTAAACCTTATATCAGCTGGCTGATTACAGCTTTTAGGATGAAATTGCATAACCTTAGTTTTTGTAACATTAAAAAGAGTATCATGTTTCTGCGAATACACTTCGCAGACTTTTAGTAGCCGATCCAGACCTTTAACAGAGGGACTTATTAACACCATGTCAACGGCATAAACTAAGTTATTTATCCTTGTGTTATCCATACAACATCCCACTGTTGCCTCATTAAGTGAAACAATTAATCCGTCGATATACACATTAAACAGCAAAGGGAGAGCAAGGAGGCTTGTCTCACCCCGCAAGAGGAGCCAAAACACTCGGATAGTACATTGCCCCACCTACCAGTGAAAGATTAGTGGGAATACCAAAATTTCAATAAATTTAATATGTACATGGGAACCTTCCTGTCTTCTAGTTTTGCAAATAAAATATTGTGGTGTGTATATATATATATATATATATTATATATATATATTGTGTGTGTGTGTGTGTGTGTGTGTGTGTGTGTGTGTGCGTATATATTACAAGTATTGCAAACGCGACATCATAAACTGATAACAGAAAACCAGCCTTGAAACCATGAGTCATTCATTGGTTAATTACTTGTGGAGTTGAAGTATTCTGTGGAAGTAAAGATCAGTTTGCGGATTTCTTAACTTTAGTTCTTTCTCCTTCCGTCTTTCAGATTGTTCAGCGAGCGAGACGACGTAGAATTAATTTTATCGTCTTCTGAACAACTGATCAACCAGTGATCATACGAGATTTTAAAATCTAAACGAAAGTCATTCCCACGCATTTCAGTGGAAGTCAGACAAGTTTAAAGGATGGATGAGTATAAACTGTAAGAGAGTAAAGTTGTCTTTTCTTCTCAACATCCGAAAAGAGCTTTAATAAGTATAAATGGCAACATGTAGTTTACAAACTTACCACACAACATCAATAAAAAAAACAAGGCAAAAAAATTTTTTAAAGTTAAATTTTGCACTTTGCTATTTAAAAGTGGTATTTAAAAATTGAATACAGTAAGGTACTAAATTACTACTGACAGAAATTCATTAGGATGTGTTCCTCATATGAGCAGTTCCAGCGTTATTATATAAAAAGGGGGTTAAAGATGACCACCTTTTTAATATAAGGGATCGTTAAAGAATAAATTTCTTTCTTTTAAATATTAAACTAAAGTTAAATGAAGAGGAGAAGGCGAACTGTGTCCAATAAACCTCTTAACATCTCCGCCTCCTTCAAAACATTAATTCCATCTCTCAGAATTAATACGCTTTTAAACAATAACATCTCATCTTTATATTATATATATATATTAATATATATATATATATATATATATAGGGTGTCCCAGAAGTCTGGACTCAGGGAAAATAGACATTACTGTATATTTTTAAAGTGAAACAAACACCTTTCTAATGTCAGTTTTACATATTTCAAGAAAGAAAATACCCTGATGGCCCAGTATACCAATCAAGAGAAGGTGGAACTGGTATTGCTACGTGTTTCCAGAAAAAGCCAGAGGAAGGCATGTTCGTGAAATAACTGATATGCCTCCTTCTGAATTATCCCGGAAACATGTAGTAATATCAGTTCCACCTTCTCTTGATTGGTATACTGAACCATCAGGGTATTTTCTTTCCTGAAATATGTGAAACTGACATCAGAAATGGGTTTGTTTTACTTTAAAAATATAATGTCTATTTTCACTATGAGGCCAGACTTTTGGGACACCATGTGTGTGTGTGTGTGTGTGTGTGTGTGTGAACAGTTGTTAATTTCTTCTTAGGAAAATGGGGCTTACAGATGAAATGATGGACCAATACGAAGCAAACATTCGTATTTATTTTTCTATTTCAGACGTTTCGACAAATTATTTTTTCCATCATCAGTGATTCTACAAATAAAATTTATTTTAAATTAAGTAATAAAATACATTAATACACAAAGTCTTTAAATTTAAAAGACATTAAAACAAATAAAAAATAAAATTATAATATCGAAGTACATAAAAAATTACTTAAAGTGCTAAAATCATAACAATAACGTCAACCTCCATATTTAGCAGAAAATTGAGACTGAACTCTATGTGGATATTAACTCTAGTGTACGGTCGGTTGTTTTGTGAGAATTGTTAGTTGGTTAGAAGAGGTGTAATTTATAAGATGAGCTATTGTTAATAGCTGGGTTATTTTTGTGAATGTATGATATAAAGATTCCAAAATTCTCAATTCTGTGAGGTTATTGGTTCTTGTTAATATTTCAGATTGAGTTTTATGAAGGGGATGGTTATTATCTTTACTATGATTTCTAACTGGTGATTGTAGTGGATTACTAAAGGTACGATTAGTACGGATTGATAAGCCCAAATGTTGGGAAAGGCGTACTTCCAAGAGAAGATGAGTACTGTCGATATACGCAGCTTTACAGCTGTCGCACGTATATTGGTAAACATTACCGTATATTGGTAAACAACATATATATATATATATATATATATATATATATATATATATATATATATATATATCAGAGATAGGAAATCGGATCGGATTCGAATCGATAATCGGAATTAATCGATATTTTTTGAGAAATCTGAATCGAAAAAAATTCGAATCGAAAAACGGGCGCGGATCTGAATCGAAATTTGATCCGAATCGAAAAGAAACGATGAATCCGAATTCGAATTCAAATCGATAAAAAATATGGATCCGGTTTTGAAAATTTGGTTATAACTTATAAATAACTTATAAGGCTTATTAACGTTTCCGGTTTCACCACAGGTAAAGACTGACCTTTCCGAGAATCTGTTTGCTCGGACAAAAATCATACTAATCCTATACTCCATCCATTAAGGTGCTAATCCTAATCCTTAAATTTTGGTATTGTCCGAGAGTGACAATTTCACACGCTCCTCAAAGAAATAACCTTTTGCCTTCGAACATTGAAAATACCTTAGTTGTCAGGGCTAATTTTAATTTGTAAATTTGTATCTATACAGTGGATATATTTCTTAAAGTATTATTATCATATTTTAATTTTTATGTATGCGATAATTAATATTTCTTGTATATATGAGCCTTAATTGTTTAATAAATTAGCTTATATGAATGATTTTTTTTTGCACCTTATTAAGAGTAAATCTAAAGTTATTACTTAGATCGTTAATAGACTGAGAATTATCTGTATTATTTATTAAAAATGAAACTTAATAATAGCCACCCCTTGACTAAAACAACGATGATAGGTATAATTTTATTAAATGAACTTATAAAAATCAAGAAAAATTAGGCCTGGATCCGAATCGAATTCGAATCGGATCGAAATCGAAAAAGAAATAATCCGAATCGGAAAAAAATTCGAATCGATAAAAACCGAAAAATTTGAATCCGAATTCGAATCTATATTTCTAATTGCGTGAAAATCGGATTCGAATTTGAATCGAAAAAGATTTCGATTTCCCATCCCTGATATATATATATATATATATATATAATAATATATTATATATATATATTAAAAACTTGGTTGAATGGTTTGTTCTTAGGGAAGCGTAGCTTAGCGAGGAATAGGAGGACGAAAAGATGGTACATGTTTATTAACAGACGTTTCGGAAAAATTCAATTTCCATCATCAGTGCTAAAAAGTTTAAAAACAAATAGAAATAAATAAGTATAATAAATAAAAACGAACAATAAATTAAAATGGCGCAACAATTAGCGAGAATTAATAGTAAGTTACAATATATTAAATTAAAAGATTAAAAATTAAATGATATAAAGTATAAAAGTATGGACAATAAGTAAAATATAAAACGGTTTAGGTATATATATATACCTATTTATTAAATACCTATTTATTAATACCTATTTATTAAATACCTATTTATTAATACCTATTTATTAAATACCTATTTATTAATACCTATTTATTAAATACCTATTTATTAAATGATATAAAGTATAAAAGTATGGACAATAAGTAAAATATAAAACGGTTTAGGTATATATATATATATATATGCGAGAATCTAAATTTATATTTTAAAATGAAAATGAAACTATTAATTACGTTCATGTTAATATAGAAAAACTCAAAAATAAGAGAAAAAGAAGACAAGTTATAACTATTCAGACGTCGAAAATCCGTGAACAACATTGTTCCCACAACACCAGTTATTTGTTAAGCATGAATTGCGAATGCACTTTCATCAAAGGTTCTTTCAAAACTGAAGCTTTGGTTAATGAAGGATAATAAAAGCTGGCTCCACTAAAATACCCGAAGGAGAATCATCCAGTAAAAAGAATTATGATGAAATAGGGAAAAGCTGGGCAGAACGGGTGATACAAAGGCGTAAATTAAAGTTCAGCCCTTGAAAAATGGTCTGACAAGGAAAAAAAATAGACGCCAATCCCTCTTTTCACTCAAATGGTTCCTTTCAAAGCTAATCACTGCTCAAAACCAAAGCTACTAAAACAAAACAATTTACTCCATATTTAAATGTAGGTATATATATATATATATATGCACTAAAATCACAAAATAACGTGACCTTATTAATCAGCAAACAACCACAGGGAAAAGGAGACACAAAGTCCGAGCGCTTTCGTGATATATTCACATTATCAAGGAGGATAATGTGAATATATCACGAAAGCGCTCGGACTTTGTGTTTCCTTTTCCCTGTGGTTGTTTGCTGAGATATATATATATATATATATATATATATATATATATATATACAGGGTGTCCCTAAAAAACTATATACTCTTTATAGCATCATATATTTTATAATTTAAAAAAAAAAACAATATATTGTTATAACAATTGCCAGTGAAAGGTAAATTAGTAATCTAAGTGATCAAAATGTTGTAGAAAGTTGTTTGCATATAAAAATTAACTACGCCAAGTGCTCAAAATGTTCTCCGGCGGTATGAATGCACTTTCAATACAACAAAATCGTGTGGTCTGATGAAGCTACCTTTAAGCTGAATGGCACAGTAAATCGACACAACTGCAGGTACTGGTCACTTGATAATCCACACGTTTATGTGGATAAACATGTTAATTTACCAGGATTAACAGCATGGTGTGGTTTATCATCCAGGGGTTTGGTTGGACCATTTTTCTTTAATGGGACAGTTACCGGTGCCGCATATCTCGACATGCTGCGGACAGAAATTATACCTGCAGTTTGGAAGTTGTTTGGAAACGACGACTTTTACTTTCAACAAGATGGAGCCCCCCCTCATTATCATTGTGATGTCAGAAGGTACCTCGATGAAACGTTGCCTAACCGTTGGATAGGACGAAGAGGAAGCGTTGAGTATCCTTCACGTTCACCGGACTTGACTCCACTTGATTTTTACTTGTGGGGCTACCTGAAGGATGCAGTTTATGGTACAAGACCTGCAACACTCGAACACCTTAAGGATGCAATTAGGGAAAAGTGCGGGACCATCACAGCATCCACATTAGTCCATGTCTGCGAATCAGTTAGTCGACGCATTCAAAAGTGCATTCATGCCGCCGGAGAACATTTTCAGCACTTGGCGTAGTTAATTAAATTTTATATGCAAACAACTCGCTATAACATTTTGATCACTTAGATTACTAATTTACCTTTCATTGGCAATTGCTATAACAATATATTGTTTGGGTTTTTTTTAAATTTAAAATATATGATGCTATAAAGAGTATATAGTTTTTTTGGGACACCCTATATATATATATATATATATATATATAATACAACCATTCTGAGTTCATTCCCATATATATATATATATATATATATATATATATATATATATATATATAAGTGATGAGACCTTGCATCACTTGTTATTTTTACGTGTTTAATTGTGAAATTCACCCTATACATACATACATACACACACACACACACAACACATATATATATATATATATATATATATATACTCGTATATTTATAACCTCAAGTTTTTGGTCAAGGACAATATTTAATAGTTCAGTTTAAATCTTAAACTTCGAGCGTTAATATAAAATACATTTATAAAATTTTGAGTACTGCAGTAGAATCTCGAGGTTCTTTGTGGAGGCAAGCGCTCAATGTAAGAAGAAATTTATGTTAGGCTGATAGCTTGTATAGGAGTTTTTCTGTTTTTTCCTGAAAAGCCATCGCAGAGCTATGTAATAGCCTACCAAGACGAACTGCTCTCACGCCATTCAGGTGAATACCAGTATTATGGGTGTATCGAAGTAGAGTGGGGAAAGAGGAGCGATGGGCAAAGACGAAAATTTTTGTAGAATAATTATGGCAAATACAGAAATTTTTGGTAAAGGGCGGAACGTCTGGGATGACTGACAACAACTCCTTTTCTGTACCCTCCTACTTTCTCCATACTCAATTTCATTCAAAATGTTGGTGTTGCCAGAGCTGTGCCTAGCGGCACTAATTAGCGACGCTAATGAATTATTAGCGCATCCATTAGCGGCGCTATTTTTCAAAATGGTTAGCGGAACAGATAGCGCCGCTACATTTTTAGTAATGTTAGGCGCAAAGCGCTAATATAAATTAAAATGAATAGGGCCTTAGAATGGTATTCTCTATATTACGTTGCTTTTTGTGTATAATGCTGAACGCAGAATGTATAATAATAAACAGTTTCCTGAACTGAGTATGTAAAGGAGGACAATGTCTTTCCAATAAATAAGTTTAATTATAAATATCAAATTATGCAATTTTCTTGAATACCCAATAATCATTTTAAAGATATAATTTGGTTCCCATTTGACACTACAAAAGATAATAACAAATAGGAACACATATAAATATTTACAAATGCATTATTATTATTAAAAAATAGTACTTAGCTATACATTTTATAAAAATTAGCGCCAAAATTAGCGTTAGTGTTAACGGCGCTAATTTTAAAAACTGTTAGCGTTAGCGGCGGTAGAATTTCTTTGCATTAGCGTTAGCGGCGCTATATTTATCAGTTAGCGCGCACAGCTCTGGGTGTTGCGTATATGTACAAAATGACCTAACTTGTTCTCGTATTCCCGAGCTTGAATCCTCCGAATTCTATACCCTCCGGTTACGGGTTACATGCCAATCTTAAACTAAATACATCTGCACGGTCTACCTTTCTCCTAATTCTACTGACTATCCAAAATTCTTTGACTACCTCACTTCCAAAGTAGAATACATTCCATCACACTCTCCTTTTCGCTGAAATCTCCAATTTTGGTGATTTCAATGTTCACCACCACTACCACCACCACTGGATCTCCTTCCATTTCATTAACATCCCTGTTGAACTAGCTAACAACTTTTCCATCCTGAATGACCTAGAGCAGATTGTATAGCTATAGCACCTTACTCGTGTCCCTGATCGCCTTGGAGATAGGCCCAACATTCTAGATTTATTTCTTACTTCTCATCCTTCTTCTTGCTCTGTCAAACTTTCCTCTGACCACAAACTTATATGTATCCTGTCCTATCGCTCCAATTCGGCCTTTGGATCCTCCCAAAGGAAACATCTTTGGCACTTTGGCGCCGCTGATCGGGAGACCGTTAGGCAGTAATTCTCTGGTTTCCCATGAAGTGATTACTGCTTTTGTGGCCGGCGCATGGGAATGATTCTCTCAGGCATGGAGACGTGCACTCCATATTCTATTTCTACTACTAATGGGAAAAAACTTTGGTTTAACTTTGCTTGTTCTAATGATCTTTGTAGCAGAGAGGAGGCTTTCAGAAGGTACCTTCGGCATCCAACTCCTGTCTCTTACTTGCCTTTCTAATGTTTTTTACATCTATCCTCAAAAGGAAGATTCTTTTACAGCTGTCTTCTCACAATCTTCTTTCAGATCGTCAGTAAGGGTTCCGCAAGGGACGTTCTACTGGCGAACTTCTTGTATATCTCTCAGACCCTTGGTCAGCTTCCTTTGGGGACTTCGGTGAAACCTTTGCTAGTGCGCTAGACATATCATCTATTCAATCGGTAAACCCTGGAACAACCTTCCTCAATCCAGCTTTCTTCCTGTCTATGACCTCCAATCTTTCAAGTTTTCTAGTTTTTATAAATGCAATAATAAAAAGTCTGATAGGATTGGCCCAAAAGAATATGATGATAGGTTATTTGAAATTGATCAAAATATTGTTGGCATTTTTAATGAATAGTTTAGAATTGATTTTACTGAAGAAAACGTGATATTGATTTTTTAGTTTCTTTGAATTTGGAATTTTTTTTATAACATTTATATAAGCAAGGATGTTATGAGGCATGTAACTGGCACACTGAAAAAAGATAAAGCTGATACTCCAGATACACTTTTGCTAGGATTTTCAAGGAAGGAGAAGTTCTAAAATTTATGATGCTGGAAACTTATGATGCGAGCAAAGAAGTATGGAAATGATGTTGTAAGAGAAATTTGAATACACCCCTAAAATTTGTGACCTAACTTTTTCGTCAGACAAATTACCTCCTAAAGAAGCCAAATTCTGTGCATTAAGTGAAATGATTAACTTAGCCTAAGGTTTAGGCCTAAACTGCAAAGTATTGGATGAAAGCAGATAAAGTCTAGTCTCGTATTAAAAGTGTACAAGTCTTTCCACAAGTGTACAGGTCTTGTGGAAAATTTAGCCAAAGAATTTTTATCCTATGGCCCCACACTTGCCTAAGTCTAGGTTAAGATACAAAGAATTAGATTATGTCTCCTTCAACCCTCCCTGCACTTGGTTTAGTTTAGGTTGATTTCCCCTTACCCTAAAATATAACTCATAAAAGGGCGTGAGTGTATTATCCTACCAAAATTTTCGTAAATGTATAACTCATAAACAACCGTGAGGATCTCAAAGGTGACATTATCAAATCGATCCATTTCTGTCTACCCCGATGCGTCACCATACCAATCTTTTTTATGAAGATGGAAATAATTGATTTAGTATGGGATATTGGCCTCAGTGAAAAGTGTGTGTGTGTGTGTGTGTGTGTGTGTGTGTGTGTGGTGTGTGAGCATATACCTGTATCTGGGCAAGCATTATGTTTGTACAAAGGGTTGGCAAAAGAGATAAGGGGAATGCCTTCAGAGGGTACTTGTATGATTCATCATTAGTCATCATATATACTATATATATATATATATATATATATATATACACAGTATATACATATACATACACGTGGGTTAGGTTAGTTTACTCTTGAGGAAGCGTGATTTAGGCTCTGCTCACAATTATGTTAAGTGATTGGAGAGGGTCGCCTCTTACTCTCGTCCAAACGCACCCGCATTTGTTTGGTAATACTAAAGTTCAAGTATGACGTCATACACATGTCTACATATATATTTTATTTTTATTTATTTATCACCATCCATTTATCTTAACTCTCACTCACCCATTCCCCTTCACTCCCCAACCCCGCATATAGATTTTATTTTATTTTACTTATTTATTCCCTTATCACACCCCATCCCCATTACTCCCCCCCCCCACTCACCTATTACCCCTTATCACTATCCTCCTTATCTTATTCCCCCCATTCTCCCCCACTCCCCCACCACCGTTTATATTTATATTTTTATTTTTATTTATTTATTCCCTTATTACCATCCTCCTTATCTTCCCCTATTATCAAACTTATTGTTCACACGATGAAAATTTTGCTTTTGTTCCCCTTTTACCCTCTTTTTCTCTCTATTACCTTCTCCCCTTTTCCCCTAATTTGACACTATCACTTGCCACTGGCCCATCTCGTCACATATTTGCACTTATACTACTCGTGTCATCTGCTATCCTGAGGCAGGTTCCCTACGTGTCGCCGCGCAAGGGATGGCCAGGTACCCTGGGTACTGTAGTGGTTAATTTGCCTGTTATGCGCAACAGTTACTTTTTAAACAACACGTCTCTTCCCCACGGTGGGAATGTGTACCACACTCAGTTTTTCTCTTTCGCTAATGCCCCTTTCAGTTTACTTACTAAATCGGTATAATTTCTGTTTACACTGACTTAATCACTGTTCAGTTGAGGTATGACTTACCCTTCCTCATTTTGAGTGCAATTTTTATCAGAAATTGCCCTCAAAGTATGAATGCTTGTAGAGCTTCATTCAGAACATCGATGACTTTTATACTCCACATTCAGCTTTTACGTTTAAACACAGTGCATTCAAATGAGCGAAAGTAATTTGGTCGTTTTGTTTCCAATTTATACTGTTTATTTACTACAAGGAAAATGTTTTCCAGTTTCCGGTTTGATTTACAGGAATCAAGAAAATTTTAAAATAGGACAAAGCAATATTTCATTTTTTTTATTTTTTGAAAATTAGTAAAATGCCACAAAATTCCTTGCATAAATTCAAAGCTAAAACCAATTGGCGTTCAAACAAGCCTAGTAAAAATTTCGAAGTTACACAGTAAAACAACTTATTCAAGCGAGTAAAGCAAAATTGTACATGGCAAATTTAGTTCATGTAAACATTATGTACAGAAAGGCGCAAAGGCGCGTGTCAGCCTAAATAGTTTACAAGATTCTCCACCGAATAAAACAGTGCAAGAGTTTATGTATCAAAACAAATTTGGGTGGTGTCAACCAAACCTGACTGCCTTAAAAGTCGAGTTTCCCCGCACTTAATCACTCACCAATCAACCTGATACTCGTATGTATATTTACTGACTGATTTTCCTTTGAAGAGGGTCGGTTCTTTAGAAGCCAGCAAAGATTCCGAAAGAGGGTACAGTTTCACACAAAATCTTAAATCAGATAAGGAATTCTATGGTTTGACAGAACATTTTAAAACAAATTACTGAAAATTTTCAGACTATCTTCTGAAAATAATAGATCAGCGATTGCCCGATAGAGTTTCAACGGCAAGCCAATAGGTTACCGACTTGGGTGTCATGTGCAAAAGAGGAAATATAAAAGCCTTCAGAAATGACGTAATATATATATATATATATATATATATATATATTATCAAACTTATTGTTCACACGATGAAAATTTTGCTTTTGTTCCCCTTTTACCCTCTTTTTCTCTCTATTACCTTCTCCCCTTTTCCCCTAATTTGACACTATCACTTGCCACTGGCCCATCTCGTCACATATTTGCACTTATACTACTCGTGTCATCTGCTATCCTGAGGCAGGTTCCCTACGTGTCGCCGCGCAAGGGATGGCCAGGTACCCTGGGTACTGTAGTGGTTAATTTGCCTGTTATGCGCAACAGTTACTTTTTAAACAACACGTCTCTTCCCCACGGTGGGAATGTGTACCACACTCAGTTTTTCTCTTTCGCTAATGCCCCTTTCAGTTTACTTACTAAATCGGTATAATTTCTGTTTACACTGACTTAATCACTGTTCAGTTGAGGTATGACTTACCCTTCCTCATTTTGAGTGCAATTTTTATCAGAAATTGCCCTCAAAGTATGAATGCTTGTAGAGCGTGTCCCAAAGAAATGTATACCCATTTTGTTCGATAATACCAGGTATGAGGATAATAAATATATTACTTTTTATATGTTTTTTAATAAAGAATGTTCTCCTGAATCTAAATATGTAATTATTTTTATTAGAAATTGAAAAACAAAAACGTTACAGATGTTTAAATTATAATTATTATTTTCGAGACTTCATGTGCGATATTTTCTAATATTTTTGCACGTATACGAGATAAGTTTGAAACCGACGGCACTGTGCAAAACTTACAAAAACAACGTTCTGGAAGACGTCGAACATCTTAGATAAAGTGTCATTTAACCATGGAATTTGTAAATTTTTTGAATTAACTAATAATTACAACATTTACGCTTCAATATCAACACTAAACATAAGTATCTCAAAACAGTCGGTTAAAATATTAGAAAATATCGCACATGAAGTCTCGAAAATAATAATTATAATTTAAAACATCTGTAACTTTTTTGTTCTTCAATTTTTAATAAAAATAATTACATATTTAGATTCAGGAGAAAATTCTTTATTAAAAAACATATAAAAAGTAATATATTTATTATCCTCATAGCTGGTATTATCGAACAAAGTGGGTATACATTTCTTTGGGACACGCTGTATATATATATATATATATATTATATATATATATATATAATTATATATATATATATATATATATATATATATTATATATATTATATATATATACTGTATATATATATATATATATATTATATTGCAGCTTTTTTTAATGTTTTCTTACAGAGAATACAGCAAGGCTTTGTATTGACCCACCTTTGCTAATTAGTTGACATTAACAGACGCATTTGTCAGGCGGGGTAAAAGGGTGCATTGCAGGTTTTTAGCAAATGTTAATCTTTTCTATTTTTTTTTTCAAAAGTAAATTATGACTTGATATTAGTACAACTCACCCTTTTAGCCCTTCTTGAAAGCAGTGTGCATCCAACTGTCTTACAACCAACATTTCCTCCATTTCACTGAATATATATTTTGATGAAGTGACCAGCAGTTTCAGAAATTTGCACATAAATAAATAAATAAAATATACTATATCTTGCATGCTTGTTCATCTTTCAAAAATAATAATAATAATAATAATAATAATAATAATAAAAAGAGTCTATTTTTTTATTTCTCATAACAAAATGTAAGTTAATTCCACGTAATTTAATGTTATTAATTGACTCATATTTTTTTCATATTTTTTTTACGTTATCTTGAACATTATTATTTGAACTTACAATCCTCGATATGAAACCCACCTTAACAACACAGTGTATTCCGACCTAATCGATGATGGTGTCTGTTCCCTTCAATTAACATACATAACAATAAACGTTAAATAAAATTTTAGAGATCAAAATGTATATATATTATTGGCATTTATAAGTGCGTAGTTTTCATCTTGCACTGCTCCTTCCATTTACAAGGATGATAAAAAATTTTTTCAACAACTATAAAAATTTCCTTGAGAAAAAAACATTTTTGAACACACACACAAACACACACACTGTATATATATATATATATATATATTATATATATAAATAAAATATGTGTATGTGTGTGTGTGTGTGTGTGTGTGTGTGTTTGTGTGTTTTTAGTGTTCAGTTGGCCTGACCGCTGTGCTAGCTTCTGGCACATATACATCCTGATAAAAAAATCGTGTCCACATCAGGAATAAATACATACAAAATATGAAGCATGAAGATATTAACATCAAAATTAGTTGCCATGGAAACGTTATATATTCGTATTGCGTCATAGCAATCGTGGAAATTTTTGCCTAACTATTATTATTTTATATCCATTTGACATTTTAGATACGTCCGAGCTTGAAATGTTGTTTCAGAACTAAAGAAATCATACATATGAAACTACTGTGTAGGTTATACGTTATAATAAGGGGACGCGGAGGTAGCCAGAACGTAATTAAATCCAACTGGAATTAATCGACTCATACTGACTGTACATGAATCCAGTCTTGAATCGTTTAACTGGAATAATATCGAATTCAAGGTAATTCACGTACGTTATTATGATATAGGTATTCTGTTTTATCTTCGCCTAAAATATCCCCCCGCGATCTCCCGGACCTTACATCTTTACCCTCCGAAATCTATGTTCGCTTAAAAGGTTGTACTAGAAATAACGTAATGTCTGTATAACGTCATTATTACTCTTATCATCATATAAATTTAATTAATGTGGTCTACGCATGTGCGCATTACCACTATAATATGTGTGCCCTTGAAATGACTTCGTATGCCTTTTTATAAAGCGTAGATATTAAAATATTACGTGTACATAAATGTATTAATGTAGATGATCACTCACCGATGACATGATTGACATACATGTTCGCTGTCATTTGAATATGGTAAAGCATATGCATTTTGGAAAACATACCATTTATTCTCTGTGTACATAAAATCTTGAGAGAAATACCACCTACATTATTTACCTTATTACATTCACGTACATGTAATATTTTACTCTCTACACTTTATGAAAAGGTACACAAAATCATTTCAAGGTCACACACATATTATTGTGGTAATGCGCAGGCGGAGGTCATATTAATTAAATTTATATGATAATAATAATGAAAGTAGTAATGGCGTTATACAGATATTAAGTTCATGTGTTATTTCTAGTGCAACCCTTTGAGCAAGCATAGATTTTGGAAGGTAAAGATGTGAGGTCCGTGAGATCGCGGAAAGATATTTTAGGTATGATAAAATAGAATTCCTATATCATATAATGACGGGCGTGAATTGGATTGATCCGTAATTAACTCGGTTTCGATATTATTCCAGTTAAACGATTCAAAATTGGATTTAATTACGGTTAGTATGAGTCAATTAATTACGGTTCGATTTCATTACGTCTACCTCCGCTCGGGCCGGAGACCGCTCCCTCTATATATTATAAGCTATAACAATACAATAGTTTCGTATGTACGATTTCCTTAGTTCTAAAACAACATTTCAAGGCCGGACATATTTGAAATGTCAAATAATGTCAAAGAGGTATAAAATAATAGTAGTTACGCACAAATTTTCATGATTGTTATAACAGAGTATAACGTTTCCATGGCAACTAATTTAGATGTTAATATTGTCATGCTTCATGTTCTGTATTTACTTGTTTCTGACGTGGACACGATTTTTGTATCCTGGTATATATATATATATATATATATATATATATATATATATATATATGGGGAATTTAATAATCAGTCAAGAGGATCAGAAACTGATACATTGATCAGGCCAACTAATGCGGCCTATTGTTCTAATTCCTGTATTATTACTACGAGTAATATCAGGAATCAAGCCTATGACCTCGGGGTCTTCACGGTGTTGCCCACTGAGCTACAGACAGTGGATACGCGGAGGTTCGCTACTACGTTGAAATTCCACACTCACTTTTTCACTCTCAAATATGGCGTGGATGGAGCCAGGGGCGGAAAAAATCGGATTACAAGAGGCCCAGGACCTCATTATGCCCAAGGCCCCAGGTTGCTGTTAGTACTCCCCTGGATGGAGCTCTATATTTAATTTAATAATTTCTGTACTGCAGCATTTTACGAAAAATTTGGCAGAAAGGGATGTTAGCCATAATCGGACATAATTATAAAGTGTTCTAGCTTCAGAGGGTCCTTTGTATATCTTCGTGACGCATGTGCGATATATGAGTTCATAATTACAGTGTTCGCATTCTACACAAAAAAATTATATTTTCAATAATAATAATAGTCTATTATTTAAAAATCTCTTGTGTGTGTGTGTGTGTGTGTGTGTGTGTAGAATAAGAGAAAGACGCTCTATATCTGAAGGCCATACAAATTAATTAGGTCAGTAAATTAAAGCGATGTAGAATTAAGCCAAATCCATCAAAATAATGTAAACTGGTACCATTATTCTTTCTTCACAAGGTATCAAAATATGTAACCAAATGATTAATATGATTTTCGTTTCTGACCTCAAATTTTTGCTTGACCTTTGCTTTACATGCCACTAAAATGGTTGCCGTAGAATAATTTCTTAAGAAATATTAACACACGCAAAAGGTGTACGTTATTTAAGATAGAGGAAGGTCAGTACCACGGATGATGGAGGAATGGAATACTTTTTAAGGATTTCAAATTTAGTTTTTTAGAACTTGAAAATTTTAACTTTTTCACGCATGAATAAAATTGAGTAGCGATAAAAATGTTTAGCACTGATTCATATTAATTGATAGTTTATTTTGTTTAAGATATATATAGGGTGAACCAAATGTAGGTGGACAGTAAATGATAACGTTTATTTTGAGAATACATATTTAATTTTTTTGTATACTAAATACAAAATAAAATTTAAATAAATTTAGTTATAATATTTAATATAATATAACACAAACACCATAGTTATAATGAACACCATAGTTATAATATAATATAACACAAACCGTATTCAACCTACTGTCCACCTACTTTTGGTTCACCGTGTGTATATATATATATATATATATATATATATATATGTAAAGAACGACGCTTGTGTAGAAGAACGTTCCGCACAAGATGAGGAGGGAGAACGAACAAATGAAAAATGAGGTAACCACCCGGGAATCGAACCCGGGATCTTCCGATTGCCGGTCAGATATGCTATCCACTACACCATGGGCCTCGATTAATCAGAAGTCGTAATTCTCCTACATACGAGCAGAAACCAATGCCCTGAGGGGGCACCTTAGCATGCCGTACATATATATATACATTTTAACTGCAAACAACACACAGTATAATTAATGTAAAGAACGACGCTTGTGTAGAAGAACGTTCCGCACAAGATGAGGAGGGAGAACGAACAATCGGAACGAGCAATCAGAAGATCCCGGGTTCGATTCCCGGGTGGTTACCTCATTTTTCATTTGTTCGTTCTCCCACCTTATCTTGTGCGGAACGTTCTTCTACACAAGCGTCGTTCTTTACATTAATTATACTGTGTGTTGTTTGCAGTTAAAATGTATATATATATGCTTTTAGACCAGCTATGCATAATCATCGGTGACTCAAATGCAAAAATGTAGAGAAAATAATACAGCACAAACCCAAACTGCTGTTACCTAACCATCTTCTGATTATATTCGAGAACAAAATACTGCAGTAAATATTTACCTAATAAATTCCTTCCACATTTGGTATGAAATTATTTGAGTGCAATCACAGCACAAACCGCCTACGTGAGATGCTTCATAGTCATACATGACTGATGGGACAAAATGTTATACATACCATACAGCATGGCCGAATATTTAATTATTCAGTTAAATTATATCATTGAGCGAAAAAGTTAAAGTATATATATATACAGGGTGTACATAAAGTCAAGATCTATTTTTGTGAAGCACTTGGAAATTATAGGGAATTCAATCATAAAATGATAAAGTGGTAACATTTATTAAATAATTAAGGGTAGGATTCGACGTGACGCCCATCAGTATCCCTGCACAGCTCAAATTGTTCCGCAGCATTTCTAAACACATTCTGGAGCATTTGCGGGGTTATGTTATCTGCAGCAGTTCGTATACGTGTACGTAAGTTTTCAAGACTCGTAATCTTCGTCTGATAGACGTGCGATTTGATAAAGCCCCATGCAAAGAAATCTAAAGGGGTTAAATCTGGTGATCTCGCTGGCCAAGGTCTGTTGCTTCCGCGTCCGATCCAGCGATTTGGAAAACGTCCATTTAGATAATCCTGAACAATTTTGGCATAGTGACAAGGAGCACCATCATGTTGATAGACGACGGTACTAACAATCCTATCCCCAATCAGCTGAGGTTCAAGGAATTGCTGCAACATGTCCAGATAAATAAGCCCCGTAACTGTAGCTTCAGCAAAGAAACAAGGACCATAAACCTTAGATTTTGTTAAACCCATCCAGACATTAACTTTAGGTGAGTCTCTTTCCCAATTTTGGACGAAATCATTCGGTCTTTCATCTGCCCAAATTCGACAGTTATGGCGATTTACTTTTCCACACGTGTGGAAAGTGGCTTCATCACTAAAGAGAATGTTGTCCATTAAATTATCACTCCAGATTTGTTCTACGAGATCAGCACACACAGCACTTCGTCGAGGGAAATCTTCCTCATGTAAATCATGTAAAACCTGCAAATGATAGCCTTTTCTTCTGCAAATTAACTTTCAGAATTTTGTGCACAGATGACGTCGGGAGGCCGAGTCTGTGTGATGCAGCACGAACGGACGTACGTGGCTCCTCAGTGATAATTCCGCGTACTGCATTCACGGTAAGATCTGACATACACGGTCGTCCTGATCTTGCTTCATCATTTACAGATCCCGTTCGTTTAAATTTGTTCACCAATTTTCGTATTGTCTTGTCTATTGGCCCCGGCTTATGAAATCTTCTAAACTTCTCTCTGATGTCATTGTATTTCTTTCCCTCGATTCGCCAAATTACTATTGCCACACGCTCTTCTGTATTCATTCTAAGGGCTTCTGAAAAGAAAAATAAAAAAAAATAATTATTTCACAAAAATAGATCCTGACTTTATGCACACCCTGTATATATATATATATATATATATATATATATGGGATTGAACTCAGAACGGTCCCCTGAGGTTTTTTCATGTTACACACAGACCGTGCATGGAACAAGGAACTCTTCTGGAAAATTTAAATCCACTATAGTCCGACGGGGGCAACGGGTAACTCTCAAAGAGGCCCCAAAAATACTGCTTCCTCCACCAGCCATCTGCAAAGCAGATAGGATCCAGCTCCGGGACAGGATCCAGGGGCTACAGCTACACCTAGCCCACTATATCCAGAACCTCAATATAAGCAAAAGACTCGTTGCATTCGCGTCGGATTGAATACATCCCAGAAGAGTTCCTTGTTCCATGTACGATTGCACGGTCTGTGTTTGTCAGTTACCATTACTTATTCGGACTATAGTGGATTTAATTTTCCCAGAATTCCTTGTTCCATGCACGGTCTGTGTGTATCATATATATATATATATATATATATATATAGGGTGAACCAAAAGTAGGTGGACAGTAAATGATAACGTTTATTTTGAGAATACATATTTAATTTTTTTGTATACTATAATACAAAATAAAATTTAAATAAATTTAGTTATAATATTTAATATAATATAACACAAACACCATAGTTATAATGAACACCATAGTTATAATATAATATAACACAAACCGTATTCAACCTACTGTCCACCTACTTTTGGTTCACCGTGTATATATATATATATATATATATATATATTATATATATATATATAGGGTGTTACAAAAGAAACACAACCCATTAGAGAATGCATATATCATTGTAACCTAACCCTTTTCTTTCTCTTTCTGTACTGTATATATATATATATTATATATATATATATATATATATATAGTAGGCCTAGTATTAACCGGTTTGATGTGGCTAGTGAAGTAGGCCTACTATAATTACTAAATGAAATGATACGAAATGATTCGAGGTCACCAGCTTGGATTACACCCAAGCAAACAATATTAATAAGGTTAGAAAAATTACCTTGTGGTTTTGTGTTTAATTAAGAAAATAAATAAGTTATTTGTTCACAGCAATTAACAATGCAATGACGGTAGTTATAGTGATTAACAATTATATAACGGCATTTATATTATGCTAAAGATGACTGAGGCTTAGCAAATAAGGAAATGGTTATAACCTTAAATGTTAATTAAGGTTATATAGGCTAATGAGTTGTGCACAAATGGAAACACAGCATGAAATATGAAGCCTATTGATAACAGAAATTATGCACGTACGTTTTGGTACACTGAATGGATTAGGCCGTCTAGAATGAAATGCCTTAAAGAACAGGTAAACAGTAGGATGCATGATAAGGAAATTGTACGATGATCACAATAACAGGGTGATACAAAATTACGGTATTTGATACAACACTAGAAATAGGCCTACTGCAGTCTTAACAGGAAAGTTAGTTTGAACGGCATTGAAAGCACTTTTAGGTCTAGCCTAATCACACCGCTGCGGTTACGCTCTGTAGGCTTAGCGAGCATTGCTTAAGAACGAGGCAGAGAGAGCTTACCGAAATGCCGAATACCTCTAGAGATGTAGAGATGCTTGACGGTTGACCTTGTAGATTGTAGGCCCGAGGTGAAGTTGATCGTTCTGTACTTCGCACGTCGAGGATGACCTTGAAACCGGTAGCGTGGCCTATTGAAGCTTGTTGAACGGGCGCCGATCGACTTGAAGTGAAGAATGAGTTAAACCAGAGTCAGAAGATGTCGCCTCAAATGTTCATTCGCTTCGTGTAGTGTTGAGATGTTGCTTCAGGGACTGCGGCCGGCCTTTTATAACCTCTTAAGACACTAAGTTTCGCGGCCTTTTTTAGACGCTTACAAGCGTCCTGTTGTTTCTCTGTCCTTGACAAAACCACGTGTGTTCTTCGATTCTTGATGATTCCAAAATGTTTGAGAATATCGGTGGAAAGAATTCCTTTGGCTGTTCTTTGTCTGTTTCTCTGTCTGTTTCTTGTCTGTTCACCATATATATATATATATATATATATATATATATATATATATATATATATATATTTAGATCTTTTGAAACCTGGCATCAGCTGTAATACATACTTTATCGATTCATGGAAATTGTAATATAGGTGGTGCTCGATGAAATGTAAATCACTAAAATGCAACCGTGCCAGGACATCAGAATAACTAATTTTTAACTATATAAATGGTAATCCTCTTTTCAGACCAAACGTGTTAATTTCCATCTTTAGCAATTAAGTTCTTGAAAATTTGGTAAACACGAAACAAATTCTTAAAAATTCTCCATTTTTCTTCCATTCGGTCGATGTAACATAAGTTATGAACTGCGTTTTAAGTTCAAATATGACGTGAACATTGTTGGACTGTGGTTGTCTCTTTCAGTTTCAAGCTATGGCTAATATTTTCAGTTCGTTAATGCATAGATATAATACCTTACTCAGCGATGAACTTATAGACAATAAAATAAGGATCATACGCCATAGAAAGAATTACCGTAAGTAGAAAATTATTCGCGTCTCCACAGACTCAGAAAGCTCATAACGAAATTAAAATCAAGGTATGTTTCATTTTATTGGGAATAAAATGATTTGTGAGTAATCAGTGTCGACACTTTCTGGTTGTTTTTATAAGACCGTCAAACGAGACGCATACACATGAAAAGGTTTCAAGGGAGTTCATCTTCGTTTTCCATAGCATTTCCAAGCAACATTTTCTGTTCGAATGCGCTAAAATTTTAAGAGAGAACAAGTTGATCGCATTTGCTGATATTCCGTAAAGATTCAAACCACTATCAAAGAAGTTCATGAGTTTTGAATTCGCATTTCCTGGCTCGCCAAAACATTTATCCATGGTGATTCTTATGATGGGAAGTAAGTCTAGCGAAATAGCGGGCGTTTCTACGTTGTTCTGAGAGTAGGTTTAGCAAATTTCCTTTAATCCAAATCATCTTCGCAGTGAATGAAATGAACACAAATTCCGACCAGCAATGGCGCCCATTTTCAACCTCATCTGATTCTTTAGTTGTACCGAGAAGGTGAGCCAAAATATTCACAATGAGAAACCGTAAAAAAGACGGCAATGCACAGCGAGGTTCCACTACGGAATGTGACAGAGCATTTTTTAACCTAGTGAGTGGTCGACATGAATGTCACCCAGTGAAGAAAATTTGTCGCCCAGTAAATGAAATTTTGGGGTACTGGGCGACAAGGAATTTTCAAAATTTGTAAAAATAGAATTGTCTTGGGAGCATTTTCTTGGAAGCCATATAAATACATATAATACATGCACATATGCCACAATTAGAACTGTTTATCCTAAATGTAAATATGAAATTTACATTGAATATTTATATATAGATAATGCTAGTGTTATTTCAGACCACACGGGGATGGTGGCCTGATTAGGGAACATCCGGAGCCATAGTATCCTTAATCCAGGGGTGTGCTGGGACCGGTTCGGTCCAGTTCGCCCGAACCGGTTGTTAAATTTTGGTTGGATCACCGAACCGTTTGTTTTTTAACAAATATTTACGTCAGTAGAAATTTATTTATATCTAAATTTTTTTTCATTTTTTCAGGATTTTATAGAAAAATGTAGGTAGTATCACAAGCAGTGGTCGTTTCAATATTTATTTATTTATTTTTTGATGAAAAATTAGTTTATTTTTAGATAATTATGTCATTAGTGAGTATAAAGAATATGTTAAATAATTTCTGCCAAAATGTTACAAAATGCTGTTTGGAAAAGCTAAAATGCGTTGGCTTCCGGGGCTCTGCCCCGGACCCCGCTGGAGGAGCTACCGTTCACCCCAGACCCCTTAACTTAATGACTCGCGCCATTGGCACTCGCCGATTTACACCCCTATCTGTGTCAGAACCGGTTGTTAAGAAATTGGCAGCACACCCCTGCCTTAATCCCCCCACCACTTCCCGATCTGTCTTTGTTACCCAGTGGGAAAAGCTTAAAAAATGCTCTGGAATGTGACCATCAGTAAAAATGCATTTAATCGAGACGATCCACATCGGTTCGTAAATACATTCCAATGTTCTGTCGCTTTATATCGACTAAAGTGACACTAAACCTAGGAAAAAACATTGTTTATGGTCATTTTTAATTTAATTTTCTGCCAAAGGTAAAATCGCCGCATTTCATTTCTGAATTTAATTTAAATTCATTATATTTAAATGCTTGTAGTTACGAAATTATATATTGTCCTAAACGATAAAATAAAGAAATAAATCTTTTTTCTTTTATCCATTTATTTTGGAAATTGATATAAATAGATATTGATTTTTAACATCAAAATAATACACACACACACACACACACACACACACACACACACACACACACACACATACATACACAGAGGCATACTTAGCATTTCGCCGCCCCTGGTCAAGGAAATTGTCACCACAGTGTCTTATAGTTGTGCCATTTGATATCGCTAATTTGCTATTAGAGGCTGCTTTCTTTTTTTATTTTAAAACTTATGCGTGAATGAATTTAATGTGTTAGTGCTTATAACTTATTTATTCTTTATTTCTCTTTTCTTTGCCCTATTTAGCTTGAAATATGACAAACTTTGCCGCCCCTGGTCAAGGAAATTGTCACCACAGTGTCTTATAGTTGTGCCATTTGATATCGCTAATTTGCTATTAGAGGCTGCTTTCTTTTTTTATTTTAAAACTTATGCGTGAATGAATTTAATGTGTTAGTGCTTATAACTTATTTATTCTTTATTTCTCTTTTCTTTGCCCTATTTAGCTTGAAATATGACAAACTTTGCCGCCCCTCAAAATTTGCCGCCCTAGGCAGTTGACTACTCTGCCTACACGTAAATCCGCCTATGCACACACACACACACACACAAGCGTCCTTATCATCGATAAGCCCTACAACTAGAAACTTAATTACAGTCCCCAAAGATATCCTGTATTTCACTTTGCCCTATATGGGAACCTCAAGTTTTAACATTAGAAATAAACTTTTAAAATTGCTCAAGGAATTCTACCCACAACTGTGTATAAAAATTATATTCACCCCGTCTAAATCGATTTACCATTTATTTAAATACAAGGATGTTATTCCTACACTTCTTAAGTCATCTATAGTTTATCAATACAAGTGTGACCACTGTATGGGGTCATATATAGGTAAAACTAAAAGACATTTAAAATCTCGTATTTACGAACATCTCGGTAAATCGGTCCGTACAAATTTACCCCTTGGCAAACCACCTAATTCTCTCATACGTAATCACTCGCACAACAATAACCACCCAATTTCACAGTCTAATTTCACCGTACTTGCTGCTGGAAGCTCTGACCTTAAGCTTAAAATTATGGAGTCTCTGTTTATTTATAAACTAAAACCAGACCTAAATTCTGACGAATCATCGATAGATCTGCTATGTTTTGGTTAAGGTACTAGTTTATTTTATTTACATTTTAGTTTTAATGCTTTTACTTTTTATAATTTTAACTTTTTAACTTCACATTTATTTACCTTTTAGTTTTAATGTTTTACATTTTCTTAGCTACTTTTTATAATTTTTTTTTTTTTAAGTTTATTTTAAATTGTTATTAAGCAATTTGCATTTTGTAATTTTGTATGTGATTTGGAATTTTATTGTTTTAGCCCTGAAGATGGAATTAGTGCATTCCGAAACGTTGGTACTATTAAACCTTGAAGGATGTTTGTATTTTCTCTGGTGTTCCTGTTCATTATTAAACTGCGTTTTCCACGCCACCAATCAATAGCCGATATATATATATATATATATATATATATATATATATATATATATTCTTATAAAACGAACTTTGAATATTAGCAGTAATATTAAAAATAATTAAATTCAGGTTAAATATTAAACAGGTGTTTTTTTAACTGTAACTTTTGCTCGTTTATTCTAGAGTACAACAAATACAGGACTATAAAATAAAGGAATTATAAGTTTAAAAGTTGCAGCTGAAATGAATCGTTTTCCTCTACAAATGAAAGCACAGAATGTAAATTTTCGTCTATGGTCACATTCAAATTCCAGATCTTCTAAAGTCTAAACCATTAACTCAGTTGGTGTTGGCAACTTGGCAGTGCCACAAAATGGCATTTCTCCTCATATAAAATGATGAGAGGTGAAATAAAAACATTTGTAATACCTAAGTTTTGTTTAGTTCTATATTGACAAATTTCATTAATTTAAGGGTTTAAATTTCTACCTTATTCACTCTCAGAGCACGCCTATTTTCCGGTCAAATTTAAGAATTTAATTGTTAAAATGAATTTGATTCAAACTTCAACGTCAGATACCGATTTTACCTTAACACGAGTTGATGCATATTTCAACATTAGATTCTACCAAACTCGTTCAAAGTTTAACACAGTCAATACTGTAGGATTTAAAAAATCGATGACTGTTTGACAAAATAATGGAAACACTGTTGGAAATGCATGATTTAATTACTAATAGGGGGTTGGACCACCCTTTGCTTGCAGAACAGCTTCACTTCTTCGTGGAATTGATTCATACAAGTTTTGAATGGTTTCTAGTGGAATGTTAAACCACTCCTCAAGAAGGAAGGCTTCAAGCTCCTTAAGAGATGAAGGTGGTGGAAATCTGCTCCGCACTTTACTTTCGAGAACTGACCATAATGGTTCAATAATATTTAAATATGGCGACTGCGGAGGCCATGAAAGGCGTTTGACTTCATCCTCATGCTCTTCGAACCAAGAATGCACCCGCTTAGCTGTGTGTATTGGGGCATTATCGTCTTGAAATATGGCAACATCTGTAGGAAACTGTCTGCACCATGGGAAGCACCTGGTCACTTAAAATGTTCTCATATTCATTTGCAGTAATTCTGCTATGCAGTGCAATGATAGGACTCACTGAATGCCACTATATCGCTGCCCAAACCATTACTGACCCTCCTCCATGCTTGACGGTTGGTAAGAGGCAGTCAGGGTTGAAAGCTTCTTTTGGATTTCTCCAAACATAAACTCGACCTGATGTTGGAAAAAGGGTAGAGGACGATTCATCTGACCATTGCTTAAGGTCCAGTTTTTGTGCTCAGTGCACCAGGTCCTGCGCTTCTTAGCATTCATATCTGTAACCAGTGGTTTGGTGATGGCAGCTTTACCATGGATTCCGGCTTTGTGAAACTCAGAACGAACTGTTCTTATTGATAGTGGATCGTTTAGATGTAAATTGAATTCTGTGGTTATTCTGGTAGCAGGTGTCTTGTTTTGTCGCAACAATCCTTTTCAACGTCCGTCTGTCTCTGTCGGTGAGCTTAGGCTTGCGACCACTGTTGTTCTTTGCAGATGTTGCCTTCCCCTGATCATTGTATGCCGCTATCACCTTGGATACAGTTCCTTTTGAAATGTTGAACAACCTTGAGGTTTCAACCACTGACGCATCTGCCAACCGAGCGGTAACTATTTGATCTCTTTGAAAATCTGAAGGATCCTTCATTATATTATTTATTCAAAAAATGGCCTGGAATATAGAAAAACGTGATTAATGTTATTAATTTCGTAGTAATCACTATAAGAATCAACATTAGATTCTCGAATAACGGTTTTCTATAACGCGCTAGTAGTATGACCGCAAAATGGGAGAGTGCAATTGCAATGTTGATCAATTGTTGCAAAGGGGGGAAGGGGTTGGCACCTGGAGATGACGCAGAAAAAAGGGGGATGAGGGTATGCAAGCAAGGGGGAGTGGTTTATTCCCCAAGCTGCCACCCAAACCTAACCTAAGAGAGAGGAGAGGAGAGAGAGCATCGTTTCGCCTGGAAATCCAGGAGCATAGTGGTCGCTCTTGACCTCACAGTTGGCTTAGAAGGTGTAATCCGCCAGTTGGTTTAGAAGGCTTAATTTAGCGTAGTGTATACATATATATTATATTAATGGAGAGAGAGAATAGATACTCATGCTGGGCCCACAAAAAAATTATTAAATTAAAAGCACACACATCGTATATAAACAGATGCATGTAAGGAAGAATTGTTCTATCCCAATAGCAGAATATATACGAGCATGCCTTCCTTAGAATAACTACCACACAAACCTAATCCTTAGAATACCTCCTCACAACCATCAGCACAGCACCACCACCACCAATAGACGGAAAAGTCTCTAAAAACGACCCAATTAATAGACAAAGCTATTAAGTATAAACAAATACACTTATGGAGCCAAGGTAGACTGACAAGGTCTCAAAAAACGGCAACGCCAATAGTTTGATCTATTAAGCTTCTCATGGCAAAAACCACCACGATGCCGATGTGATGTTTGGTGGGCAATCTTTTAAACAAAAAATCGAATATGATAAACCAAATTTAATACAGAAACATTTTTTGTCTTAAGAACCAAATATATCTTTAAACTATAATATAAAAAATATTAATATAATTCTTAAACAAAACTGGGTTTAAGTTTAGGTATAACTATTTCATTTTTCTCCTTTTATCCTCATTATATTTAAAGCATGTTTCTGGCTTAATATGTGCATTGATAGGGTGGATCGATTTTACATTCTTTTCGATTTCCATATTCTAATAGAGACAAAACCTTGCGCATGCATGAGAAAATAGCCTCTGCAAAATCTTAGCTTAATAGGTAATCATCTTCTGCCCCCGGCAGAGCGATGAAAATCATATTTTAGTAGTCAAAAACGTATTTTTCTTATAATTTTTAAAATATTTCAATATGCATCAAAATTATTCCTAATAACTATAAAGTCGATGAAAAAGACCTCATATGATCGTTTTTCCAAGCGCGTTGTCCTACGTTAATATCTTTTGCCCCCGGCAACAACGTCAAATGTTGAAAAAATAGGTAATTTATATACATATTTTCAGATCGGCTCTTTGTCTTAAATAATGCATTTATATATTTCCCATAGCATTTATATCGTTGCTTAGGCATGAAATAACACACACGCAAAATTTTATGACTCTAGGAGTCTAGAGTAATATCTTCTGTCCCTGAGAAAAGTCTAAATGTGGATTATAATTACGTTAATGCGATGTTATAAGTACGATAAGTACTAAGTACAGCTCCTCGCTTGCTAATTTTATAAAATTAGCAACCCAGAACTCACCACGAGGAGGTGGCTGTACGTCGAGTTCCACCCTATCCAGCCCCAACCACCCTTCCTTTGGCTGCATGTCGATTTACATACGGTAATCTTTCTTAGAATCAAATCGTGGAATTTTTGTTCGGGAGTGAAGACGGGAGCGGATGAATCCGTCCCTCTCTTCTATTCCACTTACACTGGCAGAGGCTTCGGTTACTAATTTGATGAGTCTCTCGACCGCTTGAGTATGACAAGGGAATAGTGGGATCAGTCCATCAGGCTGGTCTCCCGTCTCAACAAACTCTTTTATTCGGGTATCAGGTATTGTTTTTGTAACGGGGGGTTCGGTCACCTCAGCCGTTTGCCAGTTGATCATTTCGTAATAGTTTTGACTATCGTAGAGCAGCTCAGGCATGGCGAAGGCTCGAATTTCCCCCGCTGGTGATTGTTTTGATCGTGCTTTTAATATTCTTCTTCATCCCAATTCTCTTATGTGTTGCTCATCGGCATGTAGCATGGGGATCAAAATATTTTCTGGGTGAGCATGAGCAAAGAAAGAATTTCTACGGAGGACTTTGTTGGCGATTGTCTTAGATCTTTGAGGCATGGTCTGAGAGAGACGCATCATTTCGAAAAAATGTTTTGCGCCCTCAGTGAAACTGGAGTTTTTCTTTATCTTAAACCAAATTGGTGCGTAAACTGTCATAATGAATCGCACAATTTCGTTGAAAGTGCTGGAGGGTTCACTGGTTGAAACATAGAGGCGCAGAAATCTATTTGCTGTTGTCAGCCACCTGGAATGCGCCATCTTACCTGGATTTCGAGCCGCGAGAGCTGAAGAGCAGCTACCGCTCGACACTGCTCTGTAGATGCCTAACACATATTTTTGGTCAGTGCTCAACTCGGCATCATCTATGTCAATGTCGGGAGATGGAATGGCATCGAATTCTGTAATTGGAAGTTTTTCGCAGTCGTTCAGTTGTTTTCCAACTGGTCCAGTAAAGCCCATTGGCCCAGTTGTTTTGCCGTCCAAGTCTTGAATGAGGTGTCGCAGTGATAATTCATTACCGTGTAATAGGCATATGATCCACTGAACTGGCCTTTGTAGTTTCATTTCAATCATACGAATGGCTCCACCCTTTCGACTCGTGTTCACTGCGGTACCATCACAGCCGATAGCCATAATGTCGTCCGTGCTAATATTGTTAGTCTCTAGAAAGTTGATGATACCTGATGTTATTGCAGCCACACACACACACACACACACACTGAGGACTCGAGGAGCCAGCTGCAAAATACACACCTGCCTTCGACGCTGTCAAAAGGCAAACGAGGGAACTGCGCAGTGCGTACTGGCCCGTCAGTGGCAGCTGCTGCTGGCAGCACTCACCAGAGATGACCTTTAAACCCTAGCCTAGAGTCATAAAATTTTGCGTGTGTGTTATTTCATGCCTAAGCAACGATATAAATGCTATGGGAAATATATAAATGCATTATTTAAGACAAAGAGCCGATCTGAAAATATGTATATAAATTACCTATTTTTTCAACATTTGACGTTGTTGCCGGGGGCAAAAGATATTAACGTAGGACAACGCGCTTGGGAAAACGATCATATGAGGTCTTTTTCATCGACTTTATAGTTATTAGGAATAATTCTGATGCATATTGAAATATTTTAAAAATTATAAGAAAAATACGTTTTTGACTACTAAAATATGATTTTCATCGCTCTGCCGGGGGCAGAAGATGATTACCTATTAAGCTAAGAGTTTGCAGAGGCTATTTTCTCATGCATGCGCAAGTTGTTGTCTCTATTACAATATGGAAATCGAAAACAATGTAAAATCGATCCACCCTAATGTGCAATTTTATTTTTAATTGTATTATAAAAAATAGTAAATTTAAAACAGCTAACGCATACCGTTAAAATATTTTATTTTCAGTAACGTAATGATTCAGTGTTTAGATGGCAGTATATATATATAATATATATATATATATATATATATATATATATCGAGGCATTCCACAAGAATAGTTGACAGATTGCGCTATTTATTTAATTTGTATATATTTAATGGAGAGATGTTCTCTGCAATCATATCAAAAAAAGAGTAATGTAAAACAGCTGAAGCATACCATTAAAATATTTTCAACAATAATTTTACGATATAGTATTTAGATGGCAGTATATATATATATATATATATATATATATATATATATATATATATATGAAAATTATTTCACGAAAGTAACACGTGCCGGGTGCGGCAAAAGTAACGCCCTTTTAATAATTGTATCTTTATAGTTTTATACAGTATAATTTTTTAGTTTTATATTGTATCATTTTATTTCTTTTATTTTTACAGAAATTCTGAATAAATATGGCCTTGCGATTGACGAGAGAACAAAGAGTGAAAGCAGTTAAACATTATTACCAAAACAATAACAATGGAGCTAAAGCCGCTAGTTTGTTATCAGAAGAATTTAACATTCGACAAGTGCAGAGCCGCAATATCACAAGTCTAATTAGGAAATTTGAAAGAACCGGAAGCGTAAGTGATGCCACAAGATCAGGGAGGCCAGTTTGAGCAACAACCTTAGAAAAGTCCGATGAATTAAGAGAATCATTGTTGCACACTCCTCAAAAATCCAGTAGACGTCTTTCTACAGAGTTGGGTGTCAGTGACAGAAGTGTCCGTAGACTCTTAAAGAAGAACAAGATGAAGCCTTACATCCCTCGCGTGTTACAGAGCTTGCATGAAGGAGATGCAGATAGACGATTAGAGTTTTGCGAAAATTTCCTAAATAAAGTCAATGAAGATGAGACCTTTCTTGATAAGATATGGTGGTCAGATGAGGCAACATTCAAATTGAACGGGCATATCAATCGCCATAATTGTGTGTACTGGAGCGATGTTAACCCACATGTTATCTTGGAAAAAGACGTTAACCTACCAGGAGTGACAGTTTGGGCAGCCATCTCTTCCATGGGAATAATAGGCCCAATATTCTTTGATAGTACTGTTAATCAAGATAATTATTTACAAATGCTGCAAACTGAATTCTGGCCGAGAGTTAGAAATCAGAATGGAATTTACTTTCAACAGGATGGTGCGCCACCCCACTATGGGTTACTCGTTAGGGAATGGTTAAATTTAAATTTCGAAGGGAGGTGGATAGGACGACGTGGAGCAATTGAGTGGCCAGCACGATCGCCAGACCTAACACCACCTGACTTTTTCTTGTTGGGTGTACTGAAAGATCTTGTTTACAAGGTCAAACCGAAAACACTTCCTGAATTAAGACAAACAATTCGTGAAAAATTTACTACAATTAACGTAGAAATGTGTCAAAAGGTTTGTAGAAGTGTTGCTGGCAGGGTTCAGTGTTGTATTGAACACCAATGGGAGCATTTTGAACATGATCATTAGGTTAGTAAATACTATGTATGTATGTAGAGTACATTTTTTTAAGGTGTATTGAGCCAACCACAAAATTAATTAAATTCCAGTTATTTTTGAGCTTTTACTGAGAAAGTACTTATTATTTTTCTTAAAATGCTGTATTTTTCTTAAAAACCTTATTATTTCTCTTAAAATGCTGTAATTGATTTATTTCCTTCAATAAAAGAGAATAAACTAAAAAGGGCGTTATTTTTGCCGCACCCGGTATATATATATATATATATATATATATATATATATATATATATATATATATATATATTAACCCCTCCGTCTATGGCCTTGGTTGGTTCGAAGTTGACGGGGGTTCTGGTTAGGTGGCCGCAACGGATTGGTTACTTGCAGTAGTTTTCTTTTATATTACTCTCCGAGATCTTCTATAGTGGCTCGGAGGATTCAGGGAGGCTTACTAAATTCTCTGAAGATTCCGGACTCTTCTTATAGCGTATCCGGAAAGTTTAATGACTAAGTTCTCCTGAAGAGAGCAAGGCTCGAAGGAGAAGATAAAGACTATCTTTTACTGTAATTTACTGCTAAAATGTACAGGTAGTGCTCAGCCTCTGAATTGATCTCTGAATGAACATGGAAGATTTTACTTGGGTTTATATACCCCGATTCTACTAACATCATCATTATTAAAGGTTGAAGAGGCTGCATTATTTTTGCACAATGTTTGAAAATAAAGTAAATTTTTTTGTTATGAGTTTATGACAATGGCTAACAGATAAACAGGATATAGGAAGAGGAAGTCATGTTTTTAGCTTAAACAGCATATTTTTAGACCTGTTGTTTTTTCTGATCCGCCGAGTTAATTAGAACGGAAATTGAATCATGCATTCTTATATTAAGATATGCAAATGGGCAAAAATTAAAAGGTTAAAGCAAGACATGACTTCATCTTTTATAACGAAGAGAGAATGCATCTAATCTAAAAAAATTATTAAAAATTTTGAAAAGAAGTCACCAATTTTTTGGCTACCAGGAAGCAACTCTAAAATTTATTCCAATGAACAAACAAATAACAATATCACTGAATGTACATTTCTACATGGCGACACAACGTCGGGTCGGACATCTAGTATAATCCAAGTACGGTGTAATTTTGGTTTATTACAATTATGATTACAATCACCAATTAACTCATATTCACTTATGATCGTTAATTACAATTCCATTGAAGCACATTTTCTGTCATTAATTACATTCTTAAGTACATTATATTAAATTACTATCGCTTAAGTAGATTAATTACATTATAAATTTTTATCATCAATTACAGTGTATATATATATATATTATATATTATATATATATATATATAACACGTGATAATTGTTTTAGAGCGAGAGATTTATTTTTATTTCAGAAGTTATTTGCTTCCGCGATGATTAGCAGAATTCGAACACTCGCCTAAATATTTATGAGATTGCGAGAAATCAATTAATTTTAAAGAAAAGGAAATGAAAGAATACAGGTGAACGTACGTACATGTGAGTATGAATTGAAGAACAAATAAATTCCTATGTAAAAATTAATAATTGAATATAAGATCATACAGGAATTATTCATTATATATATATATATATATATATATATATATATATATATATATATATATATATATGGGTGAACCAAATGTAGGTGGACAGTAAATGATAACGTTTATTTTGAGAATACATATTTAATTTTTTTGTATACTATAATACAAAATAAAATTTAAATAAATTTAGTTATAATATTTAATATAATATAACACAAACACCATAGTTATAATGAACACCATAGTTATAATATAATATAACACAAACCGTATTCAACCTACTGTCCACCTACTTTTGGTTCACCGTATATATATATATATATATATATATATATATACATATATGGTATAAATGTTACAATTTAATTTATAATCGAAGTAAAGCCGCGCCCTGATGACTATTTTTATGTAATTTCATTCACTCAATTATTCCCAAGTTATATATGACTCATTTCCTTCCGAACGGAATTCACACGCAGTGACGCAGACGGTTTCTTTGATTTCACTTGGGAAAAACAGATTGTGAGAAGCTCGGTTCTACAATGTTCTCAGGTGACGTCAACCGCTTGCTTGGTGGCGTAGCCAGGTTCTGTTCCTTTGACTATATAAGAAGGGGATCAGCGCCTTTAAGGCAGATACCGAGGAGATGGGTCTCCGGGCTGAAATAGCGGGTTTTCAGTCCGTTAACGGGAATTGCTTTTGGAAATTGGAAGATTAATGGGTGTTCAATTGGAGTCTTACTGTAGGGAAAAAGACAGTAGCTTAGCAATTGACTCATACAAACTTGGAGACTCAGAACGGACAAGGGTGTCTTAGAGGGGTCTCTGGCTTATTTAATATCTTACAATGAAGAATTAACTTACATTATATTTATGAAACTTTTATTTTTAGTAGTATTAACTCTATGTTCTGTGTGAAAGAAACATTTGATTCTCTCTAATCAGTTAAATTTATCTCGCCTAAATTCAAATTAAAAATCGTGTAAGCCGTTGTCTTTATTTTCTACTCTTTGGACTTTGATAACTGGGAAAAAGAAAATCACGGGCCCACAGAGTACTCCGCGATTGTGAGAATACGAAAAGTAAACTATTTCTGCATCCAGGAGTGCTCAAGTAATACCCTCTCTCGAGTAACATCCTGACTTTGCCCGAACTCGGGGAGAGGAGTATTACATATATATATATATATATATATATATATATTATATTTCATATATATTTTAATGGTGTGCTTCAGCTGTTTTTAATTTACTATTTTTATAATATGATAAAAAATAAAATTGTGAATTAAAGTGAAAATTTGTTTAAATAATACGTTGGTTTGAATAATCATTAAATATATACAAATTAAATAAATAGCGCAATCTGGCCATTAATCTTGTGAAATGCCTCGATATATATATATATATATATATATATATATATATATATAGGGTGAACCAAATGTAGGTGGACAGTAAATGATAACGTTTATTTTGAGAATACATATTTAATTTTTTTGTATACTATAATACAAAATAAAATTTAAATAAATTTAGTTATAATATTTAATATAATATAACACAAACACCATAGTTATAATGAACACCATAGTTATAATATAATATAACACAAACCGTATTCAACCTACTGTCCACCTACTTTTGGTTCACCGTGTATATATATTAATGTAAAGAACGGCGCTTGTGTAGAAGAGCGTTCCGCACAAGATGAGGCGGGAGAACGAACAAATGAAAAATGAGGTACCACCAGGGAATCGAGCCCGGGATCATCGTCAGATATGCTATCCACTACACCATGGACCTCGATCAATCAGCAGTAATTCTCCTACATACGAGCAGAAACCAATGCCCTGAGGGGGCACCTTCGCATGCCGTACATATATACATTTTAACTGCAAACAACACACAGTATAATTAATGTAAAGAACGACGCTTGTGTAGAAGAACGTTCCGCACAAGATGAGGAGGGAGAACGAACAAATGAAAAATGAGGTACCACCCGGGAGAACGAACAAATGAAAAATGAGGTACCCGGGTGGTACCTCATTTTTCATTTGTTCGTTCTCCCTCCTCATCTTGTGCGGAACGCTCTTCTACACAAGCGTCGTTCTTTACATTAATTATACTGTGTTGTTTGCAGTTAAAATGTATATATGTACGGCATGCGAAGGTGCCCACTCAGGGCATTGGTTTCTGCTCGTATGTAGGAGAATTACGACTTCTGATTGATCGAGGTCCATGGTGTAGTGAATAGCATATCTGACCGGCAATCGGATGATCCCGGGTTCGATTCCCGAGTGGTACCTCATTTTTCATTTGTTCGTTCTCCCTCCTCATCGTGCGCGGAACGCTCTTCTACACAAACGTCGTTCTTTACATTAATTATACTCTGTGTTGTTTGCAGTATATATATATATATATATATATATATATATATATATACACATTTTAACTGCAAACAACACACAGTATAATTAATGTAAAGAACAACGATTGTGTAGAAGAAACGTCCACCCAAGATGGGGAGAGAGAACGAGCAAATGAAAAATGTGGCACCTCCCATGAATCGAACCAGGGATCATCCATTTGCCGGTCGAATATGCTAACCATTGCACCAAGGTCCCCGATCAGTCACAACTCGGAATTCTCCTACATACGAGCGGAATGAAATGCCCTGAGGGGGCACTTCTCATGTCGTACATACTGTATATACATTTTAACTGCAAACAACACGCAGTATAATTAATGTAAAGAACGACGCTTGTGTAGAAGAGCGTCCGCACAAGAAGAGGAGAAAGAACGAACAAATGAAAAATGAGGCACCTCCCAGGAATCGAACCCGGGATCATCCAATTGACGGTCGGACATGCTATCCACTACACCAAGGTCCTCGATCAATCAGAAGTCGTAATTCTGCAGTTAAAATGTATATATGTAAGGCATGGGAAGGTGCCCCGTCAGGGCATTCGATTTGATATGTACAAAATGGAATTTATGGCATAACTCAAGTATTTTACACCTTTCAAAATTCAATAAATAAAATTAATATGATTTTACGCTCTGGGCATATGCAAAAGGGTTACAGCCAGAAATGAACAATGAGCTGAAGTACACCGACTATATATATATATATATATATATATATATATATATATATATATATATATATATATACGTTCATAGATCCCCTATTATTAAAACAAAATGTATTCTGCACCCGCAATCTTTTCCCAGGCAAATCTGGCGACAGTCTCATCCAGCTAGTGTAAAAGTTGCCAGTACCCATTGAGAATTCAATAATATATGCGTCATGACTTTTTTAAATGCTGAAAGCTATCAATACAGCATGCTGAAAAATTCGTGGCAATAGTTTTCAACAGAACAACACTTAATACGTCAGAATTATAATGCTGAAGAGGACTGGCACTCGACAATTAATGTAATTTTTCATTAGTTTACTGAGCTATACGTTTCATCAGTAGGATTTCGTAGGAAATACAAATGAAATTTGACAGATTTTCTTACTTTTTTGGCATATATATATATATATATATATATATATATATATATATATATATATATATATATATATATACATACTGCATGTTATGACGTAGATATGCAGTATACTCAAATAAATAAATATATATATATATATATATATATCAAATTAATCATCAATATAATTCCCTTCTTTTTCTATAACCTCCTCCCACCTGTAGAAAAGTTTTTTTATGTCACGTTCGAAGAAATCCCTTGGTTTCGAGTTTAAAAAAGCGATCACTTCGTTTTCGATAGCTTCCCTGGATTGCAACTTTTGTTTATCTAGGTGGTGTTGCAGACTTCTGAATAAATGATAGTCTGAAGGTGCGATGTCCGGAGAATAAGGTGGATGAGGCATTTTTTTCCCAACCAAATGCCTCCAATTGGGCAGTGGTGATTAGAGCAGTGTGAGGACGCGCGTTATCCTGGTGGAATAGAACACCTCTACGATTAATTAATACAGGACGTTTTTCTTGTAATGCCATCTTCAGTCGTTGGAATTGTTGGCAGTAGACTTCAGCTGTGATTGTTTAGTTATCTGGCAGAAGCTCAAAATGAATAATTCCTTGCATATCCCACCAAACGCAGAGCGTAATTTTCTTTGGATGGGGTCCATTCCTTGGCTGAGGTTCAGGCTTTGTTTCACGGCTAAGCCACTGATGTCGACGCTTAATATTGTTATAGAGGACCCATTTTTCATCCCCAGTGATGATCCGATTCAAAAACGGTGCCTGCAGTTGCCGAGAATGCAGTGATGTGCAAATATCGATTCGATGTTGAAGATTCGCTTGTGACAAATCATGCGGAGAAAATACTCACTAGCCTAATCCTACACTAGCCTAAGCCTACACTGCCTAAGTCATTCTGTATCGTGATAAAAACGTGGGAACCTGTCGCCGCTTGTATTTTGCAACATTTCTAAAACTATTTCACATTATCTTGAGGTTATTCTATTATCTATCGTCCATTTTGTAATCGAGCAGAATTTATGTTACAACCTAATATATATATAGTACAGTGTACCCATATCAAAGAAGAGGCACTAGATCTATTCATCACTGAAGGAAAATAGCATGGTTGTCACGGCAAAGACTTTTAAACGAGCGTCCAAAGAACACCAGGAGCTTCACAGTGGCAAAGTTGAAATCTTCAAAGAAGACTAGATGCTTAGCTCAGAACGGTGCCAGATGAATCGGGTGTACCTGACTATGCGTGCCAGAGCGTGCAAGAGAGCAAATCGCTCATTCACCAGGCCTAAAACCAAAGCCCCGCAGCATTGTCTGTGTGTGAAGAGAGACCAACGCAACGAGGTTGCGAGGTGTGTGTATATATATATATATATATATATATATATATATATGTGTGTGTGTGTGTACATGTTACTTTATGTGAGTTCGAACAACACTTCAGGGTCGAGCTGCGGACGACCACTCTGCACCACCCCGCCTCATTTACATATATATCTGCTTTGCCAAGGTTTCAAGAATCTCGTTGTTAACCTCGCTGCTGCTGTTCCGTGCGTTGGTCTCTCTTCACACGAAGGTCAAGCTGGTGGCCCCGCCTCTAGGTCTGGTTTGGTGGAGAAGCGAGTTGCTTTTTTGCGCTTTCCACCGTAAATAGCCACCCGGCTCATCTGGTACCCTCCTGAGCCAGGCATCTAGTCTTCTCTTGAAGACTTCAACTTTGACCCCTGTAACGTTTCTGAGGTCCTTTGGAAGCTAGTTAAAAAGTCTTGGCCCCCTGAGAACCAAGCTATTTTCCTTCAGTGATGAATAGATCCTTGAATAGATCGGGCCTTTAATTTAGGAACACTGCACATTCTGCCTTTCCTATTTTACAGTGATGTTTGAATGGTAAGTGGGTTTAGTGTTAGGTTTGGTTCCAGTTTTTCGATCATTTTCCATATGTAGATTATGGTGTACCTCTCTCTTCTTCTTTCCAGGGAGTACAGATTTAGTTTACGTAGTCTTTTCCAGTAGTTGAGTTCTTTGCAGCCATCAATCTTTGCTGTGAAATGTCTCTGCGTTTCTTCTAGCTTATTAGGTTCTTCCTTTTTATATGGGGACGTCAAAACTGAGCAGTATTCAAGTTTTGGTATAATCAGTGTTTTTAGCAGGGGAATCATTACTGTCCTTTCCCTTCTTTTGAACGTTCTTAGTACCTGTCCCGCGACTCTTTTTGCTTTATTTATCGATATCTGATTTTGTGTTCCGAATTTGGCATCATCGGTCATTATTACCCTCAGATCGATCGCTTTCGTGCTTCTCTGAATTTCCTGTCTATCTGGAGCATAATATGCAGTCTGTTTAAGTTCCTCTTTTCTACTATATCTCAAGAGCTGCTGAAATTTCTCGGCGCTAAATGTCATGTTGTCTTCTAACCATTTGTATATTTTGTTCGTGTCCCTCTGCCAAGCCTCCACTTCATTTACAGCGCTGATTTTTCTGCTGATCTTTGTATCGTCTGCAAAGGATGTTACTATACTGGTGCTGTTTACTCTGCTGTCTCTGTCTGTTAGCATGATTATGAACAGGAGTGGGGCCAGTACTGTCCCTTGTGATACTGAGCTGCGTACTTCCGATTTTGATGATGATATACCTTGAATTTTGACGACCTGTAGACGTTCTCTGAGGAAATTGTGGATCCATTTTCCCACTTTGCCTGTTATTCCCATATATTTAATTTTATGTGCTATTATACCCTGATCACATTTGCTGAAAGCTTAGGAAAATCTGTGTATATTACATCGTAGTTGTCATTGCCTTCCAGTGCATCTAGGATATTGTTGTAGTGTTCTATTAGTTGTGATAAGCATGATCTACCTGATCGGAATCCGTGCTGATTTTCGTTGAATCCTTCGAGTGTCTCCAAGAAATCATAAATTTTCTCTCAACTATTCTTTCAAACACTTTGATGAGGTGGGACGTCAATGACACTGGTCTATAGTTCTTTGCTTGAGATCTGTCCCCTTTTTTATTTATAGGCACAATGTTTGCTCTTTTCAAGATGCTCGGTATTTCCCCAGTGTCTAGGGATCTTCTCCATATCCAGTATAAAGGTGTAGATATTTCATTTTTAAAGTTTTTAATCAATAATGCGTTCCAATTGTCCGGACCTGCAGCTGAATGTGTTTTCATTTGTCCTATAGTTCTCGCTACATCTGCGGTTAAATCAAAGTCTGTTATACACTCTCCTTGCAATTTCACTTCAAAGAATGCATCTATGTCAGGTATTGCTTTGTCAGTTTTCTGGATACTGAAAACTTATTCATACTGGGCTCTCAATGTTTCAGATATTTCTTTTGGATCGTCGGTTAGTTCATTATTTCTGTTCCTTAAGGGCCCAATAGCGGCGGGCGTTTTTGCTTTCCTTTTCGCATAGCTATAAAAGTATTTTGGATTTTCCTTTATTGCTTCTACCTCCTTTTCCTCTTCCCTCTCTGTATGGCCCTTAATCAGGGCTTGTATTTCCCTATCGATACCCTCCAGTTTTTCTTGTATTACTTTCCTGGCATTATCTCCGCAGTTGGCTAACTTCGCCTCCACTCTCTTTCTTTTGCGGAATATCTTCTCTTTTGCCTCTCTAGCCAGCTCCTCTTTACTTTTGGCTGTGATTTCGGAGCATATTTTTCTAAAATTCTCAGCGTTTTTTCTTCCAAGCTTGTTACCATTTCTTCAGTTGTTTTATTCTTTAAAACTGTTCTGCACTCTATTTGGGCCATGTGCGGTCTGATTGCTTCCCAATTTATTTAAATTTAACCCTTTCATATCTGATTTTCATTTACTTTTCATGCCCCAAAAAACCACTTATGTTATATCTCTAGAATTACTAAAATTTCATAAAATTTGATGGTCTCATTTGCGCCCATACGGCATGAAAGGGTTAAAGGCCCCAAATTTGTTTCTTTCCTCAATATGTATATTGTCTTTTAACGTTGTCGTCATATTTGTTGCTATCTCGATTAAGTTGTGGTCTGAGATAATGGTTGGGGTTATTTTTATATCAGCAATCAAGTTCGTGTTATTCGTGAATACCAGATCTAGGCAATTATTTTTTCTGGTATCTTCTGTTATCTCCTGTGTCAGCATAAACTCATTGGTGAGAGCCATCAACATTTTTGCTTGCTCCCGGACTTCTCTTGTGCCCCCCTTATCCTGGTGTATATATATATGTTCCTATCCACCTTTTTATATTTTAGAAATGGGGAGTTAAAGTCTCCGCAGATCATTATATTGGGGGATGGAGGGTTTATGGCCTTTATTAGCTTTCTGATGTCATCAATGGCCTCCGAGAATTTTTTGGTTCGGGTGTTTGGAGGTCTATAGATGACTATTAGTATCACGTTAAGTTCTTCTATTTTCACTGCTAGAAGTTCCACAAAGCTGTTTGATTTACTTATTATCGTCTCTGAAATATGACCTTCATGTACATATATAGCACAGCCACTTTATGTCCCGTTATTCTATCCGATCTTAGTAAGTTGAAGCCCTCTATATTTATCTCTTTCTTATCAAGACAATGTTCACAGTTTTCACAATTTCCTTGGCAATCCTTAAGATGAGTTTCTGTGAGGCATGCGATGTCCGCCCTTGTTTCGCCCATAAATCGTTTCAGGTATGAAACTTTGTTGAGTGATTGGTTTGGGCTTATTTCTTGAATACTAGCCAGGACAATATTTATGTTCTTTGTTTTTCGTAACGAAAAAGACGTAAAAAAAAGTTGCTTTCTTTTAACAGAGGGACTTATTAACACCATATCCTCGGCATAAACTAGGTTATTTATCCTTGTGTTATCTATACAACATCCCACTGGTGCCTCATTAAGTGAAGCAGTTAATCCGTCAATATACTCGTACACATTAAACAGCATAGCAGATGTAAATGGCCACTGTTCTTCTCCTAAAGGCATTAACAGTGGTGTTCCTCACGGTTGTGTCCTTGTATCCACTCTTTTCCTTTTATTTACTAATGATCTTTTAATTCGCGCTTCCTGTCCTATTCACTCCTATGACAATGTCTCCACTCTTCATTTCTCCACTCGCATCCCAAAGCGTCCCTCTCAACACTCACTCCATGATTCGCGTAGTACGGCTATGGAGCACTTGCCCTCTGATCTTTCTGCTATCTCAGTCTCTCCAATCACAATCTTCCATGCGTCAAGAAGAATGGGTTACTGTATGTGAAAATTTCATTAATAAAGTATTACTATCTCTATTTTCTTTGCTATGCTAAGTTCTTCCTTTGGTATATATAAATAAATGAGGCGGGGTGGTGCAGAGGGGTCGTCCGCAGCTCGACCCTGAAGCGTCGTTCGAACTCACATAAAGTAACATATATATATATATATATATATACACCTCGCAACCTCGTGGCGTTGGTCTCTCTTCACACACAGACAATGCTGCGGGGCCTTGTATTTAGGCCTGGTGAATGAATGATTTGTTCTCTTGCACGCTCTGGCATGCATAGCCAGGTACACCGACTCATCTGGTACCGTTCTGAGCTAGGCATCTAGTCTTTTTTGAAGACTTCACCTTTGTCACTGTGAAGCTCCTGGGTCTCTTTGGACACTGGTTTAAAAGTCTTTGCCGTGACAAACATGCTATTTTTCCTTCAGTGATGAATAGATCCAGTCCCTCTTCTTTAATTTGGGTACACTGTACTATATATATATATATATATATTTTTTTTTTAAGTATACTGCATATATACTTCATAACATGCAGTGTGTGTGTATATATGTATATATATATGATTAAATATGCCAAAAAAGTAAGAAAATCTGTCAAATTTCATTTGCATTTCCTACGAAATCCTGTCGATTAAAAGTATAGCTTAGTAAACTAATGAAAAATTATATTAATTGTCGAGGGCCAGTCCTCTTCAGTATTATAATTCTGACGTATTAAGTGTTGCTCTGTCGGAAACTATTGCCATGGATTTTGCAGCATGCTGTATTGATAGCTTTCAGCATTTAAAAAAGTCATGACGCATATATTATTGAATTGTAAATGGGTACTCGCAACTTTTGCGCTAATTGAATGAGACAGTTGCCAGATTTTCCTGGGAAAAGATTGCGGGTGCAGAGTACATTTTGTTTTAATAAGAGGGGATCTGTGAGCGTGTATATATATATATATATATATATATATATATATATATATATATATATATATATATATTCGGTGTATTTCAGCTCATCGTTCAATTCTGGCTGTAACCCTTTTGCATATGCCCAGAGAGTAAAATCATATTAATTTTATTTATTGAATTGTGAAAGGTGGAAAATATCTGAGTTAGCTATAAATTCTATTTTATATAAATGTGCAGAGAAAATGTTATTTACTGGGTATGCCCTACTAAAACGATTTCTATAAAACTATATCGTAAAATTACGGTGGAAAATATTTTAAAGGTTTGCTTCAGCTGTTTTTAATTTACTATATTTATATGATTAAAAATAAAATTGTGTATTAAGGTGAAAATTTGTTTAAATAAGACGTTGGTTTGAATAAATAATCATTAAATATATACAAATGAAATAAATGGCGCAATCTGGCCAATAATCTTGTGAAATGCCTCGATATATGTAAAAACGAACAATGAATAGTTCCTGCATTCACGTAGTTCTTGCATTCATTCATATAGTTCTTGTGCAATCCTTGTATTCTTGTGTATATTTGTATTCATGTGTTCATTTTTACATATGGAGTCCAAGGTCGCATAGCGCGAGTTTCGATGAATTTTTGATATGTTTTTCTATTTTGTTTCCGCTGAATGATTGGTGAATCGTTTCTTTTTGGGGTGCTTCATCATTATTTTCCAATGTTCATTTCCTGTACATATCCTCTCTTCGTTGTAAAAGATGAAGTCATGTCTTGCTTAACGTTTAATTATGAATCCTAAGCATTTAATTTTTGCTCAAGTGCGTGTTTGATTGTAATTCGTGATGGAAGGCATATTTCAATTTCCGTTTTAATTAACCCGGCAGATCATGATAACATCCGATCGGTCAATATGCGGTTTAAAATAAAAATATGGCTTCCTCTTGCTTAGCTAAAATATTTTCTTGTCCTCAAATATTTTGCAAAATAAATCAGCCTATTGAGAATAAAAAAAAACAGATCAGCATTAAAAAATAATGTCATGAAAACTTTCAGTACAGTATATAAGACCGTAAAATTTCTCCAATGTTCATTCTGATTTGGCTGATCTAACTTAGAGGCTGAGCATTACTTGTAACATTTTAGCAGTAAACTAAAGTAAGAGAAAATATTTGTCTTCTCCTTTGAGCCTTGCTCTCTTCAGAGAACTTAGTCTTAAATAGAGGAAAATAATTTCCCAATACGTTACAAGAAAAATCGGGGAACCTTCAGAGAATTTAGTAAGCCTCTCAGAATCCTCCGATCCACTACAAGAAGATATTGGAGAGTAGTATTAGAGCAACTTCTGCGATTCCCTATACGGTACCAGATACTCCAGAGTAACAAATCCGTTGCTGCCACCTAACCAGAACCCCCGTCAACTTCGAACCGACCAAGGCCATAGACGGAGGTTAACAACTGGCGACCTTGCCAGGATTCTTCCAGTCTTCCAGACCCTGGAACTAGAACCAACATTCAGTTGACCGTCGTGTCACGACTTCCAGTTCTTCAAATCCATCATTCGACCGGTGTGTCACGACTCCAAGTTCTCCACGCCCATTCTTCGTCCAGGAACAAGTGGCCAGCAAGACACGTCTTTAGGACTAAACATTTGAGAAGTCAGTGTAATTAAGAGTTAATAATTAGTATCAAGCCAGAATCAACATAAAACACAGTGAACACTTCATACACCAGTGATACATTTCTTTTTGTTGAAATCGAGTTATTTCCACTATTATAATTAGTATAGAATAATTTTATTTAATGTATCAATCATAATATTACCGCACATTCACGTATATTCGAGTGAAATTTTGTTTACATTTTTTTTATTATTTTGTTTACAATTTTTTAAAAAAATTTCCCAACTTAAGCAAATTGTTGTGCATTATTTGTGTATTTCTTAGATAGAGTAGTTAGGAAAGCCACTCAAGTGATCATTCCATAGATTAAGATCGGTCAAGCAGACCAAATTAGAATACATTAACAGTACCTTCACATATGAGCGATTCAGACGGTGCGCTTTCTGACAATGAAAATTCCCCTACACCCCTTTTTACACCTACCCCGCGCCCTTCAAACATATTTCCAAACACGTAAATTTCAGATCAAGCACAAGCCAACATGTCTCAAACCGCTTCCCCAGCATACATCAACTTAGGTAGACTTGTAAACCTTCCCCTAAAGAGGGGAATGCCCATGATACAGTTACATACGTCCCATCCATTAGCGAAGCTACAACTTGGGACAATTTTAAAAAATACTTATTAGAATTTTTCAAAGAAATAAGTCAAATAACACTCGTACAACCTTTGGCCGCATTAGAAGCTGTTTTCCAAACTAAATGGAAGAAGAACATGAAGATTTAAATAATTTTATTACAAGAACACATAAACTAGTAGGAGAAGCCCTCCGAGCCGTAGAAAATGTATGTGATATTACATTCACTTCAAAGCAAAGAAACCTAATAGTAGCAGCATCCATTTACCAAAACCTACCCATAGCGCCTAAAAAGAAATTTTAAGAGTTTCTAAATATTGACAAACCAGTAAGTGTAGCCATGAAAAAAAACAAGGGAACATTACCTAGACTTAGCGAGCCAGAACTACCGGAAGGGTAGAGAGACCCCCATACACTACATTCAACAACAACAAAACCCTATAAATCGAGGCCGATGCAGGGAACACCACCTCAGAAACAAGCCCGCCAAACACAGAATGCACGCCCTCCTCCTCAGGGTTTTAATTGCGATAGTTTTGTGCACATGATGAGTCAGTGCAATTATCCCCCTTATTGCTCCCACTGTCATGAACATGGTCATCGCCATGGCGATCGACATAAATGTGCTGACAAAGCCCCTGTACGGTAGAGGCACCACTTCCAGAGATCAAATCACCAACGTTCCCAAAAGCCCTTCAATTCTCAGACACCACTCAATTCCCAGCCTCAACCGAACCACCAACCAAATAGATCACGACCACAGGGTCAACCACACTATTACCCGATGTACAGAACCCAATACAATCAGCAAAGTCGGATGGTCCTGTACGTAGACGTACCCGTTGAAGAATCATTTTCCCCAGAGTACACTTTTCAAGAAGACCTTCCAGTGTATGGTGATCCCGTAGAATATGACTCAGGTCCTCCCATAGAAGTAAGTTCAACTTACTTTTTAGATCCCACTCTGGAGGCAGCAGTTCAGCCTTCTTCCTCCTAGATAGCAATAATGAACCCAAATACACACATAAACTACCTATCAGGATAATAGGTGCGAACCTACTAGATTTAATAATAAATTGCAGTACAGATAACAGAGATTTAACCACTCTCCTAAATACTGGAGCACATGCGACATTAATTAAGAAGCAATGTGCAGATGAGTTACTAGAGTACAGATTATAAGCATGAAATTAAGGCACCTTCCTGCCAACTCAGAGGAGTTACAGGCACACCCATGCCTACAGAGAAATTGAATTATATTTAGAAGTTGGTAACGCAGTATACCCCGCAAAATGTTATATAGTGGACGCAGTCGCCACCTTTCGACAGATATCTTACTAGGTATGGATTTTTTTCAACCGGAATCAATGGGAAATTTACCCAGCCTGAAAATTAGTTAAATGTAGACATAGGACACACCCTCTCCATGAGAATAATAGACAGCGTAATGTTAACAGAATCAGTTTAGTTCGGATTTCCGAAAGAAATAGGAAACCCGCTCCAGTTTATAGCAGTGTAAGTCAGTCGGTTGCATCCAGAGGAACGACCGCCCCAGAAATCAGCCGCCAGAGTAATCAGTTCCAGTTGTTGAATCCAGTTGGATCAACACAGTCAGTTTCCAGTCAGCCAGTTTCAGTTAACTCAGCAGTTGAGATGTGAAATCCAACTGAAACGATTTTTCAGCCAATAAGGCAAATTTTAGTCCCCGAACCAGAGTCAGATTAACAGTTTTTCATATGCCCTACAGAGCATATAACAGTAGCGCCTTATGAGAAGATTTATTTCCTAGCAAGAGTAGCAAACGGTTAAGGAAAACTACTAGAGTCAGATCGTACGCTTATTGCAGAGAAAAGTAACTTTAAGAGAGATGTTCTTATTGCCCAAGTTCTTAGTCATAGTCAGAATTCAGCTATCCCTGTTGTTTGTTTAAACAAAAGAAAAAGCCCTGTTGAATTAACTTCAAATCAGAAAATAGGAACGGTTTCCACAGTAGAAATAAATTCAGATTTCCCAAACAGTACTATAAATCATGTTTCCAGTTCCTTAGAGTTAAACCCTTCAGCATTAAGAGAAGAATATAAGAAATGTCTGGAGCATTCCCTTCAGGAATCACCTGCCTCACAGGATCCCAAACTATTGGAATCACTTCTCGAATTCCTGATAAGAAATAGAGATGTGATTGCCCTAAAAGGAGATCCTCTGGGTCGAACTAATTTGGTCCCTTTCGAAATCAAGCTGGAACCCAATTCCTCCCTATAGAGTTCCACATTTTCAACTAGTAACTGTTGAGGAACACATCAAGGACATGTTGGAGCAGGATGTTATTCAGCCTTCAACTAGTCCCTCGTCCGCTCCTATGATTCTTGTTTCCTAAACGGACGGAACATCTCGCCCTTGTATAGATTTTAGACGAATAAACTACAGTACCATCCCAAACCGTTTTCCTCTTCCAAACATGCAGGAAACAATTCTGAATATAGGGAGAGCTAACTTCTTTTCATCCCTAGATTTACCACCCGGTTATTAGCAAATGGAGGTCAGTCCCGAATCTCTGGCATTGACTGCTTTCTCCACTAACCGAGGCCATTACGAATTCCAGGTTTTATCTTTCGGAGTCCGAAATGGGCCTCCTAATTTCTCTAGATTGATGAATGTAGTCCTTTCCGACCTATTAGGTGTTGAAGCTCTCGTCTATCTTGACGATATTATCGTTTAGAGTTCGGATATAAAAGCAAACTTTCAACGTCTTCAGAATGTGCTATCACGTTTGAGAAAAGCACACCTTAAACTGAAACATGCAAAATGCAACTCCTTACAGGAATCCCTAGTATACTTAGAATTTCTATTATCATCCACTGGAATTAAACCTGATCCAACCAAACTTGAAGCACTGGAAAGGTGCCCTGTACCCAAAACCATCGACGACGCTCGTGCATTTATTGGATTTGCCGGATTCTATCGAATTTTTATCCCCCAATTTTCAAACATTGCTGAACCCATTACCAATTTTTTCCAGAAAAATGCTAAATTTAATTGGAAATCTGATCACCACCATGCCTTTGAAACTTTAATCAGTAAACTAACCTGTCATCCCATCCTCCAATATCCCGATTACACCAAACCCTTTGTTATAGCCACAGATGCTTCCTCCTATGGACTAGGAGCCGTCCTATTACAGGACGTAGATGGTGTGGAATTACCTATTGCTTATGCCAGTCAGCTTCTCTCTGGACCTCAACGGAATTATTCCACTAGGGACCGAGTGAACCTCGCGGTATATTGGGCTTTGAAAAAATTTCGAAATATTGTCTACGGCTACGATGTAACCATCAAAACTGACCATAAGCCACTCACGTATCTCTCCAAGGACAAGCTACTTGAAGGACGGTTGACTAGATGGGCTCTGTTGATTCAGGACTTTGCGGCAAAATTCGTATACAAACCAGGAAAACTATTCCAGATTATTCCAGACGGATTGTCGAGACTCAAGCCCGACATCCAAGTAAATAAGATAGAAACTCTCCCTGTGTTCGATTATGAATGTCTACAATACTCCTAATAATAGGACCAACACACCCAGAACCTTCGGACTCGCCTGGAACAAAAGGAATCATCGAAGGTGAAAGAACAGTACAAAACCTAAAGGATGGCCTCGTACATTTTAGGAACGAAGATGGAAATGACCTCGTGGAAATACAAAAGGATCTCGTAGCTATAGCCATCGGACTTTGTCACGACTCACCTTCGTATGGCCATATGGGGTCGGATCCCACCATCAAGAGTCTTTTGGAGCGATACCATCTTCCCAAAATGAACAAAAAGGCACATGAATACATCGCTGAATGCCTTGTTTAAAACATAAAAGCAACCTACCGTCCACAGCTCCCATGCATAAATATCCATTATACCAACGGCCCTGGCAAAGAACTGGAATGGACATACTAGGACCATTCCCCAAAACATCAAAGGGAAACCAGTACATCATTGTGTTTACGGACCACTTCTCGCGTTACAGCGAAGTAGTTGCCATTCCAAATCAGACCTCGGAGAACGCGTCATCCAAAACCATGCTACTCCTTTCATCCTAATTTCGGATAACACCCTTAGTTTCACTTCCAAACTGTTTGAGTCACTCTGGAACATGTGTAAAATTAAAAACACAAGCATTGTGGCATACCATCGGCACGCAAACGGCTTAGTGGAAAGACACAATCGGACGATTTTAGAAGCCCTCCGTCATGTTGTCGATGCATCCTCCCGTACATGGGATGATTCCCTCCCCATGGTGCAAACAGCCATCAACAACGGCTATAACGTGTCTATTGGAGACACCCTTCATTTCGTCCTATATCACCTCGACAAACGGCTACCTTTCGATTTGCCTGACCAAATCGACCCGGCAGTTCTAACATCTTCCGAGATGGCAGAAGTGAATCAGCAACTCGCTGAACGATCTTTCAAAATTTTTACATAATCCGATATGCCCTCGACCAACGAAACAAACAGATGGAGCAAAAGCAACATACGCGTCATCCCCGTCAACGAACTATAACCGTCGGTATGCGATGTTACATAAAGAGCGTGAAACCGTCACGTGCTCATCGTAAATTACAGTATATCCAAAATGGGATGGCCTATATAAGATTATGAAAAACTCGGAAAGAACCGTTACGGAATGCTCGACCTCCAAGACCATTCCAAATTAAAGATCATTCACGCTGATAATTTGAAGACAGCTACCGAACAACACCTTCCCAAAAAACATCTGCCAGGCGCCCGAGCCGCCTATCCTTCAAAAGATCAAGGTATTAAAAAATCCAGCAGGGACCACAAAACCGAAGTGGTCACTGCGGAAACCACTACTCGTAACGAAGATTGGTACCTCGTAATACCACCAGTACTCGAGCCACTCTCTAAACAAGAAGAGGTCCCAGAACCGAGAGTCCCATCGGAATCAGACCCTGGAAAAACCCGTTCTAGAGGATCATTCAGTGGAACTCCACCATCTCCCCCAACTCCACCATCTCCTCCGTCACCGCTCTCACCGATTGATGATCGACGCACGGACCCTACATAACGGCCGCCAATGCATCAACTACGTGAACTAGAACCATCACTAGAAAAAAACTCGGAATCCGAGCTTAATGCTCAACCCCCACTACCACCTAAGCGAGGCCGACCACTCCGCACACAAACATCTACACGACCTCAAACATCTGCACGACCACCAACAACTCCATATAATTTAAGACGTAGATACGAATAAAATTGTTTCCCTTATAATGTTGAGATTACAATTAACAACTCGTACCCCTTTCTGTCTGAAACTAAATTCAAACCTACTATAAAAATCTTGAATTCCACCATGAAACCGGTGACCATCCTACCCGGACTTCATGCCCCTAAATGGAATGAACAATTGAGTCTTTTACTAGAATAACCTTTTACAAAAACTGTAACCAGTAACAACTATTTACCATTTACCAACATCTGCCGTCAGTATTATCATTGTGTGTGCTATTATCCTCGCTATATTTGTAGTGAAAAGACTATTCTCGCAATGACAAAGAAAACATTGTACTATGTCAAACTATTCATGCACGACCAAGAGTGCGCCCTCATACCGCCTGAACGAGACTGAACCACCCCGAATTATGTTGTGTATATAAATCTGTATTATAAAAAACCATTAGTTATCATCTAGTTAGAATTAGTTAGGATGTCATATTATTGTATTAATATCATTCTAGAGGGAAGAGCCCTGTAAATATGAACAATGAATAGTTCCTGCATTCATGTAGTTCTTGTATTCATTCATATAGTTCTTATGTAATCCTTGTATTCTTGTGTATATTTGTATTCATGTGTTTATTTTTACATATGGAGTCCAAGGTCGCATAGCGCGAGTTTGAATGAATTTTTGATATATTTTTCTATTTTGTTTCCGCTGAATGATTGGTGAATCGTTTCTTTTTGGGGTGCTTCATCATTTCTTTAGATTTGGCTTAGTAGTGTAATCGTGTTAAATTCTGCAATGTTCATTTCCTGTATACATCCTCTCTTCGTTGTAAAAGATGAAGTCATGTCCTGCTTAACGTTTAATTTTGAATCCTAAGCATTTAATTTTTGCTCAAGTGCGTGTTTGATTGTAATTCGTGATGGAAGGCATATTTCAATTTCTGTTCTTAATTGTAATTCGTGATAGAAGGCATATTTCAATTTCCGTTTTAATTAACCCGGCAGATCATGATAACATCCGATCTGTCAATATGCGGTTTAAAATAAAAATATGGCTTCCTCTTGCTTATCAGTCTAGATATTGCTACAACTAAGATATTTTTTTTGTCTTTAAATATTTTTCAAAATAAATCAGCCTATTCAGAATAAAGAAAAAACAAAAAAACAAAACAGATCAGCATTAAAAAATAATGTCATGAAAACATTCAGTATATAAGCCCGTAAAATTTCTCCAATGTTCATTCTGATTTGGCTGATCTAACTTAGAGGCTAAGCATTACTTGTAACATTTTAGCAGTAAACTACAGTAAGAGAAAATCTTTGTCTTCTCCTTCGAACCTTGCTCTCTTCAGAGAACTTAGTCTTAAATAGAGAAAAATAATTTCCCGATACGTTACAAGAAGAGGCGGGGAACCTTCAGAGAATTTAGTAAGCCTCACAGAATCCTCCGATCCACTACAAGAGGAAATCGGAGAGTAGTATAAGAACAACTTCTGCGATTCCCTATACGGTACCAGATACTCCAGAGTAACAAATCCGTTGCTGTCACCTAACCAGAACCCCCGTCAACTTCGAACTGCCCAAGGCCATAGCTATCTAAACACTACATTGTAAAATTATGGTGGAAAATATTTTAATATGTTTCAACTGTTTTAAATTACTGTTTTTGTAATATGATCAAAGAGGACATCTATCCATTAAATATATATAAATTAAATAAATAGCACAATCTGGCAACTAATCTTGTGGAATGCCTCGATATATATATATATATACACTGCCATCTAAACACTATATCGTAAAATTACAGTGGAAAATATTATAATGGTATGCTTCAACTGTTTTAAATTACTATTTTTGTAATATGATTACAGAGAACTCTCCACTAAATATATACAAATTAAATAAATAGCGCCATCTGTCAACTAATCTTGTGGAATGCCTCGATATATATATATACAAAGGTGGGCACCCGGGCCTCATAAAGGACCGACGGTCCCGGTCCTTGCCTCATACTGGACCGACGGTCCCGGTCACGGACCTTTCTGAAGATAGGACCTAGGAACGACTCGGTCCTCAGTCCTTATATATAATATAAGTGAAAAATTTGATTAAAATGAAAAATGAAATTAAAGACATCGGAAATCTTTAATTTTATTAACGTAAATTATAATTAATACAATACATAAATGATGAAAAAAAGTTATTAAGTTAAATGCTTGAGTTTCCCTTCAAGAAGACTAGCATTTCAAAATGGCTGTCACTGAGCCCTGACCTTTTCGGCTTGAGGACGTCCTTCCCCAAAGAGAAGAGCCTCTCCACGGCGGCACTGGATGGGATAGGCGTGTTAAACTTGATGAACAAGTCCTTCAACGCTGGGCTGGGGAACGAGTCCTTGTTGAAGATGAAGGGTTTCACAGGCCTCTCGCTGAGAAATGTCTCCACCAACTTGGTCCCGGTCTCCTTCGTCTTCTCCCCGCCTTCGTAGAGAGCCTCAAAGAAGTCGTCATTGTCCTGGTCATTCTCACCCTCGCTGCTGCTGGTGTCCTTGCCTGAGTCCGCTCTTGCCAGAATCCTCTCCACCATAGACATCATCTGCTTCTTCACCTTGGCCTTGATCTCCTCGACGTCATACATGACGTCGTCCTCCACCAGCCTCAAAATGGGGACCAAACCGACTTTTGATCCCATCCCTGACAGCTAATACCAGTGGCTGACACATCTTGACATCGCTGCTTTCCATCTGCTCCTTCAACATTTTGAGAGAGATGGCCAGGGTGGGCAGGAGTGCCCCCATGTACGCCTTGTCCTCCCCTTGCAGGATGTCCAAGGCCTTACAGACCGGCTTCATCACCTCAAGATACTCTTTGAAGAAGTTGATATCAGCTGAAAAAATAGTTAATATTTTAGTCCTGTACTTAAACTTTTTATATTGTACTTTTTACTTTTTACCTTTTCAAAAAGAAAAGTAAAAAAATCAAATATGTATATTGCTCACCAGACGAGAACGAAGGCACCCCAAGAATGTTGCACGTCTGGTGTAGTCCATGAAGCTTCTCCCTGTCTCCGAAGATGTCGACCAGGCGGGACACCCCGTCGTAGACGGAGTTCCATCTCGTAACGGTGGGGACAGTCAGCTGCATCCCTATCTCGGCCTTGATGGTGTCTGAGGCTTGTGAACTTCTTGACTGCTTGTTCCACAGCTCCGTAGCTTTGCCAAAGGCGGTCCGGTACGCCTTCCTGTAGGATGGTGAGTTCTTCAGGGCCTTGTCAGCGTCGGAGGTGGCCACTAGGTTCAGGGTGTGGGCGGCGCACCTTGTGTGCTTCGGCAGGACGTATTCAGGATCCTCCGTGGCACCGGCTAAAAAGAAATGTTCAATTTATTCAATAATATATTTGAGTGAAAAGAAAATACCTTACAAGACTTGTAAAAAGTGAAAAAAAAATCAATAAATAATAAATAATGCATAATTTACATTCCAAAAGCGATGTCAGATCCTCAACCTGAACGACGTCCTCATCATCGGGCCGCCCCACACCTTCTTCCTCCTCTTCCTGGACCTCCTCAGGCAGCTCCTCGTCCGTTTTGCCAAAGACACTGCACAATGAAACACAATTTTTATATTTTTTAATTTTTTTTATTCAATGTTATAGAAAAAATTAAAAATGTTAAGATTTAAAAGTCAAAAAATTTGAATGAAGAAATTTAAAAAAAAAAATCTGCTTACTTAAATGCCTTGACGAAGTTGCTGCCATTGTCAGTAGTAGTCCTGCAGACCTTGGACTCGATGGCGAAGTCGAAGAGGACCTTGTACATCTCCTTCGCAAGGACCTCGAAGGTGTGTCGTCCGGTGAGTCGTCTGCACGCCAAGACTGCCTTCTGCCTGAGGAGGGTGGCCTGGTCAATCCAGTGTACAGTCATCCCCATGTACGACCTTAAATAAAATGGAATGCTTTGAATTGAAATGTAGTATTATAATTTATATTTTCACAGCATTGTAATAAATTTATTAAAATAAACTATCAGTTTATTAGTTTCTTTTTGATTGAAGTAAAAAGTAAATTAATTAAAATTTAAACATACTTGTGGGCACATGTCCAAGCGTCTGCCGTAGTAGAGACCGACTGTACAGAGTTGAGGACGTCCCTCAGGTGCTGCCTCTTCTCGTCAAACCTTAAAAAGTTTATTAAAAGACAAAAGTAAAGTAAAAAATTATAATGTCATCGCTCATCACTAAAAGAAAAAGAAAAGAAAATACTGTTATCAAGAATGAATTTAAATAGCCAAACAAAAAATACCTGTCTTCAATACGCCTGGTAAGCGTCCTCCTAGACATGGAGTGTTGGCCATGGACACAGGTGCTAACAAAGTCCTTCCACGAATCGGAGTCGACGACGTCGAGAGGCAACATGTTGCCCACAAATAAGGTGATCAACTAATTAAAAAGAAATAAAAATTTGTTACGTTTCATCATAACTGACTGACATTTGAGTGTAATTTAATGATTATAAATACTTCTAGACAAAGTTGTAAGATTTTTAATTGAATTTACTGACCTCTTCAAAGAGAGCCTTGGTGACTCTGGACGGTCCAGCCATGGCCTCCCGTATAGTCGGCTGAACCATGGTCCTCTGCCTCTTGTCGTCGGGGCGCTCCTGAGGGTCTCCTCGCCGCTTCTTCTTTTTCTGGAGCTCCACCCCGTCCTTGATGCACTGGTCGAACTGGTTCTGGACGTGAGGGTGGCGCCTGGAGACATGTCGCTTGAGGTTGTTTTGGCTCTTGTTGCTTGTCGAGAGGATGTTCTTGTTCGGCAGGCACAGCAAGCACTTGTACTCCAGGTTCTGCTCATCCTTGGGGCCCAGGTATTCAAAGTATTTGTCCAGGTACGGCCAGGGATTGCCGGGTTCAGTTCTTCCGCTAGGAGCTCCAGTTGCTTGACTTGAAGTTGAAGCACTAACATCAGTAGATTCTTCGTCTCCTCCAGGTGTTGAAACAAGTTTCAGTTCAGTCTCAGTCTCTTTCTGAGTCTTCTGGAGAAAACGATCCATCTTCTTTAGAACTTCAAATAATCACTAAACACACTAAAATCACTAAAAAAGACCGTCCGGACCGGACCGTCCGGAATTGCTTAAAAATGAACCGTCGCTCCTCATTTAGATCCTCACTGAGAAAAGGACCGACTTTCCCGCTCACGGTCCTTAAAAAGGACCGAGTTCCTGGAGTTCGGTCCTTTTGGAACTCGGTCCTGCCCACCTTTGTATATATATATATATATATATATATATATATATATATATATATATATATACTGCCATCTAAACACTATATCGTAAAATTACAGTGGAAAATATTATAATGGTATGCTTCAACTGTTTTAAATTACTATTTTTGTAATATGATCACAGAGAACAACTCTCCATTAAATATATACAAATTAAATAAATAGCGCCATCTGTCAACTAATCTTGTGGAATGCCTGGATATACTCGTGTGTGTGTGTGTGTATATATATATATATATTATATAATATATATATATATATATATATATATATATATGGGAATGAACTCAGAATGGTTCCCTGAGGTTTTTTATGATACACACAGACCGTGCATGGAACAAGGAACTCTTTTAGGATAATTAAATCCACTATAGTCCGAATAAGTAATGGTAAATGACAAATACCATAGTTTTTCTTAGCCCGACGCGGGCAACAGGTCACTCGCAAAGAGGTCCCAAAAATATAGCTTCCCTCACCAGCTATCTGCAAATAGATAGGATCCAGCTTTGGGACAGGATCTAAGGTTTAAAGCAGCTTAGCCCAGCTACATTTAGAACCTCAGTATAAGCAAAAGACTCGCTGCCTTCACGTCAGATTGAATACATCAAAGAAAAAGGGGTAACTATTATATTTTTAGCCAAAAACCAAAACTTAAACCTCAACTGGCAGAATTGAGCGTCCATTCTCAAGGCACATAACATGTCCGTTTCAAGATTACTTATTCGGACTATAGTGGATTTAATTATCCTAGAAGAGCTCCTTGTTCCATGCACGGTCTGTGTATCATATATATATATATATATTATATATATATATTTCCTGCCATCTAAACACTATATCATTACATTACTGCGGAAAATAAGATATTTTAACGGTATGCGTTAGCTGTTTTAAATTTACTATTTTTTATAATACGATTATAGTAGCTTACGGTTAACCAATTTTATGTTACCAGTTTATAGCGTAAAGTTGGGACTATAATAATGTTAATGGTTAATTGATTAATAATGATTGCTTGTTAATGAAAGGCTGGATTCACCAATTTGTAGTCACTCCAGGGTCACCAATTTATAGTGGCCTACGGATCACCGATTTGATGTGGCTAAGAAATTAGGGTTACTATAATTACTGAATAAAAGTGAAATGAAATTAGGGGTCACCAACTTGGGCCTACTTCCCAGACATAACATTCTGTTCCCCCTCACTAGCAACACATACACACTGGAGAACAGAGAAACAACTGTGATCAGACCACTTGCCCATCATCATTACAACACATTCTACACTCTGCCCCAACAGCCTTAGGCACACTTACAGAAATTACAAGAAAGCTGGTTGGGAACAGTTCAAAATACAGACTGAGGAAAATTCACCACATTAAACAGTACACCCATCATAAACATCAATACAACACTCAAGACATTTAATCAGATCACCAATAATGCAAACAAATACATACCCAAGGGCAACATTAGTAAATACAATCCAAATTACACTAGAGAAATAGCCGACCTCATAAGGCAACGTAACAACTTCAAACATAACGCACAAACACCACACACAGAAGCCATAAAACAGCAGATACAACAGCTCAACACAGAAATAAACAACAAACTTAAAGAAAAACAAACAGAAACATTTAGGGAATTCATAACAACACTAAACCACTCTACAGATACGTCAAGGCTATACAAGACTATAAACAACATTACCCACTCTAACAGTGGCATTCACACCTCACGCGCGGCCATCTGTCGCAGCCAAAATATCCCAACATATACACAACAAGCAAACATTCTAGTTAATCACTACGCAGAGATAAGTCACTTAAACAAAGACAACAACCAGAAACACGCAAACAGACAAACAGTCAGACACAAGAAAACCTACAGACTCGACACGACCATTGCACCCTTCGATACAGACCAGACCACCAAGCTCATCAAAAACATTAAGAATTCGAAGGCTACTGGACCAGACAACATATCTAACATACACCTTAAACAATTGGGCCCACAGGGAATACGAGCTCTCAAAAACATGAACACATATTCATACCAACACTCTATTATTCCTGACGTATGGAAACAAAGTAAAATTATTATACTACTCAAACCAAACAAAAATCCAACAGAACCAGCTTCCTATAGACCCATTACTTTACTATGCACACCTTCCAAAGTAACAGAAAGACTAATCTTACAAATCACCAACCCACACATACCACTATCGCCTACTCAACATGGATTCAGACCTCACCACTCAACCACGACATTACTCACTAACCTCACGCAGCACATCATGGATGGCATCAACTCCAGTCGACCAGCTCAACGTACACTATTAGCAAAAATAGACATTAGTAAAGCATTTGATGCTATCCCACGTTTCACTCTCATAAACAAAATACTCAACACAAACATGCACAATAACACCAAAAGGTGGCTGAGCAACTCTCTTTCAGGGAGATACTCACATGTCACATTTAATGGCAAGTCATTCAAAAACAAACTTTTTCCGAACGGGGTCCCTCAAGGCTCTGTTTTCTCACCAACACTGTTCAACTTACAGTATGCATGCATGACATTCCAACACCCATAGATTACAAGCTTACCTTATCATCATATGCAGATGGCATCACTCTAACATCCAACCACAACAACATCGACACCGCTACAAATAACCTACAAACATACATAAACAGTATACAAGACTGGCTCACACACAATAGACTCAAAGTAGCGCCCACAAAATCAACCATTACCTTGCTAACAAGCAACACAAAAGAACACCAGATAACTCCACAGCTGACACTAAGCAACACCAACATTCCACACACTCACAGGACCAAAATACTTGGGGTCATATACAACACATTATTATCTTTTGCAAACCACATTCAGGACATTAAAAACAAATGTACGTCAAGACTTAACACGCTTAGGGTACTAACAGGCACAAACTTTGGACACCAGCAGGAAACAACATCATTCATATACAAACAATATATTCGCTCAGTTATGGACTATGCTAGCCCATGCTGGGCACCCATTATCTCAAACACACACATAAACACCTTACAGACAATACAAAACAACGCACTTCGTATCATTACAGGATGTACTCAAACAACACCAATAGAACACCTGCACACAGAAACAAAAATACTGAAAGTTAGGGAACATTTAGACATGAGGGGAACACAATTCATGGCAGCAGCGACAACTAACCCACAACACCCTTGCCACTACATGTACAATCATGCACCAACATCTCGCACCATTAAGGTAACACCAGAGAGACATTATAACCACATACTCCATTCCGTACCACGCCCCACAGACATCACACAGTACAGAAAACACGTACACACACACCTAACCCACAAAGCACTGACACGACTCGGTCCGAATGCGGTCCTTGGTGCGAAGCCGCCACCCATTAACAGGTCAGAGACCAGCCTGAACAGATCGGATCGAGTTAACTTAGCACGATTCCGATGTGGACATCACCCCAACTTACAGACATATAAACACAGACTAGACAACTCTACAGATGACATCTGCCACCTGTGCCAGGACACACCACAAACAGTTGAACACATTATGACAGACTGTACCGCTCTATCACAACATAGAACACAACACAACATCACTAGTGCGCTGAACCTCTGGGCCACTCCGGAGAGGGCGATCGGTTACCTGCGTGCCGCCGGCTTGCTCGATCAGGGTGGGCTGACCGGCTAACCAACAACAACAACAACAACAACAACTGCCCAAGTAAAGAGTATTTAATAAGGAGAGAGAAATTACCTTGTTTTGGGTTTCATTAGGAAAATAAATCAATTACACCGGTCTGCATGAAAATCGATTTCTTTATTTTGAGTTGTGATTCTGAAGCAGTTCGCTGCGCTGAATTAAAAAAATGCTACCAGTTTTTTTCTATCACCCACAGTTTTAAAGTTATTAGCAAAACAATTTTGGGGCGTTTTGTAATTTTTTACCTTTTTTATCTTTAATTAATTTCGTTTTTTTCATATTTTTCAGATAGATAATTCTAACATTACGTCTTTAAAATTTTAATAATGGCTTCTAGAGGATGTACCCATAGTCCAGACATATTTTGTTATATTTGTGGTCGGTATGTTGTTGTAAAACAAAGGACAAATGTAACGACCTTCATTAAGAGAGCGTATCATGCTTATTTTGGAATTAAATTAGGAGATCAAGACAAAAGTTGGGCTCCACACAAGGTTTCTCTTACGTGTGTTGCGGCACTAAGGAATTGGAGCAAAGGTAAAAAGAAAAGTTTGCCATTTGGGATCCCCATGGTATGGCGCGAGCCTAGAAACCATACCGACGACTGCTACTTCTGTTCTTGCAATGTTAAAGGTTATAATGCAAAGAATAAAGGGAGCCTTCAATACCCAAGTCTTCCATTTGCAATAAGGCCGGTACCCCATGGTCCAGAAGTTCCTATTCCCCGCCCACCCGAGAGTCTGGATCAATACAATTCAGATTCTGATTCAGCTCCAAATCCAGACAATGATGATGTTTATGAACAGCCAACAGCTGACCGAGATCCTCCTAAACCATTAACCCAAGCCGAACTAAATGACTTAGTCAGGGATTTGAATCTGCCTGAGGACTCTGCAGAACTTTTGGGGTCTAGATTGCAGGAGAACAATTTATTGGCATCCGACACATACTTCGCTTGGTACAGAAATCGTGAGAAAGACTTTGTGCCTTTTTTCGAAGAAGATGGTCCCTTGGTATTTTGCAAGGACATCACAGGATTAGTGTGCAAGCTAGGTATCGAATACCAAACCAGTGACTGGAGGTTGTTTATAGATTCCTCTAAAACCAGTCTAAAAGGAGTGTTACTGCACAACGGTAACAAATATGCATCAATCCCAGTGGCCCATTCTACTCATTTAAAAGAGACCTATGATAACATGAAACTGCTTCTGGAAAAAATTCAGTATCAAAATCACAGATGGATATTGTGTGGGGATCTCAAAGTCCTTTGCATGTTATTTGGGCAGCAATCAGGATACACTAAGATGCCATGTTTCATCTGCGAATGGGATAGTCGAGCACGTGACCAGCACTGGAAGAGGAAAACTTGGCCTCCTAGAGAGAATCTTACCCCAGGATCAAAAAACATTTTACAAGACCATCTAGTTGAACCAAATAAAATCCTCCTACCACCCTTGCACATTAAGTTAGGCTTAATGAAGCAGTATGTCAAAGCATTGAATAGAGAAGGTGTGTTTCAAGTACATTTGTTCGAAATATCCAAGGATTAGCTACGAGAAAATAAAGGAAGGTGTTTTTATAGGTCCTCAGATTAGAAAGTTATTGACAAACGATCATTTCCTGAACACAATGACCAATAAAGAAAAAGAAGCATGGCTTGATTTCAAAGATGTTGTTGAAAACTTCTTGGGAAACTACAAAAGCCAAAATTATGAAAGACTGGTGGAAAATATGCTTAAAAAGTTTTGCGCCTTAGGCTGCAACATGAGCCTGAAAGTTCATTTCTTATTTTCGCATCTTGACCGTTTTCCCGAAAATCTCGGAGATGTCAGTGAGGAGCGAGGGGAACGATTTCACCAGGACATCAAAACCATGGAAAGAAGATATCAAGGAAGATGGCATACAAATATGATGGCGGATTACTGCTGGTGTCTGCAACGAGATCAGCCTAACGCACAGCATAAGAAAACATCAAAGAAGCACCGGTTTAGTCGTCATTAGTCAGATCTACCTTCTAGTCTTAAGTCTTCGGAATAAGTCCTGAAATGTTTGCAAGTAAAGAAGGTAAATATATTTTGTTTCTTTTCTTTATTTTTTATTCTTTCATAAACAAGCAATATGCTTGTCCAAGAGCTAGGAGCTATTTAATTCTGCTTTAATTAGGTTTTACTCTATCACCTAAAGATTTCGTGCTACAAGGGGTGTTGTAATACCTCATTTGTCCCCAAATGTTAACCACCCATTGATGGGAGGGGAGAGAGTATTTTGCTGGGAACGGGACTGGTTGTTATATATATTTACCCTACATTATTATGTAAGCGTTACTGTAGTCTATAACAACAAAATTTATGGTTTAGCATGTGCAATCCAATGTTGGTCTCGATAAGATGATTCACATTTGGGGATAAATGGGGGATTTATGACACACCCTGTAATAAGAAAACCATACGTGATAGGGAAAAACGAACTATATTTTTGAGATCAGCGCACTCAAATTATATAGAATCACCAACTAGTTTGTAAAAATCGATCGACAAGTTTTCAAATTTGTACTGGTGTTATTTGTTTACAGAGATTACCAGATCAATAAAGGTATTTATAATGATTAACAATTATATAAAGGGAATGACACTATGCTAAAGATGACTGGTTCTTAGCAATGAGGAATGGTTATACAGACTAATTGTTATTTAACTAATTCAAATAGGCTAATGTGATGTGCCGAGAGAACACAGAATAAATAATGAAGCCTATTGATAACAGAAATAATGGAAGTACAGTACGGCACAGTATATGGAATAGGTCGGAAAAATGTAATGCTTCAAAAGAGCACATAAACAATAAGCTGCAAGATAAGTAAATTATACGAATGAACACAATACCAGGGTGATACAACACTTCGGTATTAGCACAACACTTGAATAGGCCTACTGTGGTTTTAACGCGAGAGTTAGCTTGACCGGTACTGGGAACACTTTAGGGCCTACGTGATTAGGCAGAGCTTGTGGAAGCACGACGTAACAAAACACTGTATCCCGAGTGAGGGCCGAAGTAGCTTACCGCGATGATGTAATTGGAGACTGTAGGCCCAGGTGAAAGTTAACCGTATTGCGTTTCGCTGAAGATGAACTTGGAGACTGTAGAGGGCCTGTTCAAATACTTGTTGAACGGGCGTCGATCGAGTTGTGGTGAAGGATGAGTGAAGAGCGAAATGGGTTCGTGGCTTGTAGTTTAATAGGAGGTTTACGAACCTGGGCCTCGAAGGGTGTTTCTTTAGTCAGGTTGGCCTTGCCGGCGAGAGGATGAATGTTGACAGCCGGTAGCAGCGTTGCCATCCAAAAATAATGAAAATCTGAAGATTGGTGTCAAAATATCTGTAGAAATCTGTAGTTTCAATAAAAATATCTGTAGACAAAATCTGTAAACTACCATTTGATTTTAAAGTTTATTTTTGTAAGTAACATATACAATAATATTCATAATTCCAAACAGAAATACAAAAATGGTCAATTAAACACAAAATTTAGTGAATGAAAGGTAGATAAATTGAATATTTTAAACCAGAATACTATTCAAGCTACGTCTATAGGCCAGTTTAAGAATGATCTAGACAAAAAGCAGCAAATAGAAAGAACAAGTATACAGCAACAAAATAAGGATGCATCATGCATATATACAAAATGGAAAAAGGAATTCAATAAAATACATAATTTTGTGCTGTACTGGAATTATGGAATAAACATTATCATTAACAACAACAGGGCTATTTATCTGTACTGTAGATTCCACCCTTTGCTTTCTTTAGCAGTATGTTTTGTTGATGACTTAGTAAGAACCGACGCACAGTCAGCTGAGTGTGGCGTGTTTATGTTATGTTGCCACTCTCTACTGACAGGTGGCGCACGAAAATAATTTGTTGGTTCTCATGGAGAAACTCAGTAATATTACTGTAATATACAGTGTAGTCCGTAGTGGTTTGTGAAAAAAAACCTGAATCTTAGAAATCGGCAAATTTTGCCCATTTTGAAGGAAAATCTGAACAGAAGCATAAAAAAATCATAAATTTTAGAGATCTGTAGATTTCGCCCATTTTGGGGGAAAAATCTGAAAATCTGAAACAAAGCATAAAATCTGTAGATGCACAGATAAATCTATAGAAATGGCAACACTGCTTGCATATACTCTTCCCTTTTTTTTTCGTGCCACCCCAGGTGCCAACCCCCGATGGGTGCCAACCCCTACCCCCCCTTTTGCAACAATTCATCAACATTGCAATTGCACTCTCCCATTTCGCGGTCAGGCTACTCGCGTTATAAATATATTAAAAAACTATACTTTTCTATCTGGTGTTTCCATTATTTTGTCAAACCCCTACACACACACACACACACACACACACACACACACACACACATATATATATATATATATATATATATATATATATAATTATATATATATATGTATTTTTTTTCATATTCTGAATAGCTTTGTACGAAATGGAAAATAGTCATTATTGGATAATAAGAGAAACTTTAGGTAACTTTCTTTGGTCTCCTTTGAAGATCATATAATATCGTTAATAAATAATTATTATCAAAAAGTTGAAGAAAATTTATGGAATTGGAAGGTGGGATTATTCTTTTTATGTTGTCCTTCAAATGAGAGGTAGTTTATTTAAATCGGATGAGTATCTTTTTACAAATTTAACTTGAACAATAGTTTTTAAAAAATAAAGGTGACAATACGAATATCTATATATAGCCTATATATGATGAAAATAACCACGAAGGTAAAAGGAAACACAGAATAGTGCTCAAGCGCTTTCGTCCAATTACATCCTCAGGAACACGAAAGCGCTCGAGCACCATTCTGTGTTTCCTTTTTCCTTCGTGGTTATTTTCATCATAAATATTATTCACATGTTACTTTCGTGAAATAATTTTTCATATATATATATATATATATATATACACAGGGTGTCCCATAAGTCCGGCATCATAGGAAAAATAATAAAAAAAGGCAAAACAAAAGCTTTTATTTACAGAACGTGCTCAATATGTCCACCATTGTTTTCAATACACAAACTCAGACGTGATACCCAGTCAGCAAGCACACGGTGAATGATGTCAGGAGTAATGGTGTTACATGCCCCAATAATGCGCGGCCGCAAATGTTCAACACTCCTAATTTTCTCTGCGTATACCAGCGCTTTCAAGTGGCCCCAGAGATAAAAATCTAGGGGCGTGAGATCCGGGCTTCTAGCTGGCCATTCCACAGGCCCGCGACGTCCTATCCAGTGACCAGGGAATTGTTGGTACAGGTATTCCCTTACTTGGGTGCTGTAATGTGCAGGAGCGCCGTCTTGCTGGAACCATGTTGGGAAATTTCCTTCTTCCTTCAAGACACTGGGAAATGTTTCTTCCTTGAGCATACGTAGGTAGGTGCCTCCATTGACATGTTCATCGAAAAAGAGGGGGCCTATGATGCGATCCTTCCAAATGCCACACCATACCATCACCCGAGATGCACCTTGTTCCTTTCAAGAGGTATACCAGTGAGGGTTGTTTTGATACCAGTAGCGGGTGTTCTGTCGATTTACCTCACCATTTCCATAAAAAACAGCCTCGTCACTGAACAGAATGGTGGACGGGAAATTGGCATCCCGAGCATAAGAAAAATATGAATTATGGTTTGTAGAAATAGAAAAATGTGAATTTCTCCTATGATGCCGGACTTATGGGACACCCTGTGTATATATATATATATATATATATATATATATATATATAAATATATATACACGAAGACAGGGAGTGTTGGAACTCCCGTTTCTCCTGTCACTGTCCTCCTTAACTGATCTTTTTCTGTTTCATCTACTCTGTGAGCAGTTCAGCATGCTCTCAAACACAAACTTCTCTCCCTATTTTTCACTAAATATACATGCATCTTACACACTACATAATCTTTTCAAAATTAAAAAAGAAATGGCAACGACTTCAAGAGACTCGGAGTCCCCTGGGGAGGGGAACATAAATGTCCCCACTTCTGGCTACCCCGCTGTCGATACTGGGAACCCAGACCGGGGCAGATTTTGCTACTGCCCATTCGAGATGTTTTTGGGCCTATGCCTAATTCATTTTTCATAAACTTCTGCACCATTTGTAGCCTTTTCTCAAATTTTCAATCTGTTGAACAACACCTCTACGCCTCTAAACCTCGCCTTCTCTTCCTCACTGAAACTCATGTGTCTGGGACGACTGACAGTAACTCCTTTTCTGTACCCTCTTACTTTCTCATACTCAATATCATTCCAAATGTGGATGTTGCATATATGTACGCAATGACCTAACTTGTTCTCGTGTTCCCGATTTAAACAGTGCTGCCATTTCTACAGATTTATCTGTGCATCTACAGATTTTATGCTTTGTTTCAGATTTTCAGATTTTTTCCCCAAAATGGGCGAAATCTACAGATTTCTAAAATTTATGATTTTTTTTATGCTTCTTTTCAGATTTTCCTTCAAAATGGGCAAAATTTGCCGATTTCTAAGATTGAGGTTTTTTTTTACTAACCACTACGGACTACACTGGATATTACAGTAATATTACTGAGTTTCTCCATGAGAACCAACAAATTATTTTCGTGCGCCACCTGTCAGTGCGCCACATCTGCGCGGTTTACCTTTTTCCTAATTTTACTGTCTATCCAAAATTCTTTGACTATCTAACTTCCAAAGTGACGTACATTCTATCACATTCTACTTTTGCTGAAATCTCTATTTTAGGTGATTTCACTGTTCACCACCACCATTGGCTCCCCTCCCATTTCATTAACATCCCTGTTGAACTAGCTAACAACTATCCTGAATGACCTAGAGCAGATTGTACGGCATCCTACTGGTATCCCCGATTAACTTTGGAGATAGGCCCAACATTCTGGATTTATTTCTCACCTTGCACCCTTCTTCTAACTCCGTCAAACTTTTTCTCAGTTGGACTCCTCCGACCACAATCTTATATCTGTTTCATGTCCTATCGCTCCAATTCGGCGTTTGGATCTTCCTAAAAGGAAACGCCTTTGGCACTTTGGCGCCGCTGATCGGGAGGCCCTTAGTAAGTACTTCTCTGACTTCCGTGGAATGATTACTGCTTCCGCGGCAGGGGACCCTCCAAGTGTGCTGAGCGCGTCACGGAGGTGTTTCTCTCGGGCATGGAGCCGTACATTCCACATTCTATTCCTATAATTAATGGTTTTACTTTGCTTGTTCTAATGCCATCCGCAATAGAGAGGAGACTTTCAGAAAGTACCATCGCCATCCAACCCCTGTCTCTCATTTAGCTTATGTTTTTGCCCGGAATTGTGGAAAATCTGTTCTTCGACACGCCAAAAATTCCTTCATCAGACAAAATTGTAAAAACCTATCCAATTCTAATTCTTCTCGCTCTTTCTGGCATGTAGCCAAGAACCTCTTCAACAACTTTACTTCTTCATTTCCTCCTCTTTTCCATTCCGATGGCTCAGTTGCCGTCTCTTCTCCCAATAAAGCTCAACTCTTCACTCAAACTTTTGCTCCAACTCAACCCTGGACGATTCCTGTGCTGTTCCTTCATCTCCTCCTCGCTCTGACTTAACTATGTCTGAAAGTAGAATCTCCTCCAGAGATGTTTTTTCTGCCTTATCTGGTCTCAACTCTAGGAAGGCGTAATGTCCTGATCGCGCCCCTCCTGTTGTTCTCAAGAACTGTGCTTCTGTTCTGACACCTTACCTAGGCAAACTCTTTTGTGTTTATCATTCATCTGGTACTTTTCCTTCGTGTCGGACGTTCGCTTTCATTCAGCTGTTTCAAAGAAGGGTAACCGCTCTCAACCCCCCAACTATCGTCCAACTGCTTTAATTTCTTTTTTTTCTAAAGTTTTTAATCTATCCTTAATAAAAAGATTCTTAAACACTTTTCTATTCACTATCTTCTTTCAGATTGTCACTATGGGTTCCGCAAGAGACGCTGTACTGGCAATCTTCTTGCATATATCTCTGACACTTGGTCATCCTTCTTTCAGGATTTCGGTGAAACTTTTGCTATTATGCAAGACATATCAAAAGCTTTTGATAGAGTGTGGCACAAATCTTTAATTTCCAAACTGCCCTCCTTCGGTTTCTATCCTTCTATCTGTATCTTCCTCTCTAATTTCCTTTCTGGCGGATCTATAGCTGCGGTTGTAGATGGCCACTGTTCTTTTCCTAAAGCTATTAATAGTGGTGTTCCTCAGGTTTCTGTCCTGTCACCCACTCTTTTCCCTTAATTTATTAATGATCTTTTAAGTTGCACTTCCTATCCTATTCACTCCTATGCCGATGATTTCACTCTTCATTTCTCCATCCGTTTCACAAAGCGTCCCTCTCAACAGACACTCAATGCTTCGCGTGAGACGGCTATGGTACACCTGAAGTCTGATCTTTCTGCCATCTCTGATTGGGCCAGAGAAACTTTGTGGCCTTCAATGCCTCAAAAACTCAATTTCTTCATCTGTCTACTCGTCACAATCTTCCACACTACTATCCCCTTACCTTGTGGAATACACAACTCAATCCTTCTTCTTCTCTTAACATTCTTGGCGTTTCCTTTTCTCGTGATTTTTTCTGGAAAGATCACATATACTCTCTTTCCAAAACAGTTTCTAAGAGGTTAGATGTGCTCTACCTGATCCGCAGTTTCTTCATCCCCGCTCTCTGGACTTTTTGGTGTGACTTATTTTTATTAAAGAAACTATATTAAACATGCATTATATAGCAACTAGTTTTGGCATAAGAGGGCCTAAAAATCTTTGTCAAGTAGGCAAATCTGCTTAAGCTATCCCTGGAACAGATGTGTATTTCCCATCTTGCATTGCTCTCATGCACTCCTTTCCAAAACTTCAGGGTTATATGTAGATTTAGATGTAGGTAGCCCTTATTTATTTGACTAGCAGCCAGCTACTGTTAGGAACTTTTATAAAGAATGTTTACAATATTTTTTTATTTGGGTTTTATAAACTAGTATGTTGTGTGATAATATTTCCATTATTATTATTATTATTATTATTATTATTATTAAAATTATAATCGTAAATACATAAATGTGAAGAGGGAGTACAGTGTAACGATAAAGGAAGGCTAATTAATTGAGAATTTGTAGCCAGCCTGACTCCGGTTAAAGACCTCAAATGAAATTAGTATTTAAAACAACAATATAGGAGTTGACTGATATTTGTCTACACTTCAAAATGGTATATAACAAAATTCCTAATAATGAAAACAATTTCCGCATATACTTACTAGCCCTTAAACTTTTGACTATCTATGAAGTATCCTTGTAAAATACATACAATAAATCCTATTTGAACATCCAGCACCCAACCATATAACGATAATTTTAACAGAGAACGTAAAAAAAATGGATTATTGATTTTTTTTTAATTTGGCATTTCAGATTCAGGTTTACTATACAACATTACAACCGTATTGCTTTGGTCATAAATATGCTTCAGTAACTTTCTCTCTCGCTAAGTCAAATCTACAGTACTTACCCAAGCTGGTTGTCCGTAGTCAGTTCATTTGTACGATAATCCACTATATTGAAAAATGTTTGCATGCTAGTGTTGTAACAATTACTATCTTTCATTTTAGTTTAGTCTACTGGATATTTTTTGCTAGCAAAAGTATTTAACTACAGTTACTCTAGCTTGTCAGTATGTAAACTGTAGAATTCAAACATATATTTTGGAATTTAAAGACATGTATGAACAAATTGATTCCTCTGTCAATAATGCTAGCCTAGACTTAAATACCTTTAGGAGAAAAACTATACATGCAGGCCTGGCTGGAGCGATTATGCAGCTGAACTTCATAATGCACCCAGAGATGCTTTTTTAATGTGGTGTGAACAAGGGAAGCCAGGGCAAGACCCTGCATTACAACAAAACAGAGGGCTCATGCTAGGTTCAAGTATGCATTAAGGTATATAAAAAATCATGAGGATGAGCTAAACAGGGATGCTCTGGCTAGGAAGCTTGCGAGTAAGAATCCAAGAAACTTTTGGCAAGAATTAAAAGTATTAAATAATAGTACAGTGTCTCTCCTTACTATCCTTGGTATTAAATGGAATATAGTACTGTCATGCATATACAGTATATATATATATATATATAATAATATATATATATATATATATACACACACACACACACACTTAATTTAGGTTACTTTAGGTGAGTTTGAACGACGGTTCAGGATCGACCTGCGTTCGACCCTTCTGCAGCAACCCGTCTCATTTGCGAGATTTGGTGGAGAAGAGAATTGCTGTCTGATCTCCTACTGCCCTCGTAGCCAGCCACACATGACTGTTCAGGGACTTTGATGTTCAGCTGGTTCTTGAAGTTATTCAGGTTGGTGTGCTGGAGATTCCTCACTTCCTTTGGTAGGACAGTGAAAAGCTTTGGGCCTCGTATTCTGAGGGTATTTTCCATTCTCGTTTTCATGGACCCTTGTCCCATCGCAGCTGGGATCGCACAAAATCTCTCTTCTCATTCCAGTTTGTTTCTACTTCATTTCTAGGGTTAGGGACAGACCCCTCAAGTATTTTCCATATGTATATTATTGTGTACCGCTCGCGCCTTCTTTCGAGAGAGTAGAGTCCCAGGGAATGTAGTCGAGACTAGTAGTCTTTACCTTCCGTTTCCTATATCTTAGACGTAAAAGTCCTTTGTATAGCTTCAATGTTCGCAATGTCTAGTTTTCTGTATGGGTTTGTGAGTACTGAGCAATACTCAATTATTGGTAGGACTAGACTCTTCCATAATTTGAGCATGATGTGCTGCAGAAGCTTCTCCAGATGATTCCTATTTATTTTTCTAGCCGTTGTAATTTTGATGTTATAGTGCTCTCTGAATTCTGCATCCGACGACGACGACATTATTATCTGTTTGGCTTGCAGAGTTTTGTACCCTTTTTTCTGTAGCTCCTTGTTATTACCATACCTTAGAAGTTGGAATTTTCTTCGTTGAACTTCATATTGTTCTCTTCTGCCCACTGGAATAATGTTTCATTCTGTTCACACAGATCAATTATCAAACAAGATAAGAAAGAGTATTTTAGCAAAATCTAACAGAATATGTAATGTTATGTTCTTCTCAGGAGCACTACTGAAATATTTGGAAAAGCCATCCTCAGCAAAGCCTGATGAGCATCATGAGCCAACAGCAGGACCATCCTCTCTGCAACCTCAAACACCAGTAGAAGTAGAGCCTGATGAACCAACAAGTGGCCCATCTTCTGTTCAGCTTCAAACACCACACACAGGCATTTCTACTGAGCAACAAGAACCAAGACAGATCTAGTGTCTCGAGGACCATTTCAAATCAGTCCAGATTTCGCATTCCCTAAAAGAGAGGAAGTAGAAGCGTTCATCACCATTACATGTACAGAACATTAATTAATGGAGAAAAAATAAAGCGAAGCTGGCTGATGTATTCTAGAAGGAATGATGCTCTTTATTGCTTCTGCTGCAAGTTGTTTTCAAGGAAGTCGTACAAACTAATTACGGATGGACTTTCAGACTGGATAAACGTTGGTTCGCTTCTGAAAGGCCATGAAAATAGTTCAGAACATGCAGATAACATGGCAACATGGAAGGATCTAGAACTGCGGCTAAAAACTGGGAGGACCATTGACCAAACTGAAATGTCATTAATGGAGGTAGAGCGAAGACGCTGGCGAGATGTTCTCACACGTCTTGTAAGTATAATCCAATCACTGGCAGACAGAAACCTTGCTTTCAGGGGGTCTTCCTCTACATTGTACAATCGAGACAATGGCAACTTCTTGAAGGAGGTTGAGCTGCTTGCCAAATTTGATCCAGTGATGAAACAACACATCAGCAGAGTCGAAAGTGGCCAGTATAGTCATTCAAGTTACTTAGGAAACATCATTGGGTCCATTAGTGGGAAGATCTTGGATGCCATTGTTGCAGAAATAAAATAAGCTAAATATTACTCACTCATTTTAGACTGCACTCCAGACATAAGCCACATAAGCCACCAAGAACAGATGTCGATTATTATCAGAACCGTTAAAATGGGTGAAGTACCAGAAATAAAAGAATACTTCTTTGGCTTTCTTGAGGCTTTAGAAAGTACAGGCCTGAGTTTATCAGTTCTGATTCTGAAGAGACTAGATGAACTGAATATTCATTTTGATGACTGCAGAGGACAGTCATATGACAACGGAGCGAACATGAAGGGCAAGAACAAAGGTGTTCAGGCAAGGTTATTAGAGAAGAACTGTCGTGCACTTTATGTTCCATGTGGGGCTCACACTCTGAATCTTGTAGTGGCTGATGCAGCTAAAGCTTCCACAGATGCCATCAGCTTCTTTGACAACGTACAAAAATTTTACAACCTTTTTGCAGCAGCTACAGAGAGATGGACAATCCTAAAGAAGCACGTGAACATAACACTCAAGTCTTGGAGTGAAACCAGGTGGGAGAGCCGGCTTAAGAGCATTGAGGCTGTGCGATACCAGAGCCACAACATCAGAGAGGCCCTGTTGGAAGTCAAAAACAGTGCCACATAGCCAGGAGTGAAGCAAAAGCACTTGCAGAGGAGGTAGGGTCTTATCGCTTTCAGATTTGCACAGTAGTGTGGTATGACATTCTTCACGCAGTTAACCATGTGAGCAAACTTCTGCAGTCTCCTACAGTGCAGTTTCATGTGGCAGTCAACCTCCTCACAAAAACAAAAGACTCACTCACCAGCTACAGAAACACAGGTTTTGTTGTAGCACAAGTCGTAGCTAGGGACATATGTGTGCTGAAGGAGAAGAGGCTCAGATCCACAAAAAAGCACTTTGCTTACGAAGCTCCTGACGAACCATTTACAGAAGCCTTAAAGAGTCTGGAAGTCAAATTTTTCAATGTGGTGGTGGATTGTGCCATCGGGTCAATAAATGAGAGATTCAAAACATTAGATGATGTGAGGGACATATTTGGGGTTCTCCTAAACTTCACCACAATGAACAAGGAAGACTTGTCCTGCAAGTGTGAAAAGCTCTCTAAAATACCGAGCTCTGGAGCTGACTCTGACATTGATGGAAGAGAACTGGCCCTCGAAATTAAGAACTTGCCGACTTTACCTTCACACAACATGACTGCATTGGAGCTTTTCTCCTTCATTCATCAGAAGCAACTGGAGGAACTATACCCCAATCTCTGGGTTGCACTAAGAATTGCCTGCACTCTACCTGTGACAGTAGCGTCAGCCGAGAGGAGCTTCTCTAAGATGAAGCTAATCAAGAACTACCTCAGATCATCAATGGGGCAGGATCGCCTCAGTGGCCTTGGCATCATAAGCATCAACCAGGACGTTGGCAGGGAGATTTCATATGATGATGTTATTGACGATTTCGCCCAGAAAAAATCTAGGAGGCAAAAATTTTGAAGATACAAACTGTTCTGTGTAACTGTTAGCTATTACACGATTGTATCGTAGACTTAGTAATTGTTTGGTAGTTGATAATTGCATTATTTTTTATACATAGCTCTGTGTCATTTATTCTAAATAATGTATAAGCTAATTTTCAGGAATTTCATGACGAGTATTTTTTCTGTTTGTCTTCTGAAAGTACATATTTGTTGTTTTGGACATAAATGTTTCATTAAAATTGTTTCATAATTGTTTTTTATTAACACAGCCATTTTTTGTAAGCGTGTGCTGAGGTGATGTAGTAAGGCGTGAGTTGGTGGATGGAGGGGTGGGGCCTCAAATGGGTATACTGCTTAGGGCCCTCTAATGGCTAGAAACGTCCCTGCAACACACTACTGGTATCATTTAATACAGGGGTGCTCAAACTTTTTCGCAGGCGGGCACATTTTCCAAATGCTGGAGCACAGGCAGGTACATATAAAAAATATTATGATAAAAAATACCTAAAACATATAAAAAAAATATCATCTGGTTTTAATTGCAATACTCTTTCTATTAACCGATCTCTAAAACCGTATCTGGAGGGTACTCGCGGGCACATCAAGATGGCTTCGGGCACAAATGTACCCGCGTGCACAGGTTTGAACAGCTCTGATTTAATAGCTTAATCCTTCCAACTATTACGTGACTTAGATTCGGTCTCTGTCAAGATAATGTCTATGGAGTTCATTACATGCTTCTGGTATGAAATGCAATTAATTTTAATTTTTCGTGTGGGGATGTAATTAGCCACATTGTTCATCACTTACAAACCTCAAACGAAACGAGAAAACAGTAATTTCTATGGTAACGGACTTTTGTTGCACCTTATATTACCCGATCGAGTAATTGCTAAAAAATCGGGTACTTGTAGTAAAAACCAAATTCTAATTTAATTTTAATTTTATTGTTTTGCAGGTTTTCTTGATATATTTTTTGTATAATATTTTTTAACAAAACATTGAAAATGACAAATCGTAGTATGGTTTGGGACTATTTTCTCATTGATAAATTAGATAATAGTAAAGCCAAGTGCTTGAACTGCACACAGTTAATAAGTCGCGGAACTAAACCAACAAATTTTGGAACGTCTTCAATACCCGATCGGGTACCCGTACCCGATCGGGTACCCGTACCCGATCGGGTATTACACTTCGGGTACCCGTACCCGATCGGGTATTACACTTCGGGTACCCGTACCCGATTACCCAGTAAAAGCGCTACCCGTTGCATCCCTAATATATATATATATATATATATATATATATAATATATATATATATATCTTCTAGGAGAAGATTGTAGACACCAATCGACCAGGGAAGTAGTCCGGGGTGGATGTTAGGCAGGAGTCAGGGAGTGCTGGAACTCCCGTTTCTCCTATCACTGTCCTCCTTAGCTGATCTTTTTCCGTGCCTCATCTACCCTGTGAGCATTCCAGCATGTTCTGAAACACACACTTCTTCCTCTGTTACTCACTACACATACATGCATCTCACACACTACACAACCTTTTCAAAGTTTATATTTAAAAAAAAGGGCATCATTGAGCCTTGGAGACCTTGTTTTTGGCTCTCTCCGTCTTCTGTGGAGGGGTCATATTAACGCCGTTAGTAGGTTCTATTTCCACATCACATATTGTAAATAGCATGGCTCTTATTGACAAACTGAAGTTTCCTAATGACCCTAATTTCAAACTGGTAACTTTTGATGTATGCTCGTTATTCACAAAAGTCCCTGTTGATGACCTACTTGATGTTTTAAAAGATAAGATCTCTGAATATGCTTTCTCTGTTCAACACCAACACTCTTATTGAGTTAATTAAGCTTTGCGTCAAAGATTGTAAATTTCAGTTTGAAAATAAGTTTTATGCTATGTTGTTTGGATTGGCGATGGGAAATCCCCTCTCACCTGTATTAGCTGATCTATATATGGAATTTTTTGAATGCAGAATTTTGCCTACTATTGTTAATTTTAACCTTGTTTGGTACCGGTATATAGATGATGTTTTATGCCTTTGGTCTAACAATTTGGATGTTGACTTATTTCTTGATAGGCTCAACATTTAGTCCCATCTATTAAGTTCACTGTTGAAAAAAACAAATGAGGGATGCTTATCTTTTCTGGATCTAAAAATTCAGAGATGCTTGAATCAGTTCAAATTTGAAGTTTATCCTAAGCCTACTAATAATAATTCTTATGTGCATTTTTATTCTGACCATCATCACTCGATAAAATCTTCTATTTTCTCTGCTATGTTTCTTAGAGCATTGAGAGTTGTCAGTCCTGAATTTTTAGATTCCGAGTTATGCAATATCAAGAATATTGGTACTAAATTATGTTATCCTATTTCATTTCTAGATAACTGCCTTAGGAAAGCTAAGAATAGGTATTATAATAGTGTAACTGTAAAGGAATTTGAACGTAAAAATATCCTTAGCTTACCTTATCATGTTAATTTTAAATATCTTCCGACTTTACTAAAGCAATTGGTATCAACGTAGTCTTTAAGTATAATAATACTGTTAAATCACTCATAATATAGAATAGCCCTAATGATGCGGTTGGCTGTGTGTATTCGATCGGATGTACACAATGTAACTCAGTATATATAGGTCTAAGTCACTCTAAGGGAAAAACGATAGATATCAGGATAAAACAGCATAAAAAGTGTATCCTTTAGTTTCTGCCAGTTTCTCATTTTCGGGTCTATATTGTTTTAGCCAAAATAACTGGAATTGTGGCCGTATACAGGGTGTCCCAAAAGTCCCAATCTATTTCTTGCAAGGAGAGAATAAGAAACAGGTTGGAACTTCAAGTCAACCTGTATATGAATTATGAATGATGCAATGTATATAATTTGAGTGATCTAATAATAACCTTCATAACTGGAACTAAATTTTACCGTAAATGAGAGAAGCAAAAGATTAGTCTCACTTAGTTTTTAACTGTATTTTTTTGTGTTCTCTCATTTCATAACCACAAAAAAGGACAAAAATGTTTAAAAAAATTTAATACATTAATTATTATTGGAACAGTTTCATTAAAATGGAAGAAAATACGACACATTAATTTTTAGTTATACAGCTTTAGTGAAGTGATTTTAAATGACAGGTGTGTGTGTGTGTGTGTGTGTGTGTGTGTGTGTGTGTGTGTACAGTATATGTGGTGCTTATATAAATTTAGAATGTTTCCCTAAATACGAAACTTTATTATAACAATAAAATTTTTACAATCATTTTTCTATAACGAAATCGTGTTTCAAAGATCTGAATTGAATTTTACGACCGATGATAGTTCTCAGGAGACCTCCTACTAGATCAATGCACAGCAACTGGCCCATTTTATAACTTATTAATAGATTCAGTCTTATTGTACCGTGATTGCATATCTCAAAATAATATACATATATATATAATATATATATATATATATATATATATAGAGAGAGAGAGAGAGAGAGAGAGAGAGAGAGAGAGAGCTTTACGATGTGCAAATGTGATACGGGTTGGTCATGTTGTTGATAGAGCGGTGTATTTAGTTGCACTTTCGTAACAATGCTCGCAAGATGACGAAAATGTTTCGAGAAGAGGCATTTCTTTTGTCCATAATATGCCAAAACAAAGGAAAGTTTACAGTTTAGCTTTCGAACCTTTAGTAATTACGAAGGTATTTGCGCTTTTACAATTATAAACTAATTTAGAATTTTATAAGAAAATAACATAATTTCAATTTTATAATCTTTGTGAAGTAAAATTTTAAATCTGCTCAGAAATGACGTCAAAATCTTCTATTTTATAATATGAGTTCTGCGCTTCAATCATGGAAAAACGTCCTCGTCAGCAGTAATACTCTCTTACAAGTTTATGTATGGAATATAAATAAAAGGAGGGACACTCTGTGTGGGAGCCGAACAAGCGAACAGCCGAACAGGCTCCACAAACATTTAGATTTGCATTATGGAAATTTTATGCATCGAGCAGTGACTGATTTTTTTTTCCAAGATTTTTAGCAACGTTTGAGTGAAAAAAAGTTGCCAAAGAGCTTTAAAGGAAACAATAAAAATACTTGATTTTCTACATCAATCATTTTCGTCAGTATTTTGAGATAAATGAGAAATCTCTTTTAATGAAGAAATTATTTTTACTTCCTACAGTAAGTGCACTTCTCTTATTTAATATTAATGTACAGTCGATTACCAGAGTCGGAATACACTATAGGACACACCCACCTCACGACCCGACTTTTGTAACGAACTAGCTATAGGGAACGAGATGCAGCAAGATCATGAAAGATCATTACTAACATGAAAACTACTTTACAAATGGCACCAACAGTTTTCTTATCCTTCACCAGCTGAACATGATGAGGTCAGGACCATTCAAAATATTCTTCATCATATTTTGCATATGAAAATAAAAACCCACTCTAATAGACAGAGTTTATTTCCACAACAGTTTCGACGCCCACGATCTCACTTTGGTGTAGGTGAATTCATCACTAAGTAACGCTTCCATTTTTTGTTTATAATCACACTTGTCCAAAATAACCACAGTGTTACTTTTGTCTGCTTTAGTGACAAATATTGCTTCGTTCTTCCTGAGCTTGTCTAAAGCTAACCGGAATCTTTTGGGAATAGAGTCCATTGAGTTGAAATGTTCCAGAAACTTGCTCAGAATCAAACCATTTAAACACGGAATATCCACCCTGGAATTAACTACGGAAGACACAGAATCTAAAACAATGTTTTTATCGGGTTTAAGTGCAAACGACAGCCCTAAATTAAGAACTTCCTTTTCGGATTTGGATAAGACATATGGTTATGTGGTTATTTTGGACAAGTGTGATTATAAACAAAAAATGGAAGCGTTACTTAGTGATGAATTCACCTACACCAAAGTGAGATCGTCCCCACTAAAGCGTCTTTCTGCCGAATTCAACAAAACCATCAGGAACTTATTAAAAGATGTCCCGGCGATTGATCCTAAAAGATTTCTACAGATTAACCCCAAACTCCCCCATTTACGGCCTACCCAAAACCCATAACATTATTTCACACAGGGGTTCCTTTAGTTACAGGTTATCTAAATTTCTTGCAGATAAATTATCCCCATTAGTTGGTAAATTTTCAGGCTCGCACATCACTAATTCCTGTGACTTTATTAACAAAGTTATGTCCTTAGATTTAAAACGGGGAAGAATGATCAGTTTTGACGTTGAGTCCTTGTTTACGAAAGTTCCCATTGATGATGTACTTATTTTTTTAGACAGAAAATTGCCAACATGTAACGTAGAACTAGGCATGCCCACATCTGTATTTTTAGAACTGATAAAACTCTGTGCCACCAATAATGCCTTCTCCTTCGGTGAAGAATTTTATTTGCAACGTTTTGGTATGGGAATGGGGTCCCCTTTATCCCCAATACTGAGTACATTATACATGGAATATTATGAGTCGGAATTGTTGCAAACCATATGTCCCAGGAATCTAATTTGGTTTCGTTATGTAGATGATATTTTCTCATTTTGGCCTGACCACTGGAACAACTTTGACACTTTCTTTCAGTCATTAAATAATTTTGTTCCCTCTATTAAATTTAAATATGAATGGGAGAACGACAAACAATTACCTTTTCTAGATGTTTTGGTCATTAACGAAAGCGGAAACCCAATTTCACGGTCTATAGAAAACCTACTCATTGTAATTCGTACATTCATTATTTTTCATATCATGATGAAGGGGTTAAAAGCTCAATTATTTCTTCCATGTTTCTGAGAGCACTCCGGATTTGTAGCCCACATTTGCTGGACTCGGAAAATTCAAAGATTTGGAACATTTTTAAGGATTTAAAATATCCCAAAAACCAAAAACAATATGTGAGCTTGCCTTACATTGCCGGCTTAGAAAGAGTAAAACCGTTGACGAAAGATTTTAAGTTTGCTTTGGCGTTCAAATATTCGTCTACCGTGAAAAGTAAATTGGTTAGGAATAACGTGGCAAAAGAGGAACAAGCCTGTGACTACAGCATTCCCTGTAAAAGTTGTGATTTAGTATACGTGGGAGAAACTGGAAGAAATATTGAAACCCGTATTAAAGAACACAAATATGCCTTCAGAAGTTGCAATACTAATAATGCCATTTTTTATCACGCCAGCCAAAATAATCATGCTATAGATTGGGAATCAAGTAAGGTACTTTATAAATGTAATAATTATGTCAAAAGAAAAATAATAGAATCTGTGTGTATAGAAAAAGTAGATAATTTTAATTTGTGCGAAGGTACTTATAAGTTAGACCCTTTAATGAGATTCTTGGTCAAAAAATCCCTTATGGAGTCGTGGGAACGTGTTCGAACCTAAGTGTGAATTTCTTAAAGGTCTCTGGATTGTTTCCTTACTCGCTTTTAGTAAATGTAATAATGGAAGTAATAAATGTGGAAATAAATATAAATGCAACAGATGTAATAATAAAGGTAATATTATAAATTTAATAATTAGGGTAAAGGTAATAATAATAAATGTTAAAGAAATGTAAATGCAATAATAAATGCAGTAATTATGTCAAAATATTAGAATCTGTATGTATAGAACAAGAAGATAGTTTTAATTTGTGGGAATGTACTTACAAGCGGACCCTGTAATAAAATGCCCTTCCGGTGTCGGGAGAACGGTATCTAACCTAGGTGCGAATTTCTCAATGGTCTCTGGATTGTTTCCTAATCGCCTTTTTCATTCGTTTTTCGGTTTATAAGTTCTGTATAATAAACAACAATGTAATAACCAATGTAATAATAAATTTATAATTTCTGTAATAAATAATTATGCAATATTAAATGTAATAAATTTAATAATAAATGTAATACTTATGTAAAAAAATAAAAAAATAATAGAATCTGTATGTTTAGAACAGGAAGATAGTTTTAAAATTTGTGCGAATGTACTTAATGAAAATGCCCTTCCGGTGTCGGGAGAATGGGATCTAACCTAGGTGCGAATTTCTTAACGGTCGGTCTCTGGACTGTTTTTCCCTCTTGTTTTGGTTCATTCGTTTTTCTGTATCCACCCAAGGAGGATGCCAGTGGGCGTCGAAACTGTTGTGGAAATAAACTCTGTCTATTAGAGTGGGTTTTTATTTTCATATTTTGACCTTCACGTAGAAAAAAGTGAAGTTTTTTGCATATATTTTGCATAATTTTCAAAAAGGCAACTGAACTCGCTCAATTTAAGGTAATTTCATTGAAAGAATAAGCTAAAGTAGGTCAGACACTCACTATATACAGTATATTAAAGTCCCAATACACAAACTAGACGAGCGTTACCTTTTAAAACCAAAATGATTGGATGTCCATAAATAAGAACAATCGGGCAGGTTTTGTTTCTTGCACTGAACGCAATGTTTAATACCAAGACTTTCAAAATAAATTATTCCAAATTAGGTTCGTCTGTTCTAAAATATGACTGTTTCCTCTGAAAAGTGGCTAATCAATTTGTTTCCTCCGAAAAGTGGCTAATGAACTTGACCGATCCAGAAACAGACAACTTTTAAGAAAAAACCTTTAGCCCATTTGGAAAGTACAGTTTGACCCAAATGAAATGACAGAAAAACACTTTGGCACAAACACTCTAGCGCTGTTCCTATAACTCTATGAAGGTCTACTAGGAGGTCCGGTGCTAGTGTCTCCGAGTAATTGATACAATGAGAAAACGGTTTAATAAAATGAACTTAAAATCAGTGCTGTTAATCTCTGGAATAAAAATCTAAATTTAAACTACAAATAAAGGTAGAAAAAGTTTGATTGATTCTTTTGAAATATCAAAGTTTGCCTATAGTTTAAAATAAATCCTATAATTTGAGTATGGGTTTATTCCAGCAGTCCATATAAAATCCACTGTCAGTCTAGATCCAGAGCATGGTCCTCCTATTGATGACTCGAGTCCTATAGGTTTGTCTGTTATTTTCAACTGTCATGTACATTTTTAATAGTTAGAAGCAACTGGGGGACGAGAAAGTATGCCATACTAAAAATCTCAACCACCTCAGAATAGACTATATCAAAATGAAAAAAAGGTAACATCCATATCACATAGCCCCAAGGAAGTGAGCGGTAGGAGCCCCAAATCTGGGCTACCTTAGCTTGAGTCAGTTAAAGGCGGATGACCAGCATGCCGCTCTGTTGTGATGCAAGATGCAGAAAGAGTCTCAGCACTGCCGGGCGACTACCCAACCAATCGAGCAACGAGACACTAATTTTAAAATACTTATTGATAGTTAATTAATAAAATCACACTAGTCATTTCATACAAAATTTAAACTTGGTGCTTTTTACGCCACTCCTCTGATTTTTATAAAATTTGGTGTGTAGTGTTGTTCTTAAGGAAGAATTAAGCACCCAAGAATTTTATGTCTGTGACTTTTCATTCCAGAGTCTGGATCGTTTAAGTTTGACTTGACCACAATCAAGCCGTCGCGAAGCCAAAAATTTACGTTCGAAACTCCTTAAAGCTGGAACAACACCTGATTGCTCATGCAGGGAACAACAACATCGTGCCAACATCGTGGCAGATAAGGTATTCCTAAATTAACTACTGCAAGACAGGGTCGCACTGTTCAAAGGCAGATCACTTTTAAGACAGCTCGAGAAATATGTTTAACCATTCAGGAGGATATAGAATTGTTGTAAGCCTGTCCTCTGTGAAAAAGAAGGTTTGAAAAACGTGGGCTGCAATGGAAAGGTTGCTGTTAGAAAGACGTATATTAATGATGCGAATAAGAAAAAGAGGTTTGTGTTTGCAAAGGAACACCAAAACTGGCATGATGAACGGAAGAATGTTCTGTAGATTGATGAGACCAAAGTTAGCTTTTTGGGAATGAAAAGCTTAAGTTTGTGAGACACCTTAGCCAGAAATTTTTCACTCTAACTGTATCAGAAAAGCTATGAAATATGGTGGTGGTTAAACTATGGTTAGGGTTGCTACAGTTCAGATAGGGCGGGTGATCTTGAAAAAAATCGATGACAATATAAATAAGACTCATTACAGCAGAATTGGTTCAGCATGCATACCAATGAAGTTCGTTTAACTGGAAAGGGATTCATCCTCCTGCAAGACGACAACCCAAAACATACTGCAGTACTTAACAAGTCTTATTAGAAAGAGAGAGAGAGACTAGAAGATCTCAAGTGCTGATGTTTCCACCACAAATTTCCAATCTAAATCCCACTGAGCATTTGCGGAAACACTTAGAACTGTTTCCCCAAAAGTGAAGTCAACAAACCTACAAGACCTCTGGCGTGTTGTCTACTCGAAATAGCAAACAGATCCTACGGGAGGCCTAAACGCTCTGGTTGATTCGATATATTCGAGATGTATGAATCTGTGTGTATTCGAGATGTATAAATCTGTATGTATTCGAGATGTATGAATCTGTGTGTATTCGAGATGTATGAATCGTCATCTGCACCCGAGGAGATCATACTAAATATTGAATACTGGCCTGTATTGGGTATTATAGGTTTGTTCTACATTACACATTTACTAAATAACCTGTTTTAGGTGAAAAAATTTATATTTGCATTTAAAAACTTTATATTCAGAAGAAAATTCATAAAAATACGCCCTTTTGAAACTAAACATTACTCTTAATTCTTGATGGACATATTATTTATAGGATCACGTTATGAATGTTTGTGTAAAACCTTAACATTTCGTAGCAGACGGCTAGGCCATGAATCTGTAAAGGGTTTACAAAAATACAATATGCATATAATTTCCCTTATGCAGTAAATGCATGCACGCTAACACAAGCCGTAGTAGGTATACAAAGGGCTCATTATGTCAAACAACTCTTTATTAGGGTCCGTATACCGATAAAGTAATCCTTAATTATTTTTGTTTGGAAAGACAAATGCCAAAGTTAGAAATAAAAAACTTCATCAGAGATAAAAAAATGTCAGAAGTTCTTGTTTTAAAATTGTGGCTTTATAATAAACAGTTCTATTAATAGGTTTAACAATAGGGTGGATAGGTATTTTCGTAACATAAAATTTGCATTAAAAGGTGGGTAAATTGGGGAGGTGTTGCTTAGTTAGTATAGGCAGTAGCCCGATTTTACCTTTTGTTTTAAATGTAGTAGGAGGTGCTGGTCGGGTCTGGTTGCAGAGCACTTGAGGTTCTCAGCTGATACCCTATTGATAGAGACGGGAAACTTGACGGGAATTCTCAGGACAGAATAGCTAATTAAATAAAAGATGGCTACTCTTTAGGTACATAGTGTTTATTTATTGAGATAGAAGCAGTGATTTCCTTTTAGATGTAAATGTAGTAAGAGGTGTTGGTCTGGTTTGGTTACAAAGCACTGGGTTTTATCATTATGAGAACGTTCGAGAGTTCAAACCTCCGAATAAGCCTAAAAGGGGGGGGGGATATAAAAGGAGTTGGTTGGAGTGGTGTTTGGGATGGTGATGGTCCTTTCTGACCGTAAATGTAGTAGGAGGCGCTGGTCAGGTCTGGTATCAGAGCACTAGAAGTTCTCAAATGATAACCATTTTTAAAAAATTTTATTTACGTGCTTCTAATAGATGGGAATAAATCTACTGTACTGCTTGTGAAAGGGATCATGAAAGATCATACAGAACTCGAGTTTTTTTTTTAAGTGTTATTTCGATATGACAAATATTTTCAGGGGTAATCTTTATAAAAGCTTTTTCTCGCGATAACACACTCTTCTTTATCGGATGTTTAAGACTCATGACATATGATTCTTTTCTATACACGCAACATCTACTTTCACCTATTATAATTTCAACGTACGTCTCTTTCCCGGTAATTTAGTTTTCTGTAGCCATCGATCTTGGCTGTGAATGTCTTTGAATTTGAATTTCTTTGAATTTCTTCAAGTTCATTAATTTTTGTTTTATATGCGGACGTCAAGCTTGAACAGTATTAAAATTTAGGTATAAACAGTGTTTTCAGCAAGGGAATCATTACTTTCTTCTCCCTTCTTTTAATCCTTTTGTGGCCAGTGGCACATCACTGATTTTGCTCGGATTAACGCCAGACAATTTTATTCAGCCAAAGAAAAGAACCTCCGCCTGGCGCCTGCTAAAGAGTTAAAGGTTCTCAGTAACTATCCCGTAATTCTTTTTGCTTTGTTTATCGCTATCTTATTTTGTGTCTCAAATTTTGCATTACCGATCATTATAATTCCTAAATCTTTTGCTGTTGTGCTTCTCTGAATTTCCTGTCTAGCTGGGGCATAATATTCTATCTCTTTCAGTAGTTCCTTATTTTTTCTATATCTCAAGACCTGAAAATTTTCAATGTTAAATTTCATGTTATTGTCTTCTGACCACCTGTATATTCTGTTTGTGTCCATCTGTAGGCTTCCACCTCTTCTGTATTTCTAATTTTTCTGCTGATTTTCGTAACATTAGCAAAGGTTATTCCTATCCTGTTGTTGGCTACTTTATTGTCTATATCTGTTAGAATGATAATGATTAGGAGTGGAGCTAATACTGTTCCTCATGGTACTGAGCTGTATACTTCCGATTCTGATGAAGATATACCTTGGATTTTTACAACTTACTGACATTTTATATGTTATTACACCATAATCAAGCTGGTCGAATGCTTTAGTAAAATCCCCGTACATTACATTGTAGTTTTCATTGTTTTCAAGTGTAGCTATGATATTTTTACTTGCATAATGCTGTATTTGTTGTGAGTGGCACGATCTTTCTGATCGTAATCTGTGCTGGTTCTCATTGAATATTTCCCCTCTCCAAAAAGTCATAGATTTTCTCTTTAACTATTCTTTTGAGATGGGATGTCATTGACACTGGTCTATAGTTCTTTCCCTGAGATCTGTCTCACCCTCCATACGAGTATATAGGGACAATGTTCGCTCTTTTCAGGATGCTCGGTATTTCCCCCGTGTCCATGGATGTTCTCTATATCAGCTATAGGCAGTGGTGTAGTGCTAAATAAAGAAGTGAGGGAACGCATTTTGAAAGTGTTACTCAGATGCGGGGGAGACAATGGCGAGCGCGGCGAGCCCATACAGCTGGGCGTCCGGGGGCACTGTAAGCCCCCCGGGAAATCTTTTGAAATCTGACCAATTTCAAGGATATTTTGAGGTCATATGCACTGGATATTAGGATATATTCCAAGATTGAAGATGCAGTATTTCCAGTGTCATTAGATATACGACATCCAGTACGATCAATAAAAATAGCTAACAACTGGAATGATTAACTAAAAACAAGTTAACAACTGGTACGCCGTGGTGACTGTTTCACCAGATCTTTATAGGCTAGCATTGCCTCAGTCGAAGCTAAAAGAAATGAAGCAGTTAATGATTCTTTCTCAGATTTCTTCTAGGGGTGGGAATTAAAATTTCATGACGTTAGAGATTTGTAAGTTCGGATTTATTTGAAATAGTGAGGGAACGCCGTTCCGTCTACCCAAAAAAGTAAGGGAACGCCGTTCCCACGCGTTCCCACAGCACTACACCACTGGCTATAGGAGTGTGGCTATTTCATTCTTAGTTTTTAATAATCAAGGCGTTCCATTTGTTCGGACCTGCAGCTGAATGTGGTTTCATTTTTTTTATAGCTCGCTTTTTATTTTCTGGGGTAAAATCAAAATCAGTTATATGCTGTCCTTGTAATTTCTCTTCAAAGAAGGTATTTCTCTCAGGTCACTTTCTGGGGTACTGAAAACTGATTCATAATGAGCTCTCAATATTTCAGATACTTCTTTTAAATCGTCAGTTTGTTCATTATTTTCTTTCCTTAAGTGCCCGACAGTGACATGCGTTCTTGTTTTCCTTTTCGCAAAGTTGTAGTAGTAGTTTGGTTTTCCCCTTATTACTTCTACCGCATCTTCTTCTTCTCTCTGAGAATGGCCCTTAATTAGGGCTTGTATTTCCCCATCGATACTCTGCAGGTTTTCTAGCACTGTTGTCTGTGCAGTTCATTAATTTTGTAAGTACTTTCTTTCTCGAAATATTGTTCGGTTTTGTCTCTCGAAATAATTCCTCTTTCCTTTTTTTGTTTTTTCGAAACACATTTTCCTAAAATTTCCAACGTTATTCCTTCCAGAATTATTAACGTTCCTTCGGTTGTTTTATCCTGTAAGATTGTTGCCCCATTCTATTGAGGCCATATTTGGTCTGATTTCTCCCCAATTTGTAGTCTTCCAGTTTAGGTTAAAAATCTAAAATTTGCTTCTTTCTTCGGTGTGAGCATTTGCTTTTAAGTCTATATTAGTTGATATTTCAATAATCTTGTGGTCTAAGATAATAAGTTGGAGCTATTTTTATATCATCATTTAAGTTGATGTTATTCGTATTATCTGTTATTTCTTGTGTTAACATACACTCATTTGTTAGAACTATCAGAATTCTTGCTTGTTACTGGTCTGCTCTTGTGACCCCTTTGTCCTGGCCCTTTTGTATTTTGTAGATGGGAAATTAAATCTTCGCAAACTACTGTATATTAGTCTGAAAAATAATGCGTCCTGCAAAAAGGCAAATCATTTTTGTATGCACAGCAACTTTTAAGGTGATAACAACATTTTCATCAAACTTCGATTCTTAATGAAATACTTTTCGGGAACTGATTCTTTGAAAATAATTTACTCGAAGTGGATGGTGCCATCTGTTGAAAGAAATGTCAATTAAATACCATTTCAGTTTATTTTCATAAACCATTCTCTGGTAGTACTCTGGTATGTGGCTTGAGTTGCTTGCTTCAGAGCTTTTATTTTGTTTGGAATGTTCTGCTGTAAATTTGTTTTAATATGTTCCCACCCTGGTGAAGGTGGTCTATCCCACTTTCTCATCAAATCATAGCTGATGTCAATAATGTCCGAACCCGGTACCGTTAAACCTTCAGCAATAACTTCAGCTGTGTTAGACCAGTATATAAAAGGATCACCACCCAATAGATTAAAAAGACTTAAGCCCCTATTCCTCAGTGTATTAGGAATACTATTTTTTAGCACTTGTTCGAGGTGGCAGGAGTTCCCACCATTGTCTTCGGGTTGTTCAGCTCTAGTCTCGCCAAATACAGTATCGTCACTATGCTTCATAACTACGGATAATTCCATAGGTTTCTAATAGTCTTCATGCTCTTCAAGAAATTTCTGAAGGGGTTCTTGGTATAAAATGCTTTTCTCATCAGGATGTATTTGTTATTTAATATATTCATCAATTCATTCTCCAATCTTTTAATTCTGTTTTTAGTGAGGTCTTCAGATGTTTCATGCTTCTTTATGTTTTGTAATGAAGCGTACACCTCGTGAGAGACCACGACAACCTTCTTCATTATACAAAACTAGATAATAAAGGGGCTAAACCAGAAAATAGAACAGGTAGAAATGATCCACCTTTTTGTATAACAAGACGTTTTTTATTTGACACATCTTATCTTTTACGAGCGAGTGTTCGTATTATGTTCTTGTAACGACGTAAATGACCCTTCTGCGGCACAGTCATTCGTACGTTACATTTTATAACATTGAGACAGACTTCGTAGATACATTTTAAAAAGTCAGCGTCAACGATTTTTACAAACAGTCGCTGAAGAGTAGGCGGTAGCCGCGGAAAAATTTTATAAACTTGAGATATTTCTTTACACTTTTCGTCATTCTGGTATATATATATATATATATATATATATACTGTTTCAACCTCGTTTGGAAATATGTCCGTTCTTAGAAGCACCCTAAAATGACAGTTGCCAACATACAGAAAGCTTTCACTCTCCTACTAAAATAAAATAAGAGCAAATATATGAGTATATATGAGCATATGAGTATACATATATGTATCAACATATACATTTGATTTGATTTGTGTTATTTGTGACCAAATACAAATACAAAAAAAAAACTATTTTAACCCACCCACTAAAATTGTCTTAGAAGTAGCCCTGTGAAGGTCACAGTGCAAATAAACGTACCGCCAACTGGATGCTTCTTTATAAACTTCCAAAAATGCCTTACGTTGCCCGGAAACATTTTACCTGCTAATATACCAATTTGCGATACATCCAGACGTTGAATGAATAGGACAAGATACCGCGTGTTTAAAGAAACATCCGCATACATTTGTTCTTGAAAAATACTGTAGGTTTTGATTGATGAAAAACACGCTTATGTTAAGATGTTGGGAGAATACTGTAAACGTCTCAGCAATCGTCTTATTCATTTCTAACATAAGATCATCAATCACAATCACCGTATGTTTATCATTCTTTAGTGAACCAACGACATAAATTCTTTTATGGAATAAGGCATTTTTGTAATCATTGACAATACTGTCGGTTGGTAGGTGAAACAGCACTATATAACGGTGTGTACAGGTTTTAAGAACAGTGCGTCTTTATCTTTAATAACTCTAAGCACAGTTTTACCACAACCCATAGGTCCACTTAGAGTACATGTTGATGGATTGCGAACCTGAATTTTCCGGGAGACCAACTTTCGTGTGACACGCTCCATAAGCCTTGCTTTTACCAAATATAAAGATTTTTTTAAAAGCCATTCCTTATATTCGCTAATCTTCTCTTCTTCTTTTCCAGAATGATGAATGGTGAGCCAACCAGCAAGAGCTTGTAGAGCTTGATGAGGTTTCAAAAAGAACTCGAGATACCTCACCAGAACCTTCAACTTTCTTGGTTGATAGTTGGTAGGATCGTGGGACCGGGCTGGAAGTTTGGAACTCAAAGACGGACTCGAGGATCCAGCCCTCGCCTTGAAGGAGTTAAGCGAACGTTAGTAGAGATTCTGAAAATCCCTCACGTCAGGTATACTTTCAAAACGTCCAAGATTCGAGTCGTACAACTCTGAGGATACGATGTCGCCACTGACATCAACTCCCTTCGGCACCAAATCCACATGCACTAGAGAACTTAATTGGGCCCAAGTCACCTCAGCCTTCCATATGCTCCGCAGCACTCCAATTCCCTTCTTCTGACACATCTACAACCCACACAGAAACAAGAACTCATCCTTCAGACAGGGGTGTATCAATCAAACTAACTTCTACCATCTGGCTACCATGTGGTTATCTACCATCAACATGTAGCAAAACAATTTCTGCCTTCTCTTGACCTGTATAGTCACCCATATCTTCAATTATCCGAAATCTAAATTTTAAAAAATATATTATTACACAAAATATCTATGCGAACGTCTTTTGGAACACCCTATATATATATATATTTATAATTAATATATATATATATATATATATTATATATATATATATATTTAATATATAAGTATAGGAAACTGAAAGTAGACTACTGGAAATCACATCACACTCACAGACACTTCAAAACTTATATGAAAGCAAATTTTTATATTTTAAGCTTAGTTTTAAAGTTTACTTTTTATGATTATTACTTCAAGAAGTATCTTAAAAGCAACAAAATAAACTTTTGGTTAAGAGAAAAGTAGCTTTCATTATTAACTTCAAAAACTGTTTAGAAGTGTGTGTACGACTCGGAACCCAAAAAATAGGATACTGTCTCAAATGCGCTCATGACTTTCATAATAACTTTATCAAATTCTTTTTATCTCTGCGTCTTAATATTTAGTTGGTCCACCTTCAGCCCTGATTACGGCTTCCAATCGACGTGGCATCGAGTCGATGAACCTCTTGCATTCTTTTTTACTTCTCAGTTGCCAGATTGTCATCAAACACCTCTTCAGTACACTAAGTGTTCCTGGTTTACTCCTTTGGACCTTCTGCTTAGCAATATTCTAAAGATTTTTTATCGTGATTAAGATCGGAAAAATTAGCTGGCCGTGGTAGTACTTCAATTTCATGAGCATCAAACCACGCACATGTTGCACGAACCGCACGAGCTGAAGCTAGTTCATGTTGAAAAATAAATGGTTCGTCCCCATACAGCTGTTCTGCAGACTCCAGCATGAAGTATTTTAAGATTTTTTGATAACAGTGACTATTGACAGTTCTATTTACAAATGCAAGTGACCTTAAAAAGCCTAATACTTTAACATTGCTGAGCGTTATGTTAGTCTTGGAAAACATAGTGATGTGTATGAAAATTATATGATTTTAGCTAAAGGTTGTGTGTATAGTTCCCTAAATATGAACTTTGAATCGAATTATCTTCAGAGGTATGAAAAGAGCCTTGAAAACACGTAAGAATAATGAGTCATTACATATTAGTAAAGCTGATTAATCTAATTCGATAGTCATCATGGACAGACTCGGGGAAGGAGTTACGTAGCAAGCGTAGAGCAGGAAAAAGACTTAGGAGTTATATTCGCTGGTGATTTAAAAGTAGCGAAACAAAGTACAGCAGCGGTCAATAAAGCGAACAAAGTGCTAGGTTTTATAGCTTGGAATTTTGAGTACAAATCGCGCGATATTATTGTTCCTCTTCATAAATCATTAGTTAGACTCCATTTGGAGTACGCGATCCAATTTTGGAATCCGCATATGCGAAAACATATAGACAAAATCGAAAGAGTTCAAAGACAAGCAACTAAGATGATTCCGTCGCTTAGGTCGAAGTCGTACGAGGATATGCTTAAGGAGTTAAAATTGACTACACTCGAGACTAGGAGGCTAAGGGGTGATCTAATCCAGGTTTTCAAAATTATGAATGGGTTCGATAACGTAGATAGAGATAGTTTTTCGAAATATCTAATATAATAGGACTAGAAATAACGGGTGCAAGTTGACAAGTAGAAAGTTCGAGACAGCAGTTGGCAAAAACTTTTTTACGCATAGAATAGTAAATAGGTGGAATAGTTTGCCGGTAGAAGTAATTAGTAGCACGTCTATAAACATGCTTAAAAATCGATTAGACACATATGTTGATAGATTGGGTATAGTTTAAGGTAGTAAAATTAAGGCTTTGTGGTTCGGAACCCACGTAAAATTGTAGGTCCTCTCCGCCACCACGGAGGACATGCACAATACACAATTACGAACACAGTTAGGTAGACCAGCCATGAGTGGATCCTAGGGTCTTTGTTGGTCTGAAACATTATAACATTATAACAAGATGAATACTTTACTTAGTGAGCGATGAATATTTACAGTTTTAAATAAAAATCCACTGGAGGATGTTAATAAAATGTTTAGTAAGAGTTTAAGAGATATATTTCCAAGATGTTTCTAACTCTCAATCCATCACTACCTTAGTTATATGGTTTAGTCAAAACACACACACTTAACAAAACACAAACTATGAGACCTATTTTTAGCTCTGTAAACTCTGTAACCTATAAGCTATCTAAATGGTTAGTCAGTTTATTAACTCCTTAATTAGATCTACTTTTGAATTCTGTAAATAGCACAGATCTTTTCAATAAACCAAAACTTCCTAATTATTCCAATTTAAAACTAGTTAGTTTTGAGGGGTTTTTTTTTCACTAGACTCGCTGTTCATGACTTACTTGGCTTCTTTGTAAAAAATAAGATTTCTGAGTATTCTTTCCCTGTTAAACACAACACTGGTATTGAGTTAACTCAACTTTGCCTCAAAGGTTATAAATTTCAGTTTGAAGATAATATGAGGGGTCGCACATCTTAAGGTACCTAAGCGCCACCACAGGCGAAAACGTGTTTTTGATGGATATTACTATTTTCACCCTTCCTCTATCGCGGGGTTTGGGTTGTAATGACCTTACGACACTAGAAGTATGGTTGAAAACCTTATGAAGCGAACTACTTTTTTCACCTCTATCGCCAGCTGGGCTCTGCCGCCCAGATGTGATGCGCGTCTTAAGGCCCCAATATCCCGTTCAACTGGTGGGAGGTGATAGGGGTGGGGGTGGGACGCTCGGTCTCTGGGTGGCGGGAACAGCAGGATGAGCGCGAGCCAATGAAAACATGGCAGCCACGCTGCTCTGCTTTCTGATTGGCCACCCCCTCCACGCGCCGAGAGGGACACGACACAAACATCCCGCCAGTACCATAAGACTCGCGTTGCTGTTAGCAGGCGTCCTGTGTTCGTGCTCATATTGCTGAATATTGCGTGGATTATTCTATTCACCCGGCTTCTAACTATTATCAACGTGTGCAGCAATGTCTCACCGTGCTAGTGATAATGATGAAAAATCAATGGAATCATTCTGTGCCAGAAATCGCACCCAAAGTTCGGCATAATAAGAAAATAAAAAAATTTAAAAAATATATATATAAAATATAAAATATGAAAATCTATTCCAAAAACTCATCAACATCTTCATTAGCATACTTAGAACTCTAATTTAGCCAAAAATGAACGTTCTAGCTCAATTAATAACAGAGATACTATTGCCAGAATATTGCTGAACTTTGGAGGCGATTTCTGGCGAATTTTAATTTTGGCGCTTAGGTACCTTAAGACGACGCGGGACCCCTCATATATTTTATGCCATGTCATTTGGATTATATATGTGTGCAGAAAAAAAATTACTAGAATTTTGCCCTGTATTCGTAGTGCCGGTACATACAGTACATGATGCTTTAGGTCTTTTGCCTGATAATCTGGTTGTTGATGAATTCCTTAATAAGCTCAATAATTTAGTTTCGTCTATAAAATTTACTGTTGAAAAGGAAAATAACAGATGCATATCATTTCTGGATATAAAAAGTTTGGAGATACGCAAACCAATTAAAATTTGAAGTTAAGTTTTATGCAAGCCTACTGATAATAACTCGTATGTTCAGTTTTCGCTATCATTCCTTAATCAAATTTTTAATTTTTTTCGTTGTTTCTCAAAGCATTAAGCGTTGTTAGTCTCCAGCTCTTGGATTCTGAGTTAGGCATTATTCTAAGTTATGCAGTTTGATCATAAAAATAACGTTAGTTTTCCTCACCATGTAAATTTTAAAAACCTTCCTACCTTATTTAAAACAATTGGAATTAATGGGTAAAAGTATTGAAAATTATTGAAAAATTAGTGAGATTATTTTTATTTAGGTGCAATATTATGGCTAAGTTTATTTTAAATAGGCACAGTAATTATAGAAATAATAATGGCCTATTTAGACACTGTCAACATAGCTACAGACTTTTTCACTGTAGGCTGCAGTGGTTTTAAGCAGTGGTGTAGTCCTAAAATTTTAGGAAGGATAACCCTACAGGCAAAACTTTAATAGAGCATTTCATAGAACAATTACTGTATAAAAATAGTAAAAGTTAATTCGAAAATAAAAAAATATATACTTAGTAAATAAACTACAAATACAGTACATGCTCTAGTTACTTTTAATTTGAATAAAACACACATATAGATGCTCGTATCAGTCGTATGTATACGGTATAATGCAGTTTCATAGGGATATAGTAGATACTACAGTTATATATAGTCTACAATATGCTCCATACAGAACGAAATCAAGTAGGTTCGTGTAACAATTTATGCAGAAACAAGCACATGCAAAATCTGTAGGTTAGGGCAAGGTGCATGTAGCTACATGCCAAAGACAACTATAATAATTATAATGAGTGAGGACCAACCTTCCAAAATATGTCGTCTTGGTACTCTCCACTGAAGTGGAGCGGAAAACTAGGGGGGATAAGTGCTGGATAAAAGTCCGTAAGTGCTCAGCATTCAGCTATGGCTACTACAGCAGGTAGTATAACGCTACTTCACTGAAATTTTAGGAAGTATAACGTCGTTATACAGCGTTACTCCTCGACTACACCCCTGGTTTTAAGGTTAAAATTTGGTCGGCAGCCAGATTACTAACTATGGTCAAGCTAAATTCATCAAAATCAATTTAGACTTACCATAAATGAAGTTGCCAGTTGAATGTTACCCTTTCTGTTTATAACTAGTCTAAAGTTTCATTTAGTGTGCAGATTTTAAATTTTATTTGTTAAGTCACTATTCGGCACACTGCTAAGTTATTTATTCATAGGGGCTATTCCCCAGACCTAGGTTTTGCAGTTTAAGTTAGGCAAGGCTCTATTGCCCTTAAGTTTTTGTTTTTAAAGTTTTAATGTTTTGAAGGTTTTACTTAAGATAAGTTAGGGCTATATTGCTATTAAGTTTTAATAGGGGCTATTCCGGCCATTTTATCATTTAGTTAGGGCTTTTCTAGCCCGGTTCGAGTTTCTTCTAGATACCTAGTTTCAATCTCTTACCTTAGTTAAGTCTTTTGATTAAGCTACTTACACCTAGTTCTGGTAGGCCACTATTTAGTTAGGCGGGTTTTAGTTTTTAGTTCAATTGCAGTGGTTAATATTGAGATTTAAAGGTTGACTTTAAGTTGCCCGGTGAGTTGGGGAACCACAAGAATTTTTTTTATAAAAAAAAACTAGCCCATTTGATTCAGCAGTCAAAAAAAAAATTTCTGTCAAAACTTTTTCTTTCTTCTTTTGTTAATTAGGGAAACCCAACTTCACTAGTTGGTCGGTTAGAAACAAGGGTTATTATTTTTTAGTTATTTTAAATTTATTTTGTGGTAAATATTTATTTTGTTTATATTTTTTTGGAAATATATGTGGTTATTTCTACACATATATCAACTTTTTTTTAACAAAAAGTGATATCATTTTTGTTGAGCCGGGGGCTAAAATAAATGCTGTATACTATCGCGATAATGTGTTTAAAAAAATCTGCCAAAACTTCGTGAAATTTCTATAAATCAGTACACATTACAGCAAGATGCTGCACCAAGCCATACTGCCAGCCTAACCGCTGAATATCTAAACAAAGAAGTTCCTGACTACTTAAAACCTGACAAATGGCCGGTTAACAGTGCAGACCTGTGCCCACTTCATTATGCAATATAGAATGAGCCGAAAGAAAGTTTACAAGAAATCCAGATTTGATAACATTGTTTCAGTTAACGGTAAAGATTGTAGACAAGTGGAATCCTCTGCCACAAAGTTTCATAAACAGAACTCTTGATAGTTAACGCCATCGATTGGCGCTTTGCGTTCAAGAAAATGGTGGTAACATTGAACATTTGATTTCATAATATGGGTAATACTCTGGAGTAACTAAATAAATAATCTTTGATTATTTTCTCTTTCTGCAAACTGAAATACACACTTTAAAAGACAACAGATTACTTTTTCTGCGCAACCCTCTCTCTCTCTCTCTATATATATATATATATATATATATATATATATATATATATATACCTTATGCCCAGTTGGGCGTGCGCGAGGTTAAATAGTTAGTAGGCATTTGCTTAGTAATTTTTCACGACAAGAGTTTCCTTGACTAACCGAATCTAGTGAGACTGTCGATCAACCGTCCAGTCGATCAGATTCCCAGTTTTGAGTTGTTGAAGCGATTCCTCGTCAACATTCCTACGACACTGTTCGCCATATATTGCAGTAAGTTAGGTACAATGAGAATGAAAGTCTTTAAATGGTCTTCTCCACATAGCCATTCAAGCTCCACATGTGAACTTCAGAAATCTGGATATCTCCACAAATCAACAATCTCATTCACCATTTTCGTAACCCACTCTTTTCCACGGAGTCTATCTTTCAGAAAGGAATGATTTCGTACGTGTTACACGTCTTCCGTATCAAAGTCGATGTCAGTAATGAAGTTTTAACAGTCCTTTGGGGAAAGACGAACGAATGCACACTCCTTTCGCATCAACCATTGTTGATGGTCTTCCTGGCCGTTTTCCCACATTAGCACATTAGTTGCTTTCTCTTCAAGTAAGAAATTATATTGCCAACAGGTTTGTGTGTGTGTGTGTGTGTGTGTGTGTGTGTGTGTGTGTGTGTGTGTGTAAAATGCCCACATCCTTAGCAATCTGTCTGTTACTTTGTCTATATTCTGAACAGTTTACAACACGGTGCCGAATAAACGGAGAACTACATGGCAACAATGACTCTGTCTTCATATGCAAACGATACGGACAGTATTTATGACAGACTTCATTGTAAACACGTAAACTAGGCTTTCAGAATGTTCCATCAATGTCGAGCTGTCTAGAAGAAAGAGGAACAAATTATTTTGGTAGGATATATATATGTATATAAAGAGATAGTCTCGTAGGGACCAGCCAGTCTGTTGCTGTTTATATATGCGTGTGTGTGCGTGTGTGCGCGTAACAACTAAGCATAAGTGTGGTCTCGTGTGCAATAATTCATAGATATAGTGAGGTAAATTTTTTGTGAGGTAACACTTTTGATACCTCAGAACGTTAAAAAATGTATATAAAAAACCTATAAATATTTTTAGTGTCGAAAAAAAGATATTTTAGTCCTGATTAGGTTAGGTTAGATTAGGTTAGGTTAGATTAGCGAGTACCTCACTTCTTAATGATTTAACAGAAAACACCGTTTGAGCCCTCATTTGCGTCCGAAACACTTATCACGTCCTTTTCGATTTGATGGTACGAAGGTTAGGTTAGGTTAGGTTAAATTAGGTTTGGCTTTACATATTTAGAATTTATAAGTCGGTATCACGCTCATGCGGAGCTACACAGATACACCTGTGTGTGTGTGTGTGTGTGTGTGTGTGTTTAAGCTTTTTTACTGTTATATGTAGGAAACGTTTCTGAATAAAAGAATTCCGATCTATCATCAGAATTGAATTAATAAAACGAACTACCACAAGGTTTGGCGTCCAAACTCGCCCGAAGCAGATCCACGACACTGGATTAATTTCATATTTCGAAAATGCATTTGCAGAAGAAGAAAGGAATTCGCTTCCTGCCAAACTTCAGACCAGTATTTAGAGAAAGATGGAGTGAAGTGAATGCAACTCAGTAGGAAATGGTTACGAAACCAAAAAAAAAGATAGAGAAAGAAAGACCATTATTGAACATTATACTTATATTTAATATTTCAATAACTATATTAATTTCCTTTATTAATGCTTCGAATTTTCAACTTGATCACGATATAAAACCTCCAAAAACAAGAATGAGAACCAGATGTAAAACATGTTTCATTGCATGAATGGACGTTTTGAACATTCTATTCATCATCAAGAATAATGATGTTTGGAGAAGAAACCTAACATGACAAACCTGTAACAGAATATTACAGTTTCATTATCGTTAATTAACGAAATTAAATAAGTGGAGTCCATAGAAAATTATTAAAATATGTAATGTAAAAAAAAGGCACAGAAAAATCCTAAAATCTAAACGAACAACTTAATACTAGTACAAAATGTACTGGTATTAAGAAAAAGTTAACTGTGGTATGTACTACCATAAACATAAAATTGGATTACAAATATCTTAAAATGTTATAAGATACATCATAAAAACTAAAAACGGCAAAATTCAAGACTCCAGGTGAGAAATTAGAAGATTTGGTTCGATAAAATGAACCGGCTTTCCATGATGCTGAGAGTTACAGACCAGTAATAATATTTCTCAAGATAATATAATTGGAACGGAGTAGTTGTTGCCATGGTTACGAGTACGAGATACAGAACAGCTTAAAATTCAACACGTCCCGACGACCATCACATTTATAGATGAATAACTAAATTGAGAATTGTAGCAAAATTGGCCGGAATAGTTTTCTTACATTTAAATTTGAGAAAATAGTTAGTTCAAATAAAATTCTTGAAGAAACAAAAGAAAAATTCGTTGGTTCTTAGTGTAGTTTAAAAGAAATCCAAATTAGTTATCTTGTTACTGTGTGGGTTGCTCTTAAAACACTTGACTAAAGCTTGTCCAAGGCAGGACTCATAGTTACATACAAAGCTTCGAGGAAACACGCTTCAAAAATATCTAAGAAGCTTATGTTCTCTAGTTTCGCATATACCATCTATTGTGGGTTTGAGGCGCCTCATGCATCTCTTATCCATTTACTGAAAAACCTCGATACAAACACAGTCATTATTTTCACACATACATATGTGCGCATCTCCGCATGAATAAGATACCGATTTTTTTTAAATCCATATATATAAAAGAATAAATAATTAAAACCAAACCTAATTTAACCGAACCTAACGTTAGTGCATCAAACCGAGAAGGGCGTGATAAATGTTTCGGACACAAATGGGGGTCTCAAACGGTGTTTTCTGTTAAGTCATTAAAAAGTGAGGTACTCGCTAATTTAGCCTAACCTAACTTAACCAAAACTTACCTAACCTACCACAGTTTAACCTAAGCTAATCAGGACTAACATTACATATATGTTAACCCCTCCGTCTATGGCCTTGGTCGGTTCGAAGTTGACGGGGGTTCTGGTTAGGTGGCAGCAATGGATTTGTTACTCTGGAGTAGCTGATACCGTATAGGGAATCGTAGTAGTTTTCTTCTATACTACTCTCCGATTTCTTCTTATAACGTATCGGGAAATTATTTTTCTCTACTTACGACTAAGTTCTCTGAAGGTTCCCTGATTCTTCTTTTAACGCATCGGGAAATTATTTTCCTCTATTTAAGACTAAGTTCTCTCTAAGTTCCTCGATTCTTCTTATAACGTATCGGGAAATCATTTTTCTCTATTTAATTCTTTGAAGAGAGCAAGGCTCGAAGGAGAAGACAAAGGTATTTCTTACTATATTTTACTGCTAAAATGTTACAGGTAACGCTCAGCCTCTAAGTTAGCTCAGTCTAGTCAGAATGAACATTGGAGAAATTTTATGGGGTTTTATATCCAATTTTTTCCTTACCTCATTATTATTTAATGTTGATCTGTTTTATTCTCAATAGGCTGATTTACTTTGCAAAACATTTAAAGACAAAACAAACTTTTTTGCTGTATCAATGCCGAGATTGCTAAGCAAGAGGAAGCCATATTTTTAAATTTTTAAACCGCATATTGACAGATCTGATGTTATCATGATCTGCCGAATTAACTAAAAATGGAAATTGAAATATGCCTTCCCATCACGAATTACAAACAAACATGCACATGGGCCAAAATGAAAGGCTTAAGATTAAAAATTAAACGTTAAGCAAGACATGACTTCATCTTTTACAACGAAGAGAGAATGAATACCAAAAAATGAACAAGATTACATTATTAAGCTAAGTCTACGAAAATGATTAAGTTGTTTAAACAGAAATAGTTAACCAATTATAAAATAGAAAACAAATAAAAAATGTATCCAAACTTGTGTTAGCGTTATACGATTTGGGGTTTTAGAAAAACTGATTACGTAGTTTACAAAGAAATAATTCACCAATTACAAAATAGAAAGCAAATCAAAGTTTTATTCAAACTCGTGTCAGTGTGATACAATTTTGGGCTTGATATGTAAAAATGAATATATGAATAAGAATATAAGAATTATATAAACATAAGAATTATGTGAATGAATATAAGAATTATATGGATGTAGGAGTGATTCATTGTTCATTTTTACACACATATATATATATATATATATATATATATGTGTGTGTGTATATGGGATGAATTTCACAATTAAACACGTGAAATGTGGGTTTGCATCATATATATATATATATACGTATATATATATATATGTACAGGGTGGGCGGAAAGTAGCTCCCTATTTTGGATTGGTAAAAAAATACGTATATTATCCATTTATTTCAGACGAAATAATATGAAAAGGTAGGCATACATGGTAGGTTTTCTCTAAAATTCAATGTGGGCTCCAACTCTTTCCACCAGCTTCTGGAGCCGCCCAGGAATGGCGTCCACTGACTTTAGCAGGAACTCCGGCGGGATGGAGGACATGACTTCCCGAATTCGGTCCTCCAGTTCTTCCAATGTCCTCGGTTTGGTGCGGTAGACTTCTTCCTTTACCCACCCCCAAAGAAAGAAGTCGCACGGTGTCAAGTCGGGGCTCCTGGCTGGCCATTGATGTGGACCACGACGACCCATCCAACGCCCAGGGAAGTGGGCATCCAGCCACTCACGGACAACAAGAGCGAAGTGCGGAGGGGCGCCATCTTGCATAAATATCAGATCGTCGATGTTCTCCCATGTGCTGACAACCGGCCAGACCTCGTTTCGCAACATAGCAAGGTACCGCTCAGCATTCATGGTGTTGCGCAGAAGGAACGGGCCCACAACCTGATCTGAGGTCATACCACACCACACCGTTACACTGAACCGATTCTGCCGTTTTTCAGCGGTAACCGTGCGACTTCTTTCTTTGGGGGTGGGTAAAGGAAGAAGTCTACCGCACCAAACCGAGGACATTGGAAGAACTGGAGGACCGAATTCGGGAAGTCATGTCCTCCATCCCGCCGGAGTTCCTGCTAAAGTCAGTGGACGCCATTCCTGGGCGGCTCCAGAAGCTGGTGGAAAGAGTTGGAGCCCATATTGAATTTTAGAGAAAACCTACCATGTATGCCTACCTTGTCATATTATTTTTTCTGAAATAAATGGATAATATACATATTTTTTTACCAATCCAAAATAGGGAGCTACTTTCCGCCCACCCTGTATATATATATATATATATATATATATATATATATATATATATACACACAGTTTTTAAAGTTACGAGGTACAAAAAGTGTTACATCATAAAAAAATACCCCACTAAATTTTAATTAATTTAAATTTCAATTAATTTTCACTAGGTTTCAATTATCCCCAGTTGTCGTTCGAGCACACACACACACACAAACAATATATATATATATATATATATATATGTATAGCTACAGAGACGCCTTCAGATACTTTCGCGACTTCTACTTCACAATGTGACTCAGTGTTCTATCGACACACAGCCGCGACCAAGATGACGTCGCATCGCAAGCCTCCCTCGAAGCTTTTTCTCTGCTGTGAACGTCACACCTCGCGCCTCCTTCCTTGAAAAAACCTCAGTATAAAAACTCTAATTTCTTCGCGCGTTATTATAGTATTTAACCCTTTATTCAAGTGCAGATTTATGACAATTTCAACTTCAGTTTCATTCATTCTGTGAACTTGCATTCAAACAACTGCAACATTTTTTTTGTCACACTTAAATCCCATAACCACTATAAACTTTTCCCATTGTGTTCTTTAATAAAGGAAGAAAATCACTATATTAATTTCCTAATTAATATAAAAACTGTATATATATATATATATATATATATATATATATATATATATATATATATATATATATATATATATATATGATGAACACGCACAAGAAAAAATGAAAAGCGATTTCAAGGCCTTTCGTGTATATAGTACGAGGTGTACTATTGAATGCACGAAAGACCTTTGGATCGTTTTCAATTTTTCTTTGTGGATGTGCATCATTTATTTATTTATTTTACACATTTAATTGTGAAAATGTTTCCATATATATACATACACATATATATATATACACACACACATATATATATATATATATATATATATATATATATATATATATACAGAGATGGGCAAGATCACCAACTTTGGTGATCTTGAAGATCAAGATCAGATCACCAGAAAAATGTGATCGTGAAGATCAAGATCAGATCACCAGAAAAAATGTGATCTTGAAGATCCAGATCAAGATCGTGATCTTGAAGATCACTTTTCAAGATCACTTTTTAAGATCACTTTTATATGAATTGAAAAAGTTGTACTCTTGTAGAGTAAACAAAAACAAATTATTTTGTTAATCACTCCTGAAAAGTATCACTCCTAATACTCCCCTGAGGGCTGAGGCAATACAAGCATCGCATCCTACCCATGTCACCTGATCTAAACCACGGTGATTGACGATTCCCCTTTCAGTTTTTCAGGTGGTAAACTTAAAACTTAGTATTATCATAACTTATCAGCAAAGAAAAAACTATTAAATGACCTACATATAGTTTTTAGTTCTATTTTTCTCAATTCTCATTTCACCAGGTCCATAACCCATATCAATGAATGGTCAGCATATATAAGTAAACATTTTTTACATAGAATTTAATTTTACAGTTTTACTGCAGTACGCAATTACTGACAATATAAGGGTAAAAACCACAAGTTAAGAGTGTTAATTTAATGTTCAACCGCTGTAAACATTTGCTTTCAGCAAAACCAATTGTTCAAAGTTACCATCCGAGAGACGACTTCGTTTGGGGCTATGAACCATGCCAGCAAACGAAAACAACCGTTCCACTGGTGCAGAGGAAGGTAGCGTGGTGTTATACCTCTTGAAGATCTTCTTTATAGCAGGATACCTATCTAAAGAGTCGAGTGCCTTACTGGTGTCCTGCAAATAATTGAGGACTTCCAAGTCTTCCTTGTTGTTAGGAGCAGAGAATGAGCCGTCCATAGTTCTGAAGAAATCGTCTTCAGATGATGAGTCTGAGTTCACCGAACTATTACCACTGCTGTCAGAATTACAATTTCTTACAGCCATTTGCAGCTTGTCTTTTACTTGAGACTTGATTGCTTCATGATCGCCGAAATTAGGCCCTTGCAACAATGATATCCATCTAAGTTTGAAATACGGATGAGATACTGAGGCCAAAACGGCATCAGTTACCTCGGGGCTCAACGACAAAAAATGACCAAATCTGGCATTGAAGCCAGAGACGACTGCTGCCAGTAATGGCATGCAGTGTCTCAAGCGCAGGTCGTTTGGTTGGATAGGCTCCAATCTTGCGAGGGCATCTTGAGTCACTAGGACTGTTGGAAGAAGACAACCGTAGTAGCATTCTTTCTCTGCCTGTAATTTGTTGAGGGCTGCTGCAATTGGTTTTAGAACAGACAAATATTCTGAAATAAATTCCAATTCATTGTCTTTGAGGATGGGTAGATTCAGTTCTTCAAGAGCTACATTCACGTCGTTCTTATGCTTATATATTTGGCTTAATGAGTCGTACATTGAGTTCCATCGGGTGACGCATGGGTACCTAAATTGGACGCCAGTTATTTCCTGTATTTTTTCTGCTGACTTGGGTTTAGCAGCAGCATTCCACAGCGCCGAACATTTTCCCATTGCAGAATGCTTTATCTTCTTTAGTCCAGGTGAATTCAGTCCTTTATCTGCATCAGTTGTTGCTACCAAGTTCAATGTGTGGGAGGCACATCGAATATGGGATGATAGTTTCACTGACTCCTCTCCATGCTCTCCTGAATGTTCAGGAAAGTTGCTGATGATAACCTCTTCATCTGAATCTTTTTCATCATCATCTTCATCTGCATCATCTTCATCAATGTCGTCAGTACGATTCTGAACACGAACACCGAACTCTTTAAAGCATTTCACCATGTTCGATGCATTGTCGGTGACTGTAGATACAACTTTTCTATAAGATAAACCATGCTCCGAGTTGATCCTGTCCAATATTCCAGCAATTTTATCAAAGCTATGTGTTCCACGAAATCTTCGGCATGCCAGTGCAGCTGATCCTCGCGACAAGTCATCATTGATCTGTAATGTAAGAATATAAAATCAATGTTTGTATGAACATTTTTTTAAGCTTAATTTAATAATATTGGTTAGACACACACCAGCTAAACTGCGCCACCAAACATTGAAGAGAAGAACTATGTGATATAAAGGAGGCAATTCAGCGATGAGTCGCCTACCATACCACCACATCAGTGACCCATCCCATAAGAGCAAAATGTAGAAGAGTCCATATTCACAGCCTGTGAATATGGACTCTTCCACATTTTGCTGTGAATCAGACACAATGACAGATGACAGAATCAGTGAATTAGTGTGAAATTACTGTGAATCACAGCAAAATGAAGACTCACCAAATTAATGAATGAGGAACACATGTCGAATAATTGAAAAGATTATACTATAAGTCTATCAGACTATCAGTCTATCACCAATGGTCAATTTATCAATTATATAAAAATAATACACTAAATCAATAGCATACCCAATGCGCAGTGACTCCCATGAAACTGCGGTGATTAGTTGACCATATGTCGCATGTAACACACACATGGTCAACTGCTGCCAGTTTTGCTTGTATGTCTTCCTTCATTGTACTGGTTGTTGCTGCAAGAGATCTAGCCAGGGTGCGTCTAGATGGCACCTGAACAGCCGGGTTGACGTCTGAAAAAAATATTTAAAAATTAAAACAAATACAATAGATTAGCTATGGAAAAAATATCAAAATATTTAGCTAGGCTAGCGATAGTCTAATGTTCATACAAATAATATGATTAATTATTTTAATCAGATATTAGCTATGGAAAAAATAGCAAAATATTTGAGTTATACTAACATGAAAGAAGATCCTTAAATTCATGTAGTTCAACTAGGCTCAATGGTAGGAGCCCATTAGCCACAAGCGAGAGAATCTTCTTTTCAAGGATATCCTTGCATATTGGTGGTCCTGGTTTTTGCTTGGAAATGTGGAACATGCTTAGTGTTGACTGCTTGGCAATTTTGGCAGGGCCAGCATTGCTGCCGCTGGCATCTTCTTCTTTAGCTGGACGCTTGCGAGATTTCTTCTCCGATTCATATTCACCCAAAAGATCCGAATGTAGTTTCTGCACAAGAAAATAAATTATTATCATGCGGAGAGACTTCTTGAACACCCTGTATAATATTTATCAGAGTATCAAACTTCTAGTTGAAATTAATACTCAACAAGATTCTAAAATTTTGTTATCTTTAACTAAAATTATTTTCACCATGAATCAGTGCATTTTTATCCTATGCTAAATTGAAAGCCGAATTTCGTCCTTCAGTAACTAAATAGGAGAAATTACAGACATGGATCAGACAGAGAGAAAGACAGATACACCTGGCGTTTTATTATAGTTGGATATCGGCAGTTTTTAATGTAGTTACTAGTCCATAATCTATTAATATCTGAAGTGCACAATATATTCAAATGGACGTCTATGTAAATGTAGCATTAGTCTTGTATGGCACCAGTCACTTAAAATATGACTTGAACCATTATGTTAATGTTGCTACTTACTACTTAGTTACTAAGTAGTACTAACCCTGAGGTGCCTCAGAAGATTGCTTGTTGAGTCGAGGCCAGCAGACAGAATTGTAGTTTTCTTTGTACACTGCCTACAAATAACTTTGATACTGTTTCCAGTTTTTTCGACAATTTGAAAATATTTTCCGTTCAATAGCACAGATTGATCCTTATTACCAACATTGTTATCTAAATATATTGAATACTGTTCTGGTGACAACCTAGAATATTTGGTTCCCTTGGGAGCCTGTTGAAGTTGTAAAATTGCACTCATTATTAAAAAATTCAATCTGTAAATAAAATATGTTTAGAATTAATTTATTATGAATACGGACCTATAGGCTATATTTTATGCCTATATATAATAATATATTAATAGAACACTTTTAACATAATTGCACAGTAAATTACACTTTTTACGAGCCTAAATTCCACAGCAACTACACCTTCCATGAGCCCACGCATGACGCAAGTCACCCAACTAACAGAAAACATAAACAGTCGGTGTTGAACAAAGTTGCCACCAGATGTCGCTTGGACAAAAAACAAATGACATTCGCATAGCGGCATATTTAAGAATCTGAAATTAAAAGTGATCTTGAAGTCTAAAGTGATCTTCAAGATCAAGATCACAAGAAATAAAGTGATCTTAGATCAAGATCAAGATCACCATAATAAAAGTGATCTTCAAGATCAAGATCAGATCACGATCTTGATCTTCAAGATCACGATCTGATCTTGAAGATCAAGATCGTGCCCATCTCTGTATATATATTGAATACTGTTCTGGTGACAACCTAGAATATTTGGTTCCCTTGGGAGCCTGTTGAAGTTGTAAAATTGCACCCTGTATATATATATATATATATACAGGGTGAGTCAAAAGTCTCCATACATAGGCAAAATGGTCATCATAAATAAATGATTATTATTATTATTTTTTTTTGCAGGTGATGTGCTCAGATGCCTTTGTCCCAAGAAGAGCGTATAGAGATCATTCTTCTGGCAGGATCAGGAAGCTGTCGCAAGGTTGCCGAGGATTTTAATAGGAGACACGCCCCCGGCACGCATATCACACACGACACCGTTGCCAAACTCATTGAGAAGTTCAAGAAGACTGGAAGTGTTGCAGACCAACCAAGAAGTGGCCGTCCACGAACAGCCACCGATGAAGGCACAGCGACCATGGTGCTGGCAGCGTTCGCAAAGAGTCCCCAAAAAAGCACTCGACGGATGTCTGCAGAATGCGGTGTCAGCCAAAGGAGTATCGTCCGCATTATGAAAAAGCACAGATGGCATCCATACAAAATGTAAATGTTGCAGTATCTTAGCGAAGACGACCGGGACAGGCGGCTGGAATTCTGTGAATGGGCAAGAACAAAAGTGGACGAAGACACGGAGTTCTCGGCTGGCATCCTGTTTTCAGATGAAACCAACTTTTATGTTCATGGAGAGGTTACTCGTCAAAACGTACGTTATTGGAGTGATGACAACCCGCACTCTGATGAGTCCCTCAAAGACGCAAGGCGCTGGAAAAGTGATGATGTGGTGCGGGATATGGGGCAACACAATTGTTGGCCCTTTTTCCGTTGACACCAATCTGAATGCCGAAATGTATCTAAACACGCTGCAAGACACAGTCATGCCGTCCCTGCTGAACGAGGACGGGGTATTTCCAGTGTACTTTCAGCAAGACCGGGCGCCACCCCATTACGGTATCTGCGTGCGCCAGTGGCTGGATCAGCAGTTTCCGGGTCACTGGATTGGCCGCCGTGGCCCCGTGGAGTGGCCTCCGAGGTCCCCAGACCTCACCCCCCTTGATTTTTACTTGTGGGGGCCTTGAGGGCCATGGTGTACCAAGTGAAAATACAAAACACGGACAACCTAAAGCAGTGCTTCTTAAACTTTTTCAATGTCATTCACCCTTGAGTCATTGTTACAAAAGTTCATTCACCCCCGACTTCACCTTACAATTTGTTTGTTCCATTTTCTTTTCTCTCTATATATGTAAAAAGTGAACAATGAACAATTCCTATACCATCGTTATATGGATTCATTGTCTTCATGCAGTACTTATGTTTGTATAGTTTCTATGTTTGAATGTTCATTTTTACATAAGAAGCCAAAATCGCCTAAGCGAGTTTTGGATAGAATTTCGATTTGTACGTCTTTATTCATTACTGTATTTTTCTAATTCATCTTTTCTAATAATGACTTATACACTAGGACGTCATAAAATAACTTTATTCTCTTTACGTTTCCCATACTTTGTACACTGAATCACGTTCTTAGTATTTGGACATCTTCCGTATTCCAATGTATGGTAAATTCTTTAGTAATAATGTTGTGGTGTTATGTAGTATAAGTATTATTATTCAACCATATTCATCCATACGTCACATTTTCCCGTCATTAATTTCCCTTGATCATTATCCTATATAAATTTTATTAAATATTCATTTTTACTCGTGTCAATCTGTGAAATGCAAAACTTTTGCCTTCGTTCGAAAACGCAAAAATACGTTCTAGTATTATTTTTTTCATTTTTATTTTTAACTATATCACCTCCCGCATTGAACTCAAAAAATGCTGAGTTAAGTTATCAAATTCCGCTCACTACGACAGAATCGAACGCTTCTAAGATAAATACCTCCGTTCGTTCTGATTTCAAATTTATAACATATTATAACATATTATGTTGTACATAAATCCAAACCATATGTGCCCCATGTACTTTGTATTATATTTCTAACATCTTAATTGTCTATTAATATGAAACACTGTAAAAACAAAACAAAGTTATAGTAACTGTTTAATTGTAATTAACTGTAATACTTTAATTTAATATAACGTAATGTACTTTAATGAAACTGTAATTAATAATAACTTGTAATGTACTTCAATGAAACTGTAATTAAATGTAATGATTTAATTTATAATGTAAGAATGTACTTTAATAGAACTGTAATGGACAATCATAAGCGAATGTGAAGTAATCCATAATTGTAATCGTAATTGTAATGAACCAAAATTAATACGTACTCAGTCGTGTACTTAATTTGTACTTATGTGTACTATTACGAAATGATATCGCCTTCATAAATGTAGACTCGGCGAAAAATACAAATTAGTTTTTTTTATTTTTTTAAATTTTTATTTGCAATCTTTCAAACATCTGATCATGTGTTTAAAAGGGGGAAACTTAACCTTCGACTGTCTTCCCCCAAACATTTAGGTTTATATTATACATGTATTTGTAAAATTACGGCACTTCATCAAGTCACTTCATTTATAGCACTTCATTACGACTCCTTTGTTAGCAGCCTTGCTGCGGGGAGGGGGCAGAGGCCCCTTGCCTTCTTAATATTTTTAGATTCCGACCTGAGCCGTGGTCGAAAGAGGTCGAACCTCTACCCCTGTAAATTCAGAGCACTACCTGTACATTTTGAGAAGTAAACTAAATGTAAGAGAAACTTTTTATTTTCCCCTTCGAGCCGTGCTCTCTTCAGAAGAACTTAGTCAGTAAAGTCGATAATTTTAGTATCAGAGAAAGTATCAGAGAAAGTATCAGAGTATTATAGAAAGAGAAGAATTAAAAATTGGCGACCCTTTGCCCAAATTAAGAGACAACCCAAGCACCATAGAAGATATCGGCATAACAGTCTGGCGAGTCTGTAGCCAAGAGTTTAACAAGAGGCGACCGAAAAGAATTAGAATGTTATAGAAGAAATATCCGTTGCTTGCCTCATAACTAGAACCCCCGTCGATCCGAACCACCCCAGGGCCATAGACGGAGGGGTTAACATATATACAATTAAATATGGATCATGTCAGCACTTCGTTCGGAAAGGAATAATGATTAATTACTAAAAATATATCGTTTATTTTACCACCTGAACAAAACTGAAAAAAATGAGTGGCTTGTTATACATAATACTATGAAAAAATATTTTTACATGAATACTTTTAAAGAAGTGCACATAAACCAGCATCGCCATATTGAAAAGTCTGAATCTCTCAAACATTTGGACTTTATAGTAGTAAATACAATTTTTTCCAAAATAATTCAATTCTTACATTTTACTTACCTTATAAGCAATCTTTATACTCCAAATCTGATGATTGTTATCATTGACTGAATCAGTTTGATATATATATAAAACCTTAAATAATATATCTATTTTCTTTATTCGCTTCATTAATATCTTTGGCCTACTAATATATCATTTCTGCCTCAGTTTATGCTTTATTTAATTATAAACTTTTTGAAATGCTCAAATATCTGGAAAGTAAATAAAATAAGTAAAGTTAAGCTAAATTACTACTTGAAACGCTTACAAATGTATCGCTATATTTCTGATTATGAACAGCATAACATAACTTAACACTATCACAAATTACCAGTTCTATTTTATAATGAGATAAAATTTAATAACTCACTATCACTGGCAATAAGAAGAATTACGGACGATTGTTCGAACACAATTGTTCGAAAACCATAGTTCGAAAAACAGTTGTTCGAAGCAACAATTATTCGAAGTTATAATTGTTCGAATGAACAACGAACTAAATAAAATCTTAGTTGCCAAGACACAAATACGAAGACGTAAATAAGAAGGTTAGCCTCTTCATTTAAACTATAACATTTATAGTGCTGCAGTTAAACCACCCTTAAAATGGCAGAGTTTGTTTCTAGTGAGAAAGGAAAGCCAATGCTCTTAGTGAATGGGTTTTTATATGTAAGAGACAAGCAAGTGAAAGCAAGAGTGTACTGGAAATGTCAAAATGTACAGTAGTAGTGGATTTATTCCGTTTGGGGGCTAGCACCGAATTTTAATGAAAATCGGTATACTAATGTAGTTTTGGTCACTGATTTCAAAAATAACTCTTTTTTTTTTGGAAAAATGAAAAACAAACATGTTAGAGCACTTTAAATAATTAATGTATTTTTAACGAAAATATCATGACTTAACCTAATCAATCGTCAAGGGCGTACAGTTGACCTAACCGGGCATTCAACTGACCTAACCGGGCATTCAATTGACCTACCTTGACTTTCATATGCTTCTATCCTGTTTTATTAATAAAAATTTTTAACTTTGAATAACGTATGAATAAAGATTTTTAACTTTTAATGTTTTTTTAATACTTTTTGTTTTTCGAACTATGGTTTTCGAACAATTGTGTTCAAACAATTGTGTTCGAACAATTATAACTAACCGAATAATTGTTGCTTCGAACAACTGTTTTTCGAACTATGGTTTTCGAACAATTGTGTTCGAACAATTGTGTTCGAACAATCGTCCGGCAACGCAATAAGAAAGTCTGCACAGCTGCCAACTAATCTATATTTACCCGGTCAGGCAGTTACCAGTTTCAAAACTGAGCAAAAATTATAATAATTCAATCTAGTTTAGCTCATTCACCCTTATTACTTCATTCACCTTTCATTCACCCCTAAGATTCCATTCACCCTAACAAAACTTTTATTCACCCTTGGGTGAACCATTCACCACTTTAAGAAGCACTGACCTAAAGGAACGCATTCGTGATGCGTGTGCACGCATAACACCAGACGTGTTAACGCGCGTTTGCCATGGCTGGGGGGAACGCATCCGTATGTGCATTCAGTGTAATGGTGCCCACATAGAGCATATTTTGTGACTTACAAGTGATTGCATAATAAAGCGACCATTTTGCCTATGTATGGAGACTTTTGACTCACCCTGTATATATATATATATATATATATATATATATATGGAAACATTTTCACAATTAAATGCGTAAAATAAATAAATAAATGATGCACATCTGCAAAGAAAAATTGAAAACGATTCAAAGGTCTCGTGCATTCAATAGTACACCTCGTACTATATACACGAAAGGCCTTGAAATCGCTTTTCATTTTTTCTTGTGCGTGTTCATCATATATATATATATATATATATATATATATACAGGGTGATTCAAAAGTCAGGTTACATAGGGAAATACTGTATTATGTAATGATACAGGGGAATAGTCACATCACATGTTCGATATGGCCACCGTTAACGGCATTGCACTTGTGCAGCCAGCTAGGAATATCACATCAATGCATTCCTCTTTCGATAACATCTCATAACTCATTTACCTGCAAAGAAACAGAAAAGCCCTATGTAACCTGACTTTTGAATCACCCTGTATATATATATATATATACACAGGGTGTTCCAGAAGTCTGGACTCATAGGGAAAATAGACATTATATTTTTAAAGTAAAACAAACCCATTTCTAATGTCAGTTTTACATAAGCACACCGGACAAAAAATTAGTCACCCCTCTCAGAATGTACCTAATAACGTGTGACGGCGCCTCTGGCCTTGATAACCGCACGAATCCGGCGAGGCAGAGACTCTACGAGGTTGTGCATGTACTGAACATCGATTTGCTGCCACTCGTCCATCAGCCGGTCCCGAAGTTCCGCCAGAGTCCGTGGGTGTCTATTCCTGCGCTTCACTTTCTGTTTCCAGCCTGAACAACACCTTCGACGCATTCAGGATTAAAGGCTTCATTGGACCTGCGATGTACTCGTCGCCTCCCATCATTGGAGAACAAACAAAAACGGGACTCATCGGACCAAATTACACGTTTCCAATCTGCCGCAGTCCTGTTTTTGTGCCTCTGAGCCCATTTATAACGTGCCAATTTGTGACTTGCTGTTAACAGCGGCCTCTTCCGTGGTACCCTGCTCCAGATGTCCATCGCATGCAGTTCTCGTCGCAATGTCCGTTCGGAAATTGGTCGCTGGAGAACCTCATTGGTTTCTTGGAGCAATTGTTCTCTGGTTTGAAAACGATTTGCAGTTACTAGACGAGAAACATGACGGCGGCCCCTATTGTCGAGAATTGTTTTCCGGCCACAGTTACGCCGTCGATTGTCAGTTGATTGCGAACTACACCACTCTTTGTAAACTCGCTGGACAGTACGCGTTGACACACCAACAAATTGGGCTACTTCAGACATTTTGTGTCCGTGGGCTCTGCCAAACACGATGGCTCCTTTTTGCCACTGAGTAACGTCTGCCTCACGACCCATTTTGCAGACTATATCCAACACACACTTTGTTCTTCACCACCTCACGAAACAGATCTGATCCTGTGTGCTACGTCACCGCTACTTGTCACTTACCAATGCTACATCAGCGCCCTCTGTGTGACCTTGAACTTCCTACTATCGGTGCTATTAGGGGTGACTAATTTTTTGTCCGGTGTGCTTATTTCAGGAAAGAAAATGCCCTGATGGCCCAGTATACCAATCAAGAGAAGGTGGAACTGGTATTGTTACACGTTTCCAGAAAAAGTCAGAGCAAGGCATGTTCGTGAAATAACTGACATGCCTCCCTCTGGCTTTTTCCGGAAACATGTAACAATACCAATTCCACCTTCTCTTGATTGGTGTATATACTGGGCCATGAGGGTATTTTCTTTCCTGAAATATGTAAAACTGACATTAGAAATGGGTTTGTTTCACTTTAAAAATATAATTCTATTTTCCCTGTGTCCAGACTTCTGGGACACCCTGTATATACAGTTTGGAATCTAAATTGAAGGAGCTACATTTTATAAATAGAGGTTTTATTTAATTTAAAAATTTACATTCCAAACGGAAATTAAAATGGTTATATACAGTATATAATATATATGTTACAGGGAATCTGTGTAACTGGGGATTTTATGAAATTCCTAAAATGTTCAGGGATTTCATGTAAGGTTAAATCGTGATATTTTCGTTAAACCTACGGGAAAATTATTGGATGCCCAGTTAGGTCAACTGTACGCACTTGACGATTGGTTAGGTTAAGTCGTGATATTTTCGTTAAAACTAACGAAAATATCACGACTTAACCTTATATGAAATCCCTGAACATTTTAGGGATTTCACGAAATCCCCAGTTACACAGATTCCCTGTAACATAATTATATAAAACCTTGGTTTTGCTTTTGCCCTAATTGTTCATTCTGACGAAGATCTGGCTTTTATGTTGTGCATAACTCTGCGGACATTCATGCACGCATTTTGGAATTTTCAACATCTGTACACAAATAAGTAATTCGATACGTGATGCATCATTAAATTTATTTTAGCAAAACAGAACGCATTAAAATTATCACAGAAAGACCCATCTAATATTTGATTAGTCCACCTTTTGTGCTTTGAACAGTCATACAATCGCGAGACCTTCACACTATACTAATTTTCGATAAAAACAACCGGAATGTTTTTCCGCGCATTCTTTAAATTTCTAATACAGGGTGTTCAAAAAGAAACGCAACCCGAAACAAAGAAAAGGGTTAGGTTACAATGATATATGCATTCTCCAATGGATTGAGTTTCTTTTTGAACACCCTGTAGTTTTGGAGTGCTCAAGGGCATTTGCTTGTTTACAACGTGATTAGTATCGTTCTATGCACAGCGTGCAATGAAATTCAAAGTGGTAGGGTGAGCCGGCTAACCCAGAATATCGGGAACGTTCTTCTGAAGCCAAGCTTTGTGTGTTTCGCAGAGTGTTTTTGGTAGCTGTCATGCTGAAAGCCCAATCACCACTTCACTTCACTCCAAGCCAATTCAGTTTTGAATTTTAAGTTTGGAGTGGAGTTGGGGAGGCAGACAACTGAATGTCCCCTAAGAAAATAACATCATTATATTGATATCTAAGATTTATTCAGCGGGCATCTGATGCATAACGGTGAATCAAACAATGAGGGGCAGTGCTCTTGTCTTTAAAGTCTTTGAAGTTTTAGCAATACATTCGTATGGCATACTTCCCCATGACGATGATAAACCCATTAGTGGCCATCATTTTCTAGACGGTTGCACTTGGTCTCATAGGTCGAGAGCACCCTCGATCACTGCTTTAACATCCCTGTGTTTGCTCTTTGCCCAAAGCAACCGATCCTGTTGATTGTTGGCTGAGATCGAGGGTTTAAGATGTGCAGTGGACTCTGCTGGAATACACATAAATTCTGTGATACCATTCCCTCAACTCAGCGGGAATGAATTTTCAAGATTTCCGAAGGTTCATACAGGAAAATTTATTTTCTTTAACCGGCCGGATCTTTTTCGCTCTCAAATGATGACAACAGCAATGATTAATAATAGTAATAATTATCATTATCACCGTTTCCTCTTTCGGAATTTTGGAAAGGAGCGTCATTTACTGTATATACAGGGTGATTCGCTTGCTGGTTGCCCCAGCGGATATATTAGCGATACTCTGGAGCAACCAGCGAGTGAATCACCCTTTATTTTTAGTGTGTGAGATTTAGGACTTCAGTAAGCTAACTGAAATTTGCTACTACGTTCTAATTGCTTCATAAAAGCAGGTGCCTCATTTACTGTATTACAGACTGAAATTGAATAAAAATCACCTATTAAACCCTTCACATCGTTTTTGCCCTACAGTAACCAGTAAAACTTTGTTTGATTAAAAGGAAATTAATGTCACTACGTTAAGCTTGTTAAATATCAACCTAAATTCCAAAACAGCAGAAAGTAAGAATAATAGTGAGCACAAAAAAGCAGATTAAGGAAAAGGCGGAGGCCTTTTCTTGAGGAGTGTAACTCGGTTCCATATTAGCTATTGTGTTTTCTACCTGCAACAAAAAAAAGTTCCAAAACAAGACATCAATTTGAACATTTGTTTTAGTTCTAATGTATTACTTTGGTAAATTTAATTTAAAATAAATTTTCCTATGAGACCAGACTTATGGGACACCCTGAATATATAATGTACTTGTACAATACATACAAGATATTTTTAGAAACCAAATTTACATTCTTCAAATCTGATTTTAACTCTGTAACTGTTTTTATTTCAAGATGACGGGAACTTATGATGGTTATTTATTAACTTCTTTGTTTATTTCTAACTTTTCCAATTAATTTAAACCTTCCTTAAATGCCAATACAGAAATTAGGTTAAATGTGCGAGATTTTGGCACGTCTTGGCACTATTTCACTTTAGAGTTATTGGCTCTCTCTCCTCTCTCTCTCTCTCTCTCTCTCTCTCTCTCTTCTGTAAAAGCATTTTGTCACTTTGCCGACATGATGGCTTTGCACGTACATGGGTGTAAACATGGAGAATTTGACCTTTACCTCTCTCTTAATCCTTTTGGAGTTAGCCTGAGTTAGTCTATGTTTTACCGATACCTCGGTAAATAGAGCTGTAAATATTTTGTATAAAATTAAAACCATTTATTCGAGGTTTTTGTGACGATACCAAGAGTTGATATACGATTAGCACAAATATTAGTTAGTTTATACAAAGGTGTTAACTACTGTACGATTTTTGTGTGTGAATAGCGTAATTGTAGAGCTACCTTATATATTCTCCTCTTTCCTGTAAAATTTCCTTGGTTACTTTTTCAGGGTCAAGGTATTTTCTTCAACCTTTTACCGCGGAGGGTGGGGAGACAGCCTTCGGCTTTTCTATCCAGTTTTCTACTACTGTTAGAATAGTTAAAAAATGAACTAGCTTAATAACAGGAACCTCCCCAAAAGGTCTTTGAAGCTTCCTCTTGTCCTTCTAACTCCTTCTAACTCTCTTAAAAGTTGTAAATTTAAAGGGCTAATGAAAATTATTAACCATTTTTTATATATTTATTATTAAACAAAATCGGAGAGAATGATACTATCATTCATTCCTCTTTAACCCTTTAAGGCCAGAATTTTTTGTAGGGTTAAATTATGAATGCGTGTATTTGAAACGCTACTAATTTGTACCGGTCTCCCTGAAAGGGTTAATGCTTGCAAACACGCAGACAAACTCACGTACAAAGACTATGATAGGACCACTGTTTTGAGCAGGCTAAATCAGAGTTTTGTTTTTCCAGTAGTGATGAACTACGAATTGACAGCTAATCTAAAATTAATACTACAGAATTTCACATGCATGATATTAACTGATTAAATGATAATAATAAGATATCTTTTAACATCCCTGGCTACGCAAGCTACCATATGTGTAGGACTAACAATAGAGGTGGAGGTGTAAGTACATTTGCAGACTCAAACTACGAGCGTAAATGTATTTCCATAACATCCACCGTTCAAATTTAGGCATTTACTGACCACCAGCCTGGAACGTACCAACTTTTATTACAAATATCGATAGAATTCTAAATTCCAACCGTATCAAAGGAGTACAGAGGAATACAAAACATACCAAACAGTGACAGGGAACTGGTTGGTCCCTACGTATATCTTTAACACTTGTGTCATTGCAGGTCACTTAAATATTGATCTCACTAAAGAACAATGAAATAATAATGAACGCTTCCTCCACAACATCATGACTGCAAGTGGTTTTAAATTAGCTATTCCAAAGCCAACTAAACTTTACAATGACATTTGAAATTCGACTCTGCTAGATCAGATCTGGGTATGGTCCCCGCTTGACTGCGTCTCAGGTATAATTATATTAAATATCATAGATTACTTGCCTACATACACTCTGCTAACTACCCATTTGTCCGCACAGGAAAATATAAAAGTCGATTATAGATCTTACAGCTATAATAATAAACTAAAATTCCCTAGAGGAATAATAGCTTTTGACTGGACTGGAATAAACGAAAATAACTATGACAGTAAAGCAAAATTTCAAGCATTCCCAAGCACATTAATGGATACAATGAACACAAACTTTCTTCTTGAATTAAAAGTAATATCTAAAACTAAATGCAATAACCAATGGTACCCCAGCACTTACTGTGAGTATGTATTAAAAGCAAACATACTCTCTTCAAATTATGTAAAACTTATATTATTACCGAACAGACATAAAAAAATTACTGTAACAGATTTAATGCAGTCATTAAAAGAACGAAAGCAAATAATTATTGATTAATAAATGTCGAATAAAAATCCAATCCCAAAAGGCTACGAACCCTCTGAAGGAGTTAATTAACATAAAGAAGGTTAAAACAAATCCCTTGTCCTCCCTAAAAAAAGACGGAAATTCTTACAGTGATCCCAAAGAGAGCCAGTTTATTAAAAAAACTTCCTTGCAAATATCTGCTCCAGTACTACAGCCTCGATTCCAAATACTGACACGCTCTGACAACAATACATGCCTCAACCAAATCCAAACTCATTTTTCTACTAAACGATATTTCTTTAGCAATAAAAAATCTGAAAAATAAAGATTCTGACATCAGTATGATTCCAGTAAAAATATACAAATTAGTGTCGGATGAAATTACAATCCCACTTAGTAGACTAATGAATAAACCATTAACAGAGTTACGGAGTTACAGGCTAACAAAACAAAGCCCCTAACATTCACTCTAGGCTAGCCCAAGAGAAGTAGAGAAAATAAAGAAAAAATAGAAAACAAATAAAAATAAAGAATACTGAAGACTTATACCATGCTTGCAATTATGTATAGACGTGTAAAGCTTTCACACATGAACATTAAGTGTATTCTCTGACAGTCTAAGGGAAGCCAGAGTATGGCATCCTTTTAAGTCAGGAAATCTAAAGAGTCCATGTAATTATCGCTCCGTTTCCGTGTTGCTAACTTTAAGTAAAGTTGAAAAAAAATTGTATACAATAAACTTACTAAATTCTTAATCATATACAATATTTTCACTAAAACACAATTTGGGTTTAGAGGTGGGCATACAACGGAAGATATCGTAAACATGCTAGTAGAATATGTCTATCAGAACCTAAACATCAAAAAACAAACACACTGTCTTCGTCTTTCTCGACTTGTCAAAAGCATTTGATACACTTTCGCATGAAATCTTATTGAATAAACTTCACACAGACGGATCTATTTTGGGGCCATTACTATTTTTAATTCACGTCAACGATTTTCATCTCTCAACCACATTAAATTGCGTACAATATACAAATGATATCGCGCTTACTTCTTACCATCATAATTTAGAATTTCTGATAAATGAAATAAACAGGCAATTCGAGTATGTTTATAAATGAATATGTACTCTGTGTTCTAGTAAACTTTTATTGAAGCTGATAAAGTCATCTTATATGATTATTACCACAAACATAAATACAACATATCACATAAAAATTGGGAACATTACTCTTGCAAGGGGGAATGAAGTTAAAGTGCTTGACATTAATTTAGACAAAAAACTAAGTTTCAAAAGTTATGCACAACATGTCAAATCCAAAATATCAAGATTTCCATTCATATTATTTTAACTAATAAAGAATACCTCAGAACGCACTCCTTACCCTGTATTATTCCTTCATTCATCCACATTTATTATATTGCATTTTAACATGGGGTAGCTCAAAGAAAGATATAAAACATCCTTCGGAAGTCATTCAGAAAAAAATCTGCAAACCCTCAAATAATAATAACAGATTTCTCCAATGTTTAAAGAGCTAAATATTTTTAAACTAAATAACTGATACAAATTCAATATTGCTGTCAGTATGTTGAAAATTATCAATAAAAATCAACAGACATCACCTATTCAAAGAGCATTCACCACCCATCAAATATATACATCATAACACCAGCCAGCCAGGGATTTTATGCGTAAACCAAACTGTACAATGGAAACTGCAGGAAATGATTAAAGAAGCAGATATATGGAATGCAATGCCTATAAATATCAGACAAGCTTTATCATTTAATGTATTTCGCAAATCACTAAAGAAGTATTTTATTAGTTCCTACTGATGTATAAGTCCATTACTATCATTATTTTGATAGTAATTAAGTTACCATTTTATAATTAACTATCCAAAATATGCTAATTTCATTAAACATTTTAAATTTTATAATTTGCTCCAAAACATTTTTATTAAGGATCATATATTTTGTACTAAATATGCAATTTAACATTTTATTTGAAATTATGTAAAATAATCCAACAATGCTTTTGTAAATGTTTACCTTTAGTTTATTATTATTATTATTATTATTCTTATTATCATTTGCCATTTTCACTTCTCTTATGCAATAAATACCATTAATTTGCCTAAAAAAGCTTCAATGCTTCGAACGGCATCTTCAGAATACTGTAAATATATTGTCATATCAGATATCTAAATTGTACATAAAAATATTGAAAAATATTGTAAAACTTTGTGTAACTTGTATTCTTTTCCTGAATAAATGCTTTTGTTTGCATGTTTGTTTGTAAACCAAAGTCTGATTAGTACGTTGACCTTCCATATATTTTACAATAATACTGCGCTATCAACTATTAGCACACTGAATGGGATTCATGAATGGATGGAATAATGTTTATGAAATAATGAAAAATTTTATTTCTATCGTTTGTAAATCTTGATTTGCCAAAAATAAAAATTAATTCTCTCTCTCTCTCTCTCTCTCTCTCTCTCTCTCTCTCTCTCTCTCTCTCTCTCTCTCTCGTGAAAATAACTGAGTTGAAGAGGGAGTTGTCTTTGCAATTCACCTTCTCACGTAAAACCAGAGAAATATTTGAAGTAAAAAGTGTCCAAAACAAGGTAACCGAAAATTAATTTTATATATTTGTTCAGTTAGCTTCTCTTTTTTTTGGCGTTGGGGGGGGGGGGGGACGCCGTAGTTCTAACTTTTTCTCTTGTTCTGATCGTGTGTTCTCTTCAAATTTGGGATGTTACATATTCTCCCTTCCCATGTTTTCTAAATTTATCTGAAACCTAGTTAGGTTGTTGGGAAATAATATCTATTACTATAACAATTATATTCTAAGCGTAGCCCAAAATTCATCGCGGACATATTCAGTGTACGCAGATTCATCCCCGAAGAACATTCATCGTGAGGAGAATAAATTCACAGTATTATTACTGGTCGGGGATTACTCGAGGCGGGCCTTACCTGGGCATCAATGAACTAGCTAGTCTTGTCTAACCATCAAAATAATCCAAAATAATCCAAAATAATTGAGATAATCCAAAATAATCCAAAATAATTGAGATAATCCAAAATAATCCAAAATAATTGAGATAATCCAAAATAATCAAATAATCCAAAATAATTGAGATAATCCAAAATAATCCAAAATAATTGAGATAATCCAAAATAAGCCAAAATAATTGAGATAATCCAAAATAATCCAAAATAATTGAGATACTCCAAAATAATTGAAATGATCCAAAATAATCTGTTCCAGAGTACGACGTAGAGGTTCGATGGAGACTGTTATCAATTGACTTATTTAAAACAAAAATTATAAATATATTTAATATACATGCTAGTCTTACCCCTGGTGGAATAGAGGAAAATAAATACATTTATAATAATGTTGTTCTATAAATAAGTCAATTGATAACGGCTTTCCATCGAACCTCTACGTCATACTCTTAGACAGATTACTTTTGGTTGGAAGAGAACTTGGTAAGTACGATGGAAAGATGAAAAGACGAGTCTCGCCGGTCCATTGATGACCAGGTTAGCCCCGCCTTGAGCAATCGCCGACCAGTAATAATATGAAACGAATTTATTGCATACTTTCAGTCTATTCTAAGGTCTTCATCACTCGGCAACTGATGAAGACCTTCAAAAAAGGCGAAAGATTGTGCTTTCAGTAAAACCATTAATCTTTTATGGTTTCATTCCCCGAATTCAATTTCTGGTAATTGAGAATATACACATACCATCGTCGCAAGAGTTTTTAGCGTTACGAAGATTCGTCACTTTGAAATTTGTTATTCGAAAATTCATCTGTCAGTATTTTAAGAAGCTAAAAGTACTCCCGAGAGTGCTCCTGAATACTCCTGAAGAGTACTCGACCATAAATGAAGAAGTAGGCGGAGTTTTAATTACAATACCAGACTTAAAATTTTGCTAAATAAATCCCGAAAACTGCTCTCATTATATTTCAAATCAAATGCTAAGTAATTTGTCTTAGGTTAGGTACGTTAGTTTTGGATAGGTTGAGTTGAGTTAGATTAGGTTAGGCTTTGTTATAGGTTCTGTTGAGATAGTAAGTCCATTATGATAATTTTTTTTAATTTCGGAAAATTTATTTTTTGATTTTGTTTTACTCTCAACCTTTCCACCAATAATGTACGCGTGCATTTTGAACATTTAACAAAAAAATTACTATTAAATGTTGTTTTTACGTGATTACTTATGTAGAGCAAAGTTTTTAAGTGTAATTAGTGTCCAAAATAAGTAATCTCAAAATGTCTACATCATTTTGAATTATATATATATATATATATATATATACAGCGTGTCCCAAAGAAATGTATACCCACTTTGTTCGATAATACCAGCTATGAGGATAATAAATATATTACTTTTTATATGTGTTTTAATAAATAATTTTCTCCTGAATCTAAATATGTAATTATTTTTATTAAAAATTGAAGAACAAAAAAGTTACAGATGTTTAAATTATAATTATTATTTTCGAGACTTCATGTGCGATATTTTCTAATATTTTAACCGACTGTTTTGAGATACTTATGTTTAGTGTTGATATTGAAGCATAAATGTTGTAATTATTAGTTAATTCAAAAAATTTACAAATTCCATGGTTAAATGACACTTTATCTAAGATGTTCGACGTCTTCCAGAACGTTGTTTTTGTAAGTTTTGCACAGTGCCGTCGGTTTCAAACTTATCTCGTATACGTGCAAAAATATTAGAAAATATCGCACATGAAGTCTCGAAAATAATAATTATAATTTAAACATCTGTAACGTTTTTGTTTTTCAATTTTTAATAAAAATAATTATATATTTAGATTCAGGAGAACATTCTTTATTAAAAAACATAAAAAGTAATATATTTATTATCCTCATAGCTGGTATTATCGAACAAAGTGGGTATACATTTCTTTGGGACACGCTGTATATATATATATATATATATATATATATATATATATATATATATATATATATATATATATATATATATATATGCAGGAAGGAGGAGCCAAGAGCAAACGAGTTGTTTTATATATACTTATATATAGGGCCGGCCTTAGGGCAAGGCGAGCTAGGCAGCCGCCTAGGGCCCCGCGCCTAAGAGGGCCCCGCGCTGCCAGCGGGGTTGGGCAAATAAATTTTTTATATATTTCGCTTCCAACAGATTCCCCGACTCACGCCGGCTGTCATAGGAAAGGGGAAAATTAAGGACAGTTTTAATGAAATATAAAACCATTAGTATATTACAAATTTATTGAGTGTACCATTTTTTTAACAATTCCTGTGACGGTAGCATCAGGAGAAAGAAGCTTCTCAAAATTAAAATTAATTAAAAACTGCTTAAGGTCTAATATGGGCCAAGATAGGCTAAATAACCTTGGAATATTGTCAATTGAACATGAAGAAGCAAGGGGTTTAAATTTTGAACCCCTTTTAATGGAATTTTCAGAAAGGAAGGTTAGAAAAATTAGTCTTTAAAATATATTATAAATTTATAAAGTATGGTATTTTTTTAGTGTTTTTAATGAAAGCATTTTTTTTGTTATTCTTAATATTATTAGACAGATGTCTACAATAAATGTATAGCACTTCAAATTATTTTTTTGCCTTTTTACTATGAACTAAAATCTTTTCTGGAATGGGGCCCCGTATTATCAAAATGCCTAGGGCCCCGCACTTGTTAGGGCCGGCTCTGTTTATATATATATATATATATATATGAACTTTGAGACAGGATCCTGTACCAAAGCTGGATCCTATCTGCTCTGCAGATAAGTTGGTGAAGGAAGCTATATTTTTGGGGTCTCTTTGCGAGTGACGCGCTGCCCACGTCGGGTTAACATCATGAAAAAGAAAAAACCATTACTTATTCGGACTATAGTGGATTTAATTTTCCCAGCGAGTTCCTTGTACAATGCACGGTCTGTGTGTATCATAAAAGATCTCAGGGGACCATTCTGAGTTCTATCCCATATATATATATATAATATGAAAATGAAATGAAAATGAAAAGGTTTATTGGCAGACTATAGTCCATATGACAAATATTATTAATACAATGACAGTTCATATACTAAAGATAGAAATATATACAAATGATTAGAAATAATACTGCACTGTCGAAGTTAAGTGGAGCTACAGACAGACATTTTCGTACCAAGAAATCCATAGCTTAGGCCTTAGAGGATAAATGGCAGGACTCATGGATAGCTTGGATGATCGGGTTGGTTGATTTTTTAATTCTTTGCATTAGACTGTATTGAGCACGTCTTGTTACCTCCGGGAAGATATATATATATATATATATATATATATATATATAATATATATATCGTGCGCGCGCGTATGTGTGTGTTTGTGTATGTAGTGTGTGTGTATGTATGTATGTATGTAAGAATGTATGTATGGAGCATATAAAGGGTGATCCAGAGAAATGGGACCCAAAAGAAACCCCTGTAACTCTTAAAGTATAAGTCCTTTTATAAAATCATACGCATCATTCGAAAGAGGATAGTTACAAGTTTGTACAGGATTGTATAGGTTTTGACAATACAAGACAAGATAAGATACAAAACAAAATAAAAGTGTTAGTTAAAACTAACCCTTCAAGATGACTGCATGGACTGTGGAACAGCTGCGCTTCATAACTGAGCAATATTATGAGCATGGAAGAAGTGTAGTTTCAGCTGAAAGATCTTTCAAGACAAATTTTCAGATGTCAAAATCACCTTCTAAGAAAGTAATCCGTCGGTGTGTCAGAAATTTTTCCCTAACTGGCAGCATTGGAAAAAGAAAACCAACTGGAAGAGTGCGCACAGCAAGGATAGACGAGATCATTAACAGAACTCATGAAATTGTACAGGATAATCCTAACATAAGCATCAGACGTGCTTCTCAGCTGTTAGGAGTTGGATATGGAACAACAACACACCGTATATTCAAGCAAAATTTAATGCTCTTTCCATATAAAATTCAAACAGTGCAACAACTAAACGATGGAGATTTCGCACGAAGACGACAATTCTGTCAATGGATCCAACAGAAGGTAAATGACACCACCAATTTTCTAGCAACTTTGATTATGTCAGACGAAGCCCATTTTCACTTGAATGGAACTGTAAACAAACAAAATTGTCGTTTCTGGGCAACAGAAAATCCATTGAATATTACCGAAGTCCCGTTGCATAGTCAGCGTGTAACTGTTTGGTGTGGTCTTACTGCATCTCAGATCATAGGGCCGTACTTTTTCGAGGATTCCACTGGAAACACGGTCACTGTAAATGGTGATCGCTACGAAAAAATGTTGACCGATTTCCTTATTCCTAAATTAAGAGATCTTTGTCTAGAAAACCACTGGTTCCAACAAGACGGAGCTACCTGCCATACCACGAGGAACTGCATGGCAGTTTTGCGTCAAACGTTTCCAGGCGAGTTAATCTCAAGATTTGGAGACGTTGAATGGCCCGCAAGGTCTCCGGATTTTTCTCCTTTAGATTATTATTATCTCTGGGGATATTTAAAGAGTAGGGTCTACAGAAATAACCCAACGACTTTGCAAGAATTGAAGGCCGCCATCACAAATGAGATACAGGCCATACCACCGCACACTCTTGCAAAAGTGATGCAGAACTTACAAGCGAAAACACTGGAATGCTTGGCAACTAATGGAGCACATTTGAAAGGAGTCATTTTTAAAAAATAAATATTTCATAATAAACTTGTAACCCTACTCTTTCGAATGATATATAGTTTTTATGAAAGGAATTAAATATTAAGAATATTTGGCTTTTTTTTATGGGTCCCATTTATCTGGATCACCCAGTATTTGTAATGTAAGTTCGTTCAAAAACAAATTTAAGTATCTTTTAATTGAGGTACATTAGTATATTGTTCTCGTATTTCACTATCATTTTTTTTGTATTGCATTTATATCGTATTTACAATAATGAATTTTAAGATTTAATATATACAGAGTGGCCACAAAGTTTCTTTGCGGTGAAATTGCAGCATATCTGTTTGTTGCCCTTGTTTTTCATGCAAAGGGACTTTGTGGCCACCCTGTACTGTATTACATAATTTGGTAAAATTTAAGATTCACGACAATTAATTTTTTTTTTTCAAAACCACACCCCCTAAAGCCGACTTAAAATAGCTTACAAAACCGAGACTGGCTTTCTAGATGCCATGTGACATTTAGAAAGCCAATGGCGGGGTTTTGAACTCTTAAAAAAATAATTATCGTTAATCTGATATTGACCCATAATTCACGGGCAAAAATTGTAATATTATATTTATTTTATCAAAGAATTTCAATTTCTTATCCAATTTTCTGGTTTGCCTCTTGATATTATTCCTTCCTTTGCACATATCGATATCTTTGGTGACGTCGCTAATCTTTTCATATAAACTAGGTTTCTTGATCTGCATCTTGTGTCGAATTCTAATGAATTTGGTATCCAATTATACAAATACTAAAATAATAATAACAGTTATCGATTCAAATGTAAGACAATGAAATGAGATGTTGATACCAAGACCCTACAGTTATTTGGCACCTATTTTAATTCTCTTTTCGGAGAATAGCTGATTTTTTTTTTGTGTCCAATATATCCTGGAGTTCAAATTATGGCCGTACTAGTTTATACATTTTAAGGGAAAGTAACTGGATAACGTTTGCGATATACCTTTTCGTGCCAACTCCATGCCAGTTCAATGTTCTTCCTTCCATTCATCTTTAGAAACCAATTTCCTGTCGTTTATTAGTTTGTCAGGATTTGGTGGAACACGGGAAACACCGATATTGCATTTTCCATGTAGTGTAGATATCAAAATTCTGGATCATCATTTAATACCTTTTTTAATACCTTAAAATAAAATTAGATAATTTAACAGAATACAAAAATATTATTTACTGTAAGTTCAAACCTCTTTCAAAAATATTTGAAAACGAAATGAGGCACGAAAATTTTCTGAGAATTTTGTGGGTAAAAAAAAAAAAAAAATTTCAGTGTATAGATTTATTCTGATCGTAGTTTTCCATTCTTTCTTCCCGTAAATAAAATTTAGCGAATACTCTAATAACCAATACCCACCGGATCGACAAGACCATAACATCGACACCTTAAAAAAAGGTAACTTTAATCTTACCTAGCGTAACCTAACCTAATCTAACCCACAATATACTTGTCGATAGAATGTCAAGTCGATCAGATCTTGTAAAATTGTGGAATATTTCAGAATTCAATTTACCACTCTGTAAGCCCCGCCCACTAAATTCTCTCTCTCTCTCTCTCTCTCTCTCTCTCTCTCTCTCTATATATATATATATATATATATACATAAAAATGAAAATGAAAAGGTTTACTGGCAGACTATAGTCCATATAACAAATATTATTAATACAATGACATATATATATAAGCCACCAGCTTGACCTCCATGTGAAGAGAGACCAACACACAAAACAACATAAGGTTCATAAGGTGTATATATATATATGAAACGTTTAGTCATTTCGTGAAATGGCTGTTTCACTTCGTCATTTCGCGAAATGACTAAAATCTTCAGCCATTACGCTAAATGACTGAAATTCCACCTTGGTCATTTTGTACAAGATCATTTGCCCGGTCAGGTAAACTGTATGCCCGGTTAGGTCAACTGTATGCCCTTGACAATTGGTTAGGTTAAGTTCTGTTATTGTCGTTAGTTTTAACGAAAATAACACGACTTAACCTAACCAATTGTCAAGGGCATACAGTTGACCTAACCGGGCATACAGTTGACCTAACCGGGCAAGTGATCTTGTAAGTTGTGTTATTTTCGTTAGTTTTAACCAAAATAACGCGACTTAACTTAACCAATTGTCAAGGGCATTCAGCTGACCTAACTGGGCCTTCAATGGCGGACATCGGAATAACATTGAAGGCCCGGTTAGTATTTGAAAATCTCTATATTGAAAATTCAAATTAAAATGTGTTCAAATGTGTTCAAATATGTATTTGAAGAGTGTTTCTCACTTAGTTGAACAGACCTGTGGCTGTATGTATGTTTTAGCAGATTTAGTTAGTTAAATAAAGGTTTCCAATTTCATTGTGATGTTTGTTATATCTATGAATTCATGACAAAAGTCATTTTAGCCATTTCACGAAATGACCACGGTGGAATTTCAGCCATTTCGCGAAATGACTAAAAGTTTCGGCCATTACGCGAAATGGCTGGTTGTACATTTTGACTGTAACATATATATATATATATATGATGAATAAAACCACGAAGGAAAGGAAACACAGAATGGTGCTCAAGCGCTTTCGTCTAATGACATCCTCAGGAACACTGAAGTACATAAAGAGTTACAGCCTATATATAGGTTACAGAAAAATATATATATATATACATATACACATACACACATATATATACACAATAAACGGAGAATTAAAAATTAAAGGATTGTGGGAGGAGCATACAAATTTGTAAGGAAAACTATCGATTTTTAGCACAAGATTAAATAAATTGTTTCCAACCAATGTTACAGAAAAAAAAAAACTACCGATATTTAGCACAAGATCGAATGAATTGAAAAAAGACAAAAAAAAAAAATTCAAATTTATACTGGAAATCTGCCCGGGTTTTAGCACTCTATCCTTCTTGTTTAAGGTTCGATGTATATAAAAATAAATTGAAAAATAAAAGTTATTAGAGTAGCATACAAGTTTACCAAAGATTTAGCGTTCTACCCTTCTTATCTAAATCTGTTCTGAAGGAATTCAAAACAACAGGATCGAGTTGAAAAGGACCTTTGCTTATGTTGAAGTTATTTGTAAGTTGGATAATGGCAGACTCAAGAATATTTCTATTAACAATGTTGCTAGAGTGAAATAAAACTGAAGCATTATTCCAATCAATACAGTGGGATAACTCTGACAAATGGACAAAAAGGGCACTGGACGACTGTCCTGTTCTAACGGAATATTGATGTTGTTTTATACGTGTGTGCAAATCCTTTCCCGTCTGACCTATGTAAAAGGAATCACATTGTTTACAACTAATTTTATAGATAATGCCTGAATTATTGGTAGGGCTATTTTTTACCCTGATATTTTTCACAATATTGTTATATGAAAATACTACATTAATATCCAAAAGTTTAAGTACATTAGCAATACCTAAAATTGAATAATTATAATAATGCACGTACTGAAACTAACGATAGATTAATCAGTTTTGACGTTTGTTCATTGTTTACAAAAATGCCGATTGACGATATGCTTCACTTTCTCTCCCAAGAATTACATAAGTATGACCTGCCACTAACTTCACACATTGTTTTGGAACTTATTAAGCTTTGCATCAAAGACTGTAAATTCACTTTCAATAACGAGTATTATCAACAAGTTTTTGGGATGGCCATGGGCAACCCCTTGTCGCCCCTCTCCAATATTTATATGGAGTTTTTCGAAATTACTTACATTCCGAGAATCCTGGGGGTTGGCATCCCTTGGTTGCGGTACGTCGACGATATTTTGTGTATCTGGCCCATGAATCGTGACCTGGCTAACTTCCTCCTTCAGTTAAATGATCAAGTCCCCTCCATTAAGTTTACTCTATTACTCTAGAAGTGGAACAAGACAATTCAATCCCGTTTTTGGATGTGCGTGTACATAGGGAAAGCCCAGGTTTTAAGTTTAGTATCTATCGGAAAAAAACAAACAATTTGTCCTACCTACACTTTTACTCGGGACATGACACCCCCACTAAGAAGGCCATTTTTTCTTCAATGTTTCTCCGCGCCCTTAGGATCGCCAGTCCGGAATACATCGATGCCGAATTAGAAAAATCAACGGTATTGGAAGTGATCTGTGTTATCCATCTGCGTTTATGGAATCTTGTCTCAACAAGGCAAAACGAACTTTCTATCGTGTCAATAATAACACTCGTACTTTGTCAAAAAATATTTTAGTACTTCCATTTTTCCCGGGCTTTTTAGGTATTGCTAATGTACTTAAACTTTTGGATATTAATGTAGTATTTTCATATAACAATATTGTGAAAAATATCAGAGTAAAAAATAGCCCTACCAATAATTCAGGCATTATCTATAAAATTAGTTGTAAACAATGTGATTCCTTTTACATAGGTCAGACGGGAAAGGATTTGCACACACGTATAAAACAGCATCAATATTCCGTTAGAACAGGACAGTCGTCCAGTGCCTTTTTTGTCCATTTGTCAGAGTTATCCCACTGTATTGATTGGAATAATGCTTCAGTTTTATTTCACTCTAGCAACATTGTTAATAGAAATATTCTTGAGTCTGCCATTATCCAACTTACAAATAACTTCAACATAAGCAAAGGTCTTTTTCAACTTGATCTTGTTGTTTTGAATTCCTTCAGAACAGATTTAGATAAGAAGGGTAGAACGCTAAATCTTTGGTAAACTTGTATGCTACTCTAATAACTTTTATTTTTCAATTTATTTTTATATACATCGAACCTTAATCAAGAAGGATAGAGTGCTAAAACCCGGGCAGATTTCCAGTATAAATTTGAATTTTTTTTGTCTTTTTTCAATTCATTTGATCTTGTGCTAAAAATCGGTAGTTTTTTTTTTTTTTTCCTATAACGTTGGTTGGAAACAATTTATTTAATCTTGTGCTAAAAATCGATAGTTTTCCTTACAAATTTGTATGCTCCTCCCACAATCCTTTAATTTTTAATTCTCCGTTTATTGTATATATATATAATATATATATATATATATATATATATATATATATTTTTTTTCTGTAACCTATATATAGGCTGTAACTCTTTATGTACTTCAGTGTTCCTGAGGATGTCATTAGACGAAAGCGCTTGAGCACTATTCTGTGTTTCCTTTCCTTCGTGGTTTTATTCATCATAAATCTTTTTCACGTGTTACTTTCGTGAAATAATTTTCATATATATATATGTCACAATCAATGTGTGAAACCAGTCATTTCATGTAATACCTAAAAATTTCAGGCATTTCGCGAAATACCTGTGACCCATAAACATAGGTATTAGGTAATACGCATTACTAACCTAGCCGAACCTAACCATCCCAACTTAACCTAACCTAACCTTCACGAAGTCATTAATTGCGTAATCGAATTACGCGAAATGCCTGAAATTTTTACACATTACGTGAAATGACTGGTTTCACACATTAACTGTAACACACACACATATATATATATATGTGTGTGTGTATGTGTGTGTGTGTGTGTGTGTGGAGCTGTGCATATCATTATTTCTATAGTCTTAAAAGATTTAAAATTCTGCGTACATACCAAGTTATTTTTCTGTTAACAAAGTTTATCGTTAGGGCCTTCTCTCGCAAATTAATCAGGAGAACCAAATCTCAGAGGACACCTGGCTTATTATTTTAGGTTTTCCATTCTGAAATAATAATAACAATGCCTCTGCATATATATATATATATATATATATATATATATATATATATATATATATATATATATATATATATATTATACACACAATCTATATGATATTTCGCATAAATTCAAGAGACTTTGAATTTACTTCTTATATATAATTTGTAAAATTAGTTGAAAACAAGTTTTGTTATTGGGAATGACTATATACGAGTGTATATATATATATATATATATATATATATATATATATATATATATATATATATATATATATAAAATACAAACTTAGGATAGACGAGCATCGCGGGATTTCCAATGGCACTTCACGTCCTCTAAATAAACCCTCAAAACCTTCAAGAAGAGAGCACTGTCTTGCCGCAGACAATCCCATTGATCCTTCAACTTTTCAACTTAATCATAACAAACCGTTAATCATAACAAACTTGTTAACCTCCATATTTAGAAGGTTTAAAAATTTGGAAAAGCAAATCCATTCTGAACGATTTCGCTTAAGTTTTTAATCTCGTTATTACATAATGGTTAACTTTTAAAATTTTTAGATTTAATTATTTTTATAATTTTTATATTTTAGTACTTTAAAATAAATAAGGTATAAATTTTTAAAATTGGTAAAATTCAATCTATTTTTTATAGCACTGAAGATGAAAATATAGTTCTAAAACGTTTGTCTGTATCTTTTACATTTTCCAAATAAGAATGTTATATACCTGGGTTTTCCTGTTCATCCTTGGTTATCATGGTTTTTGCTTCCGCCCAAATGTTCATTCTGACGAAGGTAAAGCTCGTGACTTCACCTTAGACCTACAGTTCAACGTGGCGTCCCAACCACGCCCCACCACGACCACGGGTGGTCAGAAATTACAAAGTCCTCTCTCGGACTCGATCTCACAACCTCCCGATCAACAGCCCGGCGTCTTAACCACTAGGCTACTCATTTATCTACCAACCAATTATTTATTATATGGAAAGATGAACAGCTGGGTTTGCTGCGCGCCGCCTGCTGTCACCGGGCATATACAGGGTCTGTCAAAAAAAACTAAGCCAATTTGAAATCTCTATAAAATGCACAATTTGATAGAGATTTCAAATATGTTTTTGCACTAAATAAATAAAAGGCTCATAAATAATCTGTGATAATTTTATAACTTTATTTTAAATATTTTAGGAGTTATGCCGTTATTTCTACAGATTGCGAAAAATTTAAGTTTTTCTCATTATATAATATCTTCTTTCTCTTTTTCAGAATTTGTTTAGATTTAAAAATTTTCGTGAATACCTCTAAATATGCCATTCTCACATGAAGATAAAATAATTATAAAGCATTATAGAGTTGAAAAAGGTTATAGTGCAAGGAAATTACTTTCTGAATTCGATTATAAAGGATGGACTAGATCAGGTTTAGATTACTTATTGAGAACTATCGATGAAACAGGAAGCATTGAAAGGAAGGTTGGTAGTGGGCGACCAAAATCAGTTAGAGTAGATGAAAATATTCAGAAAGTGGAGGAACGTATCTTTAGTCAAGAGGATCGACCTGGTAGCCACATGACACCTGCTCAAATATCAAAAGAACTAGAAATATCAGAATCAAGCGTAAGAAGGATTATTAAATCTGATCTGCAATTTAAACCATTTAAAAGAGTGCATGGACAAAGTGATAGAAATGCAAGGGAATCATAATCATATTGAACAGTTCTTTTAATTTTATTAAACTAAAAATTATCTACAGTATATCGTAAAAAAAAATTTTTCATGTTAAGTAGGAGAATCTCACTTTTTAGTTAATTATTAATAAAATTAACAATTCTGAAGATATCGTCATAAAAATTTAAAGGATAATAGGTGATTACCTATACTTTATTGTGTAAAAAATGTAACTTAATTAGATAAATGATTTTGTTTTAATAAAGGTTTGAATTTGGCTTAGTTTTTTTTGACAGACCCTGTATATATAGGGATGCGCCTCGGTGGTATAGTGGTTAGCGTCACTGACTATGAATCCATCGGCCACGGGTTCGAGACCTGGTGACGCAGCCGGTGTGCAGCAAAACCCAGCTGTTCATCCTTCCACACAATAAAGAAAGTGGTTGGTAGATAAATGGGTACCCTAAGTGGTCTAGTGGTTAAGACGCTGGGCTGCTGGTGGAGCGTGGTTCGGATTCCATGTTAAACTGTAGGTTTAAGGTGGACTGAAAAGCTTGACCTTCGTCAGAATGAACAATTCGGGCGGGAGCTAACCAGATTATGGAAAAAAACTGAGATTTAAAAACAAAACGTTTCACTCAACTTACTCTGAATATAATGCAAATTACAAAACAGATTAAAAGCAGTAAAAAGCAACCGACAGAAACAAACAGAACCATTTGCAATCTTCCAACGGTGACTGTTATTATTATTATTATTATTATTATTATTATTATTATTATTACCATCATCGTCCTGCTGAGTGTGTGGGTGGTCCCTAAACCTTATTTTTATATTTTTTAACTTCTAAAATTTCACAATTAAAACGGTGGTCATTAATGTTCACATTATTATTATTATTATAATTATTATTATTATAATTGCCAGTGGACGCTGAACTTTATATTTATATTTGTGAATTTTTACAAAACAGTGGTCATTAAGTTTATATTATTATTATTATTATTATTATTATTATTATTATTATTATTATTCTGTTATCGTGCTGTTGAAGGTGTACGTGCTCCCTAAACCTTATATTTATATTTACAAACTTTGAAATTTTTACCCTTGAGGTGTCCGTTAAAGTTCATATTATTATTATTATTATTATTATTATTATTATTATTATTATTATTATTATACGCCTAAGTCGGTGTTACCGGTGGCTTCTAAACTTTATATTTATATTACTATTGTGTCACCGTGCTGCATCGCTGAGGGGTGGTTGATAAACTTGATATTTATATTATTATTCTTGTAAAGAATTGAGTCATCCAGCCCAATTATCAAAACGGTTCATCAAAAATAATACCACGTATCTTTGCTCCTACGAAATCATGCACTAGGTTGTTAATAGCCAGAACTCCTTCAAAACAATGGAAAATTTCATTACACTTATGGTGTACCTTTGAAAAAAAATAATATATATATACACACACACACACACACACACACACATATACTTCCCGGAGATCAGCGAAGTTAAGAGACATTGGGTCCGGGTAATAGTTGAATGGGAGACCATCGTCCTCCGCGCCCAGATGATGTAGCGACCCGTGGTTCGGATCCCACGTAAAGCTGGAGGTCCCCTCTGTCATATGACCTTAGATGTTGCAAAGGAGGTTAAACAACACCAATTAAGAAGATATATATATATATATATATATGTTATACACGAGCCATATAGTTCCCTATGACCCGCCATATTTTCTCTGCAATGTCTAGACAATTTTTTGATATAAACTATATGGGTTCTCGATGACCCTGTAACGCCCCTCTGCGACGTTTGAACAGTGCACCAAAAGGACACTGGCACCAAATGTTGCAACTCTCCCGCACGACAGTTTCCGGTCACTGGGTTCGCCTTTTTGGTGCGCCTCGGACTCTGACGTAGGATAGCTTGAGCATATAAAAACCAAAATGCGAAGAAAAAAATCAGAATCTAACTAGCGCTCCGTCAGTAGCGAGACAGGCTGAGTTGCGTTTCAGTAGTTCTCCGAGTGAGGACCTGAGAGGGAATTTGCTCGTTAAAGACTAAATTTGAGAGATTCATTGAGTTGAATATTGAGTTTGTGAGAAAATTGAGGGCCATTAGTCTAACTACAGAGAGAGAAGTAGTGGACTGGCAATATTTAATCTTGAGTGATTAATTTATCTTTAAGTCTAAATTTAGCCACAATTGAACTTAATTGCAATATATTTCCCAAATTTGACTGAAATTGTAACGATCAGATTGTGTCTTTAATTCACTGATTAAAAGCTATTCAAACCGACAATTTCATTATCAACTACACACTTAGAGTCAGGGGTTCAGAACGTAAGCGGAAGATAAAGAATCCATGCACAGGGTCACCCAAATTAAGAGAAAGGCTAACTATAATAATAAAGGAAAAACAAACAACCGAGCGTCTAAACTTCACTTTTAATTTACGGGCCTTCGTGGTGACCTTCAATAAATAAATATTTTGTAATAAGGGTCCCGTCAACGGCGACCTTTATATATATATATATATATATATATATATATATATATATATATTTTTTTTTTTTTTTTTAAAGTTTGGGAAGAACCGATTCGCCTCTATTTAAAAGGGCATATCTCAGCGGAAAAACAAAGAAAAAGTGAGAGGAAAGACAGAGGAAAAAGAAAGGGTGGAGGGGACAGTCAAAGTGGAAAAAGACCAAGGATGACAAGGACTGCAGGGTCGAGCCCCATCATCCTTGGGTGCTAGGGCCGGGAGGGCGCACGTGAAACCTCCAGGAACAAGCACGTACAAACGAGCACAAAGAGCACTCAAGAGCACGAGCTTAGAACCCCTTTGCCGGGGATATATAATATATATATTATTATATATATATATATATATATATATACTGATTCATCGATTTGCTGTACATGGTATTCCAGACATTAAAACCAAGCTCACCCTCTCGTCCATTGTTAATTTCGCAGCCATCCCCTACCTAAAAGAAAAAAAATATATATCACAGTCAGCACTGAAAATTCCTATGATGCACGACTTTTGCGCCACCCTGTATATATATATATATGTATATATATATATATATATAACCTGTGAGGAATCTCCAGCATACTGACCTGAATATCTTCAAGAACCAGCTGGACAGATTCCTGTGCAAAGTCCCTGACCAGCCATGCATGGCTGGCTACGAGGGTAGGAGGAGATCAGACAGCAATTCCCTCCTTCACCAAACCTCACAAATGAGGCGGGATGCTGCAGAGGGATCGACCTCAGGTCGATTCTGAACCGTCGTTCAAACTCGCATAAAGTAACAAAATAATATATATACACGGAGAAAATTTAGTGAGCGTGGCATACAGACTAATATGGTAAATTGAACTCCGTCATTCGCATGGGTTTTGAGTTCATCGTGTAATAATTAGGTCATGGTTCTGATTAATCATTTAATCAGTTAATCATTGTTTCGAATTTAATCATTAATTAATAAAAAAAAAAAAAAAATGATGGGAAATGATTAATTTTCCTCATAATTTCAGCATCATTTTACCTTAAATTTTGTAATGTATCATTTGAATTTGGCACCTTTTTGCATGTGCGAGGGCCACTCAATATATTTTGCCCCACTTTTTTTTTTCTTTCCAAGTTTCCTGGTAAGTTCCAGAAATTTTGTACACAAGTAGTTACATACCTTTTTTACAAGTCTTTATTTTTCCACATAGTCTCCATCCTTTTCTACGGCTTTCCTCCACCTCCACCTCGAAACAAGGGCCTTTATTCCTTGCTGATAAAAGTCCGCTCGGTTCCGCTGGAGCCACCTCTTAACCTCCTCAACAACCTCAGCGTCACTCTGAAACTTTCTTCCACGAATAGCATCCTTCATTGGCCAAAACAAATCGAAGTCTGATGGTGCCAGATCCGGACTGTATAGAGGGTGGGGTAACACAGTCAAGCGCATTTTTGTGATGGTCTCTCTTGTTTGCAAACTGTTGTGTGGTCTTGAGTTATCGTGCAAAAGAAGGACGTCTTCCAGTTTTCTCTCTGGTCGAACTCGCTTTATACGTCTCTGGAGTCTCTGTTGGGTAGCAATATATGCCTCTGAGTTGATTGTTTGTCCTTTCTTCATAATGTCCACCAGAATCACCCCTTTCATGTCCCAGAAGATGGTGGCCATAACCTTTCCTGCAGAGTGAGCCATTTTGAACATTTTCTTGCGTGGGGAGTCTGCGTGATGCCACTCCATGGATTGGCGTTTTGTTTCATGTTCAAAGTGGTGTACCCAAGTCTCATCTCCAGTCACAATTCGTGAAAGGAAGTCATCCCCTTCTGTCTCGTATCGAACCAACAACTCAAAAGCAATTTCTTTTCCTTGGGCTTTGTGATCTTTAGTCAGTTTGCGAGGAACAAACCGTGAACACACTTATGAGTATCCAAGTTGCTGAATTATCGTATTCACACTTCCTTCACTAATTCCTAACTCCAGTGATAGCGATTTGATCGAATGATGCTATTAGCACGTTGCACAGTGTGAGATGTCACAGCCGGTGCTGGCGACCGCTGCGTGGCTCATCATCATAGGGTGGCAAATTTCTTCAAACTTGCACCACCTTTAAATATTAATGGATTTAGCTCAAAATCGGGCCTGAGGTCTTTTTCCATATAAGGAATGAGAAAATGCATCAGTTCTTATTTGTGCATTTTATTTTTTTACCATATATGTGTGGCTCTGAGAGTGCTTCTATTGTCATTGCTTCCGCATAGAGGTTAAATAACACGTGGGACAGGAGCATCCTTGCCTGACCCCTCTCCCAACCAATCCAGGCTCCGATTCTCCTCCTGCAACTTTAACATTCACATTCTGCCTAAGATATAGATTTTTTATCAGCCGCCGGTCCCTCCAGTCAACATTAATATTCTTCAATATTTCCATTAGTTTCCTCCATTGGACTCTGTCAAAAGCTTTTTCAAAGTCAATAAAACAAACAAACATTTCCTGATCATGTTCCAGCACTCTCTCTCTCCCATCATTCTCATAATACCAATAGCTTCTCTTGTTCCGCATTTTTACCTAAATCCAAACTGATCCTCTCCAATGTACTGCTCAGGTCTGTTCGTTAGTCTTCTGGTTAGTATCCTTAGCATTATTTTTGATGCATGGCTGACCAAGCTTATGGTTCGAAATTCTGAACACTTGGTGGCTCTCGGTTTCTTGGGAATAGTAATCATAGAGACTCTCATAAAGTCAGCAGGCCAGTCTCCACTTTCATACATGTTTCTGCACAATACATTCATCTCCTTCAAGACTCTTCAGAAGTTCTGCTGGTACATCATCTGGTCCTGGGGCCTTGCCATTTCTTAGGTCTTTTACAGCCATCTCTACTTCTCTTTCCAATATGTCCGGTCCCATACAATCTACTTCCACCTTATCTGCTATCTCCATTTCGATGTTATTAGGTTTGTTCTCTTTATCATACAGTTCTTCAATATATTCAATCCGTCTCTTCCTTATATCTTCTGGTCTTTTCTCGCACTCCCAAGGTACTTCTTTTCCATCTATTTATGTCCTTAACTTTTTGGTACATTAAGTTAAGGACATAAATTAAGTTAAGCACTCTCAGATCTGGAAAATGGAATCAGAGTGGGAGGTAAATTGGTCAAATCTGTAAGGTTTGCAGATGACAAGGCATTTGTTTGTAGTACTGAGGAAGGACTTCAAAAAATAGTCAATAGCTTGACAACAACGGCGGAAGAATTCGGAATGAGAATTAATGAGACCAAGACAAAGGTAATGAAAACTGCAAGAAGGAAAGAAGCACAAATGAACCTAACGATAGGAAATCGGACCGTAGAGGAAGCCGAGCAGTTTAAATATCTGGGAAGTTTATTAACCAACAATGGAGATTGCAATAAGGAAGTAAGATCTAGAATTGGTATAGGTAAGGTTATCACCCAATGGAATTCTATATTCAATATGTTACAACGACTTCTTCAACGAAAAACTGCGGTTGTTGCATACGCCTCGGACTATGACATACTGTAACAACCTTCAATAATTATCATCAGTGAACTCTAATTCAGTGTGTTGTAAAGCTTCTTAGTCGATGTGAAAAATTAACGAATGACTTTTCCTCTGATTCTTCTTGTCTTCACATGGTGTCTCCCGATATAACAGGTCTCGTGGTATTTTTGCCTAACATAACTTATGATGCAGGTGTTCATTCTATGAAAAACGATTTAATAGAAAATTTACAGAATCGTTTCAGGCAGTAGAAGGCAGACATTACTCACATGATTTCTCACGTTTTAGATTCTCGTTTCAAATTTGTTTGCATAACAGATTAACAGTGCCTGAGTTTGTAAAAAAATGAGATAATCATTATGTCTGCATCACCTAACGCTAGTCCTACACGTAATATAGCCTATGGCGATGAAGCAACTGATTTTGTTTCACGAGAAGATAAAGAACGTTTGAAAAAGAAGCCAAAGGTTAATTTATGGAGTTATTTCGATGAGGGTGTGCCTCCACTCATCAAAAATAGTCAGAAAAGTTATCAAAAAGAATTAGACAGACATCTATTCAAAGGAGCCACGAATAAGTCGCGACACGAACCCTCTTGATTGCGGTCGCCATAATGGTGAAAGCTTCTCGAAACTACTGAACAGCTGGGTTTTGCTGCGCGCCGCCTGACGTCACCAGGTCTCGACCCCGAGGCCGATGGATTCGTAGTCAGCGATGCTAACCACTACACCACCGAGGCGCATATGTATATATGCTGTGGGCGAGTCACATATATATGATAAAAAATTAAAATGCACAAATAAGAGCTCCTGACACATTTTTCATTTCTAATATGGAAAAGGACCTCAAACCCGATTTTGAGCTAAATTCATTAATATTTAAGGATGGCGCAAGTTTGAAGAAATTTGCTACACCCAAACTTTATAATAGGCCGGGTCGAAAATGGGAATTTTTTTATTTCTTAAAAAGTACACTATGTGAGAAGTTTCATTTTATCATCTTAACAAAATATTAAAATATCAAGCATGTGCTACCCCTGCTACCCCTAGCACATACCCCCACCCTTTTTCACCCTCATATTTGCATATATTTAAATAAGAAAAAATTTTATTTCTTAAAAGTACACTATGTGAGAAGGTTTTTTTTTCACTTTAACAAAATATTAAAAAATCAATTATGTGCTACCCTACTGCCCCTCTCATATGCCCCTGCTCCCTTTTTTACCTTCATATTTGCATATGTTTAATGTTGTTATATGTTACATGATAAGTTGTTGTTTAATGCTTCATATTTTTATGTTTCAGATAAATAGAAATAATTTTTCAGATAAATAGAAATAATTTGCATTTGCTTTAATTATAATTTGAATTATCATAAATTATAAATTACATGTAATTTGATTTTACTTCTGAATATAAACTATGACTACTAGAAGCAAGTCCTCAAATGCAACCTTTGGATATCCTACGGAATTCCCAGCAGCCATGACTCCTTCAAAAGCAGATGTTGTGAGACACTACCTTTTTGTGCGCCGTCTTGAAGAAGCTAAATCAACAGGATCAGCAACTGCTAATGATTGTTACAGGGTTGTCGTAAAAGATATTGAAGACAGTTGGATGAAATTTTCTTTTCCTACGATTAACACCAAAGGTATCTATCTTAAAGTCAGTCGACTAATAGAAGAAGCTTCAAAATTGAACAAGGTGCCGTTACATCGAAGAAATGAAAGTTTTGCCTTAAAAGTAGCTCAGTTTGATGAAATGTTTGATATATCTTGTTGTGAATGCTATGATAAGGGAATTGATAGGAAATCTTGCAGGTGTAAGGATAAAGTACTAATGGCAGAATGGGAGTCTTTTGTGGGTTAAAACAAAGAAAAAATCAGTTAGGACCAATTGATCACATAGCTAGTTCAACAAAGAAGAGATTTTTAGCAAGAGCACAAGAAGCACAAAACCGTTAAATAAAAGCACAAGAAGAAATGACTGAAGCCACCAATGTTTTGCCATCGGAATTTATAGAAAATCGAAGAAGACATGGATGTAGATTCAGAGAGTCAGGATTTAGATTATGAGGCCGATTTAGAATTGACTGAGAATATTCAGAACAGGCACTCCTATAAAAACCTACCATTAACAGCAGATCGTTATCGTGTAAGTTGTAGAGCTGCAGCTGCAATAGTCAATGCAGCTTTAAAAGATATGGGGATCCTTAACCACACCAACATGTTTGACAGAAAGAAATTAGAAAGAGAAAGAAATCGCATCGGTGAAACAACTACTTTTAGGTCTAAATCCGAAAATCTGAAGATGGAGTATCTTGGATTTGATGGAAAGAAAGATACAACTAAAAGTGCAGAGATAAAAGAAGAACACTATGTTATTGTGAAAGAACGTGGAAGCATCTATGTAGACCATGTCACACCAGATAATGGAACTGCTCGCTGCATAGCAGAAGAGTTGATAGCTATTATTACAGACTCGAACAGCACAGATACTATTGTTGGTTTACGTCGTCGTCGTCGGCCTAGGCAAGCTACGGCTTGGGACCGTAGCGCATCTATCCGGTATAGGTTAACCTGGATGATGTAGCCATAAGCACTGCCGCTAGTTAAGTGCCAACCAGTGATTATCTCACTAGCCGTATTGAGTCCGTTAGGCGAAACTGCGACAGTACCAAAGGTGGAAAATATAACCATTGGTTTTCTATTATTTATTTGTAAAATGGACATGGTATTAGATTAAAATAATATTTGAATATAAATAATTAACTGACAATTGTGATATATAATTAATTATGTTTACATACAATAAAATAATATAGTATACATAAAATTAGTATTAATGTGGTTCACAATTGAATTATAATGGGGTAACTAATTTAAAATGAATTTATACTATTCCGAAATTCAAGACGGTAAAATTAACATTTAACTTGAAACTAAAATAAGAGTATTCACTACACACTCCCCCACCAGAGAGGAAGTTCAAAGAGTTCCGAACGACACAGATTTCCGCTGGACCTTTTTGGTAGCTACATGTACCTCGCTTAAGGTTGATTCCAAAAACGCAGGCTTAAGACGATCGATAGAAACCTTGTCGACCTTGGAACCGCGCTGGATGAGAAATGATTTGCGCGTACGTCGGAGAACTTCATAGGGCCCGTCATATGGACATTGGAGAGGCCGTTTTGGGACAGGTACACGAACGAAAACGTGGGTGCAAGACTGGAGGGCTGGGGAAACAAAGATGTTCTGTTGGCTAGTCAATCGAGGGGGAACAGGCTGAAGGGACTGCATGTGAGAGGAAAGTGTTTGAGCGAATTCCGTAGGATCACATGACTTATCCCCTGCAGTGAAGTAGCCACCTGGTAGCCGCAGTGTTGTTCCATAGACTAGTTCAGCCGCTGTAGTCTTCAGATCACTCTTAAATGCAGAGCGAATACCAAGCAACACGAGTGGAAGCTTATCCATCCAATGGGAGTCTTCGTGACACATAAGGGATGACTTCAGCTGGCGATGGAAGCGTTCGACGAGGCCGTTAGCTTGCGGATGATACGCACAGGTATGCGCATGTACTGTACCCAACAAGCTGGTAAACTTCTTCCAAAGCGAAGACTCAATTGGCGACCTTGGTCAGTGATGACTTTTGACGGCAATCCAAATCTTGATACCCATCCATGAAGAAAGGCTCTTGCAACAGTGTCCGCTTGGATATCAGGAAGTGGGATGGCTTCAGGCCATCTGGAAAAGCGGTCGAGACAGGTGAGCAGATAACGTTGGCCTTGAATCACTGGAAGAGGGCCAACAATGTCTACATGAATTACCTCAAATCGCTGGGATGGGGGCGGAAATGCGTCAAAGGGGGACCTGGTGTGCCTTTGGACTTTGGCACGCTGGCAGGCAAGGCACGTTTTGGTCCAATGTTTGACATCCTTCCGCATCGAGGGCCAAACAAAGCGAGAGGTAACCAGTGTTGCGAAGCACGGATACCAGGATGGGAGGGCTTATGAAGATCCGTGAAGACTGCTTGTCTGTGACATGGAGGGACATAAGGGCGAATAGCAGCTGTTGATACGTCGCAATAGAGGGGCACAGACAATCCTGGCATACTCATTTTCTTGAGGGAAAGTGAGTGAGTGGAGTCTTCTCTGAGCAGGTCTTGTAGTTCCGTATCCTTATCTTGATCCTGTGCAATAGCATTCCACAGTGTAGAGCTGAGGGTAACAGAAGTAATCTCTATTCTTGAGAGTGCATCCGCTGGAGTGTTCAAGACACCTTTGATGTGGCGGATATTTGTGGTAAATTGCGAGATATAATCGAGTTGCCTGATGACTCTGGGAGAGTGGTTACAGCTGTTTTTATTGAAGACAGTGACCAAAGGTTTGTGGTCGGTAAAAACACAAAACTCTCGGCCTTCAAGGAAATGTTGAAAATGCTTCACGTTTAAGTAAATAGCAAGAAGTTCACGTCCGAAAGCACTATAACGCGTTTGGGCTGGCTGCAGCTTTTTCGAGTAAAACGCGATGGGTGCTTGTTGACCGTTAATGGTTTGTTCCAACACCCCACCGATCGCAACATCTGAGGCATCGACCGTCAGAGTTAGGGGGGCATCACTGATAGGAAATGACAGAGACAATGCACTATTGATAGCATTTTTGGCATTGTCGAACGCCTGTAAACTATCGCTACACCATACCAATTTTGTTACCTTGCGTTTGTGTGTGATCATAGCGTGTAGAGGAGCAAGAACACTGGCACAGTTTTTAATGAACTTGTGGTAATAATTTACCAAACCTAGAAACCGACGTAACTCACGCTGATTATTTGGCATTCGGTAATTTTTTATCACTTCACTTCACACTTGTCCTGAAGGGGGGTAATTCCGTGCTGCGAAATCGTGTGACCAAGAAATTCCAAGGTTGGCTGTGCAAACACACACTTAGATGCATTAATAGTAACACCGTATTGTTCTAAGCGTTGAAAGAGGAGTGAAAGATGTTCCTTATGTTCCTCTTCCGTTGAGCTGGCCACAAGCAAATCATCGATGTAGGCATAAACAAAGTCTAAGCCTCTGGTGACCTCATCTATAAACCTCTGAAAGGTTTGCGCAGCATTCCGTAGCCCGAACGGCATCTTCAAAAATTCGAATAACCCAAATGGTGTACAAACTGCAGTCTTGGGAATATCCGAAGGCTCTACGGGAATGTGGTGGAAAGCCTTAACGAGATCTATTTTACTGAAGATAGATTTGCCGTGGAGAAGAGAAGTAAAGTCTTGGACATTTGGTACCGGATATCGGTCCGGGATGGTTGTCGAATTTAAAAACCGGTAATCCCACATGGTCTCCAGTCTCCTGACTTCTTCTGGACCAGGTGTAGGGGAGAGGACCAACTGCTTTTGGAAGGTCTTATTATCCCAAGATCTATCATAAGCTGGAATTCCGATTTGGCAGCTTTCAGTTTGTCCGGGGCAAGACGTCTGGGTTTTGCAAACACAGGGGGACCTTTTGTTGTAATGTGATGGGTAATGGTGTGCTTAATGGTATCACCCATCTGCATAGGTTGAAGAATTCCTGGATATCGTTGGAAAAGGCACTGGTACATGGAATTAGGGGGAACGAGGGAAAGTGCAGAGTTCGAGGCGTCCGGAAGGGCAACCTGTTTGGCAAGAACAGAAAGCAGTGTGGCCTGGTCGCATAAGCGTCGCTTGTCAAGATCCACCAGGAGTTTGAAATGCTGGAGGAAGTCAGCGCCGATTATGGGATGCCGCACTTGAGCACAGATGAAAATCCACTTGAAGGATCGGTGAAGGCCCAAGTTTAGTTCACGCGACTGAGTACCGTACGTGGGTATGCGTGAACCGTTAGCAGCGTATAGAGGCGGAGATTCCGAGTGCGTATGACCAGATTTTTGAGGGAATACACTGACTGACGCTCCGGTATCAACCAAGAAATTGACACCAGAGTTCCTGTCCTTTATGAATAACAGGTTGGCAGTGCGAGTACTAGACGCCATTAGGACTCGCTGCTGGGGTTTTCCGACGAAAAATTGCAAGGGGAGATGCACTTCCTAGCCTTCTTTCCAAATTTTGAGTGGTAGAAGCAGATCTTCCCGGAACTCGAACGATGCCTCTTCGTAAATCTTGACCGAGAATGGCTTCTTTGCCGTTGATTTTGTAGCAGAGAACAAACGTGGTTGAGTTGTTGACTTAACTCTTTCACTTTCAATTCCAGTTCCGATTGTGTGTTCACGTTGTTGACCGGAGCTGTGTCAATCTCCACTACTTTGTCGGCAGTTTCTGCTAGTTTATCAACTGGAGTAGCAGGATCCATAGTGGCCAAGACACGCTGAGCTGATGGAGGAAGTTTCTGCAAGAACAACTGTCTAAAGATGTCCTTATCGAAGGTTTGTGCGCGTTCGCCTAGAGCGCACTGCATAGCCCTCAGCATTTGAGTGGGCTTACGGTCTCCAAGTTCTTCTTTTGAGATTAACTGATGTAGTTTCTCACGCTCGGAGACAGTGGTGCGGCACAGGATGGCAGACTTCAGATCGTTGTATGGGTCCTCACTCGTGGAAGTAGACACGATGACGTCACGGACTTCAGAGATGATGCTCGCTGGTAGAGAGGACAAAACATGATCGTATTTCGTCCTGCTAGTGGTGATCCTTCCCAAGTTGAATTGTGATTCCACTTGGTGGAACCAAATAAATGGATCACCCGGCCAGAAGACGGGGAGCTTTACGCTCAAGTGGGAGATGGCACCAGCGTCGTCAGGCATCTTCTCCTATGCTTGCTGACGTACAAGCAAGACGACAAGTTACCAACGAAGGAGTGGAGGTTGAGATGAGCGCAGGCACAGAGCGCACGGGCAGGGGTGAGGGGGCAGAGGGCACGAGCGACATTACAGTCTGGTCCTAGTCGCTCGGGTGAAGGGGGTGGTGGGCACGAACGACGTTACAGTCTAGTCCTAGTCGTTCGGGTAAAAGGGGTAATCCAGCTCCGGGGTCACCAATTGTTGGTTTACGTCGTCGTCGTCGGCCTAGGCAAGCTACGGCTTGGGACCGTAGCGCATCTATCCGGTATAGGTTAACCTGGATGATGTAGCCATAAGCACTGCCGCTAGTTAAGTGCCAACCAGTGATTATCTCACTAGCCGTATTGAGTCCGTTAGGCGAAACTGCGACAGTACCAAAGGTGGAAAATATAACCATTGGTTTTCTATTATTTATTTGTAAAATGGACATGGTATTAGATTAAAATAAATATTTGAATATAAATAATTAACTGACAATTGTGATATATAATTAATTATGTTTACATACAATAAAATAATATAGTATACATAAAATTAGTATTAATGTGGTTCACAATTGAATTATAATGGGGTAACTAATTTAAAATGAATTTATACTATTCCGAAATTCAAGACGGTAAAATTAACATTTAACTTGAAACTAAAATAAGAGTATTCACTACACTATCAAAGCTTTACTGTGTGATGGTACTCCTGTAAATACAGGAAAACTTGGTGGAGCCATAAAACTGGTTGAAATTCATCTTAACAGACCAGTGCAGTGGTTGGTGTGCCTCTTGCATTTGAATGAGCTGCCTTTTATTCACGTCTACAAAGCCATTGATGGTAAAACAACAGGTCCAAATACTTTTGTGGGTTCAATTGGGAATAAACTGAAAACAGATTTGACCCTTTAAGGACGAACGGTACAAATTGCTAACGTTTCAAAGTTTCAAATACACGCATTCATAACTTAACCTTACAAAAAATTCAGGGCTTAAAGGGTTAACAAAACTGGAGGTAGTCAAATATTCTCGCGTAAAGGGAAACATTAAAGAAATTCTAGCAAATGTTGTGAAGTTGCTAAGCAGTGATCAAAGATATCTCTATGATATGTGTCTGGCAGTGCAAACTGGAGACACTTCTCAAGATCTGTCCACTCGATCCGCAGGTACCCCTCACCATGCTCGCTGGATAACTTTAGCCAACAGGGTCCTTCGATTATATATCTCAACGCCAAATCCCGATAAAAACCTTCAAGATATAGTCAAGATTATTATGCAGTTCTATGCTCCAGGGTGGTTTTGGATAAAATCTCATCCTAATGTAACTGATGGTGCATATAACTTTTGGCATTTACATTAATGTGCTTGCTTCGAAATTTAGATGAACAACATAGGTCAATCATAGAACCAGTATTAAAGAATAACGCCCACTTTGCCCACCCAGAAAATATACTCATATCAATGGTAACTGACAAGAGACTAGAAATTAGGGCGCAAGCTATTCAGAAAATCATCCTTTCAAGAACAGGATTTTCAGGTACCAGAAACTTTGAGTTGCCTCGAACCCTCAATTTCCAATCTACTGACTACACCGAGATGATCGATTGGCAAAGAGAGATCATTACTCCTCCACCGCTGCTAAACAATTTTAGCGACGATGAGCTACTACAGGCTCGACGTAAGCCACTGGAGATAGCTTCTTTTCCATGCCACAGTCAAAGTGTGGAAAGGGCAGTGAACCTAGTAACAAAGGCATATCAGGAAAGAATAGGATATGACAACCGTCAAAAGTTTATCTTAAACTCATTAGAATCAAGGCGAAAACTGCCCAAGTTTAAATGGAAGGCCCAATGGAATGAGTAAGAAACATGAAATAAAATTTCCTAATGATATTGAACATTTTTTCCCTTTTGATGTGATAAGGAACAATGAAAAAGTTAATTGAATTTTAGTACACTTATTATGCCTCTAATTTTTTCTTCTGAATATATTGTTGTACTTAATTAATTTTCCTAATACTGTACATTATTAAATAAAATATTATACGTTAATAAAGATTTATGTCATAAAAAATCCTGAATGTAGAGTAAGTCTCGTATAAATGGAATATTCTTCAATATAGGTCAAAAAGTGAAAAATTGTGCAGGGGTAAGAGGCTTTAAACAGCGAAAATAATTTACGAGGGGGTTTCTGTGTTCCATTCAAACCCCTCACAATATGTGTCTTCTCAATATAAAATTTCGACCCAGCCTACTGTATAATGATACTAAGGTTTCGAGTTGCGCCACCTCTAAATATGCACAAATCGATCCATTTTTTAATTTTCAACATCACTACTGGTTGTACAATATGGGTAAATGTCATGAGAAATATATTTTTAAATTTCATTTTTTTGGACCACCGTAAATATATATATATATATATATTAACAAAGCTGGGCACTTGCGTTTTTTTTTGCGGTACTGCGGTACTGCGGTACTACCGCACTACCAAACCGGTACTGCGGTACTACCGCACTACCAAACCGGTACCGCATAACGCAGTACCGCAAAGGATCGCTGAAAGTACAGCAGTACCGCTACCCATTTTTTGCGGTACTGCGTTATGCGGTACCGGTTTGGTAGTGCGGTAGTACCGCAGTACCGCAGTACCGCAAAAAAAACGCAAGTGCCCAGCTTTGTATATATATATATATATATATATATAATATATATATAATATATATATATTATATATATATATATATATATATATATATATATATATATAATATATATATATATATATATATATAATATATATATATACGCACAGTATATATATATGTATATATATTGTATGTCTTTGTATATAGCGGTTCTGTCTTATTTGTCTTATTATTGTATGGTACTCTGGGTATATGCATGTGCTATCGTACTGCTGGGGGAGCGGGTGGTCCCTAAATCTTGTATTTACATTTATTAAGTTTGAAAAATTTTACAATTAAAACGGTGGCTTCTGTAGTTCATATTTATATTTGTTGGTAGGGTCTGGGTCATAATCCCGACTGCCATAATCCTGAAAGCCATAAGCCCGAGCGCCAAAATCCCGAAGGACAAAACCCCGGCAAGCGATAATCCCGACAAGATAATAGTTTATATTTAATATTTACTTATAGCTTAAAATAATAAAAACTAAAAGAAAAATGCAACCTAACCTAACCTGACCTAACCTAACCTAACTAGCTGCACTTGCATATGGAGCGTGATTGTGATCCACAAATTTTTTAAGGTGATGTTGTCCATTTAAAAGTTTTGTTATTGCTCTACCTCTGCAATTAAGTGATTTTCGTTTTCACAGCACCAGTAATAATCGTCTTCCCGACTTTTATCCTTCATCATTAAATAACCGCGTGCGTTAACTTTGTTATTGCCTTTTTGAAAAGGAACAATTTCACAAATTTCTTCCATGTCGTTCTAGGGGTGAAGTTACACTGATAATTTTTAGTTTACTCGCGGCTTTACCTTTGCTTCGAGGTAGTTTAACTTTGCTTCCAGGTGGGAGCAGATCAATTCGCTCACACCCTTGCTGAGTTCTCGCACTCATCTTAGTTTGTGATTTTTAACTATCAAAATTTTGGCCTGTCGGGATTTTAGCCTGTCGGGATTACGGCCTTCGGGCTTATGGTTTTCTAGATTATGACTTTCGGGATTCTGTCCGGATTCCTTGTTGGTATTGTGCGTGTGGCACGGTTTTGTCTTATTATTGTTTGGCGCTGTGTGTGTATATGTGTGTGTGTGTGTGTGTGGTGTGTTTGTGTGTGTAAGTTAAATGAAGACTCCTTAGGTGGCTGGAAGTGAAAAGACATATTGGTGATTAGGATGGGCGTTTCGACCGATTCAAACTTGGTACTGGCTGACTGGATCTGTTTGGATTGAGAGTTGTTGAAGTTAGGATGCATTGAACTTAGCTCTTGAAATTTTCATAATTAATACGTATTTGGTAAAACCAATACGCATTCAGTGCTAAAAACAAAACCTTCCCGATTGCTTGCGCGCGCGCGGTGGTGATGGGCACACAGAAGCTCTAGGGGGTGATGGGTCGGAAAGAGCTCTTGGTGCCGTTCAACAGTGAATATTATTATTTTTGCTTATTATTTATATAATAATTAGTATTAGCACTAGTATTTTTTGTTAGCGTACTGCTGAGAGTGTTGGTAGCCCCTAATCCTTTTATTTGTATTTATTAACTTTGAAAATTTTTGCCACTGAGACGGTGGCCTCTAAAGTTCCTAGTTATATTAGTAGTATTAGTATTAGTAGTTGTAGTAGTATTATGCGCTTAAGTCAGTGTTCCTGTGGCCTCTATACTTTATACTTCTATTATTATTGTGTCATCGTGCTGCTGAGGCTGTGGGTGACCCGTAAACCTCATATTCATACTTATTAACTTTAAAAAAATTTTGCTATTAAAATGGTAGCCACTAAAGTTCAGAGTGTGACGTCACACCATTTTTTTTTTCAAAACCCATTAACGGCTTAAGATCTTATCAGTGATTAAAAGATCTTATCAGGGCTTAAGAGATCTTATCAGAGATTAAAATTTCACTCTTCTGATACTCCCCTCAGTGGCACTCCCCTCTTTTTCCCTTGGTGGTACTTCCCTCAGTGATAATGACGCTGGCTCTTTATTGCGCCTATACTACTGAACATGTTGAAAGAATGGAAGACGACAGAGTTGTGAAAAGAGTGTATAAGAGTGTTTGCGAAAGTAAAAGGAGGAGAGGAGCGCTGAAAATAAGTTGGATGCACATGATGAATGATTGCGTGAGGAAGCGTACACTTGATCTGGGTACTGCACTAGACGTGGCTGCAAGTAGGTTGGAATAGAGGAGGTTTGTTAGAAGTGCGGAAGTTTGGGACTCTCTCTTTTATTTTTGATAAGGCCTGAAACCCCATTTCGTTGGGAAATGAGATTTTGGTAATGTATGTATGTATGTATGTATGTATGTATGTATAATAATAATAATAATTTGTTGAACTGCCATAAAGAAGAGACGAAAGTAATTTTACTCCCATTACAGTCCTGATAAAAATAAAAAAACACATTAGAAAGGTGTTTCTTTACCCTTTTTGCTCAATTTACCATCCTGAATAAGAAAAAATAATTGCGGTTTACAATATTTTTCCTAATAATATAATCTTTTAGGAATCTATGCCGACTAATTAAGAAATAAAATCTTAGTATTTGATGTATTGTTCTGTTAAACTAAAGAAACTATTACACGCTAAATTTCATTTTAATTCATCCAACTACCTAATTAAATTACATAAAACATTATTATTAAATAGATAAGTTGAGATTAGTTAAATTATATAATCATACCTATATTTTCCTTGCGTTTTAATCCACTCCTTTCTTTGGACTTTGTAGGTTTTCACAGTGGATTGGTTCAATTCCCAAAAATTATGACAATAATGACAATAGCAATTTTAAATTTTATACATGTTATATAATAATGACAATGTACATTCAAATAATGTTTGTTGATGTTTGTTATTATATTTGACATTTTCTTTTTGCACACATCCTCGGTTTTATAACGGTAAAATCTAAACCATTTTGTAACACTTTTCACATTTTGTTTCATAGAAAACCACAGTGTCTGAATTCATTGATACTCAAAATACCACAGGTATGCAACCGATTCAAACTGTCAACCTTACCTGTCCAGTGTGAAGAAATATTATGCATATTGCTCCATTACAGAAGAGAATAAGTGAAGACTAAATTTAATCTTATGGATTTTACAAATGTCTAATAAATTGAATCAACGACATAGCTGATCAATAATACCTGTACGTTATACAGCCAATATTTCTATTATAGACACAAATTAAAGATCTAAAGTAGGTAGAAACACCTTCATCAAAATGACTGCTATGCATGGAATTTCTACATCAATGGATGACATCCAGGTTCCTGTTAGTACAAAACTATAAAATTATAACGCAATTTAAAAGACATCAGAAATCTTTAAAACTTAGTCTCATATTTTTACTACTGCAACGAAAGAGTATAAAATAATGCTGAAGTTCATCTTTAAAATATATATAAAGAAGTCTTTATCAGTTGAACGACTTTCATAGTTCAATCATAGATACATAAATTATCACAATGAAAATTATAATAGTCCGGTAGCACTGACCCTGATTTTACTGGAACATTGCATTGTTTGTTATAAAGCAAATTTTTACATATTTTGAAAGCTTATACCACCCCATTCAAGAATTCATCGGGTGTACACCTGACCCCCTCTTGGCTTTTTCAATATGGCCGCCATTTTCCAAGATGGCCGGCGAAACTGAAAAATCCCATATCCTGGTCAATACTTGATGGATTTTGATGATCTTGGTGTCATTTCTAGGGGTTTTTAGGATGATGAGTTGATCTGGATGGGTTGCAGATACTTTGGGAGTCGTTTTGATCCACATTCGTCAATACTCAAGGTCATTGGAGGTCAAACGCCCCCCGAAATAAGGAATATCTCATATCCCGGGCAGTCGTGGAGATATTTTGGTGATCTTACTGTCGTTTTTATGGTTTTGGGCGAGACTGAGTAGTTCTATAGGGTTTAAAATGAAATCAGGGATTATTTTCCCCATGGTAAGGTGAATTCCAATATGTCTAAGTATTCCTCTTATTTTTTTCAGGTTGTTGAGATTATTGCTGATGGTGCTGCCCACCTGGTGGTTTGATGACGTCTTGGTTGTGCTGATTCCAAAACTGTTTTTTAACTGCTGAATTTGGAGAATATACCAGGTGAGCATTGTTTAGTTTTCATTTGCTGAGGATAAATTATTTCAATTCGATTTGTACTCTGAAGAATGGGTAAACCAAATTCTTATTTTTCAGGTTCTACAAAAGCTACAGACGAATGTTTCTTCAAGGATTTCCTGCGTAGCTGTCCTGGAGGTCAGAAAGGTCTTTGAAATTGTGGGAGGATTCAGAAAATCATAGAGATCAGCGATATCAGAGGGGAACATGGGGTCGACCAACAGTTGTTATCATGGATGTGTCAGCTGTTTTGTGGACAGTCGACTGGCCTGCTAGTGGCACAGTTGCTACATTTATCCAAACCTTCAAAGTATGGCTACCAAAACATCTTTCTCATGCATCTGTAGTACTAGCTTTTGATCGCTACTATGATTTCTCTCCGAAATCAAGCACTCGGGCAATGAGAAGCAAGAGCAGCAGAGTTCACAAGCTGGACCTCAACACCCCATTGCCTACAAGAGACGCTGTTCTCACGTGCACCGCGAACAAGGAGCAACTAAACAGGCTGCTCTGTGAACAAATCCTTGCTGACAGTGAGTATCTCGCAACTGTAACACAAGACCTTGAGCTAGTGCTTGCAGGATGGCAGACCATACCGACTTCCACTGTGCGAGGCAGAAGTCAAGCAGCATTGGAACTCTCATCATCTCATGAAGAGGCTGACGTGATACTAACACAACACGCTATCGCACAAGCTGAGAAAGATTCTGATGCCCGCATCTCCATCATTTGTGATGAAACAGACGTGTTTGCCAAGCTGACTCACTTCTATGAATTTAAGAAACTAGGCTGTCCCATGATTATGGAGTCTCCAGTGCGTGGCAGAAAATCAGTGGACATCCGAGCAACTGTAACCTAGCACAAAGACATCATCCCACAAATCCTCAAACTACACGCTTTGAGTGGTTGTGACACAGTTGCAGCAATACATGGCATCGGCAAAGCCACTGCCATTGCCACAGCCAAGAAGGGTCGGAAGTTAGACAAGCTGGGGGTCCCTTGATGCATGCTTTGACCATATTGAGAAAGAGGCAACAGCGTTCATTGTTGCATGCTATGGGGATAAGAAATCCTCATCTCTTACTGAGTGTTGTCAGCGAGTATGGGCTCAGAAGACAGGGAAGTCGGGAACTGCTGCACCCAAACTATGTTCTCTACCACCAACAACTGAAGCTTTCCATCAAAATGTGCTCAGAGCCCACTACACTGTGGCGAACTGGCTCGATGCACTAAAGTGTAACCCACCACCACTTGATCCTGTGCATTATGGGTGGGAGAGAGACGAAACAAACAGAGTTCTCATCCCAAAAACAGTTGGTGGAGGAATGTGGTTAGCACCAGATGAAGTTCTGAAGCTAATCAGATGTGGGTGTGAATCACAATCAGCATGCAGGGGGAGTCGCTGCGGCTGCATGGGACGCGGAATCCCTTGCACAATGTTCTGTGCATGTGGCAGCGGCTTGGATTGCAACAATCCATTGACCCAAAACGCAAACGAAGAACAGACTGATGATCCTGACGATTCTGACACAACCATGTCTTATGATATTTGCCCCCAATAAATGGTTACCTAATGTGAATAACTGCATCAAAGCTGTCAATGCCAATCCCCCAGCTAGGTGTGAGCTTTACGAGGTCATATCTTGTAGTTTTGCAACATTCCATAGAATGCATGTGCTCTGCACTTCAGCATAAATTGTGGTTTATATCCGCATATCCATATCCATATAATGTGGGTTATTTCAGTTAAGCATTATGATCTGGTTTTATCTGCAGAAAAGATGTTAAGGGCTCAGCAGTTAGCTAGATTGTAGAAATTGTCACTGAAATAAAGCAAATACAGTGATGTCAACTGTGGCATTATCACATTTCAAGGCCAAACTTTAACCTCAAATGACAGTATCTGCAACCCCTCCAGAGCGACTCATCATCCTAAAAACCCCTAGAAATGACACCAAGATCATCAAAATCCATCAAGTATTGACCAGGATATGGGATTTTTCAGTTTCGCCGGCCATCTTGGAAAATTGCGGCCATATTGAAAAAGCCAAGCGGGGGTCAGGTGTACACCCGATGAATTCTTGAATGGGGTGATATAAGCTTTCAAAATATGTCAAGATTTGCTTTATAACAAACAATGCAGGGTTCCCACCCCGTGCAACCGGACTATAAGGTGAAACTTTAAGTTCGAATTCAAAATAAATAAATATAACAAATAAATACAGTAAACCCTCGTCCAACGCGGGGGTTAGGTTCCTCGAGAACGGCGCGTTAGGTAAATCGCGTTGGACAAACTTAATACTTAGATACGTAGATTTTTTATTCACACATAAATGAATTTCCCTACCTATATTGTATATGAAATAAGAACATAATACAATCATAAAAATAATATTTACATATGATAAATAAAAATCTGTTAAATGAAAATAGCACGTATCTTTTCTTCACTCTTTTGGATGGTGCGTATGGTAGACTTATTCACGTGATACTCGCGGCCAGGTGATGTTATTTATGCTCATACCACCACGCAACTTATCTAGAATCTTTATTTTTTCGGCTAATGTCATAATCTTACGACTTTTCTTCTCTTCACTATCACTTGCAGATGCTTTACGTTTTGGTGCCATACTGCTGTCTAAGGGTAATAGCAAAACAACGGCAAAATACGACAAAAACAATTCCACACAACTTCATTGAACTTAACGCGTTAGCCGGACTGAGACAAAGGGTGATGCGATGGGTGACGCGAGAGGGAGGGAGATGCGGGAGTGTTGGAGAGTGTAGGAGAAAACACAAGAGCGCACATTGGCACGCGTACAATACTACTGTATTACAGCGTGTTTGGCGGACCGTGTATAATCAAATTTTCCGCTTTCGGCAAATAATTGTTCGCATTTATTTTTCCGTGTATAAACACGCGTTGAACGAGGGTTTACTGTGCTGCATTTGTTACCACAGTCTTCAAAATTAAAGTAAACATGCGCTTAAAATAAAATGCAGTTGTAAAAGGGAACAAAAAAAAAAAACCATATTATAGAGAAGGAGAAACAAGAAAACTAAATTTCTTTAAACAAATTACTGATGTCGTTACAAAGTCAGAAACAAAATGGCAAACATTAATAACATAAATAGCAAACATTAATCGTTATTTTACAGGAAGTGACTTCAGTAAATAAGTAAATTAGTAAACAGCATATTGTACAGGGTGTCTCAAAAGTCACTGTGCACCTCTCTCTCTCTCTCTCTCTCTCTCTCTCTCTCTCTCTCTATATATATATATATATATATATATATATATATACACACACACAGGGTGTCTCAAACATATGAATACACATTTTTTATAATGAATATCTAATCACGTAGTTATAGTCTATATATATATAAAATCCGAGCATTCATGTAGAGAAGGCAGTGAATTTACCAGGACTTACTGTCTGGTGTGGTGTGTCATCCAGGAGTATTGTGGGACCGTACTTTTTTAAAGGGACAGTTATTGGTGCTGCGTACCCCCACATGCTTGAGGTATCCATTGTGCCTGCCATTCATTAGCTGTATGGAGATGAGGAAGTTTACTACCAACAAGACGGGGCACCCCAACATTACCATCGTGATGTCAGGGCCCATCTTGATGAACATTTTCCAGACAGGTGGATAGGCCGAAGAGGAAGTGTTGAGTATCCCCCACGTTCGCCTGATTAACTCCACCTGACTTTTACTTGTGGGGCTACCTGAAGGATGTAGTATACAATAGAAAACCAGCCACACTTCAAGAACTAAGGAATGAAATTGAACAGTCGTGTGCAGCTATCCCAGCAGTTACCTTGGTGAATGTTTGTCATTCAGTTGTTCGCCGCTGTCAACAGTGCTTAGCAGCAAACGGTGGTCAATTTGAAAATCTGCGATAGTTCACCATGTGTCACAAACTATAGCTTCTGTACACACCAAATGAATACCTTTTCTGAGGTTTGTAATGGGTTGTTTTTCTTTCCTAAAATGCGTGTACATCTTTTTGAAACATACTGTGTATGTATATTGTGTATATATATATATATATATATATATATATATAGAGAGAGAGAGAGAGAGAGAGAGAGAGAGAGAGAGAGAGGTGCACAGAGACTTTTGAAACACCCTGTAATATAAAGAAGATCTGAAATAATTTGTTGAGGGATGCATAATCTTTAATACACACTAAAAACTTTTCAGTCCGAGTATTTTATTTAAGAGCGTAACAGAAAACGATACAGTGTTTCTGAAGAGGACATAAAAACTTAAAACTTTTTCACAACACTCCCAGAAAGTATATGAGTGACTCCAAAATAGTTTTACCTTAAAACTGTAGTCCAAAATAGAGAGAGAAAGAACATGCAGAGTGCAGATGTAAGGGAGGACAGTGTAGATGTGAGCACCTCACCATGTTCGAATTCTACTATAATAATGGTCACTCTAAATTCACTGTAAATGGTCACTGTAAATTCACTGTAAATGGTCACTTTAAAGTGCAGGGCTTAAGCAAGACATAGGACTAAATACGAAAAAAGATGCTACTACCATCACTTTCCAACAAACTCAAAGTACAATAAGAAAAACGAAAAGAAACCTATGCATACAAATCGCGAACCAAACTTTTTCAACATCGCAGATACAATACGGTTACTGAGCCTCATGCAGTCGACACAGCTGAGAACTTCCGAGCCGAACTGTTATCAGGCAAGAAGCTACCAGAACAGGTAGGGGAAAAATTATCTTTTTCGGAGGACCATAGGGCTACAAAACACGCGACACTGAAGGATAATGAATTTTGAATGCACAAGGGGCAACGCAAAACTAAGAACAAAAATATTGTACTGGTTCATATTCAAGGACTAAAACGGAACCACTCGCTGAACAAAGTTTAATACCTGAAAGGATTTATGGATGAAACAAGAGCTGGTATCATATGCCTCACAGAAACACATATTAAAGATTGCCAAGGAGATTGAAAACTGCGAATACTGCATAGAAAAGAAAGAAATGCATATTGATGGTTGCAACTTACTACGAAATGATAGAACAGCAAGACGTAAAGGTGGCTGTGCTACATACGTACGGGAGAGTCAAGTAGTATGACCGCAAAAATGTTAGAATGCAATGCAATTGCAAATGTTGATCAATGTTGCAAGAGGTTATGTAACAAGGGGGTATGCAACTAGGGGGAGGGATTATCTCCCAAGCTGCAATAAAGGGGAGTCCACCTGACCTCTTTGGGGGAGAAGTTGGGACGGCCTCATCCCCCAAAGAGGTATACCTAACCTAAGAGAGGGTTATTGGGGAGAAGTTGGGACAGCCTCACCCACCAAAGAGAAACCTAACCTAAGAGAGAGAGGAGAAGAAGAGAGGAGTGTTCGCTTGGTTCCTGCCAAGCGCATATTGAGAGTTCATCCGAGCGCCCGATGTCTTATAAGATCCTAATCAGCCAGTTAGCTTAAAAGGCTTCTTAGAAGGCGTAAATGGCTTGTTCAGGTGTACATTATTAGGGTTGAGTTGCCAGATTGTGCTATTTATTTAAATAAAACATATATTCTTGACAGTCGGCATTATCCGCCAGTCGGCATTATCCACCAGTTGGCTTAATCTGCCAGTTCGTTTAATCCGCCAGTTGGCTTAACCCGCCAGTTGACGTAGAAGACCCAGAAGGAACGTGTATATATATTAAATAACTTTTCAGCTGCCAGATTGCGCTATTCAGATATTCTTGGCAGTTGGCTTAAAAATCCTTCAGTCGGATTAGAAGGCCGCCATTTCGTATACATATAATTAAATAATAATATCGTGTATGTACACAACCAAAAGAATTAAATAAAACACCATTACATCATTCTGTTTATTTAGATGAATTAGTGGAATCACTTTCACGAAATATATAGAAAATAAATATACAATCCTATACAAACAAGGAATATATATACGAGTATATATATATAAAATAAAAAATAATATACAAAACGATGGAGTATAACCATCAATATAACTACAGGATATATACATATATATAATATATATATATATACACAATTATATTAATTAATTAAATATATTGAAAATAAAAATAATAATATACAAAACGATGGACTATAATCATCAACATATTAGTACAGGAAAAAAAAAAATATATATATATACACATATACACACAATTATATTAAATAATTAAAAATATTGAAAATAAATATACATCAAAATACTTTGTTCTACGGCGCTTAACGAAAACACTAAACTCGCACGTAATCGAGTCTACAGTCACATCATTATTGCTTTGCACTAAGCGATAAATACGATTTAACATTATTTCACTGCTCAAGGTGTGCGGGCTCCTATACTCGATGTAAATGGCCTTCATATCGTTCAGTACTATTTTTGTGCCCACTTTACATTCGTTTGGCAAGTTATCTTTAAACACGGTTGGAATACAATCAAAAGCATGTATAAAGAGGGTGTCGTTAGTCACCACATTATTATTAAATACAAGTTTATAAACACTCCTTTCCAATCGAGGGTTTTTTCTTACCGACCCGTGCTTTTCAATAGTGAACTCTTCTTCACTCTGCATAACGGCAATTAAATAATCTTCCAAGTCGTAACGACAGCTGCTCATTATATAGAGGTACAACTCTTCAGAGTGAACAGTGTAGGCGAGCTCTGCCCTGTACCGCTCGAGTCCTTTGTACCAAAGTTCGGGATATTTCGAAGTGTCTAAACCCTTTAAATAAGCATCCAGCTTTAGACCATTCGCGCCTTGTTCGTTCCTACATTGGATAAATCCGTCGAGCAGAGCGGTGTATGCATATTCAAGAACCGTGTCAAAATAAATCATATCCGTAACACGAGCGTCTAATATAGGCTTCAGCTTGCGGAATCCGACGATTTCAAACATTCTGTCGAGAATGAATCGGTTTCGCGTAGGGACAATGAACGTTATTATCAGATGCATTCTTCCACATTAGTCGTATATCAATGCATGGCTGATAGTTATTTATACACAACGTACAAACAACGGCAGATGAGGGGGCATCATTAATCTGTTCTATTCTTGTACCTACACCTGCAGGTATTTTATAACGGTCCTCACCACACTTCTCAACTATCACGAAGACTCAACACTTAAATAAATAACATTATGTTTACCAGAGTTTCCTTGCCTGCAAATCGTTTCAAGTACATAGTTAATGGTACCGATTTCACGCCTGAACACACGCAATGACTTCGTCACAGACACATCGTACGCGGCATTGAGAATGCTTCTCAAAGGAAGTTCTATCGTATTCGAGGAGTGCACGTCCAGTCGGTTCAAGCTCTGAGATGGCTATGAGCCACGGGTGGGCGGATCGGCTCGACAGAAGGAGCGAGTCACACCATAAGCTGATGAAATGTGTACGGCGCTATTCCCACGTGAATACTTGTATCCCATTATACTGGGTAGGTGTTTTGAGAAATTTTCCGATACATGAAGCAATATCGGTTTTAAAGTTTTATCATGCCCACTCCCCAGAATACGCACCAGACATTTTCGCTTAGGGGGAAATTCACGAACTAAACACAATTTATTCACAAACCGGTGCACTATTTGAAAGAAACATGTTACCGTATTTATCCTTTTTGTTTAACAATCGATACTCGTCCCTAAATTCTATCAAAAACTCAAACAGGCTTTTAGCGACAACCTCACTGCGAACCCCGTCATGATATATAAGAATGTAGTGGTAAAAGTACTTTACATTGTTCATGATGACAAGGTTTACATTCTCAGCCGCACGGTACGCGTACTCGGTATGATACAGCTTGACATAATACCGCCTGTCACACCACTCATCAACGTGACACATTAGCCATATCCGTTGCTTCTCTTCTGCACGCGTTGTTTCTTTCACCTCACGGTGTACAGTATGTACGCTTTTGTACATTTTAGCCCTACAACGTAGTCCATTACATCGTTTGTGTCGCGAAATCCGGCAATACTCTCGCCAGAATATCCATATATATTTGAACATCTTGTTCCCTCGCGCGATTCAATGTATCCTTAAAAGTCTCAAAGGAATGGGGGTGGGGGGTAGGCAGTCTTTCAGTATTCGCCACATCTTCCGACTTTACCGAATACCACTTCATAAACATCGAACACGAATATCAAAAGTAGCCATTACTATTTTTCGTTTACGTGAGAAAATACACGTCTGAGCTCCAAGGTCGCAGCAGCCAATTGAGCACGCAGGGATAGAGGTATGCTCAGGTAGTGGCAGGAGTCACGTGACCGAACTTACAGTGGACGGAGTGTAGGATTGCACACACGCACGCACGCAAAGGAGAAAATGAAACCCTAATTAATTGAAACAAATATACGTAATAAATAAATATATTGTTAAAACACACACACACACACCACACATATATATATATATATATATATATATATATATATATATATATATATATATATATATACACACACATATATATATATATATATATATATATATATATATATATATATACACAACACACACACACAGAGGGTGTTCCGCAAGTCTGGAACCATAGGGCAAAAGGATAAAAACGGCAATAAAACCGCCGAAGAGACATTTGGGGACTGTTTGTGAAATGAGCGAAGATGGTAGCGGCTGTGTCATCGTCGGTGGATGTCCTCAGAGGTCCACTGCGTGGGTTATCTCCTATGGATCCCGTTTCCCTGAAATTTGCTACAAGTTTGCCGACACAGCTGTGTTATCGGCGCGCAGTCCGAATGCAATCTGTTAAATTCCTCAGCGACCTCCCCCTGACTCCGATTTCCTACGAGCAGAATTACCTGGATGCGTTCTTCCTTACTCAAAGACATCATGGGCACTTGCATAAACGGGAAAACATGAATTACTATTTTACCCTATGGTTCCAGACTTATGGGACAGCCTGTGTATGTGTGTGTGTATATATATATATATATATATATATATATATATATATATATATATAAATAATGAAGGATTAAGGTATCCAAAGGGTACGGTATTATAGGTACCAGGCACATGGTAACGTTTCCCATAGGTGTTACGGCATACTTTCGTGCCCCTAAGTTCCTTCACACACCCCAGTTTCTGCGCCCGAAAATTGTGGGTCCCCACAGTCAGTTGGGGTGGATGGTTGCCCTCATCTTCCAAGCACACTAGATCCTTCAACGAGTCAAAGTTAACGACTCGTCGGTTCGCATGGTTAAGCGTGATACCCTTAGCCTTCACGATATATTTCATATCCTCCCCCACCCTCACCCGTACCCCATAAGTTTTTGGCCCTGTTGATACAAATGAGTCAGCGTATGCACCATCACCATACTCATCCTCGATCTCGTCAGTTAACTCTCCGAGGAATTCCCCAATAGCAGGCATGTATTCACCCTCCCTCGCTGTGAATATTACGCTATCTGTGTCAGCGTACAGCACCCTCAGCCCAAGAGACTGCAGTAGTCCCCAAAGCTTGATGCAGGCGTAGGCTATTGTGAAGCTGGCTACAGGTATGTTTGTAACCCGTGAGGTATCTGTTGCCAGTTCGGTGATGTTGCACTTTATTATGTAAGTATTACCTACATTCACGATCTCCATAACCTCTTTATCGGGAGCGTTGATATAATCCCAGACTTCACTATAACTTTGTGCCAAATGAACGTTCTCTTTGGCAGTATTCTGCGCAAATTTCACCCAAAGACTGTTTAGACAACTTTGCACTAAAGCGCTTGCCAGGATTCTTAACAATTTGGGAACGTTCAAGCTGTATACCTTCATGGGCATAGTAACGCTGAATATAAGCCGTTTTTTCATCTTCGGTATCGACTCCTCGCGAATACCCCGAAGCTTCTACCTTATCCTTCAAAAAAGCGTTTATATATGGCGTGAAAAGGTTGGGTAGCTTCTGAAACCTCCACACCTCATGTATCTTCAATATTCTGTAGCCATGGCGAACGGCTAGATCCAGCTCAGGCCTTGTAATGTATATACACTTCTGATCTTACGCTGATTGGGTGTATGATTACAATCCCCATTGTTCTTCTCTGCGCACTTCACGCACAGGGAAAACATGAGCTTGTGATCTATAAAGACGGGTATGATCGGCATCCATAAATCGCGAGGGGGAAGCACGTCTACGAAAGAGAGTCCAAAGTAGTGCTCACTCAAGTTAGCTGAGAACTCCTCGATGGTTGGCATGGCGGGGCCCACTAGTTCTTCAGATGCACCTACGGGGTACGAATTGTTCTTCATCACGTAGGGATATAAAGAACAGAAGTCGTAATAATCGAGTTTCACGCCCTCCGTAGGCGGAAAGTATAGCTTGAATGGGTTTGTACGCCCGCCAAACAAGCTGTCAACGCATTTGAGGGGGTCCAGCACCATTGATTATTTGATGGCCCTTATTTCTTCACGGTACTGGGCATTTCCATCCGGGCATCATATTCATGCTCCCACACGATCTTGTGAGTGAACTGGGAGCCTATAAGTTGATCGCGGTTACGGGTCCATGCGAGGCTGTCAGCAGGGGATCTTCCATGGAGGTCCCCTGTGACGGCACACTCAGGGCGTGGGCATCCATGCCACCATCAGCCGTTGAAGGAGTACACAGTCTTCTCACCAATGGTTGGATCCTCACTTCGACCATCAACCCAAAAAACACGATCATTGACCTTAATGGATACTTCCCCTGTGTTGCGGGCGTGTTTTATGTATACCCCGGTCTGTTGCTGTAGGTGTATGAGCCAGTAAATAGCCTTGTGCCCATAACTGTGGGGATTGTTTCTGTGAATGACGGCTAAGGTGTCTTTAGGCATGAAGTTATTCTTGAACACCGTAAAATATAATGAGGCGATCGTGGTTGCGACTTGCAGCGGATCGCATTTGAAACGGACTATGTACATCCGTCTAAAGGCCTGGAAATATACTCTAAGCACGCGCACATCAATCACGCAATAACGCTCACATTCATCAGCTATATTGTATGAAATAGTTTCATTAAAACTGTTGGAGTAGCGGTCAAAATCTTCGCGCTCACTATTACTCATGCTGAAGTAATTAAAGTAATGTTTGGGGGGAGGCAGTCCTACGTAGTTTAAAGTTTCGTTAGTGAGGAATGTGTAAGGGAAATACTTTTGAAACTTCAGCGGCTACGCCCATGACATTGGATAGCTTGGCTAATTTACATAGTGTGAACAGCAGGGTGTCTTTAAACTGAACATTACCTCATATCTGCATTTGTATTCGTTTGTTGCCTCTTTTCAAGGGGTCGCCTGTAAATATCTCCGATGACTCGTGTGCAAGCAATTCCTTATAACGGAACTGTGTGTCAAACTTTGCTCTGTTATGAGCAAGAATATAGTCATTTTTTTTAACTTGTCCGCTAACTTGACAATATAGGACACAAAGAGTTTCACGGGGCTGTCGTGTGCAATCGTTTTAAAAACGTTTGTCCGTTTACCACATTTGTGACACTCATCACACTCGACATCCATGCACTCATCACAGATAATCTGACTTACGAGTAAATGTGGAATAATCTCTTTGGTTTCAGCGTTCGTGTATGTTTCTATATCGTAGTACATGCAAGCGCTATTTTTAGGCTTAGCATCTTTCATATAACATACATGCTTCACCCCATCCGCCTTATATTTTTCATGACATGTAGAACAGTGAATTTCATCGCATTTATACACAAACTTGCCCCAATTATCCATAATATGAAACATGCCACATTCACAGATTCTTATTTTCCTGCAAGTGCCAATTGATTTATGGAGCTCAAAGCATTTATTATTGAAAAATGTACGTCTACACACATTACATTCCCTCTTCTCAGCTTCAACTACATGACTTTCACATTTGGGTCTTTTACACTGCTCACATACCATGTAGCACTCCTTACAATGTTTCACTATATCATTCGCAAACTCGAGACATCCCTTACACAAATCATGATGCCTTCCATATTTTCGACTTTTATCATAACTAGTAGAGAGTCCTTATGTTACGGATGGGGCTATACGATGTTCCTGACAATCCTAAAATAAGTAGAGGTCTCGTATGATCTCTCACACAGCTTTTAAAAGCATACACAGTCCTACGACGATCATCCATTCCAAATACAACTATACGAACATTCATTTCCTGCTCGACCTTTCTCAGCTCTTCAGAACCCATATTACACTCAAACTCAAGCTTACAATCTGAAGCCAGTTTACTGGCACGCTGCACAACCGTAGGTAGCCAGATATTATACGCGATTGTATTTAGTACAGTGAACATACGAGCTTAGACTATTGCTATAAAGCCGCAACCACGATCGACGTTTATATGCTTTCTGTAAATAGCCTTAGAATTGAAATTAAGAGTATAAGGTGTGGCACTATGACCCGCAACTCGGAATACTCTGTCAATATCTACCATGAAGTTGTTCATATTGAAGGCTGTACTACTTTGAGAGGCCTGCATTATACGGCCCAAGATATATTTTATGTCTACAGCCACCAAATGTCTGAACGGTATTACTACCCAAAAATCATCCACAGCCCCGTCATCTGCCCGGAACCTGAAGGACAACCTCGTCCGGACTTCAGGTTCGTCACGGTTCTGAAGGGCAAACTTACAATATGTTCAAGTACGTGTCGTAGTCCAACACCGTTGCTATACAGGGATCCAGGGTCAACCCTTACCACGTACCGATTTCTAGTCAGGGCAGGGGTCGGGGTAGCGGTGCGCACCAACTCGAATGTTATACCTTCCTCCAAAGCACGAGAAGCTGCTGCTGCTTTTGTGGAGGAAGTACCCGGAATTCAACAGGAATAAGAGGGTATATTTGAGGAAGGTACTATTGTGGGGGTTGTGCCGTAAGACATAGAGGGTTGGGGCTCTCATACTGGGGATCTAACAACTGGCGCAATCCTGGCAAGCTTTATATCTGACGTGAAGGGTTCTTCATCATGTTTCCGCTTTGAATTGTCGCGTGCTACAGTTATCGCTGGTGAGGTTTCGTCAGCGGGGTTGGAGTCTGTAGCTACACGGTCATCGGGGTCATCTGTAATATCGATGATGGGGCTGTACATCGTCGTCATTCACGGTTCTGTGGAAGAAGAAAAACAAGAATATAAGGGTATTAGCTAATCAAATATTCCCGAATCAGCGTAAGGAGTTTTGGAGGTTTATAAAGAAGCCACAAGTCACCGTTATGGATATTTGCTTTGTAACCTTAACCCTCGAAACACGTTAAGGGTGCTTCTAAGAACGAATATATTCCCAAACGAGCCTGAAACAATGTATATTCCAGAATGACAAATAGGTTGAAGAAATATCACGAATTAATAAAAATCTATCAAAGATTGCCCCAGGCTCGTAAAAGTCAAACTATGGGGAAGAAAAAGCGAATTATTGTACAAAGAGGGGGATCATTTCTCCCCATCTTATTTTCAGCTTTGGATCTTTACTGACTAGATTAATATCATATAATGAAGAAAGTGGTAGTGATTCCGCACTAGGTGTATGCTTCATTGCAAAGTTCAAAGATTCAAGACACGGTTCTAGAACCCCATAAATGTAGGCTTAAAAGAATGGAAAGCGATTTGTTAGCCTTATTAAACAGTGAAAAGTCACCTGATGAGAAAAGGATCTTGTACCTAGAGGCTCTGCAGAAATTTCTTCATGAGTACAAAGATTATAAGAATCTGACAGATCTCCCCGTGGTTATTGGGCACAGCGCTAGCAAAGCTAAGCATGGCGACATAGGACCTGGGCCCGACGTTAGAGATGACCAGCCAAAGAATAACGGAACGCAAGACATTGAGCATGTATTAAAAAGCAGTCTCCCACAAACATTGAGGAATAAAGGCTTAAGTCTTTATAATCTATTGAGTGAGAACCCCATCATACAGTAGACCGATACAGGCGAGGTCATTGTTGAAGGAACAAGGGTACAGGATCGAATATCGTGGACATTGTCCATGATCTGGTGAGAAAATGGCACAGACCCTCACCAACAGGATGGAAGCATATTAAAACAAGACTACAACAAATAAATGTCCCCAAAACATTGATAGGAAATCTGAATAGGTTAAAAGACTTGGAGCAAGTCTCGCATGTGTCACAACTGAGTAAGCCATTACTCCCAGCAGTAGCATCTCTGAAGAGGAGAAGGAAGAGAACAAACGGCCAACCTTATCCACGTGTCTCTAAAATACGCAAATGGCTAACATATTAAGAAAACGCCGTTATGACATTTCTAACCCCGCCTCCTATGGCGGCGTTAATAGACTGTACAGAGGTGTTTACAATGATGGAGTAGGGTAAAAAGATGTTGAGAGTTTTTGCGGGAGAAGGATGCTTATACACTTCATAAACGGGTGAGAAAAAGGTTTAAAACGGCGAAAACAATAGCGGCTTCGATTGACTCTATTTGGCATTTAACAGACATGCAAAGATATTCAGTGTATAACGACGGCTACCGCTACATCCTATTCATAATAGATGTATTCTCTAGATATCTGTGGATAATTCCTCTGAAAAATAAATCGCATGAAACAGTTGCTAAAACTACCAAAACGTTGATGTTGAAAGAAGACAGGGTTCCTGGCTATTTTTGTACGGATATGGGGAAAGAATTTATAGGCCTCGCTTTTCAGAACATGCTGACAGAGTTTAATATCAGTTACTACACTAGCAGTTCTATACACAAGGCCTCTTTAATTAAAAGAGTTCAATGTGCCATAAAGGAATGCATGCATCGCTATTTTACACATAAAAACACATACAGATATATAAACGTTCTGGGGTCATTGACATCGTCATACAACCGTTCACACCACCGTACGATTGGTACAACACCTAACGAAGTTTTAGAAAGAGGTACGCGCATAGAGGTGAGAAGAGATGGAGCACCGCCACCATACTCTACACGTTTCAAAATCAATATTTATGTAAGGCTATCACGTTCGGGAAATAAATTCACGAAGGGATTTGAGCAAGGATGGACACGTGAGATTTTTAAATTTAGTGCTATGAGACCTAAAGGCGAGATAATGATGTATTACGTCGAAGATTTGAATGGGGTAGAAATCCCTGGGGGCTTTTACTGCGAGGAGTTGCAGAAAGTGACATTTAATTTAGGAAAAAGTGTGTTCAAAATTGAAAAAAATTTAGGCAGCAAAGGTTCAGGAAAGAGTAAAATGTACTTGCTGAAATGGCTAGGTTACCCAGAAAGCTTCAACACCTATATAAAAGCTGCTGCAATAATGAAGCTTAAATAGTATGCACCATGGCGCCTAACCACTTCCATGTCACACTCCCGCCCTCTTCTTCTCTCTCTGTACATCCTAGCAACACCCTGGCCAACTTTGTAACAGAACTCCATGGGCCCATTGAGTTGGAACGTGATTCGTACGAAGTTCGTGTTTGTGAATTCCAGCTAGCCACCAAATTTTTAACTCTTGAAAATGAGCAGATCATATTTCTGATCCTTAGAAGAGTCGATGAGTGTGAAAAATTAGGCATAACCTTAGACAACAATATGCGATCAGTCCTGTTCGGTGAGGTACAGCACTATAGTACGAATGTAACACTAGGAATCGGTCATTATGACACAGCCACGAACATTGTGACGGGATTAAACAAGTCTTGAAGATTGGAGAAATTGGGCGAAAGCTACCCATCCCTAGACATGTGCTATATTTACAGCAGTATCGTGGAGCATCAATTTGTTGGGGACATCACGGCGCGCATGCTGCGCATTGTACACATTCCCAACTATAGAGGGAAAAGTTTGAGCATTACATATGACAAGCCCCATTATGTAAACGTTGCGACTAATCTAGTAACCAATATCTCAATATATATAAGAACGATTGAGGGAAAAAATTTCTCATTCGGTGATGGGAGCTCAACAGTGAAGCTACACTTTCGTCGCATTCAGTTATAATGACCCGAAGGCCTTTCACAGTCTATCGAGGGGTGAGATATCAGCGTGGGAGTGAGCTTGACTGAATTTTTTCAACCATATTACGCACGGCTGTCCCATTGTTGAAGATGGGTGCTAGATATCTCGAGAGGAAGGCGTAACAATCAGGTTTTAACGCGGTAGAAGATATAATGGGTGGAAGTAAACCTAAAGAAGCTCTAAAAAAACATTTAAAACGTACACTGGACGAAATCATCAAAGATTCAAAAAGAAAAATACGTGGTTGTGGAAAGAAGAAGAGGGCTGTCCGGAAGAAGGGGTCACCAACACGTGGCACTAAACGTAAAAGGACACCAAAAAAGAAGTGTTCTAAGCGTATGAAGCCTATGGCTGATCATTTTTTAACTGATATAAGCTGAGGACACTACTGTCACGAATCATAGGCTGATTACTACTTGTCGAGAGAGGTGGCACTATTTCTGACTCGTCATGGCGCGTTTCATCCACCCGTGTAGCTCACAATGCTGTAAATCGGCAGTGTCCTGTCCCTCTTTGATATGCCCCCTACACAGGTTTCTATTAAGTATAGCGACTTTATTACAATTAACCCATTAAACACAATTAGTTCCACGAGTGCTCCTATAGAATTCGTGATACCCAGCTCAGGCCCATACTTTTTTGATCCAAGCTGCATACACATGTATGCTAAGCTGCGTATAGCCCATTCAGATAGAACGGACTGCTATGATAGTTACTCTGCATACCCTGAAACCAACTTTCTACACTCCATATTCAGCCAGTGTGAGGTGTATTTAAATCAGGTCAACATCTCGGCAGGAACGGATTATCACCTACGAACCTATCTGGAAAATGTCCCCAACTTTTCAAAAGAAACGAAGGACACCTTTTAACTGCCGAGGGCTATTATCAGACTAAAAGTAGTATAAAGTATAAATTTAAAAATTAAAAAAAAAGATATACGAATGTTTTGGACGTCTTCATACGGACTTCACGTTCCAGGAGAAACTGCTTATGAACGGCAGCGACATGAAGCTAAAACTCAACCGCACGAATCCTGAGATCTGCGTAACTCTGGGACCTGATCAAGAAGAGGGCGCAAAACCCGTTGTGATTCACATCATGGAAACATATCTGCGTGTACGGCGAGTGAAATTAAGTTCCCCGAAATATGTAGAAATTGAAAACAATTTAATACACGCAACAGTAAAATACTCAAATAGCAGAGTACAGTTCAAGCTATACACGGTGCCCGCCGGGTTGGCCTCGAAGCAGCTGGAAAATGTGGCCTGGGAGTTATACCTAAAAGGATATTAATTGGAATGCAGGAACACGCTTCGATGAATGGAAAATATAAAAAGAGCGCCTTTAAATTCGAGAATTTCGCCATTTCGGCCTTAAAAATATAACTCTATACGTAAATGGCGTTGCATTGGGCGGGACTATGGTTACGGACTACTCATCAGACGCGGTGTTCCCGCTCTGCGCGAGAGCTTATAGTAATCTGGCCCATATTGCCGGTGGTTGTGACGAGCTTGGGTTTGGCGTAACACAGAAAGAATTTGTTGAACAATTTAACCTTTACTCATTTGATATTACCCCTGACTTATATGCTAGTGTAAATACACACTTAAGTCCACAACAAAGTGGGAACATCTCAGTCAGATTGGAATTCGCCAAACCTATAGATGCGCCTATTAGCCTGCTAGTATACCTCGAATCACAAGCTCTAATAGAAATTGATCGCTACCGGAACGTGGTCACAGACTTTTAAAATGGACGCGAATACACTCGAGAGAGTAATGAAAAGCGACCGAATCACACGCTCCAAATTTATCGGTGTGTTTGCGCAGAATGAAACAATGAAATTGCCAGCTACGAGAGATTGGTGTAGTCTTATCGTCAATACGGACATTGTGGGGGATGAGGGGATTCATTGGTTTGCAATCTATTTTAAAAATAGGGGAATAATGTACTATTTTGAATCACTCGGCACTCAGCACTGGAGTGACCCTGTGGTTGTACAATTTATCGAACAGCTACATGTCCCTGAAATTGTCTGGAATCCTTACCGTTTCCACGGATATTTTAGTAATATTTGTGGCATGTATTGCCTTTCATTTCTCCTGCGCATGTCACGTGGGAAGGGATTTATAAATTTTAAAAAATTATTCGATTTGTGCAAAGCTGAGATGAATGACGAAATGGTATGCAGACAGATAAAAAAAAGGTTCCCATTTGTACGCACTCGTTGTATTGTGCAAAGTTTTACGTGTGTATATATTTGTAACTATATTGTGTAAAGTTTTACGCGTGTATATATATATATATATATTATATATATATAATATATTATAACTCAAATGTTTCCATTAATGTTAGTCTTATTTGAAATGAAAATGAAAAGGTTTATTGGCAGACTATAGTCCATATGACAAATATTATTAATACAATGACAGTTCATATACTAAGGATAGAAATATATACTGTATAAGTGATTAGAAATAATACTGTAATGTCGAAGTTAAGTGGAGCTACAAACAGACGTTTTCGTACCAAAAAGTCCATAGCTTAGAGGATAAATGGCAGGACTCATGGATAGCTTGGATAATATAATCGGGTTCGTTGATTTTTTAATTCTTTGCATTAGACTGTATTGAGCACGTCTTGTTACCTCCGGAAAGCTCTGGACATTGCGGGTAGGAAACATTTGCGAAGCTGAGTATCTCGGGGGTAATTTATGTAAGAATCTAAAAGACCTGTTGTACAGCAAATTTAGGGTTCTGCCAGAACCTTTTTTTTGTAATTCACCCAGAGTTGCTGTCCGTATATACACTGCGTTCGAACTCATTAAGCAGACCACATTCTCTCCAATGTTTCCAAAAGTTTTCCACCGATTTCAATGACATCTGTAGCAAATAATTACTATATATAGAAGCATTGATGGTATTCATTTCGATAAAATATTTTGATAATTAAAATAATTATCTCATTTTATTGAAAAATATGTAAAATATTGTGTTCCGAATTATTAAGCAAGTATTCTATTTCCGGATCTAAATGGTGAAAATGGATAATAAGAAGGATTTAACACTAACTGAGAAAAGAAAAAGTCAAGTTACTCGCTGAAAATATAAAATCTATTGAAATTGCGAAGCAGTTTGGCAGAGCTTATCGAACTGTAAACAAGTTTGTAGCAGAGGGTACCAAACTGAGGTAGCGAAGTGATAAAGGAGCTATAAGAAAAGTGACAAGGCGGCAGATATCTGTAATCGAGCGCAAACTGCAAAGCATCCATTGTCCTTAAGTAAAGAGGTTTTTGAGCAGGCTGGCATACATAATGTACCAAGAACATCTCGATGTGGAATCCTCCAAACAATTGGCAAGACGTGTAAACCTACGATTCAGTCACCATTAACACCCAGGTACAAGGAGCAGCGTGTTGAATGGGCGCGTCAGTACGTGAAAACAGATTTTAATACTGTATTGTTAACCGATGAATGAAGAGCAACCCTTGAGGGATCTGATGGTTGGTCAAGAAGATGAATTGCTAAGGGTCAATCTCTACCATGGAATGAGGTTTTCTTTTAGAAAGTTTGTGTAAGACTGGGCATTCATTTTTACACCATCAGGCACTCTGTATGGGACAGCTACTTCATTGCCTATCAATCCTGCCCAAAACATGACACTACCTCCACCTTGTTGGCGTCTTAATCTCGATGGTAGAAATTGGCTCTCAGCAATCCATCTTCTTGACCAAACATCAAGTCCCTCAAGGGTTGCTTTTCATTCATCGGTGAACAATACAGTATTAAAATCTGTTTTCAAGTACTGACGCGCCCATTCAACACGCTGCTTCTTGTACCTGGGTGTTAATGGTGACTGAATCGTAGGTTTACACGTCTTGCCAATTGTTTGGAGGATTCCACATCGAGATATTCTTTGTACATTATGTATGCCAGCCTGCTCAAAAACCTCTTTACTTAAGGACAATGGATGCTTTGCAGTTTGCGCTTGATTACAGATATCTGCCGCCTTGTCACTTTTCTTATAGCTTCTTTATCACTTCGCTGTCTCAGTTTGGTACCCTCCGCTACAAACTTGTTTACAGTTCGATAAGCTCTGCCAAACTGCTTCGCAATTTCAATAGATTTTATATTTTCAGCGAGTAACTTGACTATTTTTCTTTTTTCAGTTAATGTCAAATCCTTCTTCTTACCCATTTTCACCATTTAGATCCGTAAATAGAATACTTGCTTAATAATTCGGAACACAATATTTTACATATTTTTCAATAAAATTAGATAATTATTTTAATTATCAAAATATTTTATCGAAATGAATACCATCAATGCTGCTATATATAGTGATTATTTACTACAAATTTCATTGAAATCGGGGAAAAACTTTTGAAAACACTGGAGAAAATGTAATCTGCTTAATAAGTTCGAACGTAGTGTATTACTGCAGAAAGTACGAAAGAGAGTGTCTTTAGCTTCACTTGTACAGAATCGAAAGTTCCTTATAGTCATATTCGCTTTAGCACACAGGCTTCGAGATTGTTTTCTTATATCCGAGTCATCACTCAAGGAGCTGGTAAAAGTTTGATCCAAATACTTAAACTCTTGTACTTCCTCAATTACTTCACCATTCATTTTAAACCTTATATGAGCTAGCTCATTACAGTTTTTAGGATGAAATTGCATAACCTTAGTTTTTGTAACATTAAAAAGAATATCATGTTTCTGCAAATACAATTGCAGACTTTTAGTAGCCGATCCAGACCTTTAATAGAGAGACTTATTAACACCATGTCATCGGCATAAACTAAGTTATTTATCCTTGTGTTATCTATACAACATCCCACTGTTGCTTTATTAAGTGAAGCAATTAATCCGTCAATATACACATTAAACAGCATAGGGGAGAGCAAGGAGCCTTGAATCAACCCGCAAGAGGAGCCAAAACACTCGGATAGTACATTGCCCCACCTAACGGTGAAAGATTGGTGGGAATACCAAAATTTCAATACGTTTAATATGTACATGGGAACCTTCCTGTCTTCTAGTTTTTCAAATAAAATATTTTGGTTCACCCTATCATATGTCTTACTTATATCTAGGAAAGAGCTATAAATAGTTGAATTACTGTCACTGTATTTAGATATTGTTTCTTTAAGTACATAGATACACAGGTCAGTTGAATGGGACCTTTTAAAACCAAACTGATTAGATGTCCATAGGAAATCTAATCGGAGTAACAAGAGTTTTTCTAGTAGTTTCTAGAAGCAGGAAGCGACAGCAATAGGCCTGTAATTATTGCTGGACAGAATGTCTCCGTACTTATTTTTGACCGGGTGCAAGATATATACCCTCATGAACTCTGCAGGGATATGGCTATGAGCAAGCGTGCTGATGGGAGCAATGATATATGCAGATATACTACGTCATTGGCATATTTTACGTGCTCATTCAATAAGTCATCTACCCCTGACGCAGAACCAGTCTTTAACTCTTTAATTAACCTCTTTACTTCAGAAAATTATATCAAAGTATTTTCCCTTGTCCTTCCCACAGTCGTTTCGCTGCAATCTATCTTAAGATTATCCCTACTCACACTGTTAAGAATGTTAGAGTAGTAGTTTTTCCACAGCTTTTAAATTTCATCCTCCCCCGACACCCCATCGATTGTCGGAGGGAGGACATTTTTGACACTCGTTTGATTCTTAACAAATTTCCAAAATTTGTTATTATCGTTATATATGCGAGCTTCACAGGCTTTTGATGCTCGAATAGACTCTTCTCCCTGTTTACATCGCCTTATGGTCACCTTATACTGACCCCTACTTCTACACATATTCATGTATACTAGTGGGCAGTGGCGTACTAAGGGGGGTGCGAGGGGGGCGGTCCGCCCCGGGTGAGAGCCAGGAGGTGGGTGCCATCGGGAGAGTTGAAATACCTGTTCTGTCTTTGTATTCTATTCTCCGTTGGATATTAACATTACACCAATCGACGCGATTATTCTTACCTATTGAGTTCTTGTTAAGTCGTGTTGCGCATAAATTGGTAAAGTTAATTAATATTTCTAATGGTCTATGATCAGAAAGAAGGAAATCATGCAAAATATGAACTCTAACAATTCGATCTTTTAGATTATTACTAGTGAGACAATGATCAATCCACCTGGTGGTACCACTCATATCACTAACGTATGTAAAATTACCACTGGTTACCCCTAATACATCTACATCACTTATACTTAAATTGGCCGACTCGCACATGTTACCCAATTCTACAAAGAATTCCGAGTTCACATGCGCGTTAAAGTCCCCCATTATTATACAGTGAGAATATTTGGGGTTATCTGATAATGACTTAATTTTGTACAGTAAATCAATGTATTCATCTAGATTACTGCCGTTGTTGTATGGTAAATAGCAGTTTACAATTAATATGCAGTCATTGTTCACTTTTAATTCAATGCCTAACAACCTTACATTATCGCTTGTTAAAATTTTTATATGTTTTGACAAATTTTTCCTTATTAAGAAAGCAACACCACCAAAATGCCTACGTACATTAATTCATCTGACAAGTCTACTGTTGATGACGCATGGTACATAAAGTCATCATGGATGGTAGAGAGGAACTTTAGCTCCTTGCTTAGGTAGCCAGTGCTCCTGCAGGAGTATCAAATCTGCACTGTCGCAGATTTTATGAACATCTACAGTTGAATTCCTCACTGACCTTACGTTATATGAGACTATTTTCAACAAATCCGCCATGACTGATCGAAAATTTATTATTAGTAAGATTATTATACACAGTACAACTTTCAGGCATTACCGTTAGGGCGCCTATTATTATTATTATTATTGTTGTTGTTATTATTTTACCTCTTATCAAATCTCCTGGAAAAGTGAATAAACTCCTTAACCATAATACCGTCTGGCCACTGACTCATATTATACGGGTTGAAAAGCGAATTTACACCTTTAATTATTACTTTAAATGAGTTATAATACGGAGATTTTGTGCTTAGTTTATTAACTAACAATAGAACTATTATTAATCAATATTAACAATATTAACTAACAGTATATATATTTAATGGACGCTAGTTCTGTAAGCCGTATTGTACTAAAACAAGCCTTCTACCATTTAATAAATTGAATGAAAATACGTGTTTTGTTCTTAACCACAAAAAAAACTTACATTAGTTCCTCGATGACCTGGCATTCGTTGGACCGGATGTGCGACAATACCTTGACCTCGGTATTCAGGTCACTGGGTTGGCTGCGCGGTAAATCCTCCAGATTGTCGTCATTTATTTGCCTTTCGTCAAAGCTATTACAAAAAGTAGTTATAACACGATCAACTTCCGCATCGGTCCTTTAAGGAGAAATTAACATTAGTCCAACACTGAATCTTTTCACAGAATGTACAATAATTTAAAAAACAAGTTAAAACTAGCTTAAATCAGTTCAATTCGGATTTGCCTCTTTACTTGCGTTACTTTATACACACTCTGTTTATATTACCCTATATATTAACCGTTAATCACAAAGACACGTCCTTTTAGGTTCAATACAATTGTCTGGAGTTAGCTAGAATAACATAAGAAAATGTTAAACCGAATTAGTTAATCTGAAAACCGGGTGATAAATAGAGAGAGAATGTTATGATGTTATCTACAACATAAATTAACGCGGTACAGATCGTAACTGTCAAATTTTAAAACAAAACGTTCCAACTAGTATTAATAAATAGACGCCCATTTAAAGAAAAAAGCATCTACATTTCATAATTTTTTTCGATGTAGAAAAACTTTTGGCCAAGAAAAACTCAAAATAAAAGGATAAAATGAGCTTACTAAATAAATTATAAACGAGAAAGAGTCCACCATTAAGATCTTGCGAAGTAACTTTTAACGCCCACTACATTTGCGTATTATAAGAAATCTTAAAAGATATCACACCTCTACCAAGTACGGATACTCTTCATTTTATTACAATTTTTTATAAATTAACTAACACTGCCACTGAATGAAACACTATATATACATAGCCCGGCCTTCCGCTTAAATCGCAAACTAGTTTTTCAAAACGCATTTATTATGGCTTTTTATGAATTAACTAACACCGGCACTGAATGATCCGAAGTATATACCCCGAATCACAAATTAAATTACTTACATCTCGAAGGTAGAGGCTTCTGTTGATTCAAACGGAGGATCATTGCAGATATCATTAACGTTTTGTGTGAAGAGATCATTCCGGTCTGCTGCTGCGAAAAGGTGGAGTGCAACCTCTGCGTAGAAATCCCCGTCTTCAAACACTTGCGGGGAGATGTAAAGCTCTTGTGAATGACTCATGACGAAATATTTCTGTAACTACTGGTTGAAAAATACATCTGCTGTGGATTCCACATGAAAATGCTCCCTTTTATATACGGGGGACTAATTGTAAACACCCACAATAGCCGAATCACGAGTTTCCTATTGGCCGTCGGTGAAATTTGGGTGGAGTTTAACGTGTGAGCGCTACCATCTACCAACCAGAGGTCATGGGGCTCCGCCCACTGGGTTGTAATTGGCTGTCCCGTGAAATCTGGGACGTGTCAGACATAACATACCCATTCCATAGATTTCTTCTAGAAGCGTAGAGAGAGAGAGAGAGAGAGAGAGAGAGAGAGAGAGAGAGACGCTGTTTGGAAAATAAAACTTGTTTTTCTGGGGCGCCGATGAAATGGGTGGGGAAAAGGGAAATTTGAAGATATAATAAACACACTTTTATTACCTTACCTGCGCTAATATACCATATGTCCCACAAAAAAGTACACGCAACTTTAGATTGTACTAACTCCTCCAAAAATTGAGATAGTTTGGATCTGTTTGTTTGATTTAATATAGCAAATTATTCTTTGTTAACGTTCAAATTTATTCATGTTTAAACGATTTAGTGTTTAAGCATCTGCTTTTAACTGAAGGGTACAGCAAAATAGGTTGCGCGGAATGATCATTTCTCCCAGCCAGATAACTCCTCTTGCTTTAACCAATGTGCTACTTTTTACGTCGAAGGATATTGCAAATATTTTTTTAAATAATTCGAACTTTTGTATCTAAGATACGAGTCATACATATAAATGAAGAATCTGAATTACTAAATTTATAAATAACTTTGAAACCCTTATCATGCAGTTTACACGAAGGCAGCGCGTTCTCATGGTCACAACTTATCTGCAAATTAAAAGCTTAAAACAAGTTCAGAATACCTTCGAACTGCAATTTCCCGATAGAGCTTCTCCAACTAAACATACAATTTTGAAGAATGTTCGGAAATACAAAGAAGAAGGAACGGTCCTCAATTTGAACAAAGGACGTTCCTTCAGGCCATCCGAAGACGGCAAGAACAGACGAGAACATTCAGCATGTTCGGCATTTATTAGAGAGACATCCAAAAGTGTCCACCAGGCGAAATGGTACAGAACTCTCACGCATGTCATTTCATCGAATAGTTGGTGAGGATTTGAATTTGTACCCATACAGAATGGAAATTCGACATCAACTCATTGAAGGAGATCTACCTCGCCGCCTAAGATTTGCCCAGTGGTTTCTTGAAAAACCAGAAAGATTCACGGAACAATTAGTGGTTGGAGATGAGGCGGCCTTTTTTATGAATGGTCTAGTGAACAGACAAATCTGCCGTCAGTATGCACCAAAAAATCATCCACCTGACAATCATATCTACGAAAAGAATAACTCTAGACAAAAACTGTCTCTCTGGGTAGGACTGTGCGGTAATGGAGCGTTAATTGGCCCGGTCTTTTACGATGGTAATCTAAATGGTGAAGCTTACCTAGAAATGATAGACCGAGAAATCCTTCCACAAATACGTATTACTTATGGAAACCGATTTAATCGTATTTGGTGGGTGCAAGACGGAGCTCCTGCTCACAGGAGAGTTATTGTGAAGGAACGTTTGCAGGAAGTCTTCCACCAAAGAGTAATTGCTACAGGCCATGACATTGAATGGCCTCCCAGAAGCCCTGACTTGACCCCGTGTGATTACTTTTTATGGGGTCATTTGAAAAATAGAGTATTTGCATCACAACCTATCAATTTAGATGATTTGAGGACTCACATCACAGCTGAAATCAACTTGTTAAAAGACAATCCAGATCTTATCAAAAGAGTGATGGGGAAGATGAGAGCTCGACTGCAGATTTGTATCGATAGGAATGGCGGTCATGTTGAAAGAAAACGAAACTAAGCATAACTTTTGCAATAAGAAATAAAGAAAAAATCTGCTTTGTATCTTATTAAAATTATGTTAAGGTATCTATTATTATGTATTTGTCTTTTCATTACATCGATAGCACACACATTATTTTTTCATTGACCAATTTTGCGCAATCCATTTTGTTGTACCCTTCAGTTAAAAGCAGATGCTTGAACACTAAATCGTTTAAACATGAATAAATTTGAACGTTAACAAAGAATAATTTGCTATATTAAATCAAACAAAGAGATCCAAAATATCTCAATTTTTGGAGGAGTTAGTGCAATCTAAAGTTGGGTGTACTTTTTTGTGGGACATATGGTATATATATATATATATATGAGGGAATTACATTCGCCATAAAACGGGAAAATAGTTTTTTTAAAAATTAACTGGCGGTGACGGGGAGATCGTTCCGTTTAAAGTTTATGGTCAATGTTTATTACCTGTAATATATATATATATATATATATATATATATATATATATATATATATATATATACAGGGTGGTGCAAAAGTCTGGACCCATAGGTGGTTTATATGGAAAAAAAGTGTGGCCTGCAGGAAGTTTATTATGAAATGAAATTTAATTAACCATACACCAGTGACTAAATTATGTTAAATTTAACGTTCTATTTCAGAATTTACAATAAGTGTTCGAATTGATGTCCATCTTCTTCCAAAGACTTTTCTACTCGGTTGACACAAGACCTTTGCACATTTGTAAGCATAGTAATATTCGTTCTTATGGTTTCAATTTCTGTTGTGATGTTATCCTTTAGCGCTTGTATTGTTCTTGGTTTGTTAACGTAAACCACTGATTATAAAAATCGAAAGATATTTTTTATATAGTAAATTGCCTATGGGTCCAGACTTTTGCACCCTGTATATATATGGGGGATTTACCAACATTGGAAATTAAAATAGGAAATCGGGAACAGGTCGCATCGCTTTAAACTTTATGGTATCCAGAGATCGCTTATGATAAATATCCATTTATTGCCTCAACTGTGACAATATATATATATAATATATATATATATATTATATAATTATATATATATATAATATTATATATACACAGTGTGTATATATATAATATATATATATATATATAGATATATATATATGGCGGGATTTACACCAATCTAAAATAACTTAAAAAATTAACTGGCTGTGACGGGGAGATCGTATCGGTTTAAAGTTTATGGCCAAAGTTTATTACCTGTGATAATATATATATATATGTATGTGTGTGTGTGTGTGTGTCCAAAAGTATCCCGCCCTACAACTTTAGAATGAGACATGCGATTGTGTGCGCTTCTTGTACTAATCAGTAGTTTTTTTTATAGTTTTCAGAATTTTTTAGAACTTTTTTCCGGAACTGTACATATATAGGCTTTTCTTTGGCTAACCTTTCGTTAATTTCCACCCGAATTGTTCATTCTGATGAAGGTCAAGTTTGTCACTCCACCTTAGACCTACTGTTTAACGCGGAATCCAGCAGTCCAGCTTCTTAACCACTAGGATACCCAGGGTTCCCATTTATCTACCAACCATTTGTGTGGATGGATGAACGATTGCTGCGCACCGTTGCCGTCATCGGGTCTCAAACCCGGTGCATATAATCTGTGAACGTGCATATAGTTGTGTGTGTAATAATAAGGGCTTTATGGGCGTATAGTCGGGAGTATATGTGCGTTTGTGTGCGTTTCTTGGCTGTCCAAACGTTGTATACACTGTGCCAACTGTCTGATAGTGCCTGGAGGCACTGGCTTCTACGCCAACTGGCGGATTAGGATCTTATAAGACGGCGGGCGCTCGGATGAACTCTCAATATGCGTTTGGCAGGAGCCAGGTGAACATCCTCTCTCCTTCTCCTTTCTCTCTTAGGTTAGGTATACCCCTTTGTGGGGTGAGGCCGTCCCAACTTCTTCCCCAAAGAGATTAAGTGGACTCCCACCAGCTTGCTGGGGGAGTTCCCCTCCCCTTTCCCTTTCTTTTTTTTTTGGCACCCTGGGGTTGGCACCACTGGGGGGTCTTGCAACAAGGGGAGGGGGTTGGCACTAGGGCTGGCGCTGTAACTCATTGCAACATTGCATCATTGCATTGCACTCTAACATTTTGCAGTCATACCACTGAGTCATTTGGCAGAAACAATAATAAGTAAATCAAACAGCTTTGTGGAACTATTAGCAGTAAAAACAAAAAAAAATAAACGTGGTACTTATAGTCATCTACAGACCTCTGAGCACTTCAACTACCGAGCATCCTGAAAAGAGCGAACATTGTCCCTATATATAAAGGAGGAGATATATCTCAAGCAAAGAACTACAGACCAGTGTCACTGACGTCCCATCTCACCAAATATATTTGAAAGAATAGTTAGAGAGAAAAATCTATGACTTCTAGGAGACACCTGGAAAGACTCAATGAGAACCAGCACAGATTCCGATCAGGAAGATCATGTCCATCACAACTAATAGAGCACTATAACAACATCATCGATACACTTTAATACAATGAAAACTACGAGGTCATATACACGGATTTTGCTAACGCGTTCGACAAATGTGATCATACTATAATAGAATATAAAATGAAACATGGGAATAACAGGCAGAGTAGGAAAATGGATCTACGACTTCCTCGAAGAACGTCAGCAGGTCGTAAAAATCCAAAGTATATCATCATCAGAATCAGAAGTACGTAGCTCAGTACCACAAGGAACAGTATTGGCGCCACTCCTATTCATTATCATACTAACATACATAGACAATGAAGTAACCAACAGTAGTATAGTAACATCCTTTGCGGACGATACAAAAATCAGCAGAAAAATCGTAATGCAGAAGAGGTGGAGGCCATACAGAGGGGTACAAACAGAAACAATGGTAAGAAGAAAACATGAAATTTAACACCGAGAAATTTCAGTTCTTGAGATATGGAAGAAATGAGGAACTAAAACAGAGCACATTATGCCCCAGATAGACAGGAAATTCAGAAAAGCAAGAAAGCAATAGATTTAGCGGTTATAATGACCGACGATGCAACATTTGAGACAGAATCAGATGGCGATAAACAAACAAAGCAAAACAAGTTGCGGGACAGGTACTGAGAACCCGTAAAAGAAGGGGCAAAAGAGTAATGAGCCCCCTGCTGAAAACACTGATCATAAATATTTTTCGTTTTTTAACTTTGAATTTTTAACGCCGTTTTTTTGTGTTATTCTTGCCGTTCTTTTTAAGGTTTATTATTCATTATTCATTCATTCATTAAATCCCGTCCGGCTCTCGTCGGTGGGTCCCATCTGTCATGTCGATATCTTCACTCCCGTCGGTCGACAGCCAAATCAACAGCTCCCTCATGGTCAATTCGCCGTTTGCTCCTCTGAATGCTATGAACCACGATGTCTTTGGTCTTCCTCTCGGTCTGTCGCCATGGTCCCTTCCGTACAACAGTGCATTTGGCCACCTCTCTCCGTCCATCCTCACGACATGGCCAAACCATCTTCTCTGTATGTTTCACACCCTGTCAAGTATGTTCCCTATCGCTCCCGCTATCCTTCTTATTCCTTCGTTTGTTAATATCTGGTCCCATCTTACGTTATTCGCTCTTCGCATACACCTCATCTCCAAAGCCAATAGTTTCCTTTCATCCCTTCTCTTCAAAATCCAGCATTCCGCTCCGTACAGCGCCGTTGGTAGCACCACAGAAATGAGCAGCGGCATCTTTAGTTCTCGCAATATTGTGGTGTCCTTCCAGACCTTTGACAGCCTTCCAAAAGCCTTACAGCCCAACAATAGCTTCTCTGAAATCTCTCTGCTTGAATCCATCTTGTCGGTGACATGCACACCAAGGTATTTAAACTTTTTGACCTGTTCACTTCAACCAGATGTCAAGTATAAAACCATGTTCTCTTCCACTCTGCCAATCTTCATACATTTTGTTTTGCCGAGATTGATATTCAACCTACATTTCGTACAGCTCTCCTCACTCTCCTCAAGACCCTCTGCAAGTCATCACGTGAATCTGCCAGTAGCACGATATCATCTGCGTATCTCAGATTCGTGATACACAATCCGGCCACGTCTACTCCTCCATCATACCCCTACAGCGCGACCGCCATCACCATTTCAATAAAGATGTTAAAGAGTTGCTGCGAAAGCGGGCACCCCTGCATCACTCCTCTGTCAGACCGGAATCACCTTGTTAAAATATGTCCCTTCCTCACCACGGCACTGGTCGCAGAGTAAAGTTACCTGATAAGGTCGACCATCTGCCGCTCAACTCCGTAGCGCTCCATCACCCTAAACGTGCCCTCTCTCCACGCCGAGTCGAAGGCCTGTCTAAAGTCAATAAAAGCACAATATGTGTCTCTATCCCTCTCCCATCTCTTCTCTCTGATCTGTGATAGGCTGAAGATGTAGTCAACTGTCCCTCTACCAGTTCTAAACCCAACTTGTTCCTCATTTCTGATCGTTTCCTCTACGGTCCAGATTCTGGCTTGGATGATCTTGGCGAGAACCTTATAAGCGTGCGGCAGGAGGCTGATGGGCCTGTAATTGCTACATCTGGTCACATCGCCCTTCTTATATATTGGCACTATGACTGGTTTATTATTATGCACACCAAAACGATTTGTCTTTTTGTTGGACGCATTTTTCAGACTAGTCCATGAGTTGTAGAGGCAACGTCTCTTTGTTTTAAACATAAATTTTGCATAAAATTAGCGCTTATCCTACATTTTCAACAGAAGTTTTAAAGCCAGTGAAAATTTAATATCTGGTTTAAATTCACGAACCACTTACATTCTGAGTGCAGCTTCACAAATTTGGTCTCACTGGCTTTGGATGTGAAGCTCAATTTTTTTTTATGGTTGTGGTAATTTTGTAAATTTATGGACCGACTTGCGTTTCCTCGATTTCACCAAAGAGTATAAAATTATGTACAAGTGTGGTCTAACTAGATGCACAAAATTATTTATTATTTATTAACCGAAGCCTACTACACAGTCTTATGTCATTCATGAGGTGTCATAAAAAATGAAATCTACAACTTACTATAACTATTTACTAAGTACCAAAGATTTAGCTTATGGGAAGCAATGGAAAGTTGTATTTTCTGGATTTCCTTTTATTTACATTTATATTTCATTTCGTAAAGATGAGGCTAAAATTAGGACAAAATTAGGAGCCATTTCAGATCGGCATCTATCCCCGTGAACTACACAAACAAAACATTCACATAGCACTTATACAAAAAACAAAACTAAAACGCACACACAAAACACCCACCATCCCTGACTTCACGGCGATCCGTCAAGATCGTACTGGGGGTAACGGGGATGGACTCATCACTTACATACTTAAAAGCATTAGCTACACTGATGCTACCCAAAACATTACAAACACAATCCAAGCAGATAACACGATAGAAATACAGGCAGTTAACATTAAAACACGCGCAAAACACAACACCACACTAATCAACATTTACATCCCGCCAGATAGTTCACCTCAGGGGCCAGCCAATTACAATCCACAGTTACACAATCTTGCCTCTCTCACTAATGTCATCTTAGGAGGAGACTTCAACGCCAAAGACACTAGTTGGTACCTGCACAACCAAAACAACACCAGAGGCGCCAACATAGCCACACAACTAAACAGCCTCTTCATTCTTAACAATACAGAAGAACATACACACATACCACATCAAGCAGGATACTCAAACTCCTCCCCAGACATAACGTTCTGTTCCCCCTCACTAGCAACACATACACAATGGAGAACAGAAAAACAACTGTCATCAGACCACCTGCCCATCATCATTACAACACATTCTACACTCTGCCCCAACAGCGTTAGGCACACTTACAGAAATTACAAGAAAGCTGATTGGGAACAGTTCAAAATACAGACTGAGGAACAATTCACCACATTAAACAGCACACGCATCATAAACATCAATACAACACTCAAGACATTTAATCAGATTATCAATAATGCAAACAAATACATACCCAAGGGCAACATTAGGAAATACAACCCAAATTACACTAGAGAAATATCCCACCTCATAAGGCAAAGTAACAACCTCAAATATAACACACAAACACCACACACAGAAGCCATAAAACAGCAGATACAACAGCTCAACACAGAAACAAACAGAAACATTCAGGGAATTCATAACAACACTAAACCACTCCACAGATACATCCAGGCTATACAAGACTATAAACAGCATTACCCACTCTAACAGCGGCATTCACACCTCACACGCGGCTATCTGTCGCAGCCAAAATAATATCCCAACATACACACAAGCTAACATTCTAGTTAATCACTACGCAAAGATAAGTCACTTAAACAGAGACAACAACCAGAAACACGCAGACAGACAAACAGCCAGACACAAGAAAACCTACAGACTCGACACGACCATTACACCCTTCAATACAGACCAGACCACCAAGATCATCAAAAACATTAAGAATTCGAAGGCTACTGGACCAGACAACATATCTAACATACACCTTAAACACTTGGGCCCACAAGGAATACTAGCTCTCACAAATATCAGCACATATTCATACCAACACTGTATTATTCCTGACATATGGAAACAAGGTAAAATTATTACACTACTCAAACCAAAAAAATCCAACAGAACCAGCTTCCTATAGACCCATTACTTCACTATGCACACCTTCCAAAGTAACAGAAAGACTAATCTTACAAATCACCAACCCACACATTCCACTATCGCCTACTCAAAATGGATTCAGACCTCACCACTCAACCACGACATTACTCACTAACCTCACGCAGCACATCATGGATGGCATCAACTCCAGACGACGAGCTCAACGTACACTATTAGCAACAATAGACATTAGTAAAGCATTTTGATGCTATCCCACGCTTCCCTCTCATAAACAAAATACTCAACACAAACATGCACAATAACACCAAAAGGTGGCTGAGCAACTCTCTCAGGAAGATACTCACATGTCACATTTAATGGCAAGTCATCCAAAAACAAGCTTTTTCCGAACGGGGTCCCTCAAGGCTCTGTTCTCTCACCAACACTCTTCAACTTATACATGCATGACATTCCACACCCATAGATAACAACTTACCTTATCATCATATGCAGATGATATCACTCTAACATCCACCCACAACAACATCGACACCGCTACAAATAACCTACAAACATACATGAACAGTATACAAGACTGGCTCACACACAATAGACTCAAAGTAGCGCCCACAAAATCAACCATCACCTTGCTTACAAGCAACACAAAAGAACACCAGGTAATTCCACAGCTTACACTAAACAACATCAACATTCCACACACTCACAGAACCAAAATACTTGGTGTCACATACAACACATCATTATCTTTTGCAAACCACATTCAGGATTAAAAACAAATGTACGTCAAGACTTAACACGCTTAGGGTACTAACAGGCACAAACTTTGGACACCAGCAGGAAACAACATCACTCATATACAAACAATATATTCGCTCAGTTATGGACTATGCTAGCCCATGTTGGGCACCCATTATCTCAAACACACATAAACACTTACAACAATACAAAACAACACTTCGTATCATTACAGGATGCACTCAAACAACACCAATAGAACACCTGCACACAGAAACAAAAATACTGAAAGTTAGGGAACATTTAGACATGAGGGGAACACAATTCATGGCAGCAGCGACAACTAACCCACAACACCCTTGCCACTACATGTACAATCATGCACCAACACCTCGCACATTAAGGTAACACCAGAGAGACATTATAACCAAATACTCCATTCCATACCACGCCCCACAGATATCACACAGTACAGAAAACACATACACACACCTAACCCACAAAGCACTGACACGACTCGGTCCGAATGCGGTCCTAGGTGCGAAGCCGCCACCCATTAACAGGTCAGAGATTAGCCTGAGCAGATCGGATCGAGTTAACTTAGCACGATTCCGATGTGGACATCACCCCAACTTACGGACATATAAACACAGACTAGACAACTCCATAGACGACACCTGCCACCTGTGCCAGCACACACCACAAACAATTGAACACATTATGACAGACTGTACCGCTCTAGCACAACAACGAACACAGCACAACATCACTAGTGCGCTGAACCTCTGGTCCACTCCGGAGAGGGCGATCGGTCAGTGGCGGTTCCTCATATGGGCAATATGGGCAGCCGCACAGGGCGGCATTTGTGGAGGGGCGGCATGAGCGCCTGCAAAAAAAATAAAAATAAAAATAAGAATAAATAAATAAAGAAATAAATAAAAATAAAAAATAAAATAAAATAAATAATAAAAGATCAATAAATATATTTTTATTAATAAAAAACCATCTATTGCATTTTCCATAAACCTTCCCATAAAAGACCTAAACAATGCAAAATGCTTCCAGATTAATATTATTGGGAATAAAGGCCCATACTTTAACATATGTAATGTTATTTTTCTGGGTTTGGTTAAATAGTGAAATGTATATTATTTATTACAGAACGAATCTTCACACTAAGCCACTAAGGTCTGTCAAATAACCGCAAATGGATAAGAAGAGGTCAAAGCTATCAGGTGCTCAGTTTAGAAAAAAGAGGAAAGAAGAAGAGGAGAAACGAGCAAAAGATAAAGGTATAGAGCTATGTCATCTACTCTTCACTGCTATATTGCACTGCTATTTTGTGATATAGCTTTCTGAGTCATTTGAAGTGTACTATTATGTATATAATTAGCCATTAACCAAGGAGGTTGTATTATTCATTTGTTTCCTATTCTAAAAGTTTAATAAATTGTGCTTAATAACATGTTAAATTAATTGTACTAGCCTATTCATGCATTGGTCTGTTATGTTCTATTTTACTATTTGCAGGGGCACTTTTGAAATATTTTGGAACACCCTCTGCCACTAGCCAGGATGAGAAGCCGTCTACTTCTGCCATTATTGAGGCTGAGGAGCCATCTACCTCCTCAGCCTCACATATGTCTCCACAAATGCAGTCTGATCCTGAGGATGAAGACCCATTTGCTTCTACTTCTCCCCGGCAGGACTCTTCAGGTGAGTTTGTGTGCACATATGTCTGTGAGTGTGTGCGTGTGTGTGTATGTGTATGTGTGCATCCCTGCAAAGCATTTTGCAAACAGTTATAAATTATAATGTTATTATCACTGGTCTGGGTTACTGGGTATGTGTGGTGTTTCACCACCATAATTCCATAACACCACCACCATAACAAAGTGCTGTGAATAATGTGTTATCTAACTTAGGTGTGTATACTAATGAGTAATGCTCTTGTTCTTTCTATTAGAAAGGCCTGGAGCAGAATCGCCTCCTGAGGATGAGTCTCTGTCCACCGACCCTGCTAACTGGCCTTCAGTTCTGACTGAGAGAATTCGGACACAACTGGTTTCCAGGGGACCAAGTCAAGTACCATCTGACTTTGTATTCCCTAGAAACGACAGTGACGGAAGAAGTTTCCACCATCAATACTTCAGGAAGTCATTGGTTAGTGGGGAAAATATAACCAGAAGTTGGTTGGTCTATTCCTTAAAAAACAACAGCCTTTTCTGTTTCTGTTGTACATTATTTTCCAAGAGGAAAATAAATTTAACAAGTTTGGGACTCTCGGACTGGAAGCATGCAAGCTCATTGCTCACATCACATGACAACAGTTCAGAACACCTAAATTCTATGAAAATCTGGAAAGAACTGGCAGTGAGGATGAGAAAGGGGGAGACCATTGACAAGCAGGAGATGGCACTTCTGGAGGCTGAGAAGTTGAGATGGAGAGCGGTGCTGACACGTCTCACTGCTATTGTGCATTCTCTGGCAGTTAGGAATTTGGCACTAAGGGGACATACAGAAAAATTGTTCTCACCATCAAATGGCAATTTTCTGAAAGAAGTTGAACTGATGGCACAATTTGATCCTATAATGCAAGAGCACATTAACCGTGTCCAAAAAGGGACCTCCAGTCACACCAGCTACCTCGGCCACCACATACAAAACGAACTCATTGATTTGTCGAGCAGCAAGACCATTTCAGCAATGGTGAGCGACATCAAACAATCAAAGTTTTTTTCAATAATTCTAGATTGCACTCCAGATATCAGCCACACTGAACAGTTGTCAGTTGTGATTCGGGTTGTGTCACTGGAGGGGAAGCCCCATATAAAGGAACATTTCATGGGGTTTTTGGAGGCAGAGGAGTCCACTGGTCAACATTTGGCATCTCTGATTCTGAAGAGACTGGAGGAGCTAAAAGTTCCTTTCATGGACTGTAGAGGACAATCATACGACAACGGGCCAACATGAGGGGAAAAAACAAGGGTGTTCAATCCAGGCTCCTAGAAATTAATCCCAGAGCTCTGTTTGTTCCATGTGGGGCTCATTCTCTGAATTTGCTTGTGGCCGATGCTGCTAAGGGATCTATTGATGCCACAAGTTACTTTGGCATCTTGCAGAAGCTTTACAACTTGTTTTCAGCCTCCACACAACGATGGGCCATTTTGAAAAAACATGTGAACATCACATTGAAGATGTGGTCTGATACAAGGTGGGAAAGCAAGATCAAGAGTGTGGAGCCCCTGAGATATCAGGCAGCTGCAGTGAGAGATGCACTGATCGAGGTGAGGGACCACACCAAAGACTCTGTAATAAAGGTCGAGGCTCAATCTCTGTCAGAGGAGGTTGGGTCATACCGCTTCGCCATTTGTTCAGTGGTGTGGCATGACCTGTTGTGCCAAATTCAGCATGTGAGCAAGCAGATGCAGTCTCCTAGCATGCACGTTGATGTTGCAGTAAATCTCCTAAAAAAAACAGAGAGAGGTCTCCGCAATTACAGGGCAACAGGTTTTGTGGCTGCACAAATGGCAGCCACAGATATCTGTGAACAAATGAATGTGGAGGCTGTGTTAAAACAAAAACGGCTGAGGTCCACAAAGCGGCACTTCTCCTATGAAGCATCTGATGAGCCCTTGATTGATGCTTTGAAGAAGCTGGAGGTGACATTTTTCAATGCAGTGGTTGATGCTGCAACATCAGCCATTCAGGAAAGATTTTCCACGTTGGAAATTGTGGGAGAGAAGTTTGGAGTGCTGACACATTTCCAAAATCTCACATTTGAGGAGCTGACAGAACAATGTGTGAACCTTAGTACTACACTACACTTTAAGGGACAATCTGACTTGGATGGCAGAGAGCTTGCACAGGAGCTGAAGAACTTGCCTGACTTGCCATCAAAGACCATATCCTTGCTTGAACTGCTGACATTTATCCATGAAAGGGAGCTCTCTGAAATATATCCAAATTTGTGGACTGCTCTCAGAATTGGTCTTACTCTTCCAGTCACTGTTGCTGAAGCAGAGAGGAGCTTTTCAAAGCTGAAGCTCATCAAATCCTACCTGAGGTCAACTATGTCACAGGAACGCCTTACCGGTCTGGCCATCATCAGTATAAATCATACAATTGCTGAGCAGATTTCATATGATGATTTAATTCATGACTTTGCATCAAGGAAGGTAAGAAGAGTCAGGCTTTAGATGGCAGTTGTGCTGTGGTGCAATTTATTTTGTTTCTTGTTCAAAGTGTAGCATAATAATTACCCTCTCTTAAGTGTCTTATTCTATTTATGTGATAGAGCATTTGTACAATTTAGAAATTTGATTCTCTAGTTTATTTATGGCAGTTGTGCAATTTAATTTGTATTTTTCCTGTTCATAGTATCATAATTACATTCTCTTAAGTGAGTTATTCTATTTACGTGATGAAGGATTTGTAAAATTCAGAAATTTGAGTCTTTGTTTTGGTTCTGAAGTTCCAACAATTAGTCCAATAAAAAGTTATTTTGTGAAAGAGTTATGTCTGTCCTTTATTTTGGGGGATTCGAATGTGTGTGTTGGCGAACAGGGGGGGGGGGCGCTGAAGGTGAGGTTCGCCCAGGGCGTCATGTAAGCTAGGACCGCCACTGCGATCGGTTACCTGCGTGCCGCCGGCTTGCTCGATCAGGGTGGGCTGATCGGCTAAACAACAACAACAACAACTACATGACGCAGACTGACCAGAAAAATCGTCAATGGGATTTGCATTTTGCATAATTCACTTCAGAGGGCGCTGCGAGTCAATTTTTGTATGAACATTTATCAATGAAATGAAATGAAACTTTATGATAAGACTCCCTAGTAGGCTTTGTTAGAATTCTCGACCGATAAGGTCCGCCCAGCGTCACGCGGACGCTGGGACGCCTTACTCGGCTGAACAACATTTTTACCATATAAACTTTGCTCTAAACGCTTTCGTAGTGAGTGAATTTGCTCAATGTTTACATCAAATTATTCGCGACGACGTCATCTAACTTTTGTTGTGAAGTGCGTGTGGTGTAGTTTCTTCTGAAAAACGTTATAGCCTTCAGAAGAGCCGTCCGCGAAGTACTAGTCGGGATAAAAAAAAATACTACCCCAAGACCACGGGTCGTACAACTTTGCTGAGTTAAGGCCGCCGCACACCAAAAGCCACGCTAGCCACGCCACGTACGACAGCCACACTACGCGGTCCTCATACCAAAAGACACGTGGCCGGGCAAAGCCGCCAGTATTCATCCGACCTAATTTGGTAGCAATTTTTTTCCAACAATTATCTTTTCTGTATATGTCCCTGTACTCTTCTTTCCTCATGTCATAAAGGCATGGGTACCGTCTGACTTCTTCAATCAACTCTTTCATTGCAAAATTGGTGCGAAACGGGGCAGATGGGGAATGAATGAATGAATGAATGCGACTGATTGAATCACTTTCTCCAGTGGGGATGGGATAAGCTCCACCTACTACGAAGACGAACGTCTCGAAATATCGCTCACGGAGCGAACGCGAGCCACGTGGCGCGGCTAGCCAGCGCATGGTGCAGCTAGCATGGGCTTCGGTGTGAGTTGCTTCGTTGAAAATCATTAGAGCTATGCTATGCCACGTGCCGGACGTGCGTGGCGTGGCTAACGTGGCTTTCGGTGTGCGGCGGCCTTTAGGGAAAGCGGCGTTACGATATGGCAACGACGTAGCCCTTCATAATTAACGTTTCGACCTTCGATCATTCTATAAAACCGAACCTTAAGTTTCAAAAATTTTGATTGTGATGTCAGGTGGGGACATATATAAAGTCTCCTTAACAAGTGCAGGTTCGCAACAAAAAACATAAAAAGAAATGCTATTTAGAAGAATGAGTAACTAGTAATTGTATTAATAGAATTGCAGTCTTAAAAATTAATGAAGCACGAAACCATTTCCAAAAAATTCAAGAAATTAAATGAAGTTTACGATCAAATGGCTCGTTGATCTCGCTTCCAAACCATAGTAATATTATTCAAAGTATTATTTGCAAAGCCATTTTTTCCAAATCAGTAAGCATCGTTTTATAATAGAAAACGCGAGTTTACTTCAAAAACATAAGCGAAACGTGGTTTCATATTAATTCATTTTGAGATTAAGCACCATGCAAGACAATTACTTTTTAAAAATAATTGTCCTAAAGAGAGTTTTAAAAAGCGAGTCTGTGAAAAGTATAATACTAAAATTTGAACTTTATCATTATTATTATTATTATTTATTATTATTATTATTATTATTATTATTATTTAGATTATTATTATTATTATTATTATTATTTAGATTATTATTTTAGATTTCCGCTCCGCAGAAATCTTCACTATTTTCGCTTCAACAAAAATAATTTTTAAGACAGTTCAGTAGTATTCTGCTTAAGTAATTTTTTATCCGACTGTAACATCAAAAAAGCGATGAGGGTCAGGGGCACGCGAATCGCACGCCCTCTAGTTATTATTATTATTATTATTATTATTATTATTAGTAGTAGTAGTAGTAGTAGTAGTAGTAGTAACCCTTTAACGCCGGAATTGTTTGTAAGGTTAAATTATCACTGGTATGCATCAATTTTGCTGTCAAGGGTTTTGTAAGTGATTCTTATAGAGTGTTTCCTGCTGATTTCGAATCTGCAATCCGTTTTTCTCAATCAGCTGAGGTTATCCGGCATGGCCTCATAAGTAAAATAGAATTTTTCGTGATTTTGTCAAAGCGGAATTGGAACAGTAACATCTATCATCACTTGTTTCACTTGTATAATATTTTTCTACTTTTCAGGCATATAGATAAAATATTTCATAATGAATAGAGCGTGTAAAAATGATCCCAATAGATTCTGCTACATATGTGGGACGGTTACCATGCCAAATAACCAGTCCCAAATCACTAAATTTGTGAAGACAATGTATAGAGCATACTTTGGAATTAAGCTAGGGGACCAGGACAAAAATTTCGCCCCTCATATGTGCTGCAAGACGTGCATTGAAAATTTGAGAAGATGGAGCAAAGGCAGAGCGAAATCTTTGCCTTTTGGAATTCCCATGATTTGGAGAGAAGGAAAGGATCAAGTGACAGATTGCTATTTCTGCATGACAAACCTCCAAGGTGGGCTTATAAATTTATTTTTCTTAAATATTTTGAAATCCTCGTATGAAACTTGACATAATATTCACCATAATGTAATATTCACCATATATAGCATAATATTCACCATAATGGTAATCATACATTTACATATACATATTGTTATAGAAAATACATTTACACATACATATTGTTATACAAGTTACATTTACATATACAATGATTGTATATTTTCTTTCTTTTTCATTCATATTGTCCCCGAAGGGACAATATGAATGAAAAAGAAAGAAAATATACAGACTCCATCGACCTATTTCATATCTTACAGACCGCAGCCTTCCCTCACGAGCCGCCACTGTCTGAATGCTTCTTCTATTTCATATGCAAGTTTTATATCCATGTTTCTGTGTTTCTATTTTCAGGAGTTAACAAGAAGAATAAACACATTGTTGTATACCCTGATATTCCTTCTGCTATGAGACCTGTACCCCATAGTCCTGGAATTCCAATACCCGACCCACCTCAAACCCTGACTTCGATGATTCTGATGATGAATCAATGACCAATGCCAATGACCAGTCCCAGTCGTATATACACCTCAAAATACCGCTTCAAATGAGCCGAGGCCTCTCAACCAGGCCAAACTTAATGATCTTACCAGGGATTTAGGACTTTCCAAATTAGCTGCCGAGATCTTGGGCTCACGACTTCGAGAGAACAACTTGCTGGCTCCGGGAACAACATTCTCCTGGTATAGGAAACGAGAGGAAGAATTCCGCAAGTTTTTTGCAGTGCACGAAAATACCTCTTCCTTAGTGTACTGCTGCAATGTTGAGGGGCTAATCGAATCCTTGGGCCTGCCATATAACGCATCAGAATGGAGGCTATTTATAGACTCGTCTAAACGAAGTTTGAAAGCAGTACTTCTCAACATTGGGAATAGGGTTGCATCAGTCCCTGTAGCACATTCCGTACAACTTACTGAGAGCTACGATAACATGAAAATTTTACTGGATGCTCTCGTATACGACCAACATAACTGGAAGATCTGTGGAGATTTGAAGGTAATACTAATATCATAAGTAAACTATTGCTATTGACTATGTTGTTTTTCCAAAGGTTATTTGAGAGCGTATAAGAACACTTAACTTCCCCACAGAAGTGATACAGTCCGATGCATAGATTTTTTTATCTGATAGAACAAATTCTCTAAATTCTTTAAATATTTTCATTTTTTTCAGATGTGGCATTGTATTGGGAATGCAAGGGGGATACACGAAATACCCATGTTTCCTCTGCAAATGGGATAGCCGAGCGGATGAGAAGCACTATGCACAGCGTGAATGGGCATCCAGAGAGAATTTTGAACCTGGGTCGCATAATGTCGTTTCAGTGCCCCTTGTACCACCAACAAAAATTTTGCTCCCACCACTTCATATTAAACTGGGCTTGATGAAAAATTTCATCAAATCAATGAATAAGGAGGGTTCAGCATTCCGATATCTCGAGAGTAAATTTCCTCATATATCTGATGCTAAACTAAATGCTGGGGTTTTTGATGGTCCTCAAATTCGAACTTTGATCAAGGATACTCAGTTCGAAAACGCAATGACTCCAACTGAGAAGAATGCCTGGCAGGCATTCAAATCAGTTGTCACTGATTTTCTTGGCAAGCGTAGAAGTCCAGAATACGAGTCCGTTGTCGAAAACTTGATGGAAGCTTTCAAAGCTCATGGGTCGCGCATGTCCATAAAAATGCACTTTTTGTGGTCCCACTTGGACTATTTTCCTGAAAATTGCGAGGATTATAGTGAGGAACAGGGTGAACGATTTCACCAAGATATCAAAATAATGGAAGAGAGGTACCAGGGAAACTGGGATATCAATATGCTGGCGGACTATTGCTGGTGTTTGAAGCGAGACGTGCCCGAAGAAAAACAGACGGAAAGCCAAAAAAACTTCATTCCTTCCTCAATAAACTTTTTTCCATATTCATTGTATGAATAAAAGGATCAAATGTAGAATTCGGACCCCAGCCTTCTTTAGTTAGCTTTATAAGGCTAACTAACGAAAATATCGTGACCTAACCTAACCAATCGTCAAGGGCGTACAGTTAACCTAACGATTGGTTAGGTTAGGTCGTGATATTTTCGTTAGTTAGCCTTATAAAGCTAACTAAAGAAGGCTGGGGTCTGAATTCTACATTTGATCCGAATAAAAGTATTTATTCACACAATGTTTTCATTTTTCACGAGTGTTCTTATAATATTACTCGTATCTACAGTGTTTAAGCTAAAAAAATCAATAAATTTGGGGATAAAATTGGACTTATAATAAATGGCCAATAGAGAAAAAACCTGACCTGATTGAGGAAAACCAATGTCATTTTCGAATTCAGCATGGTCGAATTATATAATATGAGTTGAAAAAACCCTCACAGCAGACAAAAAAATTTCATATGCATACCAGTGTTATGAATGAGTGTATTTGAAAGGTTACCAATATATAGCGGTCGTCCTTTTACTGTTAAATGGTTGAAGTGTCAAAATTATTTAGTTGTATGAATATTTACGGGATTTTTCTTCCTCCTCTTTGGTTTCATGTATTAGATTTTCTGACGTTTCGTTCATATATTATAAACATCTTCAGTTCCCTTATATATATATATATATATATATATATATATATATATATTAGGGCGGATCGAAAATGAGGTTTTTAAAAGTTTTCGAAATTCAAATATGGCTAGTGCGGAAAATATGTGGGTGCTATAGATAATGACTGTGCATAAATATTAGTCCTGCGAAATTATATTTTCAGGTGCCACAAAGCTGTCGAAAAAGTGAAATATAATGATTTTCTTATATTCTGCATTAGTACAATAACTGAAACTTACTTGTTATTATTATATATTAAGTGTTCCAATTACCAAAATAGTTACTGAATTACGCAGCTCTTAGTTTATTTAGATCAATGTTTTTTGATTAATGATCTAAATAATCCAGAACTCACCACGAGGAGGTGGCTGCGTGTCGAGCTCCACCCATGCCCTCCCAACCACCCATCCTTGCGCATGTTTTTTTCTATTAACGTTTTATTTAAACTTTATATTCAGCTTTACTTTCGAATGATGGCATTTTTTTACGTGACTGAAGTGTTGATCTTATGAAGCCATCTCGCGCGTTCAATCCAAATACTTTTGATGATGCTTCAGTCACTAATTTTATCATTCTTTCTACTACTTGTGTATGACAAGGGAATTTCTCGAATGGAGGGGTACTCTTGTTTTCTATGAATTCTTCAATCTCATTTTCTGTCAGGTGTCTTGTCACAGATGGTTCAGTGACAATGCATTTTTGCCAATTAATTAAATCAGTATAATCAGTAGCTTCAAATTGAATAACAGGTACTGTGAAACGCCTCACAACTTTTTCCTTGTTTGTTTGCCTTGCTTTCTTTATTCGCCTCCACGCTAATTCTTTTATGGCGCTGCGGTCATCATGAATCATTGATGCTAGAATATTTTCTGGATTTGCAAAAAATGCATTTCTTTGTATGACAGGGTTTACAATATCCTTTACTTCGTCATTCAGTGTTCTTGTTAGTTCAATAGTTTTGAAAACATGTTTTGAGCCATTGACACAAGACGTACTTTGCTTAATAGAAAACCACATTGGGATGTAGACCTTCATTATAAAAGAAGCAATGTTCATGAGGTTCTCAGATGGACTTACAGTTGAAACGTATAGACGAAGCAAACGATTTGCTGTAGTCAGCCATCGTGAATGTGCCATTTTGCCTGGACTACGATGAGCAAGATCTGGAGAGCAATATCCCTTTGTTATGGCCTGATGAATATCAATTAGATATTTTTGGTCGGTGCTAAGATCTTCACAGTCTACAGTTGGTTCCTCAGCATCAATCCTTTCAAACTCGACAATAGGAAGACTCTCACAGTTCTCTAATTCCCTGCCAATAGGACCGGTGAATCCGCGGGGGCCAGATGTTTTTCCATCCAGCTTTGCAACTAAATGGCGTAATGGCATGGAGCTGGCACACTAAATGTTGAACTGGCTTCTTCAGCTTCAATTCTATAAGCCTTATAACGCCTCCCTTTTCTCCAGTGTTGACTGCTGCACCATCGCATCCAATGGCAAAAAGGTTTTCCAGGTTCATGTCATTATTTCCAATATACTCAAACATTCCTTTACATATTTCTTCAGCTGATCCAGAATTCACAGAATAATGGCCCAAATAATCTGAACCAGGTTCTCTCACTAAAGTGATATGTTCTTCTGTTACCTTCTTCTGTTATACTTTGGACTCTTTTTTTTCTTGGAAGAGTGTAGAATCTTTTCGACCATCAAAATAGATTCCTCTGATTGGGACCTGATTTTGATCTTTCATAATTTCTGATCTCTTCTTTTGTCTTTCTCTTCTGATTTTACTCCTATCCACTACTTCAGATGTATTTTCAATAGAAACTTCTCCAATATCTTGCAATACTGCACTAACAATGAATGCTGCAGCTCGATCTGAAACTGCAGTCCTGTCACAAGCAGTAGCCACTGAAGGTAGATTTGTAGTTTTCCTTTTCTTGAATAATTGTTCTTCAGGTTGTTCGAGCTTTCTCTTCGAGCTAACTGGCTCTGGAAATGTATCGTCTGATATTTCGCCAGATTCACTTTCACTATTTGATGTCGATGATGATAATTCAACATTTGTATCCTGCAATTTCTCCTGTGAAGATTCTTTGGTGAGCCTCACAGCTTCTTTTTGCTTTCTTAGCAACGTAGATGCTTTTTTCTTTGAGAGTGTAATATCTACTCTATCAATAAACAGTTTTCTTTCACTCCTTTGATCTAAGAGGAACGTCACTTCTTCCTTTGGAACCGTTTTTTCTTTGGGACAAGAACATTGTGTTAGTACTTTGCACTTGCACGCTGCAATGTCAAAAAGTTTCGTGTGTGCTTCTTTTTGAACATATCAATCTTTGCTTTGTAAACTTCAGAATTTTTTCTGCTTTGGTATGGCTTCATAATGACACGATACTTTTCGTGATAGCTTCTGAACATTGTTTCAATTCGCCTGTCTGACAGAATTGGGACGGAAGCACTTTCCCAAATTGTTTTCAATTTATCAACAACTTGTTCTAATATTTGAGATATTGAAGGATCTTTATTAGTATTCTGTTTCAAATCGTTTCTTACAAACAAGTAATATTTAAAAACTCCTTCGTATGTAGGAAGATTCCTGTGCCACAAATCTTCCCCCATACCAAACATGGGGCACTCAGTTGAGGCCCTGGTTGATTTTGCACAAACTCGAGACATTTTGAAAGTATACAAATCTGAAAAAGAAAGAGCTAATATCAATTATACGTTAATTTCAGTTAATAGTACATGGCAAACTTAGGGCAACACAATACAGAAATGCAAAATATATAAGAAATATAGTTTAGACTATCTGAGTAACGCCAACAACAGAACACCCACCTGCTACGAGAGCGACAGCTACACTGAACCGAGGTACTCACGTGACAGCTGAGTGAGCTGAATATAGAAAACTGTTTTTAGAGAATAGAAACTTTTTTTAAAGGTTGACTGAGCTATTTTTATACAAGTGTGAATAAATTCTTGTCTATTGTGCATCGTGGACTCTTCTGTAATTATTGGTTAAAATCTGCTTTTTTCAATTTTTTTCAATATTGAAGGTCATTGTGGCACCTGAAGATATTAATGTTATGATTTTAAATTTATACCAGCTTATTTCCTCACTACTCCACACATTTTCCTCCACACTAGCCAATTTGAAAATTCGAAAAATGAGTTTTTCACTCCGCCCTAATATATATATATATATATGTATAAGAATCCTTCAACATATACAGATGTCGGTTTGCTCCATGGCGAACTACTACCAAGGACAGTCTGAAGATATTCATATGGGATAATAGGACCGAGACAGCAGCAGATTTAATACAGGAGAACAAAGAAGAGAAAGAGGAACCCAAGTATTATTATTATTATTATTATTATCATTATCTGTAAGAGATTGAGCGCTATATATACTGCATATATACATGCAGAGACAATATTACCTTTATAGCTCAATTAAGTTGCTGTTTTTGTTTTCCAGAATTTTGGAAATCACTAAGAATTCCATTAAATTTAGAGAAAAGAAACAAGTCCAGCGATTATTTTATTTATACATTTTAAAAATGTATACCCAACACATTTTCGAGAAATACCCTGCTTAACTTATAAATCTGAAGAAGAATTGATATTATAAATAAATTTTAAACTATTCAAGACTATTTCTACCGCAGTCATCCGAAAAATTCACTAAGATCGCGGCATTACTCACTTTCAAGAAGAGATAAATGATCTTTTTGATGCATGCTTTTCATATAATATTAATAATGTAATCAAACTGAGAGCCAACATTATTAATGGTTTCTTGCAGAATCCTCCAAATTTATACAAATTAACAGACTGAAAATTTCAGTAATCAATATTCTTTTAATTTCCAAGAAATATACACCACAAGAAAAACATAAAAGCGATCGCAACGAAATAGACAAAATGCCTTCGAATCGCTTTTAATTTTTCCTTGTGAGTGTGTTTCATTTATTAATTTTACTTGTTTAATTGTGAAATTCATCCCATATATATATATATACAGTATATACACCTTGGATTTTGCGTCCGCCTGAATTGTTCATTCTGACGAAGGTCAAGCTTAGTACTTGACCTTGGCCCAACAGCTTAATGTGGAATCCGAACCACGACTCACCACGGGTGACCAAAAATTACAAAGTCCTTGACCGGACTCGATCTCACGACCTTCTGATCAGTAGCCCAGCGTCTTAACCACTAGGCCACCAAGGGTATATACACCGCAAAAGAAAATACAAAGTTGATTATAGATCTTACAGCTATAATAATAAACTAAAATTCCTGCGTGCCGCCGGCTTGCTCGATCAGGGTGGGCTGATCGGCTAAACAACAACAACAACAACTAAAATTCCTTAGAGGAATAATAGCTTTTGACTGGACTGGAATAAGCGAAAATAACCATGACAGAGAAACAAAATTTCAAGTACTCCCAAGCACATTAATGGATATATTCAACATAAACTTTCATCTGAAATTAAAAGTAATATCTAAAACTAAATGCAACAACCAATGGTACCCCAGCACTTACTGTGAATATTAAACACAAACATACTTTCTTTAAATTATGGAAAACTATTATTATTTTCGAATAGATATACAAAAATTACTGTAACGGACTTAATGCAGTCATTAAAAGAGTGAAAGCAGATCACTATCGCTCAAAAATTGCTGAACAAAAATCCAATCCCAAAAGGTTATGGAACACTGAAGGATTTAATTTACACAAAAAGCCGGAAATTCTTACAGTGATCCCAAAGACATAGTATTTATTAAACAACTTCTTTGCAAATATCTGCTCCAATACTGCACCCTCGATTCCAAATACTGACACTCACTGCCGACAATACATGCCACAACCCACTCAAAACTCATTTTTCTTTGATCCAATCTTACCGAACGATATCTCTTTAGCAACAAAAAACCTGAAAAATAAAGACTGACATCAATACAATCCCAGTAGAAATATACAAACTAATTTCGGATTAAATTGGAATTCCCTTCAGTAAACTAATGAATGAATCCATAACACTTGGTATATTCTTTGAAAGTCTAAAGGAAGCCAGAGTATGACCTGTATAGCTGTATTTAAGCCAGGAAATCTAAACACTCCATCCAATTATCACCCCATTTCCGTATTGCCAAATTTAAATTGAAGTATTTGAAAAAATTTTGTGAAACAAACTTACTAAATTCATAATCAAATACGATATTTTAACTAAAAAAATTAGGGTTTAGAGGTGGGCATACAACGGAAGATGCTATAAACATGCAGCTTCAAAATGTCTATCACAATTTTTCTCAAACGGTGGGTCGCTACCCCCCCCCGGGTCGTAGTTTGTTTACCCCTGTATTAGTGATTTGTGAGCAAAAAAAAACCGCTTCGTAAATTTGTTTACTCTGTAGGATGATAAGGGGTCGCGCAGACCCAAGACCCTGACAGGGAGGGGTCGTGGGGAAACTCCGGCTGAGAAACACTGGTCTATCAGAACTTAAACAGCAAATAGCACCCTGCCTTGGTCTTCCTTGACTTGTCAAAAGCATTTGATACACTTTCAAATGAAATCTTATTGAATAAACTTCACATAGACGGAATAAGAGGAAATACCTCTCTTGGTTCAAATCGTGTCTTACAATCGTTATCAGTACATCAAATTAAAAGATAATTTATCCGACAAGACGATTCTAACTGGTGGGGTCCCAAAACAATCTATTCTTGGTCATTATTATATCTAATTCACGTCAACGATTTTTATCTCTCACTCACATTCAATTGCGCACAATATGCAAATGATACTACACTTACATGTCTGTAACTCTCCTTATTGCATGTCTGTAGTTTGCATGGTATGATAGTGTTTGAGTTAAGAATGTGTTGCATGGTTTGTAATGCGTTCTTATTTTACTTCTTTTCATCTTTCACGCCTTTCCATCCTAGTGGGCTGCATCCTCTACCTCCCTATGGAGTGGAGGATCGGTCTGCAACAGCTGGAAGAATGTGTTGCTTTGAGTTAAGAATGTGTTGTTCTTGAGTTAAGAATGTATTGCATGGTTTGTAAGCGTTCTTATTTTACTTCTTTTCATCTTTCACCCCTTTCCGGCAGAGTGGACTCCACCTCCCTATGGAGTAGAGGACCGTTCTGCAATCTTTCCTATTCTCTCCGACTATTTTTCTGACTTGTCGGCAGTGGCCGGCGGATGATGTTGGTGAGTCTTTTTTCTCTTTTTCTGAATGAATGTTAACCCACGAATGATAGGTGTTGCTACTTACTTAACCCCTTATTCTCTTCTCTTAACCCCTACTCTTTCCTTTCTCTCGGGCTAACCTTAGAGTGGATCTTAGGGTCTTTGTTAGCCTTAGCTTCTGTAGATCTGTAGATCTGTAGATCGTAATTTAGATCTTCTGATAACTAAAACAAACAGGCAATTAGAGCATGTGTATAAATGGGTGTGTGCTAATAAATTATTAATGAACCTGACAAAGTCATTTTATATGATTATCACAAATCATACAGATATAAACTCTCAATTAAAAATTGGGAATACTACTCTTGCGAGGATGAATGAAGTTAAAACAAATTTCAAAAGTAATGCACAACATATCAAATCCAAAATATCAAAATGTCTTTTTACATTATTTAAACTAAAAAAAATAAACTCTTCCTCAAATCGCACTCCTTATCCTATATTATTCCTTCATCTACACATATTTATAAAAAGTGATAGGCAAAAAAATATATAAAACATCCTTTGGGAGTAATTCATAAAAAATGTCTGCAAACCTTTTCAAAGTCACACTTCAACCAATGGTTAAAGATAAATATTTTAAAACTAAATGACTTATGTAAATTTATTGTAACTGTCAATATGTTCAAAGTTATCAACTAAAATCAACAAACAAACAAACATCATCCATTTAAAGAGCAATTTCCCCTTCCCCCGCATCAAATATATCACCATTTGTAGGGGTGCACCGAATATTGAATTTCAGTATCCGGCCGGATACCGGATAAGCCGGATATTGGAAAAAATATCCGGCCGGATACTGGATAATTCTTCAATGCTATACATAGGTCTAAGTATTTAAATATTTTATATAACTAACTGGTTTTTAACTATAATATAAAATTTGCATCAACTATACTACTACCTACTGCTTTTTATTATTTTAAAGCTATTTTTGTTATTTTTATTAAATTTTATTCCACTCCCACTTTTGCATTATTAATTTTATTATTATAACTTTAGTTAGTATTAATGTAGCTGCAAACCAATGAACTATAATATTTTTATATATTTATTAATATCTACATACAGTAATTTACAAATGGCACAGGTCACTGCCAGCCCACTAATTTAACAGCAACAGTCTGTTTGCCAGACCAGAATTTTTTATATGATTGTTTCAGATTAATATTAAAATGTGTTCTTTAAAAAATAATAAAGTCATACAAGGCTTATTACAATGAAATGACAAAGACTATGTATTCCCCATTCTTTAAAATCTTTCCAAAAGTAATATACTGTATATAATATAAACTAGAAAATATAATAGTTGGAGGTTTGCCTTTCTGGAGAGAGGTTGTGTCTTGTTAACCTGTGTTTTTGATTGCTTATTTTTATCTAAATCTTTTGTTTTACTTTCGGGAGTTAGATAAACAGGAGATAGGCTATGTAGGAGTATATAACATTAATTGTTTAAAGATTCTAAAAAGCTAGTACTATTATTAAGCTATTTGACTGGATTGGGCCTAGCTTAGCTCTGAGCAGTTTGGCCTATCTGATAGCTTAGGGTTTTGGATTGTGATATATAAGAATTTGTTTTAAATTTCTTTCACTAATTAGAAGTGATAAAAGTTTGACAAAATTAATCATAGTTGCCAACTTTACTACACTCATTTTGTTTAATGCTAAACTTAAATGTTTATTAGGGCCTAGTTTTGAGAGTAAGAGAGACTGTCACTCTGGTTTTATAACTCCAATTTAAAGTTGGATGTAGGCTCACTAGTAATGCAAATTTAAATTATTAAATATCACTTAACATCAATATTAACAATTAGTTCTTGACATTAAATCATATATTAATAAATTTTACATATATTTTGTAAATAGGGCCATTATTTACAAAATGCTGGTTTCTGATATTGATAACACAGGTCAACAAAAAAAAATAAAATTTCATTGCCAAGGAAATTCGTACGAATTTAGGGTATTTTGGGGTTGCTGAATTCCAAAATGAAAGTAGTTTTTCCGATTTGGCTCTAGTTCTTGAGATAATGAATACCCTCAATTAATAGGAAACGTAACCATAACGCGTGCATATGGGAAACTACCGGAACATTCTAGATGGTGAGACCGAATAAAATGCCATTATGTATTTCATGTGTTTACTTTTGTATGATTTGAGACAATTTCAATGCGATTTGTAAGTAGGCTCCGCCTAAACATTAAATTTTTTGCATTTTTACGTGTTTCAATGGGGTACCAATTATCTCATAAATTAGAGCCAATCTAGCAAAACCGATGTCATATTCGGAATCAGCACCACAAAGTTACCCCAAAATCACTCTAATATGATTGGCAATAAAATGAGTGTTGACCAGTGTAATAGTTATTTTTCTGCAGTTATTTCAGGTGCTGAATTAAAATCTGGTATTTCTTTCATGCACTGTTAAATACTAAACCTATCAGGCCTAATATGCCAAGCCAAATATACCAACCCTAATATACTCAAATTATTGAGCAGAACCTAGACAACTACCTATCTAACCTAATTTACTTAACTCATGTACCTAGGCTAACCTACTAAACCTTACTCAAGTCCTACCTAACCAAATGCCTATTGTTTTTTAACTTGTATGCTAAATTTTGCAGTAAATTGTCTCATTTGGTATAGCCTTTCATAGGATAAAAGAAATTGATTCAGAAACAACATTTAATAAATATTGATCATAAATAATTACCTAATATGGCATTTTTCATTTATTTCATGTATATATATATATATATATATATCATTGATTCTTATGGGTATTATTAAAGTTAGCCTTGCTGGATCTTAAATTAAACTATTAAATTAGGTTGATTTACAAATTATTTATAAAAATGGCAAGTTTTATATGGAAACTATTTAACATTGAAGATCCTTCTGACACTGTGGCACAATGTTAACTATGTCAAAAGTCAATACGGAGAGGAACTGAGGGAAAAGGACAAAAGTCACAATCATGGCAGAAAATTTAATTCCAAACAATATAATGAAGCCAAAGAACTTAGCAAAAAGGGTAAAGAAATTACAGAAGCAGGACCGTGAACTTCTTTGCCATCTTCAACAAGGGAAAAAAAATTAGCTGAAATGAATAAACTTACAGTTATCCCTAGAAGAAAGCTTTGCATCAGAGAAAGTGTGGGACATAAATGATCCAAGGGCTGAAGAAATTCATAAGAAGATTGGACTAATGATGGCACTGGACAATCAGCAATTTACCGTGGCAGAAGATGGTGGATTTATTGGGCTAATGGCCCATCTACAGCCTCGGTATTTGATTCCTAGTCGTCGCTTTTTCTCTGAAAATATCACTCCAAAACTCTACAATAACCTGAGGGAGACTGTTACTGCTGAACTTGCAAAGGCTAAGTCTGTTAGTTTCACTTCTGATATATGAACATGTCCCTCATCGCCATGAGACATTTATTTCTCTTTCTGGGCATTGGATAAAGGAAGAATTCATACATAGAGATGCAGTTCTACAGGCCTCTCATTTTCCTGGGTCATATACAGGAGTAAATGTTGCTGAAAAGTTACAGAGCATGTGGGAGAGTTGGAATTTGAGTGAAACTCGGAGACATATCTTAGTGCGAGGTGGTGGAACAAACATGTCACTAGGAAGTGACTTGACAGAAATTAAATCTGTGCACTGTACAATTCACCTCCTACAACTAATGGTTAATGATGCAGTCTTGTCTCAAAGGAGCATAAAAGACATTCTTGCAAAAAGTCGCAGATTAGCTTCTCACTTTAATCATTCAGCTTTGGCATGCACTGAATTCAAGACAATTCAGAAGGAACAAGAGACACTACCACTCCTCCTTGTCCAAGATGTTGCAACACGTTCGAATAGTGCCTACCTCATGTTAGATCGGTTATTGAAATTAAAGAGAGCTATTCGACTGTATTTAGCTGACCACAATGAACTCCCTAACATTTCATCTTAGGAGTGGCAAATAATAGAACGCCTACTAGAACTCTTACAGCCTTTCTTTAGGCTCACACAAGAAATGAGCTCAGAATTTTGCACTATCTGTGGTAATTCCAAATATTTGCACATTGGAAATATTTTTATCTAAAGTTGGTAAGGGAGACCAAGGAGTACAGACAACAAAGCAAGAACTTCTAACATCACTCCGAACACGCTTCTTTTCCCAGAATGGTCTCAACATCATGAAGAATCGTATGTATGCTTTAGCAACAGCAGTTGACCTCGTTTCACGATGCAATTTCTTTCTGTTGATCAGAGGGAACAAGGAAGAGCATGGCTTCTAGAAGCTGTAGTAAACAATCAAAGAGAGCAACTTTAACTATTGAAAGAGATTAGAGTAAGCAGCAGTAGCAGTGGGGAGAGTTCAACTGGCTCATCACCATGGTCCAAGAAACCAAGAGAAGATGATCTCTTTAGTGCTTGCTTCCTAGAAATTGCGCATGAATCTCTCTCAGAAGTACTAGGAACTAGCATGACAGGTAATATAAATGTCAGCTTTTACTATATTACAAAACATTACATAAATAGCCAATATATGACATGAACTAGTCAGTTTACAGAAGCCAGGAACAGCCAAGCAAACAATGATTATGATATAACCAGAAGCTTGTCTGAGATCTAGGTACCTATGAAACTCTGGTATATAACACTTTAAATTTTATTCCATTTCTAATTTTCCTTTTAGGAGACCGAGGTAAAAGAAAAAGGCCTGATACAGTGTCTTGGTTGAAGCTGCAGAAGAGTTTGATCGCTACATTAAACTTCCTCTATTAGGGCGACAACATTGTCCTCTGAAGTACTGGAGAGAAGATAAATTCCCTCTTCTGAGAGATCTTGCCTCCAAACTTCTTTCAACTCCAGCATCATCTGTTTTCTCTGAGAGAATGTACTCAGAATATGGAAACATCTTCGAAGAGAAACGATCTAAATTATTGCCTCATCGAGGTGAAATGCTATTATTCATTCACCACAATGGGCGAAAGTTTTTATAAATCCTTATGGATGCTTATTCTGTTTTTCTAATTAAAATTTTGAAATAAATGGTTGTATCAATTTTCTTATTTTAAATGTAATTTAGTCAATATTCAGCAATCCAGCAGGATAAGAACAACTATCCTGCCCCTCTGTCAACCTGAAATATTTCAAAAATGCTAAATTATTTGTTAAACAAGATTTTCCTGACTGAAAAGTATGCTGAGAACTTGAAATAAGTTTATTTTCATCTGGACACACAGGTGGCGCTCAATGATAATTTTCAGAACTCTAAAAAAATATATTGACTATTGATATAAAGCTTGCTACCCTTCTTGAAAGTAGTCTTATTATACCTGTACCACTAATTAGTATAACTTCAATCCTTATTATCGCAGTTGTAACATTTTAACTACGATATTTTATCAGTTCCTATGTAATTTAGAGACTGATTATATGACTTATAAAGTCATTTTTAGTTAATATCCGGCTATCCGGCCGGATACCGGATATTTGGTATTATCTGGCCGGATACCTTATCCGGTGCACCCCTAATCATTTGTAACACTAGACTCCAAACAAATTTTATATGTAAACCAAACTATACAATGGAAACTGCAGGAAATGTACTCTCTTTCAAAGGAGTAAATGTAAGGAATGCAATTCTCATAAATATCAGAGAGGTTTCATCAATAAATCATTTAAGTTAAAACTGTGTAAAGTAGTCAAACGTAAATTTTTACCATTTGCGTCTATATCGTGGTCGCAGAGGCCAGCTTTTTTATATGCTATATTAAAGGTCAAGAAAATCTCTATCATATTACACACTTTTTAATTTTGGAGATTAGAATCCCCCACAAACATTATCCAAAAGAATGTATGTCTTATAAATGTCTTGTTTTAAACAACCGAGAACACACTAACTATAGGGAACAAGTGACGGAAATTTACTGAACATCTTAAAATGCTTTATCTCTGTGTGGTAAAATGAATATAGGTCGATAATTAGAAGGTAATTTGTCCCCTAATTTGATTAGTGGACATACTCGAGCCTTTTATGATACGTCAGGAAAATTCCTTGACTGAGCGATGAATTGAATAACGTTGATAAAGGGAGAGATAAAGAATCTGAACAGTACTTACATGCTGCTTTTGAAACAGAATTGACTAAATGAATTATTTCTAAGAATGGAAATTGCCGTTTTGACTTTCTCAGTAAGTGACAAATGGGAGACAACAGGAACGTATGGGGTTAGTGGTAGCCAGGGTATTCTTCATAATTGTGTATGGAAGATCAGTAGTAGTATAGGCGCAAAATGTATGAGTGCAAGTTGCAATTGCATAATATTACGTAATGTTGCAAGAGTGCCACCCCCACCCCCTTTGTTGAAGGAGGTGTCTCTGAGAGCAAATCTAAATAAAAAACTTTTCGAAATTCCGGCATACTTGAATGAACTGGTTTTACCAATATACGGGTCTGATGCTCCACCCAGATTTGATGACGGTCTTCCAATCACCGCCCAGGGATACCCGAATGATCTCGTTTTTGAATATGCATATGCCTAAACCACGCCCTAGCCTTCGTTCGTGGCTGGCTCCTCCCATTCATTGCTCGTGAAAAAGGAGCGCTGCTCACGGATTGGTCGAAAAAGCATTACTCGTAACCCAATACGAAGTTAAATCATGTTTGTGGGTTGGTCACTTAGCCACCTATAAATGGGGAGGTTCGTTATTCAGAACCAGTTTCTCGCCCAGATCATAACAGCGTACAAGCCATGTCTGAAATCTATAACTCCCCTGCTCTCATTGAAGAAAGCGATATTTACGGGCAAATAAAGCTTTTTCTATTCAACACCTTAGGCCAGAATGAATTATTCTCATCTCAGAATGTCGCGGAAATTTGCGAGACAGTGGGGCAGCCCCTCGTTCAAGAAACCGCTGAAATGTAAGTAATTTGTAATGTCATATTAAGTGCTTTGAAAATTAATGTCTGTGTTCCATATATATATATATATATATATATATATATATATATATATATATATATATATATACATAACAGCTCTCGGCAGTTTTTAATTTTTAAACTAAAGTTCATTATACGTGCTTCTCGTCAAATTAAAGATGAAACTTTCTCACACAAATACCGCGAAATATTTTCAATTATAATCTAACTCCCTCATCACTATAATGGTTTTCAATTTATAGAATTTTAAAATCTTAGCGCTGTTCATTGTAATGTTTACGCTTTCAGAATATCCTTAACCTAACCTAGCAATGTTTTAATTTATAAAGCGCAGTGATAATGCGATGTAGTGTCATAATAAGTGTTTTGAAAAATCGTGTTTAATTAATGTCGGTATCCCATATATATATATATATATATATATATATATATATATATACATATATATATACGTAACGGCTCTCGGCATTTATAATTTTTAAACCAAAGTTCATTGTACATACTTCTCGACAAATTAAAGATGAAAATCACACGTTTCCCCGTAGCAAATTAGAGACGCTCACACACACACACACACATATATATATATATATATGATGAATAAAACCACGAAGGGAAAAGAAACACAAAATGGTGCTCAAGCGCTTTCGTCTAATGACATCCTCAGGAACACTGGAGTGAAAGGAGAGTTCAAGACAATATATAGGTTACAAAAATAAACAATATATATATATATATATATATATATATATATATATATAGTAAGTATAGAAATAAAAATTGTGGGAGCAAACACATTTGTACGGAAAAATGACAATTTTAGCACTCTGCTCGAAATTCAACATAAATTCAAATGGCTTGTTTCCAGCCAATTTTTTATAGTTATTGTCTGAATGGTAAACAGGTCACAAAAGAATAAAGAAATAAAAATAAATATAAATTGGAAAAAATTACAAAATAATGCCTTAGTGATATATACGTCACAACCGAAATAAACATAAAGAAATAAACCAACAGATAAAAAAAAATTGTAAATGGAGTCTACAAATTCAGTGGAACAAGACAACTCAATCCCGTTTTTGGATGTGCGTGTACATAGGGATAGCCCAGGTTTTAAGTTTAGTATCTATCGGAAAAAAACGAACAATTTGTCCTACGTACACTTTTACTCTGGACATGACACCCTTATTAAGAAGGCCATATTTTTTTTCAATGTTTCTCCGCGCTCTTAGGATCGCCAGTCCGGAATACATCGATGCCGAATTGGAAAATATCAACGGTATTGGAAGTGAGCTGTGTTACCCATCTGCGTTCATGGAATCTTGTCTTAATAAGTCTAAACGAACTTTCTATCGTGTGAATAATAACACTCGCACCTTGTCAAAGAATATTTTAGTACTTCCATTTTTCCCGGGCTTCTAAGGCATTGCTAATGTACTTAAACTTTTGGATATCAGTGTGGTTTTTTCATATAACAATATTGTGAAAAACATCATAGTAAAAAATAGCCCTACCAATAATTTAGGCATTATCCATAAAATTGGGTGTAAGCAATGTGATTCCTTTTACATAGGTCAGACGGGAAAGGATTTGCAAACGCGTGTAAAACAGCATCAATATTCCGTTAGAACGAGACAGTTGTCCAGTGCCCTTTTTGTCCATTTGTCAGAGTTATCCCATTCTATTGATTGGAATAATGCTTCAGTTTTGTTTCACTCTAGCAACATTGTTAATAGAAACATTCTTGAGTCTGCTATAATTCAACTTACAAATAACTTTAACATGAGTAAAGGTCTGTTTCAACTCGATCCCGTTGCTCTGAATTCCTTCAGAATGGATTTAAACAAAAAGGGCAGGTTGCTAAATATTTGGTAAAAATTTGTTTTTTTGTCTCTTTTTCCTTATAAATTTGTATGTTTCTCTTCCAATTTTATTTTTCAATTTATTGTTGTATGCGTATTTCTTATATATATATATATATATATATATATTTCGTTATGCGGGTGTATATGTGTACATGTGTAGTTGTACGTATTTTTTTCTTTTCTTTTTGTATATCATCGAGGCATTAATTGTAATTTTTCCAATTTATATTTATTTTTATTTCTTTATTCTTTTGTGACCTACCGACGTTTCAGATAATAACTATAAAAACCTTTGGTAATTTTTCCCTTATGTATATATATATTCCTCATATATATTGCGTTTATATTTCATATATATATACCTTATATATGTCGTATATATTTTTATAGTTCTTTATATATCATCTAGGCATCATTTTGTTTTCTAATTTATATTTACTTGTACTTTTTTATTCGTTTGTGACCATAGTATGCATGATTCAGACAATAACTAAAAAACCTTTGGTAATTTTTTTTCCCTTATAAATTTGGGTGCCTCACAATTTATTTTTCAATTTATTTCTTTATTTTATTTTTTGTGACAGATATATCACTTTGGCATCATCTATTAAATTGATTGTAAACTTTCCTTTTGAGCTTGAATTTGTAGACTATTTACAATTTTTTTTTTTTACCTGTTAGTTTATTTCTTTATGTTTATTTCGGTTGTGACGTATATATCACTAAGGCATTATTTTGTAATTTTTTCCAATTTATATTTCTTTTTATTTCTTTATTCTTTTGTGACCTGTTTATCATTCAGACAATAACTATAAAAAATTGGCTGGAAACAAGCCATTTGAATATATGTTGAATTTCGGGCAAAGTGCTAAAATTGTCATTTTTCCGTACAAATGTGTTTGCTCCTCCCACAATTTTTATTTCTATACTTACTATATATATATATATATATATGTTTATTTTTGTAACCTATATATTGTCTTGAACTTTCCTTTCACTCCAGTGTTCCTGAGGATGTCATTAGACGAAAGCGCTTGAGCACCACTTTGTGTTTCTTTTGCCTTCGTGGTTTTATTCATCATAAATATTTTTCACGTGTCACTTTCGTGAAATAATTTTCATATATATATATATATATATGGTTGCCATCACTTTTAATTGCCTCAATTTCACGACAATTATTTTAATCACAGGACCGCCACGGAGTTAGACCGTGTTATAAACACTTTCGGCGAAAGGAGAACGAGTGCTTCGCCGAACAGTCCGCCCAGCGGCGCAGAGGTTACAGTATTGAATCACAGTCAGCCAAGCGAGCCCGAATTTGCAGACAAGCTAATGTGAGTGTTTTGACCCCGTATAGTATTTTTAAAGTAGGTAGACTTTTCTACAAGGTAAATTATGCTCATTTATTTAACCGGCTCTTTCCTAGCTTATAATATAACCTGGCCTTATTCACGACCTATATATATATATATATATATATATATAACGTTTCAATCGGTATTTTATAAAGAAGCCATAATTGCAAAGCATTTTCAGTTATTCTCTACATCTTTCATCATTATTTCCGTATATATATATATATATATATATATATATATATATATATATATATGGTATGTTTATATTTCTTGTACAGCTAGGTTTTTAGAAACATTAAACTTTTAAGAAGTGCATTCGTTTTTAAAAATAATTTTCTCTTTATATTACAGGAGCGAAACGGAGTTAGAAGAGATTATAAAAACTTTTAGAGAAAGGGTGGCGAACGAAGTGGTATCCACACCACGCTGCGAATCAGATGTCATGGTATTGGCACACAACCACTCATCCGAATGCGCTGTCGTCACAGAGATTATGTAAGTATTTTTTAGGATATTAACAAAACAACATTATGTTCATTTATTAAACATGTACAAAAAGGGGCAGCGCCCAATTCTTAATTGTTACAAATGTATATACAGATTTACACAATATAGAGCTTACAAATTACCGGGGGGTTGCAACATGTGGGAATTTTTTTTTAGCTGTCTGCATACATATTTATCGTTCATATTTGTCACACAAATCAAATAATTTTAAAAAATTCACAAATCCCTTCCCGCACGACATGTGTATGAGAAACAAGATACAATATAGCCCACGTGTTTCGCTGTAAAAGCTTTGAAATTGATATGGGGCCCAAATTATCTCAGGAACACGTAATTGCGCGATAAAATTTACGATTGTCGAGTCATGCCATGGGGGGAGCCCGAGTGAATCGAAATAATACATTCCTTCCTTAGTTTTAAAATAAATCGCAAACCAGTGAATTCCCTCGCCACCCGCAATGTCGGTGTTAACGATTGCCCCGTGCCAGTTTCTCGTGCTAGGCGGCTTCATTATTTCATTCTTTGCAAAAAACCCGATAAATTTGGAACGCGCGAAACAGTCACTTTTCATCACTCTCTGGAGTGTATTTGCATCCATTTTAAAAATCTGTGCTTATGTTCCTAAATCTGTCTACTTCTATTAGGGACTGTGTTTCTAGATACATTAGTACACTAATAGGCGCGTCTGTAGGCTTGGCGAAATCCAAACGCACTGAAATCGCACCGGTCTGCTGCGGGTTTAAATGGGTGCTTACGCCAGCAGTCAAGTCAGGCGTAACGTCAAATGAGTAAATATTAAACTGTTCCACAAATTCTTTCTGTGTTAGGCCGATTCCAAGTTCGTCACACACCCCTGTGTTATGGGCTAAACTGCTGTATGCTCTCGCGCAGAGCGGGAACACAGCATCTGACGAGTAGTCCATATTCATTGTCCCACCCAATGCGACGCCATTGATATATAAAGTAATATTTTTAAGCCCAAAATTTTCAAACTTCAAGGCACTCTTTTTATAATCCCCATTCGTCGAAGCGTGGTCTTGCATCCCAATTAAAATCCTTTTAGGCAGTACTCCAAGAGCGATGTTTTCTATCTGTTTCGATGCCAATCCTGTGGGGATCGTGTACAGTTTGATCTGTACCCTGTTAATTGGGTATTTCACTGTGGTGTGTAACAGTTCTTTCTCAATTTCTATATGTTTCGCGGAACTTAGCTTCACTCGGCGTATACGCAAATATGCCTCCATGATATGGATCACAACAGGTTTCGCGCTTCCTTCTTGGTCAGCGCCCAGATTTATACAGATCTCAGGGCTCGTGCGGGTAAGCTTCAATTTCATATCTACCCCGTTCATAAGCAACTTCTCCTGGAATGTAAAGTCCGTGTGCAGGCGTCCAAAACATTCATATATCTTTTTTTTAGAATTTTTAAATTTATCCTTTATACTACCCTCATCTTTAGTGTGGTAATACCCCTCGGCAGATAAAAAGGTATCCTTCGCTTCTTTTGAAAAGTTGAGGACATTTTCCAGATACGATCGTAGGTGGTAGTACCCCGTGCCTGCCGAGATGTTAGTCTGATTTAAATATACGTCACACTGGCTGAATATGGTGTGCAGAAAGTTTGTTTCGGGGTATGCAGCATAATTATCATCGCAATCCGTTCCATCAGAATGAGCTATGCGTAGTTTAGTGTACATGTCCATACAACTCGGATCAAAAAGTAATGGCCTGAGCTGGGTATCACGAACTCTATAGGGGCACTGGGTGAACTAATCGTGTTTAAAGGGTTAATTGTAATAAAGTCACTGTGCTCAATAGAAACTTGAGTTGGAGGCAGCTCAAAGAGGGATAGCTCCGATTTACAGCACTGTGAACTGCAAGGATGAATGAAACGTGCCATGGTGAGTTAGAAACAGTGCCACCTCCCCCGACGAGTATCAGTCAATCTATGATTCGTGAGAGTAGCGTCCGCAGTTTATATCAGTTAAAAAAAATGATCGGTCATAGTTCTCATACGCTTAGAACACTTCTTTTTTGGCGCCCTTTTACGTTTAATACCACGGGACCCCTTCTTCCTAACAGTTCTCTTCTTTACACCACGTGTTGGTACCCCTTCTTCCTATCAATTCTCTTCTTTCCTCCGCCACGCATTTTTCTCTTAGCATCTTTGATGATTTCATCCCGTGTACGTTTTAAATGTTTTTTTAGAGCTTCTTTAGGTTTAGTTCCCGCGAGCATTTCCTCTGCTGCGTTAAAACCTGTTTGTAACGCCTTCCTCCCAAGGTACCTAGCCCCCCTCTTCAGTAGTGGTACAGCTGTGCGCAGTATGGATGAAAAAATGGACCCAAGTCCACTACCACGCTGGTATCTCACCCCTCGGTATACCGTGAATGGTTTCCTGGACATTATAACTCAGTGCGTCGAAAGTGTAGCTTCACTGTTAAGCTCCCGTCACCGAATGGGAAATTTTTACCCTCAATCGTTCTTATATATATTGAGATATTAGTTATTAGATTAGTTGAGACAATCACATAATGGGGTCTGTCATATGTAATACTCAAGCTCCTTCCTCTATGGTTGGGAATGTGCGCTACGCGCAGCAGTCGTCTGGGTATCCCCAACAAACTGGTGTTCCGCTATATTGCTGTAAATATAGCACATGTCTGGAGGCTGAGAGCTTACATCCAATTTCTCCATCTTCAGCTGATACACTAAGTTGGACAAGTCATCCGGTGCCTCGTGAAAGGTGTCTTTGGAAGGCTGCTCGATAACGCCCCTCGGTTATAATTTTGAACACTTTCCGTCTTTAAGATTTCTGTTAGCCTTTGATTTTAGCATTAGAGTATGTGCAGTGCCTCCTCTGTTTACGATTTCGTATATTAAATCATTCGTAAGGTGTGAGTTTTTAAACATATGTTTAAGTCTCTCACAACATCCTCAACCGAACCATAGCGGCCCGGTCCTAGTGTCACAGTTGTACTGAAAAACTGTGCGACCTTAGTCCGGGCGATACGTATAGTTTCATCCCGAGTTACCCCGGCTTTTGCACACTCATCACAGTTTCTAAGAATTGTAAAAACGGCATCTTTATAATCAATATTTAAAAAGACGGTATCCAGCTGAATTTCACATATCCCCACCTCATACGAATCACGGCCCAATTCAATGGGACCATGGAGTTCTGTTACAAAATTGGCTAGTGTGTTGTTAGGTGTACAGACAGGGACGATGAGGACGGGAGCGTGACGTAGAAATGGTTGGGGGCCATGCTGCATACTAATTAAGCTTCATGACTGCATCAGCTTTTATATAGGTATTGAAGCTTTCTGGGTAACCTAGCCACTTCACCAGGTACATTTTTCTCTTTCCTGTACCTTTGGTTGCTAAAATTTTCTCAATTTTAAACACATTTTTTCCTAAATTAAATGCCACTTTCTGAAGTTCCTCGCGGTAAAAACCCCCGAGATTTCTTCCCATTCAAATCTTGAACGTAATACATCATTATTTCGCCTTTAGGCCTCATAGCGCTAACTTTAAAAATCTCGCGTGTCCATCCTTGCTCAAAACCCCTCGCGAATTTATTTCCCGAACGTGACAACCTTACATAATCATTGATTTTGAAACGCACAGATTATGGTGGTGGTGGTCCATCACTTCTCGGACGCCTGCCTCTTTCTAAAACATCGTTAGGCGTTGTACCGATCGTACGGTGGTGTGAGCGGTTGTAGGATGAAGCCAGTGAATCGAGAACGTTTATATATCTGAGCGTGCTTTTATGTGTAAAATAACGGTGCATGCGTCCCTTTATGGTACGTTGAACTCTTTCAGCTAAAGATGCTTTATGTATAGAGTTCGAAGTGTAATAGCTGATATTAAACTCTGACAACATGTTCTGAAAAGTTCGCTCTATAAATTCTTTCCCCATGTCCGTACAAAAATAGCCTGGAATCCTGTTTTCTTTCAACATCAGTGTTTTGGTCGCTTCAGCGACTGTTTCAGGCGATTTATTTTTCAGGGGAACTAGCCACAGGTATCTAGAGAATACATCTATTATGAATAGGATGTAGCGGTAACCATCGTTTTACACCGAATATCTTTGCATGTCTGTTAAATCTGCCTGCCAAATAGAGTTAATCGAAGCGGATGTTGTCTTTGCTGTTTTAAACCTTTTTATCACCGGTTTATGAAGTGTGTAAGCATCCTGGGCACGCAAAAATCTCTCAACATCCTTTTTCCATACACCATAAGTACCTATGTACAGTCTATTAACGCCACCATAGGATACAGGGCTAGAAATGTCATAATAGTGCTTACTTAATACGTTAGCCATTTGCGTATTTTAGAGGCACGCGGACAAGGTTGGCCTTCTACTCTCTTCTTTCTTCTCTTCAGAGACACTGCAGCTGTTGTGGATGAAGGTGTACTCAGTTGTGACACGTGCGATGCATGCTCCAAGTCTTTTAACCTATTCAGATTACCTATCAATGTTTTGGGGACATTTATTTGCTGTAGTCTTGCCTTAATATGCTTCCATCCTGTTGGTGATGGCCTGTCCCACTTTCTCACCACTTTCTCAATAGATTATAAAGACTTAACCCTTTATTCCTCAATGTATGGGGGAGGCTGTTTTTTAGCACATGTTCGATGTCCTGTGTTCCGCTACTCTTTGGTTGCTCAGGCCCTGTACCACTATGCTCAGCGCTACTCGAGCTGTGCTTCACGGGGAGCTCTGTAGGATGTTTCTAATCTTCGTACTCATGAAGAAATTTCTGCAAAGCCTCTTGATACAAAACCCTTTTCTCATCAGGCGTCTTTTCACTGTTTAATAGGGATAGTAACTCACTCTCCATTCTTTTAAACCTACTTTTACGGGGCTCTAGAGCAGCGTCTGGGGTCCTTTGTAATGAAGCATACATCTCGTGCGGGATCACAACCACCTTCTTCATTATATTAATCTAGTTAGTAAAGGCCCCAAAATTGAAAATAAGATGGGTAGGAACGAACTGCCTCTTTGTACAATAATACGCTTTTTCTTACCCACAGTCTGACTTTTATGGGCGAGCGTCCGTCTTATGTTCTTGTAACGACGTAAGCGAGCCTTCTGACAGGATTTCATTGGAACATTACATTTTATAACACTGAGGCAGATTTCGCAGATGCATTTTAAAAAGTCAGAGTCGATATTTTTAACAAGCATCTGCTGCAACGACCGAGGCAGTCGTTGATAGGTTTTTATTAATTCACGGTATTTCTTTAGCCTATTTGTCATTCTGGAATGTACACGGCGGTTTCAGGCTTGTTTGGAAATATATTCGTTCTTAGAAGCACCCTAAACGTGTTTCGCGGGTGAAGGTCACAAAGCAAATATCCATAACGTTGCTTTGTGACCACTTTATAAACCTCCAAAAACTCCTTACGCTGACTCGGGAACATTTGACTGGCTAATACCCCAATTTGTGACATATCTCTACGTTGAGCGAATAAGACTAGATATTGCGTATTTAACGATACATCGCATATGTATCTAGTTTTGAAAAATAGATTCTGATTGATGAAGAACACGCTTATGTTAAGGTGGTGGGAGAATACTGTAAATGTCTCGACAAACGTCTTATCCATCTCCAACATGAGGTCATCAATTACGATGACTGTATGTTCATTGCCCTTTAGTGAATTAACGTCATAGACCCCCTTATGGAACAAAATATCATCCTGGTACTCGTTGAACACTGATTGGTATGTCGAATAGCACCATATAACTTTATGCACAAATTTTGAGAACATTTCACCCTTTTCTTTAATAATTTTAAGCATAAACACCATTTTACCACATCCTGTAGGTCCAGATATAATACATGTGGATGGGCTCGTGAATCTGAATTTTTCTACAGCATCCATTTCTAACACGTCACACCTCTAAGTGACTCATTTACAGAATATCACAAATAACGAGTTCTGCTCCTTATATTTTGTTTTCTTCTTCCACAGAGCCGTGAATGACGACGATGTACAGCCCACCATCATCGACATCACGGGTGAATCCATTGACCGTGCATCTACATGGCCCATACCCTCAACGGCGGCACGCTCAAAGCGGAAGAGTCCTCCACGTCAGGTATAAAGCGCGCGAAATACGCGCCGGTTGTTGGACAATCCGTGGTACAACCCCAGCCCTCAATGTCTTACGCTACCAACCCTACATCAGATTCTTCAGCCCCTTGTACATCCTCCACAGCCTCCACCCGTTCTGTAGAGTCTGCTGTAATAGAACCCCAGCCCTCAACGTCTTACGCGGCCAACCCCACATCGTCCAATATTGGTGCTCTTCCATCCTCCTCAGCGATGACTCGTTCTGTTGAAGATGATATAACGTTTGAGTTGGTGCGCTCCGCAACCCCGACCCCCAGCCTTGACTAGAAATCGGTATATATTCAGCGTTGACCCTAGATCCCTGTATAGCAATGGAATTGAGCGCGGGCTACGTCGCGTTGTAGAGCGCATTGTAGAGTTTTCCCTACAGAACCGCGACGAGCGTGAAGTCAGGACGAATCTGTCCTTCGGTTTCGGCTCAGATGATGGTGATGTCGATGATTTTTGGGTAGTCATACCATTTAAACGTTTGGCTGCTGAGGATATAGATTATATATTAACGCGTATAAAGCAAGCCGCCCAAAGTAGTATAGCATTCAATATGGACAACTTCAAGGTAAATATTGACCGTGTATTCCGTGTTGTGGGTCATAGTACCACTCCGTATACTCTTAACTTCAGTTCCCAGGCTATTTTTAGACGGCATATAAACGTCGATCGTGGTTGCGGCTTCATAGCAGTAGTGTTGGCTCGCATGTATACTGTACAAAATACACAGACCACAAAAATATGGTTCCTGAAGAACTAAGAAGGGTAGAGCAGAAAATGAATGTCTGAATAGTCGTATTTGGCCTGTGTAGGACTGTGTATGTTTTTAAAAGCAGTGTGATAGATCATACAAGACCCCTACTTATTTTAGGCCTGTCAGGGACAACGTATCTCCCCATCCGTAATATAAGGTGCCTTTACGCGAGTTATGATAAAAGTCGAAAATATGGGCGACATCATGATTTGTGTAAGGGATGTCTCGAGTTTGCAGATGATATAATGAAACATTGTAAAGATTGCCACATGGTGTGTGAACAGTGTAAAAGCCCCAAATGTGAAAGCCGTGTGGTTGAAGCTGAGAAGAGGGACTGTAATGTGTGTAGACGTACATTTTTCAATAATAACTGTTTTGAGCTCCATAAATCAATTGGCACTTGCAGGAAAATGAGAATCTGTGAATGTGGTATGATTCAGACAATGGATAATTGGGGAAAATTTAAGCACAAATGTGACGAAATTCACTGACCTACATGCCAGGAGGAATATAAGGCGGATGGTGTAAAACATGTATGTTATATGAAAGACGCCAAGCCTAAAAACAAACCCTGTATAACTATACTACGATATAGAAACATATACGAATGCTGAAACCAAAGAGGTAATTCCACGTTTACTTGTAAGCCAGACTATCTGCGATGAGTGTATGGAGATCGAATGTGACGAGTGCCGCAAATGCGGTAAACGGACAAACGTTTTTAAAACGAATGTCCACGATAGTCCTGTGAAACTATTTGTGTCCTCTATTGTCAAGTTAGCCGACAAGTTCAAAAAAATGACTGTGTATATTCTCGCCCATAACGGTGCAAAGTTGGACACGCAGTTCCTTTATAAGGAGTTGCTTGAGCACGAATCCTCTGAGATATTTACAGGTGATCTATTGAAAAGAGTCAAAAAATTAATAGATGCAAATAAGAGGTAATGTACAATTTAAAGATATTTATTATTCACACCTTGTAAATTAGCAAAGCTACCCAAGGTGATGGGCGTAGCGGCTGAAGTTTCAAAAGGATATTTCCCTTACACTTTCCTCACTAGCGAGACTTTAAGCTACTTAGGCCCATCACCACCCAAACATTATTTTAACTATGATTGTATGAGTGTAGATGAACGTGAAGACTTTGATCGATACTACAACAGTTTTAATGAACGTAATCTTTATAATATAGCTGATGAATGTGAGCGTTATTGCGTGAATGATGTGCGCGTGTTTAGAGTATGTTTCCAAGCCTTTAGAAGGATGTACATAGGCCGTTTCAAATGCGATCCGCTGCAAGTCGCAACCACCATCGCGTCATCATGCTTTACGGTGTTCAAGAACAACTTCATGCCCAAAGCCACCTTAACCATTATTCACAGAAACAACTCCCGCAGTTACGGCCACAAGGCTATTTACTGGCTCATACACCTACAGCAGCAGACAGGTGTATACATAAAGCACGCCCGCAACACGGGTGAAGTACCCATTAAGATTAATGGTCGTGTTATTTGGGTTCATGGACTAAGTGAAAACAGTGTCACTGGTGTGAAGAATGTGTACTCCTTTAACGGATGCTGGTGGCATGGATGCCCTCGTCCTGAGTGCGGAATCGCCGGAGATATCCACGGTAGATCTCCTGCAGACTGTCTTGCATGGACCTGCACCCGTGATCAACTTATAGGGTCCCAGTTCACTCACAAAGTCTTGTGGGAGCATGAATATGATGCACGGATGGAGACAGACGAGGTGTACCGTGAGGAAATAAACACGATCAAGCGTTCAATGGTACTGGATCCTCTCAAATGCGGTGATAGCTTGTTCGGTGGGCGTACAAATCTCTTCAAACTATACTTTCCACCTACGGAGGGTGTGAAACTTCACTACTACGACTTCTGTTCTTTATACCCATACGTGATGAAGAACAACCCGTACCCCGTGGGTGCTCCTGAGAAATTGGTGGGACCTAGCCTGCCCTCCTTCAATGAATTTTCAAGAAATCTGAATGATCACTACTTTGGACTCTCTTTCGTGGACGTGCTCCCCCCTCGCGATTTATGGATGCCGATCTTACCCGTCATCATTGACCACAAGCTCATGTTTCCCCTGTGCGTGAAGTGTGCGGAAGAGAATAACGGTAATTGTAGCGATACACCCCACCAGCGTAATATCAGAGGCGTATATACATTAGGGTTATGACATTTTTAGAACCTCATGTTCCTGTATCATAAGTCGATGAACTTTTGCCCCCTGACAATGAAAATAACAGTTTTTTCCGATATATTTTGAAAAAACTTCACCCCAAAATAAAAAATAAAAAATTAATAAAATAATAAATATTGGTTGCTCCTTGGTATAGCTATTGCAGATGGGTCTCTGTTCCAGTGATTTTCCAGAGTATTTAGTGCTTTTCGGTATTGTTGCAAGATATTGGACAATTTATGATAATCATCAGGTAACCAATCTAGAATGGTGCAATGCAGCTGTCTCGAATATACTAATATACTATATTTGCTTTCGGGGTGACATTTTTTTTTAATTCTGAAGAATTAGCCCTTTTTTATTGTTATGAAGCAAACGTTCATCGATTGATGATACAGGAAACAATATTTATGACAAAAAATTAAAAAGTCATAACCCTAATATACATGTCCTGAGCTGGCCCTAGCCGTACGCCATGGGTATAGAATACTGAAGATACACGAGGTTTGGAGGTTTCAGAAGCTACCCAACCTTTTCACACCGTATATAAACGCATTTTTGAAGGATAAGTTGAGGCATCAGGGTATCCACGAGGAGTTGACTCCGAAGATGAAAAGTCTGCCTATATTCAACGTTACTGCGACCACGAAGGTATACAACTTCATCGCGCCCAAATTGCAAAGAATCCTGGCAAGCGCTTTAGTACAAAGTTGTCTAAACAGTCTATGGGGAAAATTTGCACAGAATACTGGTAAGGGAAACGTTCATTTGGCACAAAGCTATAGCGAAGTCTGGGATTATGCCAACGCACCCGATAAAGAAGTCATGGAAATCGTGAATGTAGGTAATACTTACATAATAAAGTACAACAACACTGAATTGGCCACAGATACCTCAAGGGTTACAAACATTCCTGTAGCCAGCTTCACAACAGCCTACGCCCGCATCAAACTTTGGGGTCTATTGCATTCTCTTGGGCAGAGAGTCTTGTATGCCGATACAGATAGCGTGATATTCACGGCGAGGGAGGGTGAATACATGCCTGCAATTGGTGAATTCCTCGGCGAACTCACTGATGAGATCAAGGATGAGTATTGGGACAATGCATACGCCGACTCTTTTGTCTCAACAGGACCTAAAACTTATGGGTACTGGTGAGGATAGGGAATGAAACGAAATATATCGTGAAGGCAAAGGGTATCACGCTTAACCAAGCGAATCGACAGGTCGTTAACTTTGATTCGCTGAAGGATCTAGTGTGTTTGGACGATGATGAGGGCGAACGGCCTCCCAAACTAGTTGTAGGCACCCACAATTTTCGGGCGCAGAAGCTGGGGGGCGTGAAGGAACTTAGGGGTACAAAGGTGTGTCGTAACACCTATAGGAAACGTTACCAGTTACCTAGTACCTATGATACCGTACCCTTTGGTTACCATAAACATTGATGGGTCTACTGCTAACTTATTCATCACACATATTTGTAAATATATATGTATTGAGAACAATCTTTTATGTGCCTATTGTTAACTTATTTATTGCATGTATTTCTAAATATATACATGCTGATTATTTCGTTTATTAAATAAATCATGCGTCGACTTGTGTTTCACTTTGCGTGTGTGATTGTGTGCAGTAAAGTTAGGCCCCGCCCACTGTAAGACCGGGGACGTGATTCATCCCGTAGCCTGAGCAGATCTCTGTCCCCGCGTTCTCAGTTGACCTCTGTACACCCTTGAGCTCAGACGTGTATTCTCTCCCGCGTAGAAGAAAATGGCCACTTTTAATATCGCTTGTTCAACATTTATGAAGTGGTATTCAGTAAAGGGCGTAGATGTAGTGGACACTGAAAAACTCCCTATCCCAGCCTCCTTTGACCCCATTAAGGATGCATTGAATCGTGCGAAGGGTCAGGCTATTCAAATACTCTACGGATATTCTGGCGAGGGGGTTGTAGGATTTCGCAGTACAGACGATGTACTGAAGTATGTTGTAGAACTAAGCTTTATAAAGGCACACGTGCACCGCGTGGTAGAAGAAGCGGCACGCTCAGAATCTAAACAACAGTTATGGATAGTGAGCCTTGTGGATGAGTGGTGTGATAAACGGTATTATATCATGCTACACCATGTCGATTACTCATACCCTACCACTGAAAATGTGAATCTCGTTGTCATGGACAATCTTAAGTATTTTACCACTACATTAATATATATCATGATGAGGTTTGTAGTGAGGTTGTGGCTAAAGGGTTATGTGAGTTTTTAACAGATTTTAGAGATGAGTATCGCCTGTTAAATAAAAAGCCTAAATATGGACATATGTTTCTCTCTAACAGCTCCCCGCGGTGTGAAGATTTTTAGGAGAGATAAAACATTATAAAATGTGCCTAGTTCATGAAATTTACCCTGAGGGAAACTGTCTGGTGCGTATTCGGGGGAGTGGTAGTGATAAAACGTTAAAACCGAAATTAGTTCTTGCACCGGAAAATTTCTCAAAACGCCTACCCAGTATAATAGGGTACAAAAATTCGATCAGCGCCGCACAGGTTTCATTAGATTATGGTGCGACTCGCACCTCACGGATCATACGGGTTCGTACAGACCCATTCACGTATCAACAGGGTGAGTCAACCGCCCATCGAACCGTTCCTGCCTACCTGCGTGCCTCACGCGGCTCATAGTCTTCTCAGAGCTTGCACCGAGTGGATGTGCCATAGTCATCTCGATGAATACGATGGAACTCCCTTTGAGAAGCATTCTCAACGCCTCGTACGACGTCTCCGTGACGAAGTCGTTGCGTGTGTTCAGGCGGGAAACCTGCACCATTAACTGTGTGCTTGAAACGAACAGTAGACCTGCGAGCAAGCGCAATGTTATTTATTTAAATCTTGAGGAGATGCATAAAATCCTCGCGGTAGTTGAGAGGTGGGCTGAGGACCGCTATAAAATACCAGCTGACGTAGGTATAATAAGAGAGGTGATTAGTGAAGCCTCCTCATATACCGTTGTTTGTACATTGAGTGTGAATAACAATCAACCATGCGTTGATATACGATTGATGTGGAAGAACACGGCTGATAATGGCGTTCTTGTTCCTACACGAAACCGTTTCATCCTCGACAGAATGTTTGAGATCGTTGGATTCCGTAAGCTGAAGCCTATATTAGACACACGTATCTCAGACATGATTTACTTTGACACGATACTTGAATACGCTTACACTGCCCTGCTCGACGGATTTGTTGAATGTAGGACTGTGCAGGGAGAGAAAGGGCTAGCTCTGGCTGCGTATTTAAAAGGCTTAGACTCTTCGAAATATCCCGAGCTTTTGTACAAAACGCTTGAGAGGTACAGAGCTGAGCTCGCCTACACTGTTCACCCTGAAGAACTGTAGATAGCTGCCGTTACGACTTGGAAGATTATTTCAATTGCTGTTATGCCGGGTGAAGAAGAGTTCAGGACTGAAAAGTTCGGTACGTTAAGAAAAAACCCTCGATTGGAAAGGCATGATTATAAGCTTGTATTTAATGAAATAGTTAACGATGACGTTTTTGCGCGTGCTTTTGATTGCGCTTAGAGAAAACTTACCTGCCGAGTGTAGAGTGGGTGCAAAAATAGTGTTGAATGATATGAAAGCCTTTTACATTGAATATAAACCGCCGTATCAGTTAAGCGGCGAGTTGATGCTTGAGCGGTTTTCCCACATCGTGCAGAGTATTGCCGATGTTGATGTAGCATCAATCAGCATTGACTTTACCGTTTTGTACCGTAGAACGTAAAGACAATATATATATATTTTTACTGTAATATTTTGCTAATACTGCGTTTTGTACGATTATATATAATTAATATAAATATATATATTTTTCTAATATTTGGTTAATACTGTTTTGTACAATTATATATAATTAATATAACTATATTTTTCCTGTACTAATATTTGATAATATAACTTTTGATAATATAACTATATATTTTTCTAATATTTGGTTAATACTGTTTTGTACAATTATATATAATTAATATAACTATATTTTTCCCGTACTAATATTTGATAATATAACTTTTGATAATATAACTATATATTTTTCTAATATTTGATTAATACTGTGCTTTGTATGATTATATATTTTCCATGTTTTGTACGACTATATATAATATAAATATATATTTGTCTAATATTTAGTTAATACTATGATTACAGAACGTTGTAATGGTGTTTTATTTATCCCTTGAACACGTTTATATCATTTTCTAAAACAGTAATTGAATAGATAAGTAACGAGGCTGACAGCTCAGCCAACTGTAACATAAGCTTATTTAAAATAAATAACGAATCAGGCAACTCAGCAGCCAACTGGCTGAATAATAATTATATATATGGCGTTGTCTGGCAACTCAGCAGCCGACTGATTCAATAATATATATAGAAGAAATAAATATTTAATGCTATCTGGCAACTCTGCCAACTGGCTGATTAAGCCAACTGGCTGAATAGGGGCATTATAAGAGGCCGGGTGTTGAATGACGGAGTCATATGCGTCCTATAACTGTCGGATGAAGGATCTCCTCTTCCTCTCTTGCTATCTCTTTCTGCTCCTTTGGGGGGTGAGGAAAACCCTTCCTCCCCAAAGAGACGCCCTTAGGTTAGGTGTGCCCCTTTGGGGGGTTCAGCTTGGGGGAGAACTCCGCCTCCAAGTTGCATACCCCTTGCAATCCCATTTTGGGGTTGGCGACATAGGTTGGCACTCCCCTTTGGGAGGATCAGCTTGGGGGATAACTCCAGGTTGCATACCCCTTGCAGTCCCATTTCGGGGCTGGAAACAAAACAAAGGGGGTGCCTTGGCAACGAGGGGGAGGGGCTTAGCAACGAAGAGGGGGTTGGTAACAAAGGGGGGTAGGGTGGCACTCTTGCAACATTACGTAATATTATGCAATTGCAACTTGCACTCATACATTTTGCGGCTATACTACTAAGATCATCCGTTGTTTTTCCTACGGTGGCAAAGTAAATATTCAGATGAATGGCTACATCTAAAGGTTCGTTATAAATTACATTATTTACCGCTATGTTTGCGGAAAAATAATTTTGTTCTTTCTTCTATGTAAAGTTTCACTGATAAGTTTCCATTGTTTCTAAGAATCGTCTGTGTATTCGTCGAATATGAAGGTAATCCAACTGGTGAATTTCTAATGTTAAGTTTTACTTCGTCTGTTCACTCGTTAACAAAATTAACCATACTTATTTTAAATGTAACAACACTCATACAGACTGATCCGACCATATATATAATAGTCTTTTGAAGGGTCACTTCTATACTGATATTAACTGAATAAAAACAACCACCCAATTCACACCTGATACCAACAGTCGACAGCATGGTTGGTCAAAAGTTTGGAAAACTCAGCAGTGATATTTGTTTTATTAATAAAATAATTTCATCTTATTTACAAATTGTCCATTTTATTTTTATTTAAGACACTTTAATAACGATTCAGAGCGTTGAATAAAAACAACCATTTCGAAAGGTCAAAAAAGAATTTAAAAAATTACTGAGGCAGAAACGCAATTTAGGAAACTGCATCCTGATTTCAAACTGTTCCAGGGTGGCCCAGAAGTTTGAATTGGTTATAATTAAAGAGAAAATACAAACAAAAAACCAAAGTAAAAAGTTTATATTAAGTTTAGAAATACTTATTGATTACACAGGCCTGCGATGGTTTTGTTGTCCGAAATATTTTATCACTTACATAGTAATTTTTGCACGCTGATTCCGAAAATAATATTAATTTTTCGCCATCACGTACAGATTTTTCATTAAGTAATTTTCATTAAAACTGACTCATTTAAATTTTGATTAAAATCTACTGCCTATAAATGCTTCCAGATCAGAAGTGACGTCATAGCGTCCTCTAGAACAGGGTTTCTCAAACTTTTTTCACTTGCGACCCCTTTGGATCAGACAAATTTTTTCGCGACCCTTCACTCAATGTCATAAAAGCAATAGGTACTAACACTGTATATTTATGAAAAAAATAATATTTTCAAATGTTTCTGCGACCCCCAATAATATTTACGCGACCCCTAGTTTGAGAAGCGTGGCTCTAGAACATTCGAGAAACGCACCACTAGTATAAAAGTGATTGACAAGCCACGAGATGAGTCAGTCTGTCTAGTGTGTGCGAGGTTATATTTTTTTATTATTCTCTTTTGAAATTTGTTTATTTGTCGCTATGGCAACCAGAGGGTGTGTAAATATTTGTGGAAAATTTACTCTGAAAAAACAAAGGCGAGATATTACAGACTTCCTCAAGAAAGCATACTATGCGTACTTCGGAATGAAACTTGGGGATCAAGACAAATCATGGGCTCCACATAAAGTTTGCAGTGTTTGTGTTGAACAACTTAGACTGTGGAATAAAGGTAAAAAAGATTCTTTACCTTTTGGGATTCCGATGGTCCGGCGTGAGCCAGAAATCACACTAATGACTGCCATTTTTGTTCATGTAACATGCAAGGCTACAATACTAAAAATAAAAAGGAAATTTCTTATCCAAACTTTCAGTCTGCTATAAGACCTGTTGCTCATGGACCTGGTATACCTGTACCTACTAAACCAAATACTCTTGATATAACTTCATCTGATTCGGTGTCTGATGACGATGGAAACGATGATACTGATTGTTTTCAAACCGAAACATCTGGTGAACCCCAATTGTTTACACAAAGTGAACTTAATGATTTGGTAAGAGATTTGTGTCTCCCAAAGGATTGTTCAGAGATTTTGGGATCCAGACCTCTTGCAAAGAACTTGCTTTCTCTCGGGACTCATTTTACTAGTACAGAAATCGAGAAAAAGAATTCATCCAATATTTTTCTAAAGAAAATTCACTGATATATTGCAGCAATGTTTCGGAACTAATACTTAAGCTAGGCGCTGCAGTCTATGATCCAAATGAGTGGAGACTTTTCATTGATTCCTCCAAAAGAAGTCTAAAAGGCGCCCTCCTTCACAACGCTAACTTGTATGCATCCATTCCTGAGGCTCATTCGGTTCACTTGAAGGAAACGTACAAAAATCTTGAGCTTCTTCTAACTAAGGTTAAATACAAAGAACACGGTTGGCTACTTTGTGGAGACTTAAAAGTGATTTGTATGTTGTTAGGTCAACAACCAGGTTATACGAAATTTCCATGTTTTCTGTGTGAATGGGATAGCCGAGCAAAAACTCAGCACTGGATAAAAAAGGAATTGCCACGCAGAGTCAACCTGACACCTGGTTCTAAAAACATTCAACGTGAAAGTTTGGTTGACACGAAGAAAGTCCTTTTACCTCCACTTCACACAAAATTGGGCTTGATGAAGCAATTTGTTAAGGCCTTGGACGAAGATGGAGATTGTTTTAAGTATCTGTGTGGTAAATTGCCAACTCTTTCGGAAACAAAATTGAAAGAAGGAATTTTCGTTGGTCTCCAGATTAGAAAACTGACTTTGGATGAACACTTTGAAAGAACAATGAACAATCTTGAAAAAGAAGCGTGGATTGCTTTTAAGGATGTTATCATCAAATTTTTGGGGAACAACAAGGACCCAAAGTACCAAAACATTGTGAACAACATGCTAAATAAGTTCAAAGAGTTGGGTTGTAATATGAGTTTAAAATTACATTTCTTACATTCACATTTGGATTACTTCCCTGAGAATCTCGGAGCACTCAGCGAAGAACAAGGAGAACGGTTTCACCAAGACATCAAAGAAATGGAGAAGAGATATCAGGGAAGGTGGGACATCAGCATGATGGCTGATTACTGCTGGATGATGAAAGGGATACTCCAGAATTATTACATAAAAGAAAAGGAACAGCGCGTACATTCGAGGCTAAAAGGCATAGATCTCACAAGAAAACTCAGGACAAATAAAGATGAATATGTAATTGACATTAATATTCTTCTTTCTTTTTAAAGTTGTTTGCATTTGTAATTAGTATAACAAAGCGAAATAGGTACCTAATGTAAATTGAAATAAATAATATTTATTTATGGTTTTTTTTTCCCTTCTAGTTTGCAGAAAATCCTTACATAATAGAAAAAATGAACACTTTATTTGAAATCAGCGTAGTTGAATTATATTATGTTATATTATTCGCAGGCCTGTGAATTATTCAAAGCACAAAATAAAACCCATCTCGACAAATATTTTTTTCCTTATATAAAATCTGCTAGATGGATTTTCGCTTCAATTATAACCGACTGGGACTTATGGGCCACCCTGTATATATATATATATAATGCAGCTCACAGCTACTCTAACCAAACCACGCCCAGTTTAACTTTTGTGTAGCTAGTCGGGGGCTAATATTTACCACAAGTAGTTTCATGGAGTATCCTACTATGGAAAAACTATACACGCTTACAACATGGTATCGTATGTGGTACCTTTATTTCTTAATTAAATATAAATTATTAATTAATTGAATTAAATATCTATACAAAATTGCCTCGGAATTGGTGACATAGCCTAATGGGAATGAAATGATTGCCATACATACCTAGAACCCGTATGTAGGCGTCGGGCCTACATAACCACGAGAAACATTTATTATTTCGCGTGATCAAAATTTTCCATTTTCTAACTCATGTAAATTACAAGAGAGAAGGAGTCAACGACCTTTGCCAAATCAGCAATTTATAATAAAAATACGAAGAATATATTTGAGGAATGGCGAACTGAGAGCTGCTTAGTAAGAGCAACGCTTTAAGCAAAGGAAGATGTACTAAGTCTTCTTTAAAGTTCTGAGTGAATTCCTTATAATATAAAACTTAATAACTAAAAAAGGATAGGCCTATGCCTTCAGGTTTAATTCGTGACTGCATATATTAGTAACAAAGTGTCACCTCGCAGTGTAGGCTCCATCGTAACGGGCCTACATCGAAGAAGATCGTCACGCCCTACATTGAAGCAAACTAAGGTCCAGCGAAAATAAGGTGGGAAAAATTTCTTTCGTTCACATATAGGCATCTAAAATCCTGAGGCTAGAATTATCGAAAACAATTAAATATAAAGAGGTCCTTTGAAGACCTACACATACATAGCTCTCTAACGAAAAAACATAGGGCTTTTGTCGTTAACTCTCCACTGAAGTCTGCTGGAAATTTCCAACGGATGAGGGTATCAGGCACTCAACCCATAGCCCTATATAGTTTTTTTATATGGTGGCCCGTGTGGGGAACCGATCCCTTTACCTTTACACTAACCGTAAACAAAGCCTTGTTCATTTAACAGGCTTAACTCATTTTAGGTCCTATAAAAATAGGCCCAAACCTAAGCCTATCAAGTAGGCCCACAACATAAGCGTACTTAGTAGGTCCACAAAATAGCCTATTTAGTATGCTCCCCTTACTTTACCTTACATAATAGGCCTATCTCTCAAAGTAGGCCTTACTTTTTACACTCAAGGCCTATCCTAACTAAAAACATTGTAAATTTTTAATTCAACCTGTGGCACAGGTTATATAAAAAACTTATTACAGTAATTTAACTCGCTGAACATCATAAAATTAAACTCAGAACTTTAACACTGACAACGATTATGGAAGACTTGGACAAAAGGGTAAAAAACCCAGGCCAAGAAAACAAAAACACAGACCTTGGAGCTATGGCACCATCTCAAAATTACAAAAAATTAATGAGAAAAAATTAAGCACGTAAAGGTGTCATCACCAAACTGTACAATGATTACAAACAGAAATTCTCACTCGATGAGGACATAATTACAGAAATTGATGACACAATTGAACTAACAGATGATGAGTATTCTACTCTCCTACTTGACAATGAAACTTACATTACAAAAATTAATTCCTATATTTCTGAAATTCAAAACCAACTTGACGAGTACAAAAAACAAGACACAAATGAAAGCTTCTTAGAAGCTATCCGAAATGCTTCACTTAGCTCTCCCAACATGGCTGAGGGCAATGAACTAAAATCAAAATTGCCTACACTTGATGTATCCACTTTTGAGGGTGACAGAGCCAAATTTCAATCTTTTATTGAAAAATTTCATAGCCTTATAGGCAATAAAAACTACATTACAGATGTTGATAAATTTAGTTATTTAGTGAACTATCTGAAAGGCCCGGCCTTAAGATTAGTGGAATCACTGCCAGCCAGAGGTACTTCTTATTCTGTGGCAATAGAATTACTTAACAGAAATTACATGAATAAGGATGAAATTATACATGATTTGGCTCTTAAAGTAATGAACATGCGAACCCCAAAAGACAACTATGGTGACCTCTTTGACGTTTACTGCGAGTTTGAATGTCTCATGGGACAACTTAAAAACAATAATTTAAACATTGCAGAAACAGCTTGGATCATTCAAGGTGTTGTTTTTGAAAAACTCCCTTCTAAAGTCAGAGATATTTCATCAGAGAACAACTGACATATATCCTAGCCTTAATAAGCTAAGAGAAGATTTCCCAACTGTTCTTGCACTTTACAAATCAAGTTACACACTCCCAAAATTTAACACAGCACAAGAAAAAACCAACAATGCAGAAAACCAGAAACCTAACAAAAGATTTCAACACTTACCAGTTACATCAAGACACAACCGCAAAACTCAATTTGCAGAAAAAAAGTGACAGAAAAAGATTCAAAGACCCCTACTCTACAAAACTTTAATGTAACTACTTTTGAGTATAATCCCACACCATGCAAATTTTGTTTTAGCAGTGAACATTATTCTGCAAAGTGTCCCAAATACCCAGACTTTACAGCAAGGTCAAAACGTTATGAAAAACTAAACTTATGCAAAAAATGCCCTGGATCAGGGCACCATAAGCAAAACTGCAAATCAAATTTGATATACAATTGTAAGTTTTGCAACAGTTTTGACCATGTTACCCCCATGTGTAATACACTCGCAGACATTGGAAAAACTAACAAACATTATGAACAAACACCCAAACCAAACCAAAACAAACAGAAACAAACTCAGAATGCTATAAATGGGCATATCAGTTCATCTAGCATTAACCACAATTCAAAAATTCTTTTACCAACCACAACTTTGGAAATACAAAATAAAAGGGGACAAATAGTACAGGTTAGGTGTCTTTTAGATACCTGCTCACAACAAACATTTGTAACCAAACAACTGATCGAAAAATTGGGACTTCAGAACCAACAAGGAAATGAAGGTCTCTCTATTTCATCATTTATCAATAAAACCAGTACAAGCCAGTTTTAAAACTGCAACTGTAACTTTAACTCTTGATGGAACATTTGAAACCTTTAAGGTTGTTGTTGTGGACAAAGTAGAACAAGAAAAATTACAAATAGCTGGGTTAAAACAAACTTTGTTACAACTTCAAAACAAATACACGATAGCTGATAAAACCCTTAATGCAGATGTAGTTGATGATATACATATGCTCATGGGGGCTGACTATCTTCATCTGGTCCATAGAGGCATCATTAAAATTGGAGATGGGATAGCCATACAAACTCCCACAGGTACTGCACCTTTGGGTGACATAACTAAATACCATCTTACTACTGACACGGAAAACACAGAACACGAACAAAATTCACACAAACCAAAATCATCACATTCACAAATTTCTGACTATGTGACAAACTCGAACAACAAAAACAGTCATAATCCCACATCATTTGAATGAAAAATGATTCCACATTGGATGAAGGGTTGCAGCAGTTGTGACTATTAGAATCAGTTGGCATAAAGGACAGTACAATTACACATGAAGACCAATTGATGACAGAACAATTTAAGGATACATTACAACACAGAGACAATCAATACTATGTGGAGCTGCCTTGGAAAACACCTTGTCCAGAAATAATGGACAATTTAAAAGTAACTAAGGCACATTTGTATAAAAATTACAGAAAACTAAAAAATGACAATCTTTTAGAACAATACAACAACATATTCAAGGAACAAATAGAAAGGGGCTTCATTGAAGAAGTTACTGATGAACCCTTTAAAAAACGAGGTTGTCATTATTTAACACACAGGGGAATTTACAGAGAAGACTCATCCACAACTAAACTAAGAGTAGTATACAACCGTAGTTTAAAAGATACAAATTCTGTTAGTTTAAATGATTGTCTCATGGAAGGCCCAAACCTTGTCTCAGATCTTGTAAAAATTCTCCTTTGCTTCCGTTTAGACAATTATGCGGTACAGAGTGACATAGAAAAAGCATTCCTCTGTATAAATTTGAAGCTTGCGTATGATAAAAATCATCTCAGGTTTTTGTGGTTTTATGATCCACATGACTTTAACAAAGGTTTCAAAACCTACAGATTTAAAGTAATTATTTTCGGAGCAAATTGTTCTCCAAGTATTCTTGCTTTAACAATTAAAAACCACCTAAACTTATTTCAAGAGGACTTAACAGTTCAGTTTTTAAAACAAAATTTTTATGTGGCTAACCTCATTGGTTCCACTGTAACTGAAGAGGAATTACTTGAAATTTACCAAATGTCACAACCCATATTGAAGCAAGGAAATTTTGGACTGAGAGAGTGGGTTTTTAATTCTCCTAAATTAAATGAACAAATAACAAAAGACAACAATGGGAACATTGAGCCAAACAATTACACAAAAACACTTGGAATGCTTTGGTTTTTAAAACAGAATTCCGAACACAATGACATTCTTTGCACAAAGAGTTATAACTTAAATCCAAATGCCAATACAAAAAGACAAGTGCTTTCAGAATCATCCAAATTTTTTGACCCCATTGGATTATATTTACCAGCAACCATAAGATGCAAAATCCTTTTGCAAGACTTATGGAAAAAGAAAATTGATTGGGATGAACCACTTTCAGTGGAAGACCAACTTCATTGGAAAAAATTGGCCACAGACTTAAACAAAGTTCATAACATCTACGTACCAAGATGTGCTGGTTACAGATTGAAACCTCAAACACTACACATTTTTACAGATGCCAGCACACAAGCTTACGGGTGTTGTACCTATTTAACAAGTGAAAATGAAAGTAACTTGGTTTATTCAAAGGCAAAAGTGGCACCCTTAAACCGAAAGAAAACTGTACCACAACTTGAATTATTGGCTGTCTCATTGGGAGTTAAAACAGCAGACTTTCTCTCACAAGTGTATAAAGAAGTTGACATAACAGACATTTACTTATGGACAGAGAGTCAAATTTGTCTAACATGGGTGACCAACACAGATACAACTTCTTGCAAAAACATATTTGTGAAGAACAGACTAACAGAAATCAAAACTGCAAACACATCCCTTGGTATCAAATTTAGGTACATACAAACAAAACAGAATCCTGCAGCCCTTTTGACAAGAGGGCTCTCTTACAAACTGTTGAAAACAAATAAAATTTGGTATAAAGGGCCTGAATGGCTAACATGTGAGGATCTTTGGCCAGCCAAAGTAGTTAACCTCACACTCAACTCTACAACACCTCAAAAGATCACTGAGGACAAACCTATTTTTTACTATAAACATTATTCAGACCTCAACAAACTCTTGAGAATTACAGTCTATTGCTGCAAGTTTGTCAATAGCTACCTTCTCAAACACTGTCCTCAGAAGGCCTTTTCTAACTTAACAGAAACTGCAACAAAACACTGGCTCAAACAGATACAAGCTTCAGAATTTGACAAGGAGTTGAAGTATTTTAGGTCCAGCAACACATTAAACAAAGGAATTCCTTCACTTGTCATGGATCTAAATCTGTACCTGGATACAGAGGGTCTGATAGGGTGTAAAGGAAGGCTTAACAAGTCAACCTTGACTTACAACTCTAAGCACCCAATTCTTCTTCCGAGGAGGAATCACTTCACAAATCTCATCATCAGGGATACCCACAACAAAATACACCACATGGGCCTCAAAGAAAGACTGCTTTGAGAGCCAGAAAACTTTTACAAGAAAAAATTAAGACTGGTGACTTATAAACCTTACACAAATTGAGCAAAGTTAAAATACTTAATAACTTTACTTTAATTCCATAAATTTCCTATACTAAGGGGAGTCAAACTGATTGACATAACTTTAACTAAACTTGAGAAGTTGGCCTCTTGAACTTTTATATTGTCAATAGCTACCTTCTCAAACACTGTCCTCAGAAGGCCTTTTCTAACTTAACAGAAACTACAACAAAACACTGGCTCAAACAGATACAAGCTTCAGAATTTGACAAGGAGTTGAAGTATTTTAGGTCCAGCAACACATTAAACAAAGGAATTCCTTCACTTGTCATGGATCTAAATCTGTACCTGGATACAGAGGGTCTGATAGGGTGTAAAGGAAGGCTTAACAAGTCAACCTTGACTTACAACTCTAAGCACCCAATTCTTCTTCCGAGGAGGAATCACTTCACAAATCTCATCATCAGGGATACCCACAACAAAATACACCACATGGGGGTCCTACAAACCTTGACGGAGCTGAGAAAAACTTACTGGCTACCAAAGGGTAGAACTGAAACAAAGAAAATTTTAACACATGCATTCCTTGTAAACGTATCCATTCACGACCCTTTAAGACCCCAAGCCCTCCAGACCTACCTGTGGAACGAGTAACACTTACTCGGCCATTTGAAACCACGGGTATTGACTACACTGGAGCGGTGAATGTGAGTTTTGGAGATAAAATGGATTCAAAGGAATACAAAGTATACATTGTACTCTTCACCTGTGCTGCCACACGTGCCATATGTCTGGACATAGTAGAAGATCTGACAGCAGAAGCTTTTATTGCTGCTTTCAGACGATTTTGTGCACACAATTCTGTACCCAACACTATATGGTCAGACAATGCCACATACTTCAAATCTGGTGAAAGAATTATTCATCAGATTTGTGACAGTGAAACAGTACAAACTCATTTAATCAAGCACAATATAACCTGGAAGTACATTCCTGTTAATACACCATGGTATGGTTCCATTTTGGAAAGAAACATACAAACTGTAAAGAACTGCCTTAAAAAGACTATTGGGACCAAACATCTACAACTTTTTGAACTCATGACTATTCTGTCAGAAATTGAAAATGTTGTCAACAACAGACCATTAACTTATGTGGGAGATGGTATTAATGAGCCAGAACCTCTCGCACCAAACCACCTAATTAAGGGAGAAACAGTAAACATGTTACCAGAATATGAACATAACAGTACAGAGGATCCAGATGGGGTAATAGGACACAAAGAACTCAACACAAAATACCAACATTTGACACAAATCAAAACAAAATGGAGAGAAGAATACTTAACAAGTCTTAGAGAAAGACATAAACAATTAACAAAACAAAATTGGAATGATTCAGTCAAAATTGGAGACATTGTGTTGATACATGACAAGTCACCAAGACAACATTGGTCAATTGGAAAAGTCTTGGAACTCAAAACTGGTGAAGACGAAATTACTTAGTGTGGGGCTAAGTTAGAACCATTACCCCAAAGGATGGATCAGGATACTATTGGGGAGGAATCTCTCAATGTACCTGATGTAACTCAAACTAAACCAGACAGGCCTCAAAGAAAGACTGCTTTGAGAGCCAGAAAACTTTTACAAGAAAAAATTAAGACTGGTGACTTATAAACCTTACACAAATTGAGCAAAGTTAAAATACTTAATAACTTTACTTTAATTCCATAAATTTCCTATACTAAGGGGAGTCAAACTGATTGACGTAACTTTAACTAAACTTGAGAAGTTGGCCTCTTGAACTTTTATATTTAAATAGGTCTTGAGTAACCTTTCTCTTCCTAAATTCCTACTTCATTCTTTTTAATCCATTTTACATATTTTACACAGTTTGAGTTTGTCAAAAAATTTGATCTATAACATACAAAATTTTTCTCCGCCCCCCCCCCCAGTATATGGAAAAACTATACGCGCTTAAAACATGGTATCGTATGTGGTACCTTTATTTCTTAATTAAATATAAATTATTAATTAATTGAATTAAATATCTATACAAAATTGCCTCAGAATTGGTGACATAGCCTAATGGGAATGAAATGATTGCCATACATACCTAGAACCCGTATGTAGGCGTAGGGCCACATAACCACGAGAAACATTTATTATTTCACGGAATCAAAATTTTCCATTTTCTAACTCATGTAAATTACAAGATAGAAGGAGTCAACGACCTTTGCCAAATCAGCAATTTATAATAAAAATACGAAGAATATATTTGAGGAGTGACGAACTGAGAGCTGCTTAGTAAGAGCAACGCTTTAAGCAAAGGAAGATGTACTAAGTCTTCTTTAAAGTTCTGAGTGAATTCCTTATAATATAAAACTTAATAACTATAAAACCTTCAGGTTTAATTCGTGACTGCCTATATTAGTAACAAAGTGTCACCTCGCAGTGTAGGCTCCATCATAACGGGCATACACCGAAGAAGATCGTCACGCCCTACAATGAAGCAAACTAAGACCCAGCGAAAATAAGGTGGGAAAAATTTCTTTCGTTCACATATAGGCATCTAAAATCCTGAGGCTAGAATTACCGAAAACAATTAAATATAAAGAGGTCCTTTGAAGACCTACACCTACATATATCTCTAACGAAAAAACAGTATCAGGCACTAATTGATTTTATGGACACCTCGCCTCGTCTAAACTTTATACATAACCAGTAATTAGCAATAAATTTATAAAGTGTAAAGGCCGCCTCACACCGAAAGCCACGCACGCCACGCGGTCCTCACACCAAACGACACTTGGCCGGGCAACGCCGCCAGTATCCATCCGACCTTAATCGTCGAGCCTAACTAAATTCAAAGGATAAACGTATGTGTACCATTCTATTCACCAATAACCTTACATGAGAAGGCCATCATACATATTTTTATCAACATGATCATCAGAAGTCACAAAAGGTCATCATATAACCAAGAGAGTATCGGATTAATTGGGGTAGAGAAAGGTATTAAAATGGGAATACTTACATTCACGGTCTAATTTGGTAACAATTTCTTTCCAACAATTATCTTTTCTGTATATGTCCCTGTACTCTTCTTTTTCTCATGTCATAAAGGCATGGGTACCGTCTGACTTCTTCAATCAACTCTTCCATTGCAAAATTGGTGCGAAACGTGGAAGTTGGGGAATGAATGAATGAGTGCGACTGATTGAACCACTTCCGCCAGTGGATGAGATAAGCTCCACCTACTATGAAGACGAACTGAGTATGCGCAGCCAAAGACAGTCTCGAAATATCGCTCAGGGAGCGAACGCGAGCCATGTGGTGCGGCTGGCCAACGCATGGTGTAGCTAGCGTGGTCTTTGGTGCGAGTTGTTTCGTTGAAAATCATTAGAGCGATGCTGAGCCACGTGGCGTGGGTCGCGTGCGTGGCTTTCGGTGTGCAGCGGCCTTAAAACTATAGTGAAATGACCGTCTTTAACAGCATACCAAAGAAAAGATTTACATAAATATGAATTAATGTTAAAATGCTACAAACTAATATATATAATTTCATGCGACAACAGCATTAGTGAAATGGAACGTCAAAACCGAAATCGATTTTAAGTTTAAGAGAGAAACCGCATCTGAAAAAACCGTCTTTGCTTTGTATCATATTTCTCATAGATTAAAAATGATAACTAAAGTCACATGACGTCACGGAGGGAACCTATATACAACTTTACTTAAGACCAGAACCACCTAAGGGTCCCTACTTCATCTGAATGTGGAGGACGAGCCCCCATCCAATTACTGAATAAATCCAATGTCGCTTAGCCTCGCTAATCTTACGGGAAACGGTGTTACGACGTGGCTACGATATAACCCCCAAATTTTGGTAAATATTATGCAGTATTTTGTATAACCTTATATAAATAACAAGTTGTATTTGGTTAGATATCTCCATCACACCCTTTGCAGTTAATTAACTGCTGCAGCAGAGAACACAAAGGGTGTCGCTGTTTGACAAGAACAAATTGAATGTAAACCTCTTACGTGAGATTATTTCACGCCTAAATTTTGTTATCATCTTAACACTTAATCCTTACGTCACTCATTAAGAGAATTAAGTGATTTTATGATTCTGAAATAAGACTATAGCTTGACTTTCATAATAATATCTTTTCAAGAATTATTATTAGTATTATTATTATTACTATTATTATTTATTTTTCATTTTTATGCATATATGCAACATCACACTGAAGAAAGTGTATTTATTAACTCATTTTACAACTCCGGACAAAACAATAGAATATTGTCTCAAATGCGCTCATGACCTTGATAATATCTTTAAGTTATACACCTTTATGAAGAATATTGAGTATCCGTGACGTCATTATAATAAAAAGACACCTCTGTGTGCCACTTTTGAAAAAAAATTAAAATATAGCAAAAACCTTATTAAATAGTGAAAAGTTAATACATAGTGACGTACCAAATATTAGACTAGCTTGTCAGTTGTTACAAAAATATAGAATAAATTCATTATATTTATTGAGTACTGTCAATGTTTTGAACCTTTCTTAAAGAATTTTTAACTCCTGCGTCTTAGTATTTAGTTGGTCAACCCTCAATCCTGATTACGGACTCCAATCGACGTGACATCGAGTCGAGGAGCCTCTTGCATTCTTCTGTAGTTATCGATTGCCAGGTTGTCATCAAACACTTCTTCAATTCACTAAGTGTTCCTGGTTTACGCTTTTGGACCTTCTGCTCAGCAATATTCCAAAGATTTTCTATCGGATTAAGATCGGGAGAATTAGCTGGACATGGTAGTACTTCAATTTCATAAGCATCAAACCACGCAGATGTTGCACGAACCGCATGAGCTGGAGCTAGGTCATGTTGAAAGATATATGCTTCATCTCCATATAGCTATTTTGCAGACTCCAGCATGAAGTATTCTAAGATTTCTTGCTAAACGTGACTATTAACAGTTCTACTTACAAATGAAAGTGACACTACACCATTTGCATTCATACAACCCCACACTTCGGTCACGAAAACCGAAAATTAAGCCCATGTTAAATGCGAAGCAAATGAGAACACGACTATCCTGGTGCAAAGAAAGAGTTGCATGAACTGTAAACGAGTGGCAAAAAGTTTTTTTTTCAGACGAATCAAAATTGTGTGTCATATGGCGACAGGGGTCGCGAGTTTGGCGAAGAAAGTCTGAAATATATCATGAAAGCTGCCTGGAGCGATCAGTCAAATTTTGCGGCGAGTGTGTTAGTGTGGGGTTGCATGAATGCAAATGGTATGGAGTCACTTGCATTTGTAAATACTGTAGAACTGTCAATAGTCATGTTTAGCAAGAAATCTTAAAATACTTCGTGCTGGAGTCTGCAAAACAGCTGTATGGAGACGAACCATTTATTTTTCAACATAACCTAGTCCAGCTCATGCAGTTCGTGCAACATCTGCGTGGTTTGATGCTTATGAAATTGAAGTACTACCATGGCCAGCTAATTCTCCCGATCTTAATCCGATAAAAAATCTTTGGAATATTGCTGAGCAGAAGGTCCAAAAGCGTAAACCAGGAACACTTAGTGAACTGAAGAGGTGTTTGATGACAACCTGACAAGCGATATCTAGAGAAGAATCCAAGAGGCTCGTCGACTCGAATCCACGTCGGTTGGAGGTCGCAATCAGGGTTAAGGGTGGACCAACTAAATACTAAGAAGCAGAGTTAAAAATTCTTTGATAAAGGTTTAAAATGTTGGCAGTACTCAATAACAATTAATTTATTCTATTTTTTTGTAACACTCAACAAGTTATTCTATTTTGGTATGTCACTATGAATTAACTTTTCACTATTTAATAAGGTTTTTGCTATATTTTTATTTTAAAAAATGACACACAAAAGTGTCTTTTTATTATAGTGGCTTCACAGATACTCGATATTTTAGTAGTATGGGCGCAAAATGGGAGAGTGCAGACATGTTGCAATGCAATGGTGTTCAGTATTGCAAAGGGATGTTGCAAAGGGGTATGCAACAAAGGGGGAGGAGTTATGCAACAAATCAATGATGCAAAGGGGGAGGGAGAGGGCTTCGGGAGGAGAAGGGAGGATGACCTCCCCCAAAGGGGTAACCTTAACCTAAGAGAGGGAGAGAAAGGAGAAGGAGGAAGGGTGTTCACCTGGCTCCAGCCAGACGCATAATGAGAGTCCATCTGAGCGCCCGCTGTCTTATAAGGTGTAAATCCGGCAGTTGGCTTAGAAGGCTTCTTAGAAGGCGTAAATGGCTTGTTCCGGTGTACATTATTAGGGTTGAGTTGCCAGATTGCGCTATTTATTTAATTAAAGCACATATTATTGACAGTTGGCTTAGAAATCCGTCATTCGGTTTAGAAGGCTTAATCTGGCGTAAATGGCTTGTTCAGGTGTACATTATTAGGGTTGAGTTGCCAGATAGCGCTATTTATTTAATTAATTCATATATTCTTGACAGTTGGCTTAGAAATCCGTCAGTCAGTTTAGAAGGCGTAACCAGGCATTTGGTATAAATATAATTAAATAATAATATCGTTTATATATACAACCAAAAGAATTAAATAAAACACCATTACATCATTCTCTTTATTTAGAGGAATTATTGGAATCAATTTCATGAAATATATAGCAAATAAATCTACAATCCTATACAAACGAGGAATACATGCAATAAAAAATAATAATAGTATAAGAAATACGAACGAGGAATATACAGGGTCCGCAAAAAAAAGGAGCATGACGAAAATTGCTCTCACGCCCGCATTTTTGCCGGACCCTTAAATGTTATATATCTATCTAAAGATAAAAGAGCCCAGAGTTGTATAAAAGACATTTCATCAAAATCGGTCATAAAATAAAGATTTTATGGCCACAAACGTGCAATGACTAAAAAAAGTGAATTTCCGCGTAAAAATTTAGTTTTTCTCATTTTAAATTATTTTTTTCAGATGCCTAAATAATTTTAATCAATAAAAATGATAATATGCCCGTTTCTAAAGAAGATAAAATATTAATAAAACATTATAGACTTGATAAAAATTATGGCGCAATAAAATTATCACAAGAGTTTCCGAATAAACCATGGTCGAAAGGAGGTTTGGACAAGCTGTTAAGAAAAATCGACGAAACTGAAAGTACTGAAAGGAAACAAGAAGCGGGAGGCCAAGATCAGTTCGAACCGAAGAAAACATCAGAGATGTGGAACTAAGAATTTGTAGTCAAGAAGGCAGACCAGGGACTCACTTGACACCGTCCAGAATTGCTAATGAGTTGAGCATATCCGAAAGTAGCGTCAGAAACATTATTAAAAACGACCTTGAACTAAAACCTTATAAACGGATACACGGGCAGAAATTAACGAACAGAAAAGAGTTGTTTGTTCTGAACGCATGTTAAGAAATATCACTCCCGAAAAAGTAGACCTCGGCTTTTTTACTGACGAAAAGACGTTTACGGTAGAACCACCGCGAAATTCCCAAAATGACAGAGTGTATTCAAGAGTTAATCGTAAAAATGAAATACCAGATGATAGACTTTATAGTACCCGTAATCATTTTTCTGCCAGCGTAATGGTATGGGTCGGTGTGTCTAAACTAGGCAAGACAGGTGTTATTTTCGTAGAGCCAAACATCAAAGTAGACGCCCGCTATTACACTGAAACTTTGTTGGAACAAATGCTGCCCGAAATGAGACGATTGGCGAATAATGGTTACTTCTTATTCCAACAGGATGGCGCTCGGGCGCATACCGCTAAGTCAACTATTGAATTTTTAGAAAATAATGTTCCTGAATTGCTTTACCCAAACGATTGGCCCCCTAATAGTCCAGATTTGAATCCCGTAGACTACGGAATATGGGAAATGTTGGCTGAGAAAGTGTACAAGCATAAGATCCGAAATGTCGAACATTTGAAAGAAGTTATCGTACAAAAATGGGAAGAAATTACCAAAGATCAAGTAGATAAAGCTATAGATCAATTTAGGCCCCGATTACGAAGGGTTGTAGAGGTTTCTGGCAAACATATCGAACAAATTTTTTAGTCTTATAATTTCGTTTTCTTTGGAAATTGTAAAATTATATGACATGTTGTAGTAAAACTTTTATATTTTCTTTAATTTTTGACGTATTGACATGAAATTTGGTACTAACTTAGTTTATTTGTTGCTTATTTGCCTAAAATAAGTTATTTGTCATTATGTGTAAAAATAAATGTACAGTAAACATTTTCGTCATGCTCCTTTTTTTTTGCGGACCCTGTATATATAATCAAAAAATAAAATAAAAAATAATATACAAAACGATGGAGTATAACCTTCAATATAGCAGTACAGGAGAAATATATATATATATATATATATATATATATATATATATATATATATGAAAATTACTTCACGGAAGTAACACGTGAAAACTATTTATGATGAATAAAACCACGAAGGAAAGGAAACACAAAATGTTGCTCAAGCGCTTTCGTCTAATGACATCCTCAGGAACACTAAAGTAAATAAAGAGTTCAAGACTATATACAGGTTACAAAAAAAAATATATATAAGGGTGTTTCAAAAGTCCCTCATTATTTTTAAAATTTTATTAAAATAGCAATTACAAGAGGAACCAAATGACAATTTGGTTGCTGAGTCTACGATTCATGAGAATTTTGGTGGCATCAAACTTGGCTTCATAAGTCTACTGGAAAGTCACTGGTACACCTCAACGTGGGCACCGTCTTTTTCGAAACAAGCGAGCCACCGTTTTACGCATTCTTGGCCGACATTGGACAACATTTCGGGAGTAACAGAAGCACACGCATTCCTGATCCGTTCTTCTAGTGTGGGGAGGACTCGCGGCTTGGTGGCGTACACTTTGCTCTTAATGTAGCCCCACAAAAAGAAGTCGCATGGGGTAAGATCAGGCGAGCGAGCAGCCCATTCGATGGGACCACGGCGACCAATCCACCGATCCGGGAACTGCTTATTCAGAAATGAGCGAACCTCACGCGAGTAATGAGCAGGGGCACCGTCTTGCTGGAAAATGACTTCTTGCATGTCAGCTACAGCTGACAGTTGGGGGATGCAGAACTCCTGAAGCATACGAAGGTAATTGTCTCCGTTGACGTTCACGGAATTTCCATCTTGATCCCGGAAGAAGAAGGGACCAATCAGCCCAGCTGAGGAGATGGCACACCAGACGACCAATTTCGGCGTGTCCCTTTCATGTTCACGGATCTCCGCAGGATTGTGAGTTCTCCAGATGCGGGTGTTGTGCCGATTGACGCGACCAGAAAGGTGGAAGAGAGCTTCGTCGCTGAACCACATGTGCTCCAGGATCGATGGGTCTCTTTCGTAGTGATGCAGCAGTGTCTCACACATCTCCACCCGGCAATCGTAGTCTTGAGGTTCCAGCTTCTGAACCACCTGGATCTTGTACGGATACAGCTTGAGACCACGCCTCAAAATCCGTTGGATAGATGTCGCGCTGATGTTCAGTTCCGCAGCAGCTCGCCGAATGGACTTTCCTTGACTCTGAGTAAACGCCTCACGGACAGTTTCGACATTCTCCTCACTCCGCCCACTTCGAGGTCTTCCTGATCGTGGTTTGTCCTTTACGGATCCGGTCTCCATAAACTTCCGGTGGGTGGCGACGATGGTGTTCCTATCCGGTGCATAATGCTGTCCGTAGACTGCCCGGAATCGTCGCTGCACTTCGACCACAGATTGAAAAACCTCCTGCCATGCAGCGATTTTACACCTCTGCTCTAGAGTCAGCATGGTAGCAGAAGAAAACGGAGCAAAACTTCAAATGTAGACTCAAAAAAATTCTCAACTACTGTGTAAGAGTTTACCACAAGATGAACGTCGTTGGTCGAATGGCTTCAAAGAAAATTGAAAATCAAATTAGTGAGGGACTTTTGAAACACCCGGTATAATAAATATAGAAATAAAAATTGTGGGAGGAGCACACAAATTTGTAAGGAAAACTACCAATTTTAGCACTTTGCCCGAATTCAACACAAGATCAAATGGATTGTTTACAACCAATTTTATAGTTAATGCCTGAATGATATATAGGTCACGAAAAATATATAAAATACATATTTAAAAAATAAAAAAAAAAAAAAAATAAATTGAAAAATAAAAATTGTAAGAGGAGCATACAAATTTATAATGGAAAACTACCCAAGTTTTAGCACTCTGCCCTTCTTGTCTAAATCCGTTCTGAACGAATTCAACACAAGATCAAATGGATTGTTTACAACCAATTTTATGAATGATATATAGGTCACAAAAAATAAAAAAATTAAAAAATAAAAATAAATTGAAAAACAAAAATTGTAAGAGAAGCATCGTGACCTGGATGACTTCCTCCTTCAGTTAAATGATCAAGTCCCCTCCATTAAGTTTAATTTAGAAGTAGAACAAGACAACTCAATCTCGTTTTTGGATGTGCGTGTATATAGGGAAAGCCCAGGTTTTAAGTTTAGTATCTATCGGAAAAAAACAAACAATTTGTCCTACGTACACTTTTACTCTGGACATGACACCCCCATTAAGAAGGCCATATTTTCTTCAATGTTTCTCCGCGCTCTTAGGATCGCCAGTCCGGAATATATCGATGCCGAATTAGAAAAAATCAACGGTATTGGAAGTGATCTGTGCTACCCACCTGCGTTTATGGAATCTTGTCTTAACAAGGCAAAACGAACCTTCTATCGTGTGAATAATAACACTCGTACTTTGTCAAAGAATATTTCAGCACTTCCATTTTTCCCGGGCTTTTTAGGCATTGCTAATGTACTTAAACTTTTGGATATTAATGTAGTATTTTCATATAACAATATTGTGAAAAATATCATAGTAAAAAATAGCCCTACCAATAATTCAGGCATTATCTATAAAATTGGTCGAAAACAATGTGATTCCTTTTACATTGGTCAGACGGGAAAGGATTTGCACACGCGTGTAAAACAGCACCAATATTCCGTTAGAACGGGACAATCGTTCCAGTGTCCTTTTTGTCCATTTGTCAGAGTTATCCCATTGTATTGATTGTAATAATGCTTCAGTTTTGTTTCATTCTAGCAACATTGTTAATAGAAATATTCTTGAGTCTGCTATTACACTGTGTAACACTGATTCTGTTTATATAGAATTTTTTGTTTTTATATGCATTTGTGGGCGCTGAGTCCAAATCTGGCCTTGGTTTGTGTGTATCATCAATGGTTTCAGAGATAATCCATTTTTCATGTTTTACCAGTATAATGTTATTATGGGCGCAGCAATATCAGAATAATCAGGAATTGTTGAGAACAATCCGGATGTTCGTTGACAGTTTCTTGCTCTAGAAATTGCCCGAAACTTCCACTGTGCTATATAAAGAAGAGCGCAGAGTCTGAGAAGTCAGTAAGTGTGAGCACACAAAGAAAGCAGGTTGTTTGTCTGATGGTTACCAGCACTGAGGTAGTGTGTTTCTGTGCTTCTCTGTGCTGACGATTTGAGCGTTATCGATCCTTTTTTATTGCGAACATTATTTCAGTGTTGTGAATACATCTTTTTTCTGTAATCTGTAATCTGTTGCAGATTTAATAACTCTTCCCTCTATATCTGCAGGTTATGATTAATGTAGTACAGTTTGGTAAAGAGAATAGCAACTAGAGCTTGTAAACACTCGCCGGATATATTCTGCTACGTTTGTGGGTATTACATAGGCCCCAAGCAAGTATCGCACAAGATTGTGAAAGGCACCAAGTTCTGGATCGCGTATCGGCTCTATTTTGGTATGCCTATGGGTGTCCAAGATAAGCCCTGGGCACCCATGTGATCTGTGGAAGCTGCCGCTCCATACTTGAAGGGTGGCTGCTGGGAGTACGCAAGGCAATGCCTTTTGCGGTACCCAAAATATATAGAGAGAACCAAAGAGCCACCACGACGATTGCCACTACTGCATGGTAGATGTTTCTAAGTACAGGAAAGTTAAAGGAAGGCAGACTCTTCAGTATCCAAGCATAGCGTCGTCCATAGCTCCTGTACCACATGGCGAAGGTCTTCCAATACCACGTCCACCAGAACAGGTATCTATCCATTACTTTACCTTCTGTATTTACAGACTGTGGGTCATTATGTGTCGATTTTTCTTAGTGTTGATGCTCTTCTACATATATAGCTATGCCTATATTTTGTTTCTTTGCTTTGCAGGTTGAAAATGAGGATGCAGCTAGCTCATTTGAGATGTCGGCTGGTGAGGACAGTCATGATGAAGAATATACAGTAACTTTCAGTACAAACCCTCACTTTCCAAATCAGAGGGAATTGGACGACTTAATTAGAGATTTGGGTCTGACGAAATCAGGGTCTGAGCTTCTGACCTCCAGACTCAAAGAGTGGAATTTGCTTGGAGAAGACTGCAAGAGCACTGTATACCGAAAGCGGCATGAAGAGTTTGCAAGGTTCTACGATGTCAATGGCTCTCTCTGTTATTGCAGCGAGGTTAATGGTCTATTCACAGCTATTGGGTTAACACATATACCCTCAGAGTGGCGCCTTTTTATTGACAGTTCAACTCGGAGTTTAAAAGCTGTTCTACTCCACAATGGGAACAAATATCTATCTATACCAGTTGCACATTCTGTTCAAATGAAAGAGGACTATGAAAATGTCAAACAACTGCTCACTCAAATCAGGTATGAACAATATAACTGGGACGTGTGTGGTGATTTCAAAATGATTGGTTTCCTGTTAGGTTTACAAGGAGGGTTTACAAGTGAAGGCGCTGTTGAATTCAAAGAACCTTCAAGCCAAGATGACTCCGATCGAAAAAGAGGCTTGGTGTGCTTTCCGTGATGTGGTTCGTGGGTTTTTAGGCAACCATAAAGCACTAAACTATAAGGAGTTAGTGTCAAACTTGATTTAGTGCTATGGCAAAATGGGGTGCCGTATGTCTTTAAAATTACACTATCTGCATTCACATCTAGACTTTTTTCGTGATAACCTGGGCGATGTGAGTGAAGAACATGGCGAAAGATTCCATCAAGATATTCAAACGATGGAGAAAAGGTACCAGGACCATTGGGATGCTTCCATGATGGGAGACTACGTATGGTCGCTGATCAGAAAGGATAAGAATGTTCATACGCGGAATTCGCGTTCTTCAGTGCATTTTTAAGGAACGCACACTGCATAACGAGGCTTGTTATTCTCTTATCGGTTCTCCTCATGATATTATATATCCTTTGCACCATTTTGGGTTTGTCAAACAATTTTGGCTCAATAAACATTAATTTTCAATAGTTTTTTATTTTCAGAAAGTATTTATGGAAGCCTTCTTTATATACTTCGCCATATGAAAAGTGTGATAACCTATATTTTTGAAACGGTTGATGATAGAGAAAACCAATATCATTTTGGAATCAACGCCCCGAAATCATTAATTAACAATAGAAAAATCACAAGAAACAGAAAATTTTTCAAATTTTGTTACCCAGTGTTATCCAACTTACAAATAACTTTAACATGAGCAAAGGTCTTTTTCAACTCGATCCCGTTGTTTTAAATTCGTTCAGAACGGATTTAAACAAGAAGGGCAGAATGCTAAAACTTTGGTAATTGTCCCTTATAAATTTGTATGCTTCTCTTACAATTTTTATTTTTCAATTTAGTTTTATATTTTTTTTATTATTTTATAATATATATATATATATATATATATATATATATATATATTTTATATATTTTTGTGACCTATATATCATTCAGGCCTTATCTATAAAGTTGGTTGTAAACAATCCATTTGATATTGTGTTGAATTCGTTCAGAACGGATTTAGACAAGAAGGGCAGCGTGCTAAAACTTGAATAGTTTTCCTTTATAAATTTGTATGCTCCTCTTACAATTTTTATTTTCAATTTATTTTTTATATATTATATATATATATATATATATATATATATATATATATATATATATATATATATATCAGGGATGGGAAACCGAATCGAAATCGATAAACCGATAAAACCGATATTTTTTCTTGAAGCGAATCGAAAAAAAAACGAAACTGATATTTTTGGAAAAACCGAAATCGAAATTTAGACCGAAACCGAAAAGAATAAAAAAATTTGAATCGGAATCGAAATCGATAAAAAATATCAGTTCAAACCGAAATTAAGAAATAAAATTTAATATTCAAACTGCTTTCTATTAAAGGAGAGTTGACCAACTTCCGGGGATTGAAGACAGGGCTACTTTTATTATACCTGACTCCTCAAATAGGGTAACATAAAGGCGTGAAATTTTAAGATGTATTAGCTTCCTTACATTTAAATATGAAGATCTGTATAAATTAGCTTTAGTTGTGCATGCTTCTCCTATGACTCAAGTAAGCGTAGAAAGACTATTTTCTATTTTTAGAATGGTTTTAAGTCCTCAAAGGAACAATTTATTACCTGAAAACATAGACAACATTTTAGTTGTTCGATCAAATTTTAACTTGTAATTATAATTGTTGTACATTTAATAAAATGTTATCACTTTTTTTGGTTTAATTTCTTTCTAAATATTATTAATTACAAATTTATCTACTAGCAACCATGTTATTTTCCACTCATGCAAAATCAAGATAATCTTACAACTTAATTGGGAAGTTGTAGAAATAATATGAAAAATTTACTGAAAAAAAAAAATGAAGACAACTTCAAGATATAGTACTGATTAAATGTAAATAATCATCCAATAACACAACTTTTTTATTTGGAATAAATGTGCAGAAATAATAGATAAAACCTCATATTATATGTAAATAATGAATATATTATACTGAAATCTGAAAAACTGAAATCGAAATCGAAACTCGAAATCGAAATCGATATGAAAAACCGAAATCGAAAAAAAAACTGAATCGAAAAAAAATGAAAAAACCCAAATCGAAACCGAAATCGATATTTCTCAAAACTATGAACTGAAATCGAAACTCGAATCGAAATTCATTTCGGTTTCCCATCCCTGATATATATATATATATATATATATATATATATATATATATATATATTTTATATATTTTTGTGACCTATATATCATTCAGGCATTAACTATAAAATTGGTTGTAAACAATCCATTTGATCTTGTGTTGAATTCGGGCAGTGCTAAAATTGGTAGTTTTCCTTACAAATTTGTATGCTCCTCCCACAATTTTTATTTCTATATATTTATATATATTTTTTTTTTGTTACCTCTATATAGTCTTGAACTCTTTATTTACTTCAGTGTTCCTGAGGATGTCATTAAACGAAAGCGCTTGAGCACCATTCTGTGTTTCATTTCCTTCGTGGTTTTATTCATCATATATATATATATATATATATATATATATCACACGATTATATTAAATAATTAAATATATTGAAAATAAATATACATCAAAATACAGTACATTCACTTCGTTCTACTGCGCAAAACACTAAACTCACATGTAATCGAGTCTACAGACACATCACTATTGCTTTGCTCTACGCAGTAAATACATCTTAACATTATTTCACCTCTCTAGTTACACTAATACTTATACTCTATGTAAATGGCCTTCATATCATTCAATACTATTTTTGTGCCCACTTTACATTCGGTTGGCAAGTTATCTTTAAACACGGCTAGAATACAATAAAAAGCATGCACAAAGAGGTCATCGTTAGGCACAACATCATTATTAAATACAAGTTTATAAACACTCCTTTCCAACCGAGGGTTTTTTCTTACCGACCCGTGCTTTTCAATTGTGAACTCTTCTTCACACTGCATAGCGGCAATTTAAATAATCTTCCAAGTCGTAACGACAGCTGCTCATTATATAACGAAATAGGTCTTCAGGGTGAACGGTGTAGGTGAGCTCAGCCCTGTATCGCTCAAGTGCTTTGTACCAAAATTCATGATATTTCAAAGAGTCTAAACCTTTTAAATAAGCATCCAGCTCTAGACCATTCTCGCCTTGTTCAGTCCTACACTCGGTAAACCCATCGAGCAGAGCTGTGTATGCGTACTCAAGAACCGTATCAAAATAAAGCATATCCGTAATACGCGCGTCTAATGTAGGCTTCAGCTTCCGGAATCTGACGATTTCAAACATTCTGTTGAGGATGAATCGTTTTCGCGTAGGGACAAGGATGTTATTATCAGATGCATTATCAGATGCATTTATACACAACGTACAAACAACGGCATATGAGGGGGTATCACTAATCTGCTCTCTTCTTGTTCCTACACCTGCAGGAATTTTATAGCAATCATCACTCCACTTCTCTACCACGAAGATTCTATTCATCTCCTCAACACTTAAACAACATTCCGTTTGTTTGTTTGTCTACAAGTCGTATCCAGTACATAGTTAATGGCACCGGTTTCACGCCTGAACACGCGCAGCGACTTCGTCACGGACATATCGTACATAGCATTGAGAATGCTTCTCAAAGGAAGTTCTATCGTATTCGAGGAGCGCACGTCCAGTCGGTTGAAGCTCTGAGATGACTATGAGCAACAGGCAAGCGGATCGGCGCGACGGGAGGAGTGAGTCACACCATAAGCTGATGAAACGTGTACGGCGTTGTTCCAACGTAAATACTTGTATCCCATTATACTGGGTAGGTGTTTTGAGAAATTTTCCGATACATGAAGCAATACCGGTTTTAATGTTTTATCACTCCCACTCCCCAGAATACGCACCAGACATTTTTGCTTAGGGGGATTTTCACAAACTAAACACATTTTATTCACACTCCGGCGCACTATTTGAGAGAAACATATGACCATATTTTTCCTTTTTGCTAAGCATGCGATACTCATCTCTAAATTCTGTTAAATACTCATACAGACATTTAGCCACAACCTCACTACAAACCTCGTCATGATATATATTAATGTAGTGGTAAAAATACTTAAGATTCTCCATGATGACAAGATTTACATTCTCAGTCGCAGGGTACGAGTACTCGGTATGATACAACATGACATAATATCGCTTGTCGCATCACTCATCAACAAGACTCACTAACCATATCCGTTGGTTCTCTTCTGCACGTGTTGCTTCTTCTACTTCACGGTATATATAAGCTTTTATAAAGTTTAGTCCTACAACATATTTCAATACATCACTTGTACCACGAAATCCTGCAATGCTCTCGCCAGAATAGCCGTAGAGTATTTGTACCTCTTGTTCCTTCGCACGATTCATGTAGCCTTAAAAGTATCAAAGGAGGGTGGAATACGGAGCCATTCAGTAACCTTATCTTCACACTTTACCGAATACCACTTCATAAACGTCGAACACGCAATATTAAAGATAGCCATTACTATTTTTCGTCTACGTGGGAAATGCACGTCTGAGACCCAGGGCTTGTAGCGGTCAACTGAGCACGCAGGGAAGAGATATGCTCAAGTAGTAGCAGGAGTCACGTGACCGATCATACAGTGCCCGCGAAAAGTATCCGATTCACCCTTGAAATTTGTATTTTTTACATAAAACACACACAAAGGAGAAAGTGAAACGCTAATTGAAACACGATTTATTTAATAAATGAAATATTCAAGGTATATATATATATATATATATATATATATATAATAAAATACGTGTAATAAATAAACATATCGTTAGCAATAGACATATCAAAGATTATGGTATCTAAAGGGTACGATATCATAGGTACCATGCACTTGGTAATGTTTCCTCTAGGTGTTACGGCACACCTTCGCACCCCTAAGTTCCAAAACGCCCCCTTGCTTCTGTGCCCGAAAATTGTGGGTCCCTACAGTTAGTTGGGATGGCTGGTTGCCCTCATCATCATCCAAGCACACTAGATCCTTCAACGATTCAAAGTTAACGACCCGCCGATTCGCCTGTTTGAGGGTGATACCCTTAGCCTTCACGATATATTTCATACCCTCCCCACCCTCACCCGTACCCCATAAGTTTTTGGCCCTGTTGAGACAAAAGAGTCGGTGTATGCGATGTCCCCATACTCATCCTTGATCTCATCAGTCAACTCTCCGAGGAATTCACCAATAACAGGCATGTATTCACCCTCCCTCTCTGTGAACATCACACTATCTATATCGGAGTACAAAACCCTCCGCCCAAGAGAATGCATTAAGCCCCAAAGTTTGATGCGTGCGTAGGCCGTTGTGAAGCTGGCTACAGGTATGTTTGCAACCCGTGAGGTATCTGTGGCCAATTCGGTATTGGTGTACTTTATTATGTAAGTATTACCTACATTCACGATCTTCATGACCTCTTTATCGGGAGCGTTGGCATTATCCCAGACTTTACTATAACTTTGTGTCAAATGAACGTTCCCTTTCCCAGTATTCTGTGCAAAGTTTCCCCAAAGACTGTTTAGACACAACTTTGCACGAAAGCGCTTGCCTAGGTTCTTTACAATTTGGGAACGGTCAAGCTGTATACCTTCACGGTCACGGTAACGTTGAATATAAGCCGATTTTTCATCTTTGGTGTCAACTCCTCGCGTATACCATGATGCTTCTCCCTTATCCTTCAAAAAAGTGTTTATATATGGCATGAAAAAGTTGGGTAGCTTCTAAAACTTCCACACCTCATGTATCTTCAATATTCTGTAGTCATGGCGAACAGCTAGATCCAGCTCTGGACTTCTATATACACCTCTGATCTTACGCTGATTGGTTGTATGATTACATTCCTCATTGTTTTTCCTCTGCGCACTTCACGCACAGGGGAAACATGAGCTTGTGATCGATAACGACGGGTAAGATCGTCATCCATAAATCGCGTGGGGGGAGCACACCTACGAAAGAAAAGCCGAAATAGTACCCATTCAAATTTGTTGAGAACACCTCGATGGTGGGCAGGTCAGGTCCCACCAGTTTCTCAGGTGCACCCACGGGGTACGGATTGTTCTTCATCACGTAGGGATATAAAAAACAGAAGTCGTAGTAATGGTGTTTCACGCCCTCTGTAGGCGGAAAGTATAGTTGATGGGATTTGTACGCCCTCCGAACAAGCTATCACCGCATTTGAGAGGATCCAGCACCATTGAGCGTTTGATCGTGTTTATTTCTTCACGGTACTCTCCATCTGTTTCCATCCGTGCATCATACTCATGCTCCCACAAGACTTTGTGAGTGAATTGGGAGCCTATAAGTTGATCGCGGGTGGTGCGGGTCCACGAAAGACTGTCAGCAGGAGATCTACCTGGATATCTCCTACGATTCCACACTCAGGACGGGGGCATCCGTGCCACCAGCAACCGTTAAAGGAGTACAGTCTTCTCACCAGTGGCACCGTTTTCGCTTAGACTATCAACCCAAAAAACACGACCATTAACTTTAATGTGTACTTCACCCGTGTTGCGGGCATGCTTTATGTATACACCTGCCTGCTGCTGTATGTGTATGGGCCAGTAAATAGCCTTGTGCCCATAACTGCGGGGATTGTTTCTGTGAATAACGGCTAAGGTGTCTTTAGGCATGAAGTTACTCTTGAACACCGTAAAACATAATGAGGCGATGGTGGTTGCGATTTGCAACGGATCGCATTTGAAACGGCCTATGTACATCCTTCTAAAGGCCTGGAAACATACTCTAAGTACGCGCACATCATTCCCGCAATAACGCTCACATTCCTCAGCTATATTATAATGATTAGATTCATTAAAACTGTTGTAGTATCGGTCAAAATCTTCACGTTCATCTGCACTCATACATTCATAGTTAAAGTAATGTTTGGGTGGAGGTAGTCCTACGTAATTTAAAGTTTCGCTAGTGAGGAATGTGTAAGGGAAATATCCTTTTGAAACTTCAGAGGCTACGCCCATCACCTTGGGTAGCTTTGCTAATTTACAAGGTGTGAATAATAAAGTGTCTTTAAACTGTACATTAGGGTGGTCCATAATTTCACTTTTCAAAATTTTTAATGGTCCAACGGGCTAATGTTGTGGGCATTGGTGCAAGAAACAATATAGTTACCAGTTTTTGGAGTTCCGGTAATATCAGACCTCCCCCCCCCCCCCCAATTTATATGGGACCTAAAAATTTGACTGAGAAAACGAGTTTTTCCGCTTCTCTGTGAATAAACATATGACCATATTATTTTTTCCTGGTAATAATATATTATTTTAATTAATTATATATTCTAGGGGTGTTACCGCCACCCTGAAGCATCATCCCAGGCAGCTACGCGGCGATGGGCTCGAAATTAGACCAGCTTATCAAGCCAGCTACAGTATATTTCGAGTGGGAACAAACCTGATTGCAGGTACCCATCTTTTTTTTTTAATTTATTTTTAAACAAAAATGAATTCCTTTTAGAATGATTAAAAAATCATACCAAAGTTCAATTAAAAAGATAACTACTTCTGCATAACATTACACAATAAACGCTCACTTAACATAATTATACATTTCAGCCAAAGATTTTTTCTTGAAGTCTGGAAGAAGACGTCGATGTTGCTCTATAACTTTTATCAGAAATTGTTTTTGTGATTCATCATTAACAATTCTGTCTTTGAAATCTTCAATCAGCTTGATTGCTCTCTCGGCAGGATCATTCACAACTTTCATATTTTTGACAAAGTTCTCCATAACTTGGAAAGATTTGCAATTTTTCCAAGAAGTAACAGGTTCATTTAGCCAGTCACCACTAGTACCCAAGAATTGGAAAACAATTGAAGAACCCTTACCAACTAACTGACACAGCTTAGTTGTATTTGTCAGCTTAGGGAAGATTGGCTGACCTTTGGGAGGAGGGTGTTGCGGGTTGATTTGACAGACTTTCTTCACTGACTTTGCAATCAGACTTTTTCTGCATCTGAAATTTGCCGGGAAAACAAAGCAAGTGGTACTAGTTCCTCAGTCAAATACCATAGCTGACCATTTAATCCCTTAAGAGCACTGGATGCTACATCATTATCATAATTTTCATATTCAATGAGTTCATTAAAAAGATTTAAATCGTTGACAGGTGCATCACAGGCGACGGAAGCAAGCAACCAAGGTTTTATATAGTAGACGCAGTTGAATATGCACATTCTCTCTAGTTTTGCTATCATATTTGAATCATACCCAGCTTGATCAGAGAATGCGTACATCTCATCTTTGCTGGATACAATGCAGATGGCATCCACCTCGTGTAGTGTACTGCTCCAGTCTTAGCCCATCTCACACCAGTGTTTGAGACGTTTTCCCCAAGAAGTAATAGAGCAACCTCGGCACATTCTCTGTAGTCGCCTCCGGGAAATAGAGGTGAACTGGCTGAATCAAGTGCATCTTTTAGAAAATCTTTTACCTCAGAAGCTTTGGCTCTCAATTGGCGATTTTTAAATTTTAGTGTTTTTGTTGGTAGTGTTATGTCCAGTTTTGGCTAAATATTTAATCTGAAGCTTTTAAACATTTCATTTTCAGGGGACGTTGTAATTCCGAAGAGACTTGTATAGACTGAGCACAAAATGCGCTCGTATAGATGATGTCTACATGCTAGCCACAGTAATTGAGTCTCAATCATTTCTTCTAGGATCTTACACGTTCCCTGTCTCCATCCAGAATTCGATGCTGTTGTATCAAAAACCATACCGCAAATATTTTTATCAATATTCCATTCAGAGATAGTTCTGAATACACATTCGGCCTGTGTCTTGCCCTTGCTATTATCTATAGTTGGGATTGATAAAATGTTGCCTTCTTTTAAACCTGGAGAACCAGAAACAATGATTGCCATTCTTTCTTCCTTTTTGTCAGTTGTAGTTTTCAATATTAATTTACTGTCCCAGTGAACAATGCAATGCTCTGGAGGATTGAATGATGCCGTAAGTTGTTTTGCACTAGATGCTCTTGTATTTTTACATGAACGTTTAGAAGTAGACTTTGACAGGCTCATGTCATGTATATTATATTTAATTCTGAGGCAACTGCTGCAGCGTAAACTGTTCTTTGGCTATGCGAGAGATTCAGCCTATCAGCCGTGTCAGAAACCATTTGAGAATCGAAAATGCGAATTCTTTTTTTAGGATTTCTTTGAGCTGAAGGTTAAAAGTCGGAATCATTTGATTCATTACTTGATTCATCATTATCTATAGGAATGTCATCATCAGGTGGGATATACATTTGTTCACCACTGGGTCCTGCATCCATGTCTGCTAAGAGTTTTTCTTTTCTCTCTACGTCACGTCGAATTCTTTGGTTTCGTCTTTCTGTTCGAGTTACATAAGACTTATCATGGCTGGAGACGTACATATTCGGAATAGTTCTTTAATTTTCAAGGAATTTTATATCTTCGCTTTTGTTTCTTGTTGTTCTCATTCTGTCTTTCATTATTGTTTCAATAGCATCTGCTGCTGATATATCCAATAGCATATCTAATTTTTTACAAAAAATATCCTTTTTATCTTCGAAAGTATTCCTGTTTTTGTGTTTTTTCAGTGTTTCATACTCATTAACTAAAGTCAGAATCTTTTCTTTTGGTCTTCTGCTTTTGGAAATATCTTGCGTTTTAATGCCAGCTAAGTCCCAGAATTTTTTAACTTTATTAAGTACAACTGTTGCAGCCTCTTCTTTATTGTTCATAACCATATCATTTCTTTTTAAATGATAGAAATGCTGAAGTGCATCTGATTGGGATGGTAGCTGGAATAGTCCTGTAGGAATGAGTTCACCTTTAAGATTACCAATAATTGGATTATAACTGCTTTTTTTAACTTTATATTTAATTTCTTAGGAGTAGCCACGATATTCATTTAAAATAAGATTAGAATCAACCAAGTGAAAAATGCATCATATACTATATACATCATTGGATATCTGAAAAACATAAAATATTGGCTTAATCAGCTGTTATAGAACATTTCTATGTATACTATTATGAATAAATAATTAATCAATTTATACACCAAAATGTGCAAAGTTGATTTCTGAATAAATTGATATGCAATATGTACGCTTTTATTTAGGATTAAATATGATTAATCTACAAAAAATGCTTAAAAGATGTCGTTTTTACTCAGTTTTTTATTATGCAATATAAATTGGGGGGGGTCTGATATTACCGGAACTCCAAAAACTGGTAACCATGTTGTTTCTTGCACCAATGCCCATAACATTAGCATGTTGGACCATTAAAAATTTTAAAAAGTGAAATTATGGACCACCCTACTGTACATTACCTCTTATTTGCATCTGTATTAGCTTGTTGCCTCTTTTCAAGGGATCACCTGTAAATATCTCAGATGACTCTTGCTCAAGGAACTCCTTGTAAAGGAACTGTGTCAAATTTTGCTCCGTTATGGGCAAGAATATTCACAGTAATTTTTTTGAACTTGTCCGCTAACTTGACAATATAGGACACAAAGAGTTTCACAGGGCTATCGTGGGCATTCTTTTTAAAAACGTTTGTCAGTTTACCACATTTGTGACACTCATCACACTTGATCTCTATACACTCTTCACAGATAGTTTGACTTACAAGTAAATGTGGAATAACCTCTTTGGTTTCAGCGTTCGTGTATGTTTCTATATCGTAGTACACAGTTATACAAGGGCTATTTTTGGCTTAGGTCTTTCATATAACATACATGCTTTACTCCAACCGCCTTATATTTCTCATGGCATGTAGAACAGTGAATTTCATCACATTTATGCACAAACTTACCCCAATTATTCATCATATGAAACATACCACATTCACAGATTCTTATTTTCCTGCACGTGCCAATTGACTTATGGAGCTCCAAACAGTTATTATTGAAAAATGTGCGTCTACACACATCACAATCCCTCTTCTCAGCTTCAACTACACGGCTTTCACATTTAGAGCTTTTACACTGCTCACATACTATGTGGCAATCTTTACAATGTTTCACTATATCATCTGCAAACTCGATACACCCTTTACACAAATCATGATGCCGTCCATATTTTCGACTTTTATCATAACTCGCGTAAAGGTCCCTTATATTACGGAAGGGGAGATACGTTGTCCCTGGCAGCCCTAAAATAAGTAGGGGGTCTTGTACGATCTCTCGCACAGCTTCTAAAAACATACACAGTCCTACGACGATCATCCATTCCAAAGACAACTATACGAACATTCACTTACTGTTCTACCCTTCTCAGCTCCTCAGGACCCATATTACAGTCAAACTCAAGTTTACAGTCTACAGCTAGTTTACGGGCACGCTCCACTACCGTAGGCAACCAAATTTTTTGGGTCCGTGTATTTAGTACAACAAACATACGAGCTAAGACTACTGCTATAAAGCCGCAACCACGATCGACATTTATATGCCGCCTATAAATAGCCTGAGAATTGAAGTTAAGAGTATAAGGTGTGGCACTATGACCCGCAACACGGAATACGCGGTCAATATTTACCGTGAAGTTGTCCATATTGAAGGCTATACTACTTTGAGAGGCCTGCATTATACGGCCTAATATATACTCAATATCTTCAACTGCCAAGCGTCTGAATGGTATTACTACCCAAAAATCATCTACATCTCCGTCATGTGACCCGAATCCGAAGGACAGCCTCGTCCTGACTTCACGTTCGTCGCGGTTCTGAAGGGCAAACTCTACAGTACAATACTTTCAACTATGCGCCGTAGTTCGTGTTCAACACCATTGCTATACATGGACGTAGGATCAACCCTGTCTATATACCGATTTCTAGTCAAGGCTGGGGTGGGGGTAGCGGTCCGCACCAACTCGAATGTTATACCATCCTCTACAGAACGAGAAGCTGCTGCGGCTGTGGAGGATGTACTCGAAATTGAACAGGAATAAGGGGGTATATTTGAGGAAGATAGTATTGTAGGGGTTGTGTCGTAAGACGTAGAAGGTTGGGGCTCTATTACTGGTGGTCTAACAACCGGCGCAATCCTGGCACGCTTTATACCTGACGTGGATGGCTCTTCATCATGCCTCCGCTTTGAATTGGCGCGTGCTACAGGTATCGTTGGTGTGGACTCGGCAATGGGGATGGAGTCTGTGGTCACAACTACACTTTAGTCGGGGTCATCTGTAATATCGATGATAGGTTGCTGTACCTCATCCTCATTCATGGTTCTGTGGGAGAAGAGAAAAGCAAGACTAGAAAATAAGGGTCATCACTTAAATATCTATTATATTTTGCAAATGACTCACTTTGGAGTGTGACGTGTTAGAAATGGATTCTACAGAAAAATTCAGGTTCACGAGCCCATCCACATGTATTATATCTGACCCTTCAGGATGTGGTAAAACTGTGTTCATGCTTAAATCATTAAAGAAAAGGGAGAGATGTTCTCAAAATTTGTGCATAAAGTTATATGGTGCTATTCGACGTATCAATCAGTGTTCAGCGAGTACCAAGATGATATTTTGTTCCACAAAGGTGTATATGACGTTAATTCGTTAAAGGGAAATGAACATACAGTCATTGTAATTGACGATCTCATGTTAGAGATGGATAAAACGTTTGCTAAGACATTTACAGTATTCTCCCACATCTGAACATAAGCGTGTTCTTCATCAATCAGAATCTATTTTTCAAAAATAGATACATGCGCGATGTGAAGTTAAATGCACAATATCTAGTCTTATTTGCGGAACATAGAGATGTATCGAAAATTGGGGTATTAGCCAATCAAATGTTCTCGAATCAGCGTAAGGAGTTTTTGGAAGTTTAGAAAGAAGTTACAAGCCCGCGTTACGGATATTTGTTTTGCGACATTCATCCGCGAAACACGTTTAGGGTGCTTCTAAGAACGAATATATTTCCAAACGAGCCTGAAACGGTGTATATTTCAGAATGAAAAATAGGCTAAAGAAATACCATGAATTAATAAAAATCTATCATCGACTGCCCCTGGCAATGCAGCAGATGTTTGCTAAAAATATCGACTCCGACTTTTTAAAATGCATCTGTGAAATCTGTCTTAACGTTATAAATTGCAATGAGACCTCAGAAGGCTCGCCTACGCCGTTACAAGAACATAATACGTGCACTCGCTCGTAAAAGTCAAACTGTGGGGAAGAAAAAACGAATTATTGTACAAAGAGGAGGGTCATTCCTCCCCATCTTATTTTCAGTTTTGGGTCCTTTACTGACTAGATTAATATAATGAAGAAAGTGGTAGTGATTCTACACGAGGTGTATGCTTCACTGCAAAGTTCAAAGAATCCAGACACGGTTATAGAACTCCGTAAAAGCAGGCTTAAAAGAATGGAGAATGAATTGTTAGCCCTATTAAACAATGAAAAAACACCTGATGAGAAAAGAATCTTATACCAAGAAGCTCTGCAGAAATTCCTTCACGAGTACGAAAATTATAAGAATCCGACAGAGATTCCCGTGGTTATTAGGCACAGCACGGAGAACGATGGACATGGTGACATAGGGCCTGTGTGCGACGACAGAGCTGACCAACCAAAGATTGACGGGTCGGCCACACAACATATCGAGCATGTATTAAAAAGCACCCTCCCACATACATTGAGGAATAAAGGTTTAAGTCTTTATAATCTATTGAATGAGGATCCCAACACACAATGGACCGATACAGGTGAGATCATTGTGGAAGGAGCAAAGGTACAGGGATCGAATATCGTAGATATCGTCCATGATCTGGTGAGAAAGAGAGATATTCCCTCACCATCAGGATGGAAGCATATTAAAGCAAGACTACAACAAATAAATGTCCCCAAAACAATTATAGGAAATCTGAACAGGTTAAAAAACTTGGAAAATGCATAAACCCTACCCACGTGTCTCTAAAATACGCAAATGGCTAACATATTAAGAAAACGCTATTATGATATTTCTAGCCCAGCCTCCTACGGAGGAGTAGATAGACTGTACAGAAGTGTTTACAATGCTGGAGTAGGGAAAAGAGATGTTGAGAGATTTTTGCGGGAGCAGGATGCTTATACACTTCATAAACTTGTGAGAAAAAGGTTTAAAACAACCAAGACAACAACTGCTTCGTTCGACTCTATTTGGCAAGCAGATTTAACAGACATGCAAAGATATTCAGTTTATAACGATGGTTACCGCTACATCCTATTCATAAAAGATGTATTCTCTAGATATCTGTGGCTAATTCCTCTGAAAAATAAATCGCCTGAAACAGTTGCTAAAGCCACCAAAACGTTGATGTTGAAAGAAGACAGGGTTCCTGGCTATTTTTGTACGGATATGAGGAAAGAATTTATAGCCGAGCTTTTCAGAACATGTTGACAGAGTTTAATATCAGCTACTACATTACCAATTCTATACACAAGGCATCTTTAGCTGAAAGAGTTCGACGTACCATGAAGGAACCCATGCACCGCTATTTTACACATGAAAACACATCCAGATTTATAGACATTCTGGAATTATTGGCATCATCCTACAACCGCTCACACCATCGCACGATTAGGACAACACCTAATGAGATTTTAGAGAGTTGCGCGCACAGAGCCTGATGCGAGAAGATATGGAACACCACCACCACACTCTGCGCGTTTGAAAATCAATGATTATGTAAGGCTGTCGCGTTCGGGAAATAAATTCGCGAAGGGATTTGAGCAAGGATGGACACGCGAGATTTTTAAAGTTAGGTCTATGAAATCTAAAGACGAGATAATGTTGTATTACGTAGAAGATTTGAATGGGGAAGAAATCGCAGGAGGCTTTTACCGCGAGGAGTTGCAGGTGACATTTAATTTAGGAAAAAATGTTTTTAAAATTGAGAAAAGTTTAGGAAGCAAAGGTTCAAGAAAGAGGTAAATGTACCTGGTGAAATGGCTAGGATACCCAGAAAGCTTCAACACCTATATAAAAGCTGATGCAATAATGAAGCTTAAATAGTATGCAACATGGCGCCTAACCATTTCTACGTCACACTCCCGTCCTCCTCGTCCCTGTCTGTACACCCTAACAACACACTAGCCAACTTTGTAGCAGAACTCCAAAGACCCATTGAACATTGAATTGGGTCGTGATACGTATGAGGTGGGTATATACGATATTCAGCTGAATACCCTTGTTTTAAGTATTGATTATAAAGTACCCGTTTTTACGATTCTTAGAGACTAATGAGTGTGAAAAAGCTGGGGTAACTCGAGATGAAACCATACGTACCGCCCTGACTGGGGATGCACGGTATTACAATACAGAAGTAACACTAGGACCGGGTCACAATGGTGCGGCCGAGGATGTTGTGAGAAACTTGAACGTAAGTTTAAAAAGCTCAAATCTTACGGGCGATTTAGTATACGAAATCATAAACAATGATCCCCATTAGGGCGGCTCGTTTTTACACTTTTTTCGATATTTGATTGGGGGTAGTGCGGAAAAGTTGCGATTTGGAGAGAAAATAAAGTGTGTAAAATTTTTTTGATCTACGTCAATACCTTCCGGTGGCGGCGAGTCCTTAAAAATCGAAAAATAGGCCTAAAAACACATAAAAATTGTATATAATTTTATATAATTTTTATATAATGTTCATTGTTCAATGACTGCTATTAATTTATTCAAGCCTATAATAGTGTTCTCAGGGTTGTTTGCACAGAAATATACAGGAATTAACATTTGTATAACATCTTGTTAAAACTTGCTTTAAATCAATATTTTGGATATTTTAACGGCTAAGACGCCACCGGAAGTTATTAACAGATTGTGCTGAAATTTTTATTGTTTATTTTGTAAGTCTTTAAAACCATTTTCCAATCTACCCCGTTAGGCCTATTTTTCGATTTTTAAGGACTCGCCGCCACCGGAAGGTATTGACGTAGATCAAAAAAATTTTACACACTTTATTTTCTCTCCAAATCGCAACTTTTCCGCACTACACCCAATCAAATATCGAAAAAAGTGTAAAAACGAGCCGCCCTAATCCCCATGCATGCACTGTGGCCCTAAAAACGCAGGCTAGCCGAAATATTAAAGACCAAAGAGTGTTCAAAATTGTGACCAATGGACGATATCGATCAGTCATCCAAAGAGATACATTTCACGAGGCACAATACGACTTGTCCAGCCTAATGTATCAGTTGAAATTTGAGAAAGTGGTTGATGGCTATAAACCCTCAGGCATGTGCTATATTTACAGCAATATAGTGGAGCACCAGTTTGTTTGGGGATACCCAGGCTCGCCTGCTGCGCATAGCGCACATCTCCAACCATAGAGGAAGGAATTTGAGTATTACATATGACAAGCTACATTATATGAATGTCGCAGTAATCTATGTTGGTTGGTTGGTTGGTTTGCTCATTGTATCAGTTGCTCGGAGACACTAGCATAAGAACGATTGAGGGAAAAAATTTCCCATTCGGTAACGGGAGCTTAACAGTGAAGCTGCACTTTCGACGCACTGAGTTATAATGGACAGAAAGCTTTTAACAGTCTATCGAGGTATGAGATACCAGCGTGGTAGTGGACTTCAATCCAATTTTTCAACCATACTACGTACGGCTGTCCCCTTGCTGAAGAGGGGTGCCAGATACCTCGGGAGGAAAGCGTTACAATCAGGTCTTAACACGGCAGAAGACATATTGGCTAGGGCTAAACCTAAAGAAGCTCTAAAAAAGACACTTAAAGCGTACACGGGACGAAATCGTCAAAGGTGCAAAGAGAAAAATACGAGGTTGTGGGAAGAAGAGGGCTGTCCGGAAGAAGGGATTACCACCACGTGGCATTAAATGTAAAAGGATATTAAAGAAGAAGTGTTCTAAGGGAATGAAACCTATGGTTGACCATTTTTTTGACTGATATAAGCTAAGGACATTGAGCTTATGAATCATAGTTTGTTTACTACTTGTCGAGAGAGGAGGCACTATTTCTAACTCGTCATGGCACGATTCATCCATCCGTGTAGTTCACAATGTTGTAAATCGGAGCTGTCCCTATTTGACATGCCTCCAACTCAAGTTTCTCTTGAACACAGTGACTTTATTACAATTAACCCTTTAAACACAACTAGTTCCCCGAGTGCCCCTATATAATTCGTGATACCCAGCTCAGACTCTTACTTTTTTGACCCAAGCTGTGTGCACATATACAATAAACTACGTATAGCCCATTTTGATGGAACGGACTTCGATGAAAAATATGCTGTATCCCCTGAAACAAACTTTCTGCATTCCTTATTCAACCAGTGTGACGTATATTTAAATCAGGTCAACATGTCGGGAGGAACGGGATACTACCACCTACGATCCTATCTGGAAAATGTGCTGAACTTTTCCAAAGAAGCGAAGGATACCTTTTTAAGTGCCGAGGGCTATTATTAAGCTGAAGACGAAAGTAGTATGAAGGACAAATTTAAAAATTCTAAAAAAAAGATATACGAGTGTTTTGGACGCCTGCATACAGACTTCACATTCCAGAAGTTGCTTGTGAATGGGGTGGATATGAAAATAAAGCTCACCCGAACGAATCCTGAGATCTGTTTAAATATGGGAACTGATCAAGAAGAGGGAGGAAAACCCCTGGTGAGTCACGTTATGGAGACATACCTCCGCGTACGGTGAGTGAAATTAAATTCACCAAAACAAATAGAACTTAAGAAACATTTACTACACGCCACAGTAAAATACCCAATTAACAGAGCACAGATCAAACTATACACGGTGCCAGCAGGGTTGGCATCGAAACAGAAAACATCGCCCTGGAAATCTACCTAAAAGGATATTAATTGGAATGCAGGACCATTCTTCAGTGAATGGAAAATATAAAAAGAGTGCCTTTAAATTCGAGAATTTTGGCCTTAAAAATATAACTATACGTTAATGGCATTGCGTTGGGAGGGGCTATGGATATGCGTTCCCGCTTTGCGCGAGAGCATATAGTAATCTGGCCCATATTGCAGGTGATTGTGATGAGCTCGGGATTGGGGTAACACAGAAAGAATTCATCGATCAATTTAACCTTTATCCGTTTGACATCACACCTGACTTATCTGCTGGTGTAAATACACACTTAAGTCCACAACAGAGTGGAAACATCTCAGTCAGATTGGAATTCGCCAAGCCTATAGACACGCCTATAAGTGTACTAGTATACCTCGAATCACAAGCCCTAATAGAACTAGACAGATTTAGGAGCGTTGTCACTGACTTTTAAAATGGATGCGAATACACTTCAGAGAGTAATAAATAGTGAACGAATCACACGTTCCAAATTTATTCGTGTGTTTGCGAAGAATGAAACATTGAAATTGCCAACTACGAGAGATTGCGGTCGCCTTATTGTGAACACAGATGTTATTGGTAGTGAAGGGATTCATTGGTTTGCAATCTATTTTAAAAATAGGGACCGCATGTACCATTTTGATTCACTCGGCACTCAACCCTGGAATGACCTTGTTATTGTAAAATTTCTCGATCAGATGCATATCCCCGAAGTTCTATGGAATCCCTTCCGACTGCAAGGATATTTTAGTAATACTTGTGGGATGTACTGCCTTTCATTTCTCATGCATATGTCACGTGGTAAGAAATTTATAAATTTTTAAAAATTATTCGACGTGTCACGCTCAACGAAACGACGAAATGGTATGCAGACAGATAAAAAGCCGTTTTCCGATTGTGCGCACTCGTTGTATCGTATGATGTTTTGTTCGTGTATATTGTAACCAATAATGTTAGTTTGTATATTCTGTAGCTTAAGATGGTTATTGTACTAAAAACATGATTTCTTTCATTTAATGAACTGATGAAAATATACATTGTCTTCTTCCCCACAAAAAAGATCGAAACATAAAAAAATACTTACATTATTTCGTTAATGATGTGACAATCGCTGAGTTGACTGCTTGGTAAATCTTCTACCTCCGTATTCAGGTCCACGACATGGGTTTCTTCAAAACGAAAAGATTGTATAACACGTGTCAAATCCTCATCGGACCTTAAAGGAGATAAAATAATTAATTAGTTCATACTGAATCTTTTTTATATAATAAAACCCAATTGTTAAAAACATATGCAGAGTATACATATAGTAAGAGTATTACACTGTGAAGATATCTTTCAATCACTCAGAGAAGTTCCTTAAGAAAAATGTCGAATAACATTTATTAAGGAATTTCTAAAATTATTTAAAACATGCAAAGGATTGCTATAAAAAAATTCATGAATCAAAACACCACTTTAGCATAATATTAACTGCAAACTAATCTTTAATAATGCGGATACCTAAATGAAGCATTTTTAATGTGATGAGAATAATTACTACAACCCTCCATACATATGATGAAATAATCCAGAACAGTGCTCTTTCTTCTAATGACAGGCACACTAAATAAATAACCAGTTCGAGAATAATTGGTTAAATAAAATTATAGGCACATAATTACTTACATTTCTACGGCAATCCCTTGCGTCGGATCGTAAGGAGCGTCATTGCAAATATCATCAACGGTTTGCGTTGGAAATAATCCATCCCGGTCGGCAGCGTTAAAAAGATTAATTGTGGACATCGTTGCAATGTCTCTATCTTGATATAAATCCGGTAAACTGTAAAGTTCTTGATTCATGACGGAGGGAATGTTTATTCACCGGTGAAAATAACTACTGTGACTCCCAGCTGAAAATACTCATTTTTATATGCATGATCCCCAAGCACCACCCCAAAAGACTAATAGGCGGTTCGTAAGTTTGATGATTGGTTGTCAATGTAACTGGGCGGAGCTATGTTAAATTTTGTGTATCAGTCGTAACACCTATATTACCTTGGTACATACAATCCCAGATGAGCCGGGTGTACCTATGTGAGGTGGAGTGTAAAAGAAGCCAGCTCACCACTTCGTCAGATCAACTCGAGAGGAGGGGCGATAAGCTTAATCTTCGTGGAATCATCGCAATAAAAATTAAAATAATAATAATAATAATAAACCTTTCCATTTTTTTCACTTTCATTCACTCATTTCATTTCATTTTAATAACAGAGACAATGTAAAGTTTTAACACAACTATGAAGAAGATACCACACAAATTACACGCAAAGAAAAATAGTTTGGATTCAACGTTAAACTGTAGGTCTAAGGCGGGTGACAAGCTTGATCTTTATCAAAATGAACAATTCAGGGAGAAGGTAAATCGATTTAGCTTATTATTACTACTGTAATTTGCACCACCATATATATATATATATATATATATATATATATATATATTATATCGGCTATTGATTGGTGGCGCGGAAAACGCAGTTTAATAATAAACAGGAACACCAGAGAAAATACAAACATCCTTCAAGGTTTAATAGTACCAACGTTTCGGAATGCACTAATTCCATCTTCAGGGCTAAAACAATAAAATTCCAAATCACATACAAAATACAAATTGCTTAACAACAATTTAAAATAAACTTAAAAAATTATAAAAAGTAGCTAAGAAAATGTAAAACATTAAAACTAAAAGGTAAATAAACGTGAAGTTAAAAAGTTAAAATTATAAAAAAGTAAAAGCATTAAAACTGAAATGTAAATAAAATAAACTAGTACCTTAACCAAAACATAGCAGATCTATCGATGATTCGTCAGAATTTAGGTCTGGTTTTAGTTTATAAATAAACAAAGACTCCATAATTTTAAGCTTAAGGTCAGAGCTTCCGGCAGCAAGTACGGTGAAATTAGACTGTGAAATTGGGTGGTTATTGTTGTGCGAGTGATTACGTATGAGAGAATTAGGTGGTTTGCCAAGGGGTAAATTTGTACGGACCGATTTACCGAGATGTTCGTAAATACGAGATTTTAAATGTCTTTTAGTTTTACCTATATATGACCCCATACAGTGGTCACACTTGTATTGATAAACTATAGATGACTTAAGAAGTGTAGGAATAACATCCTTGTATTTAAATAAATGGTAAATCGATTTAGACGGGGTGAATATAATTTTTATACACAGTTGTGGGTAGAATTCCTTGAGCAATTTTAAAAGTTTGTTTCTAATGTTAAAACTTGAGGTTCCCATATAGGGCAAAGTGAAATACAGGATATCTCTGGGGACTGTAATTAAGTCTCTAGTTGTAGGGCTTATTAGTCTATTTAAGGTTCTGCCTATTGTAGTCTCCACCAGTCTAGAAGGGAAATTATTCTTGGCAAGGAGTTTTCGGATGAAATCTAGTTCATCGTATAGTTTGAAGTAATCTGAACAGATATTGAAAGCTCTATTGGTCAGAGTCGAGATTAAATTTCGTTTGAAACCTAAAGGGATAAAGGAAGAAAAGTTCGTAGTAAGATTGGTGAATGTCGGCTTTCGGTAAACGGAAGTTTCAAAAGAGGAATTAGTTTTTATTATCTTAATGTCCAAAAAGGACAGAGAGCTATTAGATTCAACTTCTGAAGTAAATTGAATGTTAGGGTGCTTAGAATTAAGGTAATTACGAAACAAAGGGATATGGTCTGGTGATTTAAACAGGAGAAAAGTGTCATCAATATATCTTCTATAAAAAACCGGTTTAAAGTTGGAAGGACACTCATTCAACCATTTGACTTCATGATGACACAGAAACGCGTTAGCTAAGGTGGGACCAAGAGGCAGACCCATTTGAACACCTTCAGTCTGTTTAAAATATTCACCGTTGAATATAAATATAAGGTCTTCCACGGAAAATTTTAGTAGTTCTTTCATTTGGCCTCTATTAAAACCCTGCACAGTATCAGTATTATTAAAAAGATCGTTAATACATATATCAATAGTTTCTGCAACAGGCACATTGGTAAATAAAGATTTTACATCGAAGCTGGCCATTGTGTAAGAATTATTATTTAATGAGGTAATTTCTCTAACGAAAGAAAAAGAATCCCGTGCTGTATACAAATTATAAGTTATAGGTGATAGTATGGGAACCAAGAACTTTGAAAGGTTATAACTAAAAGTTCCTAGAGCCGATAAAATTGGCCTAAGCGGAAAATTAGGTTTGTGTATTTTAGGGAGTCCTTACATAATGCCTGGGCTGGATCCAGAAACAAATAATTTAGCAAAAACCGTGTCTGAGATTATATTATTAGATTTAAGTTTTCTAAGATACCTATTAATTTTATCTTCCTGTTTTAAAATTAAAGCATAAATGTCACCAGTTACTTTAGTAAATCTAGTTGCATCATTTAAAATATCTAACATTTTATCGACATAAACATTCCTGTCCAAAAGAACAACGCCATTGCCTTTGTCTGGTCTTGTAACCACCAATGACTTGTCCAAAGACAGATTTCTTAGACTTTGAAACTCTTCCACCTCCATATTAGATCTATTGCCATAAGGGTTAAAAGCATAAAATGAAGTAAAAGCTAAATTACGTAAATTATTAGATAAAAAGTTAAAACCTTTACTATGTGGGTCAAAGAGTGAATGTTTAAAAAGGTCCTTAAAAAATAACTCAAAGTTGAGGAAATAATTGTAAAAATCAAGTTTCTTTGGAGTAAGAGAGAATTTCAGGCCTTTACAAAGGGCAGATTTTTGAATATCACTGAGAACTTTGGAAGAATAATTAAAGATGAGATCATTAGCTGCTAGATTATTACTCGTATTATATCCTAATTTTTGGAGTTTCCTGTTCTGAACAAAATTCACCCTTGCAATGCATTTCAAATTGCCCGTCTGAATGACGTTCAAAAGATGTGTTGAATCTATACCAGACACCAGAGACTTAAAATCACAAGTAGACCGATTAAGATCCCGATTACATTCATTACCGAGCCTTTTCTTAAATTTAATTTCTGCATCTAGTAATTGTTTTTGACAGTTCCTATAGGTTTCACTTTTTTGTAAATGAAAGTTACTAAGTTTGAACCTCAAAAAGCCAGGAATCAAACCCTGGTTTCTGCAGCAAGTAAGGAACCGCAAATCACACTGAAGTTTTCTAGCCTTGTAGTCAAGTTTTTCAAGTCTTCTATAATCACCAAACGCCTCTTGGTCCCACCTTAGCTAACGCGTTTCTGTGTCATCATGAAGTCAAATGGTTGAATGAGTGTCCTTCCAACTTTAAACCGGTTTTTTATAGAAGATATATTGATGACACTTTTCTCCTGTTTAAATCACCAGACCATATCCCTTTGTTTCGTAATTACCTTAATTCTAAGCACCCTAACATTCAATTTACTTCAGAAGTTGAATCTAATAGCTCTCTGTCCTTTTTGGACATTAAGATAATAAAAACTAATTCCTCTTTTGAAACTTCCGTTTACCGAAAGCCGACATTCACCAATCTTACTACGAACTTTTCTTCCTTTATCCCTTTAGGTTTCAAACGAAATTTAATCTCGACTCTGACCAATAGAGCTTTCAATATCTGTTCAGATTACTTCAAACTATACGATGAACTAGATTTCATCCGAAAACTCCTTGCAAGAATAATTTCCCTTCTAGACTGGTGGAGACTACAATAGGCAGAACCTTAAACAGACTAATAAGCCCTACAACTAGAGACTTAATTACAGTCCCCAAAGATATCCTGTATTTCACTTTGCCCTATATGGGAACCTCAAGTTTTAACATTAGAAAAAACTTTTAAAATTGCTCAAGGAATTCTACCCACAACTGTGTATAAAAATTATATTCACCCCGTCTAAATCGATTTACCATTTATTTAAATACAAGGATGTTATTCCTACACTTCTTAAGTCATCTATAGTTTATCAATACAAGTGTGACCACTGTATGGGGTCATATATAGGTAAAACTAAAAGAAATTTAAAATCTCGTATTTACGAACATCTCGGTAAATCGGTCCGTACAAATTTACCCCTTGGCAAACCACCTAATTCTCTCATACGTAATCACTCGCACAACAATAACCACCCAATTTCACAGTCTAATTTCACCGTACTTGCTGCAGGAAGCTCTGACCTTAAGCTTAAAATTATGGAGTCTTTGTTTATTTATAAACTAAAACCAGACCTAAATTCTGACGAATCATCGATAGATCTGCTATGTTTTGGTTAAGGTACTAGTTTATTTTATTTACATTTCAGTTTTAATGCTTTTACTTTTTTATAATTTTAACTTTTTAACTTCACGTTTATTTACCTTTTAGTTTTAATGTTTTACATTTTCTTAGCTACTTTTTATAATTTTTTAAGTTTATTTTAAATTGTTGTTAAGCAATTTGTATTTTGTATGTGATTTGGAATTTTATTGTTTTAGCCCTGAAGATGGAATTAGTGCATTCCGAAACGTTGGTACTATTAAACCTTGAAGGATGTTTGTATTTTCTCTGGTGTTCCTGTTTATTATATATATTGTTGCATATGGAAATATGATAAGGAAATTCATTACTTAATCAAAGGCTAATTTTGCTTAAAAATAATTTGGAAAAGAAGCACGTGATGCTTATGTATATATTTATGTTGTTTTTAACTTCAATAATAATGGTAATAATGAAAACAATAAGTAGGAGTCGAGAGAGGTTCTTCTTAGGTGTTAATGAACGGATTTAGGTCAAATGGAATCTTTGCGGTTTTCAAATAGCCTCGGGCAAGTCAGGTGTGAGTATTTATGCGTGTCGAGTTTCTATCGTTATACATTTTTTTTCCAGAGATGCTTTCAAAGAAAGGAAATGGCAAAAGTAAATAAACACTTCAAATTTTATTCTATAAGAATATATCAGGCCATCCCATAAGTAATGTCGTTTTTTAGATCGGAATTTGAAGGATAAAAAAAACTCAACTGAAACTTTTTAATCTAGTATATATTTTCCATCGGAATCAATGATACTCTGCCAACGTCCTACAAGCTTTTCAATGCCACGTGATCTGTGCTACCCACCTGCGTTTATGGAATCTTGTCTTAACAAGGCAAAACGAACCTTCTATCGTGTGAATAATAACACTCGTACTTTGTCAAAGAATATTTCAGCACTTCCATTTTTCCCGGGCTTTTTAGGCATTGCTAATGTACTTAAACTTTTGGATATTAATGTAGTATTTTCATATAACAATATTGTGAAAAATATCATAGTAAAAAATAGCCCTACCAATAATTCAGGCATTATCTATAAAATTGGTCGAAAACAATGTGATTCCTTTTACATTGGTCAGACGGGAAAGGATTTGCACACGCGTGTAAAACAGCACCAATATTCCGTTAGAACGGGACAATCGTTCCAGTGTCCTTTTTGTCCATTTGTCAGAGTTATCCCATTGTATTGATTGGAATAATGCTTCAGTTTTGTTTCATTCTAGCAACATTGTTAATAGAAATATTCTTGAGTCTGCTATTACACTGTGTAACACTGATTCTGTTTATATAGAATTTTTTGTTTTTATATGCATTTGTGGGCGCTGAGTCCAAATCTGGCCTTGGTTTGTGTGTATCATCAATGGTTTCAGAGATAATCCATTTTTCATGTTTTACCAGTATAATGTTATTATGGGCGCAGCAATATCAGAATAATCAGGAATTGTTGAGAACAATCCGGATGTTCGTTGACAGTTTCTTGCTCTAGAAATTGCCCGAAACTTCCACTGTGCTATATAAAGAAGAGCGCAGAGTCTGAGAAGTCAGTAAGTGTGAGCACACAAAGAAAGCAGGTTGTTTGTCTGATGGTTACCAGCACTGAGGTAGTGTGTTTCTGTGCTTCTCTGTGCTGACGATTTGAGCGTTATCGATCCTTTTTTATTGCGAACATTATTTCAGTGTTGTGAATACATCTTTTTTCTGTAATCTGTAATCTGTTGCAGATTTAATAACTCTTCCCTCTATATCTGCAGGTTATGATTAATGTAGTACAGTTTGGTAAAGAGAATAGCAACTAGAGCTTGTAAACACTCGCCGGATATATTCTGCTACGTTTGTGGGTATTACATAGGCCCCAAGCAAGTATCGCACAAGATTGTGAAAGGCACCAAGTTCTGGATCGCGTATCGGCTCTATTTTGGTATGCCTATGGGTGTCCAAGATAAGCCCTGGGCACCCCATGTGATCTGTGGAAGCTGCCGCTCCATACTTGAAGGGTGGCTGCTGGGAGTACGCAAGGCAATGCCTTTTGCGGTACCCAAAATATATAGAGAGAACCAAAGAGCCACCACGACGATTGCCACTACTGCATGGTAGATGTTTCTAAGTACAGGAAAGTTAAAGGAAGGCAGACTCTTCAGTATCCAAGCATAGCGTCGTCCATAGCTCCTGTACCACATGGCGAAGGTCTTCCAATACCACGTCCACCAGAACAGGTATCTATCCATTACTTTACCTTCTGTATTTACAGACTGTGGGTCATTATGTGTCGATTTTTCTTAGTGTTGATGCTCTTCTACATATATAGCTATGCCTATATTTTGTTTCTTTGCTTTGCAGGTTGAAAATGAGGATGCAGCTAGCTCATTTGAGATGTCGGCTGGTGAGGACAGTCATGATGAAGAATATACAGTAACTTTCAGTACAAACCCTCACTTTCCAAATCAGAGGGAATTGGACGACTTAATTAGAGATTTGGGTCTGACGAAATCAGGGTCTGAGCTTCTGACCTCCAGACTCAAAGAGTGGAATTTGCTTGGAGAAGACTGCAAGAGCACTGTATACCGAAAGCGGCATGAAGAGTTTGCAAGGTTCTACGATGTCAATGGCTCTCTCTGTTATTGCAGCGAGGTTAATGGTCTATTCACAGCTATTGGGTTAACACATATACCCTCAGAGTGGCGCCTTTTTATTGACAGTTCAACTCGGAGTTTAAAAGCTGTTCTACTCCACAATGGGAACAAATATCTATCTATACCAGTTGCACATTCTGTTCAAATGAAAGAGGACTATGAAAATGTCAAACAACTGCTCACTCAAATCAGGTATGAACAATATAACTGGGACGTGTGTGGTGATTTCAAAATGATTGGTTTCCTGTTAGGTTTACAAGGAGGGTTTACTAAATATTCATGTTTTTTTTGCCTGTGGGATAGCAGGGCTTCAACTGAGCACTATAAAACAGTTCAGTGGCCTCCACGTGAAGGACTGCAACCAGGAAAGTACAATGTACTCAGGGAACCTCTTGTGAAGCCTGACATAGTTCTGCTACCACCTCTCCATATTAAGTTGGGTCTAATTAAGCAGTTTGTAACTGCGTTAGATTTTGGAGGGGAAGTTTTCCAACAGATTCGGGTCATGTTCCCTAAACTCTCTGAGGCCAAAGTCAAGGCTGGCATCTTTGTAGGACCACAAGTCAAGGCGCTGTTGAATTCAAAGAACCTTCAAGCCAAGATGACTCCGATCGAAAAAGAGGCTTGGTGTGCTTTCCGTGATGTGGTTCGTGGGTTTTTAGGCAACCATAAAGCACTAAACTATAAGGAGTTAGTGTCAAACTTGATTTAGTGCTATGGCAAAATGGGGTGCCGTATGTCTTTAAAATTACACTATCTGCATTCACATCTAGACTTTTTTCGTGATAACCTGGGCGATGTGAGTGAAGAACATGGCGAAAGATTCCATCAAGATATTCAAACGATGGAGAAAAGGTACCAGGACCATTGGGATGCTTCCATGATGGGAGACTACGTATGGTCGCTGATCAGAAAGGATAAGAATGTTCATACGCGGAATTCGCGTTCTTCAGTGCATTTTTAAGGAACGCACACTGCATAACGAGGCTTGTTATTCTCTTATCGGTTCTCCTCATGATATATATTATATCCTTTGCACCATTTTGGGTTTGTCAAACAATTTTGGCTCAATAAACATTAATTTTCAATAGTTTTTTTATTTTCAGAAAGTATTTATGGAAGCCTTCTTTATATACTTCGCCATATGAAAAGTGTGATAACCTATATTTTTGAAACGGTTGATGATAGAGAAAACCAATATCATTTTTGGAATCAACGCCCCGAAATCATTAATTAACAATAGAAAAATCACAAGAAACAGAAAATTTTTCAAATTTTGTTACCCAGTGTTATCCAACTTACAAATAACTTTAACATGAGCAAAGGTCTTTTTCAACTCGATCCCGTTGTTTTAAATTCGTTCAGAACGGATTTAAACAAGAAGGGCAGAATGCTAAAACTTTGGTAATTGTCCCTTATAAATTTGTATGCTTCTCTTACAATTTTTATTTTTCAATTTAGTTTTATATTTTTTTTATTATTTTATATATATATATATATATATATATATATATTTTATATATTTTTGTGACCTATATATCATTCAGGCCTTATCTATAAAGTTGGTTGTAAACAATCCATTTGATATTGTGTTGAATTCGTTCAGAACGGATTTAGACAAGAAGGGCAGCGTGCTAAAACTTGAATAGTTTTCCTTTATAAATTTGTATGCTCCTCTTACAATTTTTATTTTCAATTTATTTTTATATATTTTTATTATTATTATATATATATATATATATATATATATATATATATATATATATATATATATCAGGGATGGGAAACCGAATCGAAATCGATAAACCGATAAAACCGATATTTTTTCTTGAAGCGAATCGAAAAAAAAACGAAACTGATATTTTTGGAAAAACCGAAATCGAAATTTAGACCGAAACCGAAAAGAATAAAAAAATTTGAATCGGAATCGAAATCGATAAAAAATATCAGTTCAAACCGAAATTAAGAAATAAAATTTAATATTCAAACTGCTTTCTATTAAAGGAGAGTTGACCAACTTCCGGGGATTGAAGACAGGGCTACTTTTATTATACCTGACTCCTCAAATAGGGTAACATAAAGGCGTGAAATTTTAAGATGTATTAGCTTCCTTACATTTAAATATGAAGATCTGTATAAATTAGCTTTAGTTGTGCATGCTTCTCCTATGACTCAAGTAAGCGTAGAAAGACTATTTTCTATTTTTAGAATGGTTTTAAGTCCTCAAAGGAACAATTTATTACCTGAAAACATAGACAACATTTTAGTTGTTCGATCAAATTTTAACTTGTAATTATAATTGTTGTACATTTAATAAAATGTTATCACTTTTTTTGGTTTAATTTCTTTCTAAATATTATTAATTACAAATTTATCTACTAGCAACCATGTTATTTTCCACTCATGCAAAATCAAGATAATCTTACAACTTAATTGGGAAGTTGTAGAAATAATATGAAAAATTTACTGAAAAAAAAAATGAAGACAACTTCAAGATATAGTACTGATTAAATGTAAATAATCATCCAATAACACAACTTTTTTATTTGGAATAAATGTGCAGAAATAATAGATAAAACCTCATATTATATGTAAATAATGAATATATTATACTGAAATCTGAAAAACTGAAATCGAAATCGAAACTCGAAATCGAAATCGATATGAAAAACCGAAATCGAAAAAAAAACCTGAATCGAAAAAAAATGAAAAAACCCAAATCGAAACCGAAATCGATATTTCTCAAAACTATGAACTGAAATCGAAACTCGAATCGAAATTCATTTCGGTTTCCCATCCCTGATATATATATATATATATATATATATATATATATATATATATATATTTTATATATTTTTGTGACCTATATATCATTCAGGCATTAACTATAAAATTGGTTGTAAACAATCCATTTGATCTTGTGTTGAATTCGGGCAGTGCTAAAATTGGTAGTTTTCCTTACAAATTTGTATGCTCCTCCCACAATTTTTATTTCTATATTTATTATATATATTTTTTTTTTTGTTACCTCTATATAGTCTTGAACTCTTTATTTACTTCAGTGTTCCTGAGGATGTCATTAAACGAAAGCGCTTGAGCACCATTCTGTGTTTCATTTCCTTCGTGGTTTTATTCATCATATATATATATATATAAATATATATATATATATATACACACGATTATATTAAATAATTAAATATATTGAAAATAAATATACATCAAAATACAGTACATTCACTTCGTTCTACTGCGCAAAACACTAAACTCACATGTAATCGAGTCTACAGACACATCACTATTGCTTTGCTCTACGCAGTAAATACATCTTAACATTATTTCACCTCTCTAGTTACACTAATACTTATACTCTATGTAAATGGCCTTCATATCATTCAATACTATTTTTGTGCCCACTTTACATTCGGTTGGCAAGTTATCTTTAAACACGGCTAGAATACAATAAAAAGCATGCACAAAGAGGTCATCGTTAGGCACAACATCATTATTAAATACAAGTTTATAAACACTCCTTTCCAACCGAGGGTTTTTTCTTACCGACCCGTGCTTTTCAATTGTGAACTCTTCTTCACACTGCATAGCGGCAATTTAAATAATCTTCCAAGTCGTAACGACAGCTGCTCATTATATAACGAAATAGGTCTTCAGGGTGAACGGTGTAGGTGAGCTCAGCCCTGTATCGCTCAAGTGCTTTGTACCAAAATTCATGATATTTCAAAGAGTCTAAACCTTTTAAATAAGCATCCAGCTCTAGACCATTCTCGCCTTGTTCAGTCCTACACTCGGTAAACCCATCGAGCAGAGCTGTGTATGCGTACTCAAGAACCGTATCAAAATAAAGCATATCCGTAATACGCGCGTCTAATGTAGGCTTCAGCTTCCGGAATCTGACGATTTCAAACATTCTGTTGAGGATGAATCGTTTTCGCGTAGGGACAAGGATGTTATTATCAGATGCATTATCAGATGCATTTATACACAACGTACAAACAACGGCATATGAGGGGGTATCACTAATCTGCTCTCTTCTTGTTCCTACACCTGCAGGAATTTTATAGCAATCATCACTCCACTTCTCTACCACGAAGATTCTATTCATCTCCTCAACACTTAAACAACATTCCGTTTGTTTGTTTGTCTACAAGTCGTATCCAGTACATAGTTAATGGCACCGGTTTCACGCCTGAACACGCGCAGCGACTTCGTCACGGACATATCGTACATAGCATTGAGAATGCTTCTCAAAGGAAGTTCTATCGTATTCGAGGAGCGCACGTCCAGTCGGTTGAAGCTCTGAGATGACTATGAGCAACAGGCAAGCGGATCGGCGCGACGGGAGGAGTGAGTCACACCATAAGCTGATGAAACGTGTACGGCGTTGTTCCAACGTAAATACTTGTATCCCATTATACTGGGTAGGTGTTTTGAGAAATTTTCCGATACATGAAGCAATACCGGTTTTAATGTTTTATCACTCCCACTCCCCAGAATACGCACCAGACATTTTTGCTTAGGGGGATTTTCACAAACTAAACACATTTTATTCACACTCCGGCGCACTATTTGAGAGAAACATATGACCATATTTTTCCTTTTTGCTAAGCATGCGATACTCATCTCTAAATTCTGTTAAATACTCATACAGACATTTAGCCACAACCTCACTACAAACCTCGTCATGATATATATTAATGTAGTGGTAAAAATACTTAAGATTCTCCATGATGACAAGATTTACATTCTCAGTCGCAGGGTACGAGTACTCGGTATGATACAACATGACATAATATCGCTTGTCGCATCACTCATCAACAAGACTCACTAACCATATCCGTTGGTTCTCTTCTGCACGTGTTGCTTCTTCTACTTCACGGTATATATAAGCTTTTATAAAGTTTAGTCCTACAACATATTTCAATACATCACTTGTACCACGAAATCCTGCAATGCTCTCGCCAGAATAGCCGTAGAGTATTTGTACCTCTTGTTCCTTCGCACGATTCAATGTAGCCTTAAAAGTATCAAAGGAGGGTGGAATACGGAGCCATTCAGTAACCTTATCTTCACACTTTACCGAATACCACTTCATAAACGTCGAACACGCAATATTAAAGATAGCCATTACTATTTTTCGTCTACGTGGGAAATGCACGTCTGAGACCCAGGGCTTGTAGCGGTCAACTGAGCACGCAGGGAAGAGATATGCTCAAGTAGTAGCAGGAGTCACGTGACCGATCATACAGGTGGGAGGAGCTTAGAACTTTCGCCTGTCCACACACACACACACACAAAGGAGAAAGTGAAACGCTAATTGAAACACGATTTATTTAATAAATGAAATATTCAAGGTATATATATATATATATATATAATATATATATATATAAAAACGTGTAATAAATAAACATATCGTTAGCAATAGACATATCAAAGATTATGGTATCTAAAGGGTACGATATCATAGGTACCATGCACTTGGTAATGTTTCCTCTAGGTGTTACGGCACACCTTCGCACCCCTAAGTTCCAAAACGCCCCCTTGCTTCTGTGCCCGAAAATTGTGGGTCCCTACAGTTAGTTGGGATGGCTGGTTGCCCTCATCATCATCCAAGCACACTAGATCCTTCAACGATTCAAAGTTAACGACCCGCCGATTCGCCTGTTTGAGGGTGATACCCTTAGCCTTCACGATATATTTCATACCCTCCCCACCCTCACCCGTACCCCATAAGTTTTTGGCCCTGTTGAGACAAAAGAGTCGGTGTATGCGATGTCCCCATACTCATCCTTGATCTCATCAGTCAACTCTCCGAGGAATTCACCAATAACAGGCATGTATTCACCCTCCCTCTCTGTGAACATCACACTATCTATATCGGAGTACAAAACCCTCCGCCCAAGAGAATGCATTAAGCCCCAAAGTTTGATGCGTGCGTAGGCCGTTGTGAAGCTGGCTACAGGTATGTTTGCAACCCGTGAGGTATCTGTGGCCAATTCGGTATTGGTGTACTTTATTATGTAAGTATTACCTACATTCACGATCTTCATGACCTCTTTATCGGGAGCGTTGGCATTATCCCAGACTTTACTATAACTTTGTGTCAAATGAACGTTCCCTTTCCCAGTATTCTGTGCAAAGTTTCCCCAAAGACTGTTTAGACACAACTTTGCACGAAAGCGCTTGCCTAGGTTCTTTACAATTTGGGAACGGTCAAGCTGTATACCTTCACGGTCACGGTAACGTTGAATATAAGCCGATTTTTCATCTTTGGTGTCAACTCCTCGCGTATACCATGATGCTTCTCCCTTATCCTTCAAAAAAGTGTTTATATATGGCATGAAAAAGTTGGGTAGCTTCTAAAACTTCCACACCTCATGTATCTTCAATATTCTGTAGTCATGGCGAACAGCTAGATCCAGCTCTGGACTTCTATATACACCTCTGATCTTACGCTGATTGGTTGTATGATTACATTCCTCATTGTTTTTCCTCTGCGCACTTCACGCACAGGGGAAACATGAGCTTGTGATCGATAACGACGGGTAAGATCGTCATCCATAAATCGCGTGGGGGGAGCACACCTACGAAAGAAAAGCCGAAATAGTACCCATTCAAATTTGTTGAGAACACCTCGATGGTGGGCAGGTCAGGTCCCACCAGTTTCTCAGGTGCACCCACGGGGTACGGATTGTTCTTCATCACGTAGGGATATAAAAAACAGAAGTCGTAGTAATGGTGTTTCACGCCCTCTGTAGGCGGAAAGTATAGTTGATGGGATTTGTACGCCCTCCGAACAAGCTATCACCGCATTTGAGAGGATCCAGCACCATTGAGCGTTTGATCGTGTTTATTTCTTCACGGTACTCTCCATCTGTTTCCATCCGTGCATCATACTCATGCTCCCACAAGACTTTGTGAGTGAATTGGGAGCCTATAAGTTGATCGCGGGTGGTGCGGGTCCACGAAAGACTGTCAGCAGGAGATCTACCTGGATATCTCCTACGATTCCACACTCAGGACGGGGGCATCCGTGCCACCAGCAACCGTTAAAGGAGTACAGTCTTCTCACCAGTGGCACCGTTTTCGCTTAGACTATCAACCCAAAAAACACGACCATTAACTTTAATGTGTACTTCACCCGTGTTGCGGGCATGCTTTATGTATACACCTGCCTGCTGCTGTATGTGTATGGGCCAGTAAATAGCCTTGTGCCCATAACTGCGGGGATTGTTTCTGTGAATAACGGCTAAGGTGTCTTTAGGCATGAAGTTACTCTTGAACACCGTAAAACATAATGAGGCGATGGTGGTTGCGATTTGCAACGGATCGCATTTGAAACGGCCTATGTACATCCTTCTAAAGGCCTGGAAACATACTCTAAGTACGCGCACATCATTCCCGCAATAACGCTCACATTCCTCAGCTATATTATAATGATTAGATTCATTAAAACTGTTGTAGTATCGGTCAAAATCTTCACGTTCATCTGCACTCATACATTCATAGTTAAAGTAATGTTTGGGTGGAGGTAGTCCTACGTAATTTAAAGTTTCGCTAGTGAGGAATGTGTAAGGGAAATATCCTTTTGAAACTTCAGAGGCTACGCCCATCACCTTGGGTAGCTTTGCTAATTTACAAGGTGTGAATAATAAAGTGTCTTTAAACTGTACATTAGGGTGGTCCATAATTTCACTTTTCAAAATTTTTAATGGTCCAACGGGCTAATGTTGTGGGCATTGGTGCAAGAAACAATATAGTTACCAGTTTTTGGAGTTCCGGTAATATCAGACCTCCCCCCCCCCCCCCAATTTATATGGGACCTAAAAATTTGACTGAGAAAACGAGTTTTTCCGCTTCTCTGTGAATAAACATATGACCATATTATTTTTTCCTGGTAATAATATATTATTTTAATTAATTATATATTCTAGGGGTGTTACCGCCACCCTGAAGCATCATCCCAGGCAGCTACGCGGCGATGGGCTCGAAATTAGACCAGCTTATCAAGCCAGCTACAGTATATTTCGAGTGGGAACAAACCTGATTGCAGGTACCCATCTTTTTTTTTTAATTTATTTTTAAACAAAAATGAATTCCTTTTAGAATGATTAAAAAATCATACCAAAGTTCAATTAAAAAGATAACTACTTCTGCATAACATTACACAATAAACGCTCACTTAACATAATTATACATTTCAGCCAAAGATTTTTTCTTGAAGTCTGGAAGAAGACGTCGATGTTGCTCTATAACTTTTATCAGAAATTGTTTTTGTGATTCATCATTAACAATTCTGTCTTTGAAATCTTCAATCAGCTTGATTGCTCTCTCGGCAGGATCATTCACAACTTTCATATTTTTGACAAAGTTCTCCATAACTTGGAAAGATTTGCAATTTTTCCAAGAAGTAACAGGTTCATTTAGCCAGTCACCACTAGTACCCAAGAATTGGAAAACAATTGAAGAACCCTTACCAACTAACTGACACAGCTTAGTTGTATTTGTCAGCTTAGGGAAGATTGGCTGACCTTTGGGAGGAGGGTGTTGCGGGTTGATTTGACAGACTTTCTTCACTGACTTTGCAATCAGACTTTTTCTGCATCTGAAATTTGCCGGGAAAACAAAGCAAGTGGTACTAGTTCCTCAGTCAAATACCATAGCTGACCATTTAATCCCTTAAGAGCACTGGATGCTACATCATTATCATAATTTTCATATTCAATGAGTTCATTAAAAAGATTTAAATCGTTGACAGGTGCATCACGGCGACGGAAGCAAGCAACCAAGGTTTTATATAGTAGACGCAGTTGAATATGCACATTCTCTCTAGTTTTGCTATCATATTTGAATCATACCCAGCTTGATCAGAGAATGCGTACATCTCATCTTTGCTGGATACAATGCAGATGGCATCCACCTCGTGTAGTGTACTGCTCCAGTCTTAGCCCATCTCACACCAGTGTTTGAGACGTTTTCCCCAAGAAGTAATAGAGCAACCTCGGCACATTCTCTGTAGTCGCCTCCGGGAAATAGAGGTGAACTGGCTGAATCAAGTGCATCTTTTAGAAAATCTTTTACCTCAGAAGCTTTGGCTCTCAATTGGCGATTTTTAAATTTTAGTGTTTTTGTTGGTAGTGTTATGTCCAGTTTTGGCTAAATATTTAATCTGAAGCTTTTAAACATTTCATTTTCAGGGGACGTTGTAATTCCGAAGAGACTTGTATAGACTGAGCACAAAATGCGCTCGTATAGATGATGTCTACATGCTAGCCACAGTAATTGAGTCTCAATCATTTCTTCTAGGATCTTACACGTTCCCTGTCTCCATCCAGAATTCGATGCTGTTGTATCAAAAACCATACCGCAAATATTTTTATCAATATTCCATTCAGAGATAGTTCTGAATACACATTCGGCCTGTGTCTTGCCCTTGCTATTATCTATAGTTGGGATTGATAAAATGTTGCCTTCTTTTAAACCTGGAGAACCAGAAACAATGATTGCCATTCTTTCTTCCTTTTTGTCAGTTGTAGTTTTCAATATTAATTTACTGTCCCAGTGAACAATGCAATGCTCTGGAGGATTGAATGATGCCGTAAGTTGTTTTGCACTAGATGCTCTTGTATTTTTACATGAACGTTTAGAAGTAGACTTTGACAGGCTCATGTCATGTATATTATATTTAATTCTGAGGCAACTGCTGCAGCGTAAACTGTTCTTTGGCTATGCGAGAGATTCAGCCTATCAGCCGTGTCAGAAACCATTTGAGAATCGAAAATGCGAATTCTTTTTTTAGGATTTCTTTGAGCTGAAGGTTAAAAGTCGGAATCATTTGATTCATTACTTGATTCATCATTATCTATAGGAATGTCATCATCAGGTGGGATATACATTTGTTCACCACTGGGTCCTGCATCCATGTCTGCTAAGAGTTTTTTCTCTTACGTCACGTCGAATTCTTTGGTTTCGTCTTTCTGTTCGAGTTACATAAGACTTATCATGGCTGGAGACGTACATATTCGGAATAGTTCTTTAATTTTCAAGGAATTTTATATCTTCGCTTTTGTTTCTTGTTGTTCTCATTCTGTCTTTCATTATTGTTTCAATAGCATCTGCTGCTGATATATCCAATAGCATATCTAATTTTTTACAAAAAATATCCTTTTTATCTTCGAAAGTATTCCTGTTTTTGTGTTTTTTCAGTGTTTCATACTCATTAACTAAAGTCAGAATCTTTTCTTTTGGTCTTCTGCTTTTGGAAATATCTTGCGTTTTAATGCCAGCTAAGTCCCAGAATTTTTTAACTTTATTAAGTACAACTGTTGCAGCCTCTTCTTTATTGTTCATAACCATATCATTTCTTTTTAAATGATAGAAATGCTGAAGTGCATCTGATTGGGATGGTAGCTGGAATAGTCCTGTAGGAATGAGTTCACCTTTAAGATTACCAATAATTGGATTATAACTGCTTTTTCTTAACTTTATATTTAATTTCTTAGGAGTAGCCACGATATTCATTTAAAATAAGATTAGAATCAACCAAGTGAAAAATGCATCATATACTATATACATCATTGGATATCTGAAAAACATAAAATATTGGCTTAATCAGCTGTTATAGAACATTTCTATGTATACTATTATGAATAAATAATTAATCAATTTATACACCAAAATGTGCAAAGTTGATTTCTGAATAAATTGATATGCAATATGTACGCTTTTATTTAGGATTAAATATGATTAATCTACAAAAAATGCTTAAAAGATGTCGTTTTTACTCAGTTTTTTATTATGCAATATAAATTGGGGGGGGTCTGATATTACCGGAACTCCAAAAACTGGTAACCATGTTGTTTCTTGCACCAATGCCCATAACATTAGCATGTTGGACCATTAAAAATTTTAAAAAGTGAAATTATGGACCACCCTACTGTACATTACCTCTTATTTGCATCTGTATTAGCTTGTTGCCTCTTTTCAAGGGATCACCTGTAAATATCTCAGATGACTCTTGCTCAAGGAACTCCTTGTAAAGGAACTGTGTCAAATTTTGCTCCGTTATGGGCAAGAATATTCACAGTAATTTTTTTGAACTTGTCCGCTAACTTGACAATATAGGACACAAAGAGTTTCACAGGGCTATCGTGGGCATTCTTTTTAAAAACGTTTGTCAGTTTACCACATTTGTGACACTCATCACACTTGATCTCTATACACTCTTCACAGATAGTTTGACTTACAAGTAAATGTGGAATAACCTCTTTGGTTTCAGCGTTCGTGTATGTTTCTATATCGTAGTACACAGTTATACAAGGGCTATTTTTGGCTTAGGTCTTTCATATAACATACATGCTTTACTCCAACCGCCTTATATTTCTCATGGCATGTAGAACAGTGAATTTCATCACATTTATGCACAAACTTACCCCAATTATTCATCATATGAAACATACCACATTCACAGATTCTTATTTTCCTGCACGTGCCAATTGACTTATGGAGCTCCAAACAGTTATTATTGAAAAATGTGCGTCTACACACATCACAATCCCTCTTCTCAGCTTCAACTACACGGCTTTCACATTTAGAGCTTTTACACTGCTCACATACTATGTGGCAATCTTTACAATGTTTCACTATATCATCTGCAAACTCGATACACCCTTTACACAAATCATGATGCCGTCCATATTTTCGACTTTTATCATAACTCGCGTAAAGGTCCCTTATATTACGGAAGGGGAGATACGTTGTCCCTGGCAGCCCTAAAATAAGTAGGGGGTCTTGTACGATCTCTCGCACAGCTTCTAAAAACATACACAGTCCTACGACGATCATCCATTCCAAAGACAACTATACGAACATTCACTTACTGTTCTACCCTTCTCAGCTCCTCAGGACCCATATTACAGTCAAACTCAAGTTTACAGTCTACAGCTAGTTTACGGGCACGCTCCACTACCGTAGGCAACCAAATTTTTTGGGTCCGTGTATTTAGTACAACAAACATACGAGCTAAGACTACTGCTATAAAGCCGCAACCACGATCGACATTTATATGCCGCCTATAAATAGCCTGAGAATTGAAGTTAAGAGTATAAGGTGTGGCACTATGACCCGCAACACGGAATACGCGGTCAATATTTACCGTGAAGTTGTCCATATTGAAGGCTATACTACTTTGAGAGGCCTGCATTATACGGCCTAATATATACTCAATATCTTCAACTGCCAAGCGTCTGAATGGTATTACTACCCAAAAATCATCTACATCTCGTCATGTGACCCGAATCCGAAGGACAGCCTCGTCCTGACTTCACGTTCGTCGCGGTTCTGAAGGGCAAACTCTACAGTACAATACTTTCAACTATGCGCCGTAGTTCGTGTTCAACACCATTGCTATACATGGACGTAGGATCAACCCTGTCTATATACCGATTTCTAGTCAAGGCTGGGGTGGGGGTAGCGGTCCGCACCAACTCGAATGTTATACCATCCTCTACAGAACGAGAAGCTGCTGCGGCTGTGGAGGATGTACTCGAAATTGAACAGGAATAAGGGGTATATTTGAGGAAGATAGTATTGTAGGGGTTGTGTCGTAAGACGTAGAAGGTTGGGGCTCTATTACTGGTGGTCTAACAACCGGCGCAATCCTGGCACGCTTTATACCTGACGTGGATGGCTCTTCATCATGCCTCCGCTTTGAATTGGCGCGTGCTACAGGTATCGTTGGTGTGGACTCGGCAATGGGGATGGAGTCTGTGGTCACAACTACACTTTAGTCGGGGTCATCTGTAATATCGATGATAGGTTGCTGTACCTCATCCTCATTCATGGTTCTGTGGGAAGAGAAAAGCAAGACTAGAAAATAAGGGTCATCACTTAAATATCTATTATATTTTGCAAATGACTCACTTTGGAGTGTGACGTGTTAGAAATGGATTCTACAGAAAAATTCAGGTTCACGAGCCCATCCACATGTATTATATCTGACCCTTCAGGATGTGGTAAAACTGTGTTCATGCTTAAATCATTAAAGAAAAGGGAGAGATGTTCTCAAAATTTGTGCATAAAGTTATATGGTGCTATTCGACGTATCAATCAGTGTTCAGCGAGTACCAAGATGATATTTTGTTCCACAAAGGTGTATATGACGTTAATTCGTTAAAGGGAAATGAACATACAGTCATTGTAATTGACGATCTCATGTTAGAGATGGATAAAACGTTTGCTAAGACATTTACAGTATTCTCCCACATCTGAACATAAGCGTGTTCTTCATCAATCAGAATCTATTTTTCAAAAATAGATACATGCGCGATGTGAAGTTAAATGCACAATATCTAGTCTTATTTGCGGAACATAGAGATGTATCGAAAATTGGGGTATTAGCCAATCAAATGTTCTCGAATCAGCGTAAGGAGTTTTTTGGAAGTTTAGAAAGAAGTTACAAGCCCGCGTTACGGATATTTGTTTTGCGACATTCATCCGCGAAACACGTTTAGGGTGCTTCTAAGAACGAATATATTTCCAAACGAGCCTGAAACGGTGTATATTTCAGAATGAAAAATAGGCTAAAGAAATACCATGAATTAATAAAAATCTATCATCGACTGCCCCTGGCAATGCAGCAGATGTTTGCTAAAAATATCGACTCCGACTTTTTAAAATGCATCTGTGAAATCTGTCTTAACGTTATAAATTGCAATGAGACCTCAGAAGGCTCGCCTACGCCGTTACAAGAACATAATACGTGCACTCGCTCGTAAAAGTCAAACTGTGGGGAAGAAAAAACGAATTATTGTACAAAGAGGAGGGTCATTCCTCCCCATCTTATTTTCAGTTTTGGGTCCTTTACTGACTAGATTAATATAATGAAGAAAGTGGTAGTGATTCTACACGAGGTGTATGCTTCACTGCAAAGTTCAAAGAATCCAGACACGGTTATAGAACTCCGTAAAAGCAGGCTTAAAAGAATGGAGAATGAATTGTTAGCCCTATTAACAATGAAAAAACACCTGATGAGAAAAGAATCTTATACCAAGAAGCTCTGCAGAAATTCCTTCACGAGTACGAAAATTATAAGAATCCGACAGAGATTCCCGTGGTTATTAGGCACAGCACGGAGAACGATGGACATGGTGACATAGGGCCTGTGTGCGACGACAGAGCTGACCAACCAAAGATTGACGGGTCGGCCACACAACATATCGAGCATGTATTAAAAAGCACCCTCCCACATACATTGAGGAATAAAGGTTTAAGTCTTTATAATCTATTGAATGAGGATCCCAACACACAATGGACCGATACAGGTGAGATCATTGTGGAAGGAGCAAAGGTACAGGGATCGAATATCGTAGATATCGTCCATGATCTGGTGAGAAAGAGAGATATTCCCTCACCATCAGGATGGAAGCATATTAAAGCAAGACTACAACAAATAAATGTCCCCAAAACAATTATAGGAAATCTGAACAGGTTAAAAAACTTGGAAAATGCATAAACCCTACCCACGTGTCTCTAAAATACGCAAATGGCTAACATATTAAGAAAACGCTATTATGATATTTCTAGCCCAGCCTCCTACGGAGGAGTAGATAGACTGTACAGAAGTGTTTACAATGCTGGAGTAGGGAAAAGAGATGTTGAGAGATTTTTGCGGGAGCAGGATGCTTATACACTTCATAAACTTGTGAGAAAAAGGTTTAAAACAACCAAGACAACAACTGCTTCGTTCGACTCTATTTGGCAAGCAGATTTAACAGACATGCAAAGATATTCAGTTTATAACGATGGTTACCGCTACATCCTATTCATAAAAGATGTATTCTCTAGATATCTGTGGCTAATTCCTCTGAAAATAAATCGCCTGAAACAGTTGCTAAAGCCACCAAAACGTTGATGTTGAAAGAAGACAGGGTTCCTGGCTATTTTTGTACGGATATGAGGAAAGAATTTATAGCCGAGCTTTTCAGAACATGTTGACAGAGTTTAATATCAGCTACTACATTACCAATTCTATACACAAGGCATCTTTAGCTGAAAGAGTTCGACGTACCATGAAGGAACCCATGCACCGCTATTTTACACATGAAAACACATCCAGATTTATAGACATTCTGGAATTATTGGCATCATCCTACAACCGCTCACACCATCGCACGATTAGGACAACACCTAATGAGATTTTAGAGAGTTGCGCGCACAGAGCCTGATGCGAGAAGATATGGAACACCACCACACACTCTGCGCGTTTGAAAATCAATGATTATGTAAGGCTGTCGCGTTCGGGAAATAAATTCGCGAAGGGATTTGAGCAAGGATGGACACGCGAGATTTTTAAAGTTAGGTCTATGAAATCTAAAGACGAGATAATGTTGTATTACGTAGAAGATTTGAGAAGATAATAATAAATCGCAGGAGGCTTTTACCGCGAGGAGTTGCAGGTGACATTTAATTTAGGAAAAAATGTTTTTAAAATTGAGAAAAGTTTAGGAAGCAAAGGTTCAAGAAAGAGGTAAATGTACCTGGTGAAATGGCTAGGATACCCAGAAAGCTTCAACACCTATATAAAAGCTGATGCAATAATGAAGCTTAAATAGTATGCAACATGGCGCCTAACCATTTCTACGTCACACTCCCGTCCTCCTCGTCCCTGTCTGTACACCCTAACAACACACTAGCCAACTTTGTAGCAGAACTCCAAAGACCCATTGAACATTGAATTGGGTCGTGATACGTATGAGGTGGGTATATACGATATTCAGCTGAATACCCTTGTTTTAAGTATTGATTATAAAGTACCCGTTTTTTACGATTCTTAGAGACTAATGAGTGTGAAAAAGCTGGGTAACTCGAGATGAAACCATACGTACCGCCCTGACTGGGGATGCACGGTATTACAATACAGAAGTAACACTAGGACCGGGTCACAATGGTGCGGCCGAGGATGTTGTGAGAAACTTGAACGTAAGTTTAAAAAGCTCAAATCTTACGGGCGATTTAGTATACGAAATCATAAACAATGATCCCCATTAGGGCGGCTCGTTTTTACACTTTTTTCGATATTTGATTGGGGGTAGTGCGGAAAAGTTGCGATTTGGAGAGAAAATAAAGTGTGTAAAATTTTTTTGATCTACGTCAATACCTTCCGGTGGCGGCGAGTCCTTAAAAATCGAAAAATAGCCTAAAACACATAAAAATTGTATATAATTTTATATAATTTTTTATATAATGTTCATTGTTCAATGACTGCTATTAATTTATTCAAGCCTATAATAGTGTTCTCAGGGTTGTTTGCACAGAAATATACAGGAATTAACATTTGTATAACATCTTGTTAAAACTTGCTTTAAATCAATTTTTGGATATTTTAACGGCTAAGACGCCACCGGAAGTTATTAACAGATTGTGCTGAAATTTTTATTGTTTATTTTGTAAGTCTTTAAAACCATTTTCCAATCTACCCCGTTAGGCCTATTTTTCGATTTTTAAGGACTCGCCGCCGCCACCGGAAGGTATTGACGTAGATCAAAAAATTTTACACACTTTATTTTCTCTCCAAATCGCAACTTTTCCGCACTACACCCAATCAAATATCGAAAAAAGTGTAAAAACGAGCCGCCCTAATCCCCATGCATGCACTGTGGCCCTAAAAACGCAGGCTAGCCGAAATATTAAAGACCAAAGAGTGTTCAAAATTGTGACCAATGGACGATATCGATCAGTCATCCAAAGAGATACATTTCACGAGGCACAATACGACTTGTCCAGCCTAATGTATCAGTTGAAATTTGAGAAAGTGGTTGATGGCTATAAACCCTCAGGCATGTGCTATATTTACACAAGCAATATAGTGGAGCACCAGTTTGTTTGGGGATACCCAGGCTCGCCTGCTGCGCATAGCGCACATCTCCAACCATAGAGGAAGGAATTTGAGTATTACATATGACAAGCTACATTATATGAATGTCGCAGTAATCTATGTTGGTTGGTTGGTTGGTTTGCTCATTGTATCAGTTGCTCGGAGACACTAGCATAAGAACGATTGAGGGAAAAAATTTCCCATTCGGTAACGGGAGCTTAACAGTGAAGCTGCACTTTCGACGCACTGAGTTATAATGGACAGAAAGCTTTTAACAGTCTATCGAGGTATGAGATACCAGCGTGGTAGTGGACTTCAATCCAATTTTTCAACCATACTACGTACGGCTGTCCCCTTGCTGAAGAGGGGTGCCAGATACCTCGGGAGGAAAGCGTTACAATCAGGTCTTAACACGGCAGAAGACATATTGGCTAGGGCTAAACCTAAAGAAGCTCTAAAAAAGACACTTAAAGCGTACACGGGACGAAATCGTCAAAGGTGCAAAGAGAAAAATACGAGGTTGTGGGAAGAAGAGGGCTGTCCGGAAGAAGGGATTACCACCACGTGGCATTAAATGTAAAAGGATATTAAAGAAGAAGTGTTCTAAGGGAATGAAACCTATGGTTGACCATTTTTTTGACTGATATAAGCTAAGGACATTGAGCTTATGAATCATAGTTTGTTTACTACTTGTCGAGAGAGGAGGCACTATTTCTAACTCGTCATGGCACGATTCATCCATCCGTGTAGTTCACAATGTTGTAAATCGGAGCTGTCCCTATTTGACATGCCTCCAACTCAAGTTTCTCTTGAACACAGTGACTTTATTACAATTAACCCTTTAAACACAACTAGTTCCCCGAGTGCCCCTATATAATTCGTGATACCCAGCTCAGACTCTTACTTTTTTGACCCAAGCTGTGTGCACATATACAATAAACTACGTATAGCCCATTTTGATGGAACGGACTTCGATGAAAAATATGCTGTATCCCCTGAAACAAACTTTCTGCATTCCTTATTCAACCAGTGTGACGTATATTTAAATCAGGTCAACATGTCGGGAGGAACGGGATACTACCACCTACGATCCTATCTGGAAAATGTGCTGAACTTTTCCAAAGAAGCGAAGGATACCTTTTTAAGTGCCGAGGGCTATTATTAAGCTGAAGACGAAAGTAGTATGAAGGACAAATTTAAAAATTCTAAAAAAAAGATATACGAGTGTTTTGGACGCCTGCATACAGACTTCACATTCCAGAAGTTGCTTGTGAATGGGGTGGATATGAAAATAAAGCTCACCCGAACGAATCCTGAGATCTGTTTAAATATGGGAACTGATCAAGAAGAGGGAGGAAAACCCCTGGTGAGTCACGTTATGGAGACATACCTCCGCGTACGGTGAGTGAAATTAAATTCACCAAAACAAATAGAACTTAAGAAACATTTACTACACGCCACAGTAAAATACCCAATTAACAGAGCACAGATCAAACTATACACGGTGCCAGCAGGGTTGGCATCGAAACAGAAAACATCGCCCTGGAAATCTACCTAAAAGGATATTAATTGGAATGCAGGACCATTCTTCAGTGAATGGAAAATATAAAAAGAGTGCCTTTAAATTCGAGAATTTTGGCCTTAAAAATATAACTATACGTTAATGGCATTGCGTTGGGAGGGGCTATGGATATGCGTTCCCGCTTTGCGCGAGAGCATATAGTAATCTGGCCCATATTGCAGGTGATTGTGATGAGCTCGGGATTGGGGTAACACAGAAAGAATTCATCGATCAATTTAACCTTTATCCGTTTGACATCACACCTGACTTATCTGCTGGTGTAAATACACACTTAAGTCCACAACAGAGTGGAAACATCTCAGTCAGATTGGAATTCGCCAAGCCTATAGACACGCCTATAAGTGTACTAGTATACCTCGAATCACAAGCCCTAATAGAACTAGACAGATTTAGGAGCGTTGTCACTGACTTTTAAAATGGATGCGAATACACTTCAGAGAGTAATAAATAGTGAACGAATCACACGTTCCAAATTTATTCGTGTGTTTGCGAAGAATGAAACATTGAAATTGCCAACTACGAGAGATTGCGGTCGCCTTATTGTGAACACAGATGTTATTGGTAGTGAAGGGATTCATTGGTTTGCAATCTATTTTAAAAATAGGGACCGCATGTACCATTTTGATTCACTCGGCACTCAACCCTGGAATGACCTTGTTATTGTAAAATTTCTCGATCAGATGCATATCCCCGAAGTTCTATGGAATCCCTTCCGACTGCAAGGATATTTTAGTAATACTTGTGGGATGTACTGCCTTTCATTTCTCATGCATATGTCACGTGGTAAGAAATTTATAAATTTTTAAAAATTATTCGACGTGTCACGCTCAACGAAACGACGAAATGGTATGCAGACAGATAAAAAGCCGTTTTCCGATTGTGCGCACTCGTTGTATCGTATGATGTTTTGTTCGTGTATATTGTAACCAATAATGTTAGTTTGTATATTCTGTAGCTTAAGATGGTTATTGTACTAAAAACATGATTTCTTTCATTTAATGAACTGATGAAAATACATTGTCTTCTTCCCCAAAAAAAGATCGAAACATAAAAAAATACTTACATTATTTCGTTAATGATGTGACAATCGCTGAGTTGACTGCTTGGTAAATCTTCTACCTCCGTATTCAGGTCCACGACATGGGTTTCTTCAAAACGAAAAGATTGTATAACACGTGTCAAATCCTCATCGGACCTTAAAGGAGATAAAATAATTAATTAGTTCATACTGAATCTTTTTTAATAAAAACCCAATTGTTAAAAAACATATGCAGAGTATACATATAGTAAGAGTATTACACTGTGAAGATATCTTTCAATCACTCAGAGAAGTTCCTTTAAGAAAAAATGTCGAATAACATTTATTAAGGAATTTCTAAAATTATTTAAAACATGCAAAGGATTGCTATAAAAAAATTCAATGAATCAAAACACCACTTTAGCATAATATTAACTGCAAACTAATCTTTAATTGCGGATACCTAAATGAAGCATTTTTAATGTGATGAGATAAATTACTACAACCCTCCATACATATGATGAAATAATCCAGAACAGTGCTCTTTCTTCTAATGACAGGCACACTAAATAAATAACCAGTTCGAGAATAATTGGTTAAATAAAATTATAGGCACATAATTACTTACATTTCTACGGCAATCCCTTGCGTCGGATCGTAAGGAGCGTCATTGCAAATATCATCAACGGTTTGCGTTGGAAATAATCCATCCCGGTCGGCAGCGTTAAAAAGATTAATTGTGGACATCGTTGCAATGTCTCTATCTTGATATAAATCCGGTAAACTGTAAAGTTCTTGATTCATGACGGAGGGAATGTTTATTCACCGGTGAAAATAACTACTGTGACTCCCAGCTGAAAATACTCATTTTTATATGCATGATCCCCAAGCACCACCCCAAAAGACTAATAGGCGGTTCGTAAGTTTGATGATTGGTTGTCAATGTAACTGGGCGGAGCTATGTTAAATTTTGTGTATCAGTCGTAACACCTATATTACCTTGGTACATACAATCCCAGATGAGCCGGGTGTACCTATGTGAGGTGGAGTGTAAAAGAAGCCAGCTCACCACTTCGTCAGATCAACTCGAGAGGAGGGGCGATAAGCTTAATCTTCGTGGAATCATCGCAATAAAAATTAAAATAATAATAATAATAATAAACCTTTCCATTTTTTTCACTTTCATTCACTCATTTCATTTCATTTTAATAACAGAGACAATGTAAAGTTTTAACACAACTATGAAGAAGATACCACACAAATTACACGCAAAGAAAAATAGTTTGGATTCAACGTTAAACTGTAGGTCTAAGGCGGGTGACAAGCTTGATCTTTATCAAAATGAACAATTCAGGGAGAAGGTAAATCGATTTAGCTTATTATTACTACTGTAATTTGCACCACCAAGATATATATATATATATATATATATATATATATATATATATATATATCGGCTATTGATTGGTGGCGCGGAAAACGCAGTTTAATAATAAACAGGAACACCAGAGAAAATACAAACATCCTTCAAGGTTTAATAGTACCAACGTTTCGGAATGCACTAATTCCATCTTCAGGGCTAAAACAATAAAATTCCAAATCACATACAAAATACAAATTGCTTAACAACAATTTAAAATAAACTTAAAAAATTATAAAAAGTAGCTAAGAAAATGTAAAACATTAAAACTAAAAGGTAAATAAACGTGAAGTTAAAAAGTTAAAATTATAAAAAAGTAAAAGCATTAAAACTGAAATGTAAATAAAATAAACTAGTACCTTAACCAAAACATAGCAGATCTATCGATGATTCGTCAGAATTTAGGTCTGGTTTTAGTTTATAAATAAACAAAGACTCCATAATTTTAAGCTTAAGGTCAGAGCTTCCGGCAGCAAGTACGGTGAAATTAGACTGTGAAATTGGGTGGTTATTGTTGTGCGAGTGATTACGTATGAGAGAATTAGGTGGTTTGCCAAGGGGTAAATTTGTACGGACCGATTTACCGAGATGTTCGTAAATACGAGATTTTAAATGTCTTTTAGTTTTACCTATATATGACCCCATACAGTGGTCACACTTGTATTGATAAACTATAGATGACTTAAGAAGTGTAGGAATAACATCCTTGTATTTAAATAAATGGTAAATCGATTTAGACGGGGTGAATATAATTTTTATACACAGTTGTGGGTAGAATTCCTTGAGCAATTTTAAAAGTTTGTTTCTAATGTTAAAACTTGAGGTTCCCATATAGGGCAAAGTGAAATACAGGATATCTCTGGGGACTGTAATTAAGTCTCTAGTTGTAGGGCTTATTAGTCTATTTAAGGTTCTGCCTATTGTAGTCTCCACCAGTCTAGAAGGGAAATTATTCTTGGCAAGGAGTTTTCGGATGAAATCTAGTTCATCGTATAGTTTGAAGTAATCTGAACAGATATTGAAAGCTCTATTGGTCAGAGTCGAGATTAAATTTCGTTTGAAACCTAAAGGGATAAAGGAAGAAAAGTTCGTAGTAAGATTGGTGAATGTCGGCTTTCGGTAAACGGAAGTTTCAAAAGAGGAATTAGTTTTTATTATCTTAATGTCCAAAAAGGACAGAGAGCTATTAGATTCAACTTCTGAAGTAAATTGAATGTTAGGGTGCTTAGAATTAAGGTAATTACGAAACAAAGGGATATGGTCTGGTGATTTAAACAGGAGAAAAGTGTCATCAATATATCTTCTATAAAAAACCGGTTTAAAGTTGGAAGGACACTCATTCAACCATTTGACTTCATGATGACACAGAAACGCGTTAGCTAAGGTGGGACCAAGAGGCAGACCCATTTGAACACCTTCAGTCTGTTTAAAATATTCACCGTTGAATATAAATATAAGGTCTTCCACGGAAAATTTTAGTAGTTCTTTCATTTGGCCTCTATTAAAACCCTGCACAGTATCAGTATTATTAAAAAGATCGTTAATACATATATCAATAGTTTCTGCAACAGGCACATTGGTAAATAAAGATTTTACATCGAAGCTGGCCATTGTGTAAGAATTATTATTTAATGAGGTAATTTCTCTAACGAAAGAAAAAGAATCCCGTGCTGTATACAAATTATAAGTTATAGGTGATAGTATGGGAACCAAGAACTTTGAAAGGTTATAACTAAAAGTTCCTAGAGCCGATAAAATTGGCCTAAGCGGAAAATTAGGTTTGTGTATTTTAGGGAGTCCTTACATAATGCCTGGGCTGGATCCAGAAACAAATAATTTAGCAAAAACCGTGTCTGAGATTATATTATTAGATTTAAGTTTTCTAAGATACCTATTAATTTTATCTTCCTGTTTTAAAATTAAAGCATAAATGTCACCAGTTACTTTAGTAAATCTAGTTGCATCATTTAAAATATCTAACATTTTATCGACATAAACATTCTGTCCAAAAGAACAACGCCATTGCCTTTGTCTGGTCTTGTAACCACCAATGACTTGTCCAAAGACAGATTTCTTAGACTTTGAAACTCTTCCACCTCCATATTAGATCTATTGCCATAAGGGTTAAAAGCATAAAATGAAGTAAAAGCTAAATTACGTAAATTATTAGATAAAAAGTTAAAACCTTTACTATGTGGGTCAAAGAGTGAATGTTTAAAAAGGTCCTTAAAAAATAACTCAAAGTTGAGGAAATAATTGTAAAAATCAAGTTTCTTTGGAGTAAGAGAGAATTTCAGGCCTTTACAAAGGGCAGATTTTTGAATATCACTGAGAACTTTGGAAGAATAATTAAAGATGAGATCATTAGCTGCTAGATTATTACTCGTATTATATCCTAATTTTTGGAGTTTCCTGTTCTGAACAAAATTCACCCTTGCAATGCATTTCAAATTGCCCGTCTGAATGACGTTCAAAAGATGTGTTGAATCTATACCAGACACCAGAGACTTAAAATCACAAGTAGACCGATTAAGATCCCGATTACATTCATTACCGAGCCTTTTCTTAAATTTAATTTCTGCATCTAGTAATTGTTTTTGACAGTTCCTATAGGTTTCACTTTTTTGTAAATGAAAGTTACTAAGTTTGAACCTCAAAAAGCCAGGAATCAAACCCTGGTTTCTGCAGCAAGTAAGGAACCGCAAATCACACTGAAGTTTTCTAGCCTTGTAGTCAAGTTTTTCAAGTCTTCTATAATCACCAAACGCCTCTTGGTCCCACCTTAGCTAACGCGTTTCTGTGTCATCATGAAGTCAAATGGTTGAATGAGTGTCCTTCCAACTTTAAACCGGTTTTTTATAGAAGATATATTGATGACACTTTTCTCCTGTTTAAATCACCAGACCATATCCCTTTGTTTCGTAATTACCTTAATTCTAAGCACCCTAACATTCAATTTACTTCAGAAGTTGAATCTAATAGCTCTCTGTCCTTTTTGGACATTAAGATAATAAAAACTAATTCCTCTTTTGAAACTTCCGTTTACCGAAAGCCGACATTCACCAATCTTACTACGAACTTTTCTTCCTTTATCCCTTTAGGTTTCAAACGAAATTTAATCTCGACTCTGACCAATAGAGCTTTCAATATCTGTTCAGATTACTTCAAACTATACGATGAACTAGATTTCATCCGAAAACTCCTTGCCAAGAATAATTTCCCTTCTAGACTGGTGGAGACTACAATAGGCAGAACCTTAAACAGACTAATAAGCCCTACAACTAGAGACTTAATTACAGTCCCCAAAGATATCCTGTATTTCACTTTGCCCTATATGGGAACCTCAAGTTTTAACATTAGAAACAAACTTTTAAAATTGCTCAAGGAATTCTACCCACAACTGTGTATAAAAATTATATTCACCCCGTCTAAATCGATTTACCATTTATTTAAATACAAGGATGTTATTCCTACACTTCTTAAGTCATCTATAGTTTATCAATACAAGTGTGACCACTGTATGGGGTCATATATAGGTAAAACTAAAAGAAATTTAAAATCTCGTATTTACGAACATCTCGGTAAATCGGTCCGTACAAATTTACCCCTTGGCAAACCACCTAATTCTCTCATACGTAATCACTCGCACAACAATAACCACCCAATTTCACAGTCTAATTTCACCGTACTTGCTGCCGGAAGCTCTGACCTTAAGCTTAAAATTATGGAGTCTTTGTTTATTTATAAACTAAAACCAGACCTAAATTCTGACGAATCATCGATAGATCTGCTATGTTTTGGTTAAGGTACTAGTTTATTTTATTTACATTTCAGTTTTAATGCTTTTACTTTTTTATAATTTTAACTTTTTAACTTCACGTTTATTTACCTTTTAGTTTTAATGTTTTACATTTTCTTAGCTACTTTTTATAATTTTTTAAGTTTATTTTAAATTGTTGTTAAGCAATTTGTATTTTGTATGTGATTTGGAATTTTATTGTTTTAGCCCTGAAGATGGAATTAGTGCATTCCGAAACGTTGGTACTATTAAACCTTGAAGGATGTTTGTATTTTCTCTGGTGTTCCTGTTTATTATATATATATTGTTGCATATGGAAATATGATAAGGAAATTCATTACTTAATCAAAGGCTAATTTTGCTTAAAAATAATTTGGAAAAGAAGCACGTGATGCTTATGTATATATTTATGTTGTTTTTAACTTCAATAATAATGGTAATAATGAAAACAATAAGTAGGAGTCGAGAGAGGTTCTTCTTAGGTGTTAATGAACGGATTTAGGTCAAATGGAATCTTTGCGGTTTTCAAATAGCCTCGGGCAAGTCAGGTGTGAGTATTTATGCGTGTCGAGTTTCTATCGTTATACATTTTTTTTCCAGAGATGCTTTCAAAGAAAGGAAATGGCAAAAGTAAATAAACACTTCAAATTTTATTCTATAAGAATATATCAGGCCATCCCATAAGTAATGTCGTTTTTTAGATCGGAATTTGAAGGATAAAAAAAACTCAACTGAAACTTTTTAATCTAGTATATATTTTCCATCGGAATCAATGATACTCTGCCAACGTCCTACAAGCTTTTCAATGCCACGTGATCTGTGCTACCCACCTGCGTTTATGGAATCTTGTCTTAACAAGGCAAAACGAACCTTCTATCGTGTGAATAATAACACTCGTACTTTGTCAAAGAATATTTCAGCACTTCCATTTTTCCCGGGCTTTTTAGGCATTGCTAATGTACTTAAACTTTTGGATATTAATGTAGTATTTTCATATAACAATATTGTGAAAAATATCATAGTAAAAAATAGCCCTACCAATAATTCAGGCATTATCTATAAAATTGGTCGAAAACAATGTGATTCCTTTTACATTGGTCAGACGGGAAAGGATTTGCACACGCGTGTAAAACAGCACCAATATTCCGTTAGAACGGGACAATCGTTCCAGTGTCCTTTTTGTCCATTTGTCAGAGTTATCCCATTGTATTGATTGGAATAATGCTTCAGTTTTGTTTCATTCTAGCAACATTGTTAATAGAAATATTCTTGAGTCTGCTATTACACTGTGTAACACTGATTCTGTTTATATAGAATTTTTGTTTTTATATGCATTTGTGGGCGCTGAGTCCAAATCTGGCCTTGGTTTGTGTGTATCATCAATGGTTTCAGAGATAATCCATTTTTCATGTTTTACCAGTATAATGTTATTATGGGCGCAGCAATATCAGAATAATCAGGAATTGAGAACAATCCGGATGTTCGTTGACAGTTTCTTGCTCTAGAAATTGCCCGAAACTTCCACTGTGCTATATAAAGAAGAGCGCAGAGTCTGAGAAGTCAGTAAGTGTGAGCACACAAAGAAAGCAGGTTGTTTGTCTGATGGTTACCAGCACTGAGGTAGTGTGTTTCTGTGCTTCTCTGTGCTGACGATTTGAGCGTTATCGATCCTTTTTTATTGCGAACATTATTTCAGTGTTGTGAATACATCTTTTTTCTGTAATCTGTAATCTGTTGCAGATTTAATAACTCTTCCCTCTATATCTGCAGGTTATGATTAATGTAGTACAGTTTGGTAAAGAGAATAGCAACTAGAGCTTGTAAACACTCGCCGGATATATTCTGCTACGTTTGTGGGTATTACATAGGCCCCAAGCAAGTATCGCACAAGATTGTGAAAGGCACCAAGTTCTGGATCGCGTATCGGCTCTATTTTGGTATGCCTATGGGTGTCCAAGATAAGCCCTGGGCACCCCATGTGATCTGTGGAAGCTGCCGCTCCATACTTGAAGGGTGGCTGCTGGGAGTACGCAAGGCAATGCCTTTTGCGGTACCCAAAATATATAGAGAGAACCAAAGAGCCACCACGACGATTGCCACTACTGCATGGTAGATGTTTCTAAGTACAGGAAAGTTAAAGGAAGGCAGACTCTTCAGTATCCAAGCATAGCGTCGTCCATAGCTCCTGTACCACATGGCGAAGGTCTTCCAATACCACGTCCACCAGAACAGGTATCTATCCATTACTTTACCTTCTGTATTTACAGACTGTGGGTCATTATGTGTCGATTTTTCTTAGTGTTGATGCTCTTCTACATATATAGCTATGCCTATATTTTGTTTCTTTGCTTTGCAGGTTGAAAATGAGGATGCAGCTAGCTCATTTGAGATGTCGGCTGGTGAGGACAGTCATGATGAAGAATATACAGTAACTTTCAGTACAAACCCTCACTTTCCAAATCAGAGGGAATTGGACGACTTAATTAGAGATTTGGGTCTGACGAAATCAGGGTCTGAGCTTCTGACCTCCAGACTCAAAGAGTGGAATTTGCTTGGAGAAGACTGCAAGAGCACTGTATACCGAAAGCGGCATGAAGAGTTTGCAAGGTTCTACGATGTCAATGGCTCTCTCTGTTATTGCAGCGAGGTTAATGGTCTATTCACAGCTATTGGGTTAACACATATACCCTCAGAGTGGCGCCTTTTTATTGACAGTTCAACTCGGAGTTTAAAAGCTGTTCTACTCCACAATGGGAACAAATATCTATCTATACCAGTTGCACATTCTGTTCAAATGAAAGAGGACTATGAAAATGTCAAACAACTGCTCACTCAAATCAGGTATGAACAATATAACTGGGACGTGGTGGTGATTTCAAAATGATTGGTTTCCTGTTAGGTTTACAAGGAGGGTTTACTAAATATTCATGTTTTTTTTGCCTGTGGGATAGCAGGGCTTCAACTGAGCACTATAAAACAGTTCAGTGGCCTCCACGTGAAGGACTGCAACCAGGAAAGTACAATGTACTCAGGGAACCTCTTGTGAAGCCTGACATAGTTCTGCTACCACTCTCCATATTAAGTTGGGTCTAATTAAGCAGTTTGTAACTGCGTTAGATTTTGGAGGGGAAGTTTTCCAACAGATTCGGGTCATGTTCCCTAACTCTCTGAGGCCAAAGTCAAGGCTGGCATCTTTGTAGGACCACAAGTCAAGGCGCTGTTGAATTCAAAGAACCTTCAAGCCAAGATGACTCCGATCGAAAAAGAGGCTTGGTGTGCTTTCCGTGATGTGGTTCGTGGGTTTTTAGGCAACCATAAAGCACTAAACTATAAGGAGTTAGTGTCAAACTTGATTTAGTGCTATGGCAAAATGGGGTGCCGTATGTCTTTAAAATTACACTATCTGCATTCACATCTAGACTTTTTTCGTGATAACCTGGGCGATGTGAGTGAAGAACATGGCGAAAGATTCCATCAAGATATTCAAACGATGGAGAAAAGGTACCAGGACCATTGGGATGCTTCCATGATGGGAGACTACGTATGGTCGCTGATCAGAAAGGATAAGAATGTTCATACGCGGAATTCGCGTTCTTCAGTGCATTTTTAAGGAACGCACACTGCATAACGAGGCTTGTTATTCTCTTATCGGTTCTCCTCATGATATATATTATATCCTTTGCACCATTTTGGGTTTGTCAAACAATTTTGGCTCAATAAACATTAATTTTCAATAGTTTTTTTATTTTCAGAAAGTATTTATGGAAGCCTTCTTTATATACTTCGCCATATGAAAAGTGTGATAACCTATATTTTTGAAACGGTTGATGATAGAGAAAACCAATATCATTTTTGGAATCAACGCCCCGAAATCATTAATTAACAATAGAAAAATCACAAGAAACAGAAAATTTTTCAAATTTTGTTACCCAGTGTTATCCAACTTACAAATAACTTTAACATGAGCAAAGGTCTTTTTCAACTCGATCCCGTTGTTTTAAATTCGTTCAGAACGGATTTAAACAAGAAGGGCAGAATGCTAAAACTTTGGTAATTGTCCCTTATAAATTTGTATGCTTCTCTTACAATTTTTATTTTCAATTTAGTTTTATATTTTTTTTATTATTTATATATATATATATATATATATATATATTTTTATATATTTTTGTGACCTATATATCATTCAGGCCTTATCTATAAAGTTGGTTGTAAACAATCCATTTGATATTGTGTTGAATTCGTTCAGAACGGATTTAGACAAGAAGGGCAGCGTGCTAAAACTTGAATAGTTTTTCCTTTATAAATTTGTATGCTCCTCTTACAATTTTTATTTTCAATTTATTTTTATATATTTTTATTATATTATATATATATATATATATATATATATATAGTATATATATATATATATATATATATCAGGGATGGGAAACCGAATCGAATCGATAAACCGATAAAACCGATATTTTTTCTTGAAGCGAATCGAAAAAAAAACGAAACTGATATTTTTGGAAAAACCGAAATCGAAATTTAGACCGAAACCGAAAAGAATAAAAATTTGAATCGGAATCGAAATCGATAAAAAATATCAGTTCAAACCGAAATTAAGAAATAAAATTTAATATTCAAACTGCTTTCTATTAAAGGAGAGTTGACCAACTTCCGGGATTGAAGACAGGGCTACTTTTATTATACCTGACTCCTCAAATAGGGTAACATAAAGGCGTGAAATTTTAAGATGTATTAGCTTCCTTACATTTAAATATGAAGATCTGTATAAATTAGCTTTAGTTGTGCATGCTTCTCCTATGACTCAAGTAAGCGTAGAAAGACTATTTTCTATTTTTAGAATGGTTTTAAGTCCTCAAAGGAACAATTTATTACCTGAAAACATAGACAACATTTTAGTTGTTCGATCAAATTTTAACTTGTAATTATAATTGTTGTACATTTAATAAAATGTTATCACTTTTTTTGGTTTAATTTCTTTCTAAATATTATTAATTACAAATTTATCTACTAGCAACCATGTTATTTTCCACTCATGCAAAATCAAGATAATCTTACAACTTAATTGGGAAGTTGTAGAAATAATATGAAAAATTTACTGAAAAAAAAAAATGAAGACAACTTCAAGATATAGTACTGATTAAATGTAAATAATCATCCAATAACACAACTTTTTTATTTGGAATAAATGTGCAGAAATAATAGATAAAACCTCATATTATATGTAAATAATGAATATATTATACTGAAATCTGAAAAACTGAAATCGAAATCGAAACTCGAAATCGAAATCGATATGAAAAACCGAAATCGAAAAAAAAACCTGAATCGAAAAAAAATGAAAAAACCCAAATCGAAACCGAAATCGATATTTCTCAAAACTATGAACTGAAATCGAAACTCGAATCGAAATTCATTTCGGTTTCCCATCCCTATATATATATATATATATATATATATATATATATATATATATATATTTTATATATTTTTGTGACCTATATATCATTCAGGCATTAACTATAAAATTGGTTGTAAACAATCCATTTGATCTTGTGTTGAATTCGGGCAGTGCTAAAATTGGTAGTTTTCCTTACAAATTTGTATGCTCCTCCCACAATTTTTATTTCTATATTTATTATATATATTTTTTTTTTGTTACCTCTATATAGTCTTGAACTCTTTATTTACTTCAGTGTTCCTGAGGATGTCATTAAACGAAAGCGCTTGAGCACCATTCTGTGTTTCATTTCCTTCGTGGTTTTATTCATCATATATATATATATATAAATATATATATATATATATATACACACGATTATATTAAATAATTAAATATATTGAAAATAAATATACATCAAAATACAGTACATTCACTTCGTTCTACTGCGCAAAACACTAAACTCACATGTAATCGAGTCTACAGACACATCACTATTGCTTTGCTCTACGCAGTAAATACATCTTAACATTATTTCACCTCTCTAGTTACACTAATACTTATACTCTATGTAAATGGCCTTCATATCATTCAATACTATTTTTGTGCCCACTTTACATTCGGTTGGCAAGTTATCTTTAAACACGGCTAGAATACAATAAAAAGCATGCACAAAGAGGTCATCGTTAGGCACAACATCATTATTAAATACAAGTTTATAAACACTCCTTTCCAACCGAGGGTTTTTTCTTACCGACCCGTGCTTTTCAATTGTGAACTCTTCTTCACACTGCATAGCGGCAATTTAAATAATCTTCCAAGTCGTAACGACAGCTGCTCATTATATAACGAAATAGGTCTTCAGGGTGAACGGTGTAGGTGAGCTCAGCCCTGTATCGCTCAAGTGCTTTGTACCAAAATTCATGATATTTCAAAGAGTCTAAACCTTTTAAATAAGCATCCAGCTCTAGACCATTCTCGCCTTGTTCAGTCCTACACTCGGTAAACCCATCGAGCAGAGCTGTGTATGCGTACTCAAGAACCGTATCAAAATAAAGCATATCCGTAATACGCGCGTCTAATGTAGGCTTCAGCTTCCGGAATCTGACGATTTCAAACATTCTGTTGAGGATGAATCGTTTTCGCGTAGGGACAAGGATGTTATTATCAGATGCATTATCAGATGCATTTATACACAACGTACAAACAACGGCATATGAGGGGGTATCACTAATCTGCTCTCTTCTTGTTCCTACACCTGCAGGAATTTTATAGCAATCATCACTCCACTTCTCTACCACGAAGATTCTATTCATCTCCTCAACACTTAAACAACATTCCGTTTGTTTGTTTGTCTACAAGTCGTATCCAGTACATAGTTAATGGCACCGGTTTCACGCCTGAACACGCGCAGCGACTTCGTCACGGACATATCGTACATAGCATTGAGAATGCTTCTCAAAGGAAGTTCTATCGTATTCGAGGAGCGCACGTCCAGTCGGTTGAAGCTCTGAGATGACTATGAGCAACAGGCAAGCGGATCGGCGCGACGGGAGGAGTGAGTCACACCATAAGCTGATGAAACGTGTACGGCGTTGTTCCAACGTAAATACTTGTATCCCATTATACTGGGTAGGTGTTTTGAGAAATTTTCCGATACATGAAGCAATACCGGTTTTAATGTTTTATCACTCCCACTCCCCAGAATACGCACCAGACATTTTTGCTTAGGGGGATTTTCACAAACTAAACACATTTTATTCACACTCCGGCGCACTATTTGAGAGAAACATATGACCATATTTTTCCTTTTTGCTAAGCATGCGATACTCATCTCTAAATTCTGTTAAATACTCATACAGACATTTAGCCACAACCTCACTACAAACCTCGTCATGATATATATTAATGTAGTGGTAAAAATACTTAAGATTCTCCATGATGACAAGATTTACATTCTCAGTCGCAGGGTACGAGTACTCGGTATGATACAACATGACATAATATCGCTTGTCGCATCACTCATCAACAAGACTCACTAACCATATCCGTTGGTTCTCTTCTGCACGTGTTGCTTCTTCTACTTCACGGTATATATAAGCTTTTATAAAGTTTAGTCCTACAACATATTTCAATACATCACTTGTACCACGAAATCCTGCAATGCTCTCGCCAGAATAGCCGTAGAGTATTTGTACCTCTTGTTCCTTCGCACGATTCAATGTAGCCTTAAAAGTATCAAAGGAGGGTGGAATACGGAGCCATTCAGTAACCTTATCTTCACACTTTACCGAATACCACTTCATAAACGTCGAACACGCAATATTAAAGATAGCCATTACTATTTTTCGTCTACGTGGGAAATGCACGTCTGAGACCCAGGGCTTGTAGCGGTCAACTGAGCACGCAGGGAAGAGATATGCTCAAGTAGTAGCAGGAGTCACGTGACCGATCATACAGGTGGGAGGAGCTTAGAACTTTCGCCTGTCCACACACACACACACACAAAGGAGAAAGTGAAACGCTAATTGAAACACGATTTATTTAATAAATGAAATATTCAAGGTATATATATATATATATAAAAATACGTGTAATAAATAAACATATCGTTAGCAATAGACATATCAAAGATTATGGTATCTAAAGGGTACGATATCATAGGTACCATGCACTTGGTAATGTTTCCTCTAGGTGTTACGGCACACCTTCGCACCCCTAAGTTCCAAAACGCCCCCTTGCTTCTGTGCCCGAAAATTGTGGGTCCCTACAGTTAGTTGGGATGGCTGGTTGCCCTCATCATCATCCAAGCACACTAGATCCTTCAACGATTCAAAGTTAACGACCCGCCGATTCGCCTGTTTGAGGGTGATACCCTTAGCCTTCACGATATATTTCATACCCTCCCCACCCTCACCCGTACCCCATAAGTTTTTGGCCCTGTTGAGACAAAAGAGTCGGTGTATGCGATGTCCCCATACTCATCCTTGATCTCATCAGTCAACTCTCCGAGGAATTCACCAATAACAGGCATGTATTCACCCTCCCTCTCTGTGAACATCACACTATCTATATCGGAGTACAAAACCCTCCGCCCAAGAGAATGCATTAAGCCCCAAAGTTTGATGCGTGCGTAGGCCGTTGTGAAGCTGGCTACAGGTATGTTTGCAACCCGTGAGGTATCTGTGGCCAATTCGGTATTGGTGTACTTTATTATGTAAGTATTACCTACATTCACGATCTTCATGACCTCTTTATCGGGAGCGTTGGCATTATCCCAGACTTTACTATAACTTTGTGTCAAATGAACGTTCCCTTTCCCAGTATTCTGTGCAAAGTTTCCCCAAAGACTGTTTAGACACAACTTTGCACGAAAGCGCTTGCCTAGGTTCTTTACAATTTGGGAACGGTCAAGCTGTATACCTTCACGGTCACGGTAACGTTGAATATAAGCCGATTTTTCATCTTTGGTGTCAACTCCTCGCGTATACCATGATGCTTCTCCCTTATCCTTCAAAAAAGTGTTTATATATGGCATGAAAAAGTTGGGTAGCTTCTAAAACTTCCACACCTCATGTATCTTCAATATTCTGTAGTCATGGCGAACAGCTAGATCCAGCTCTGGACTTCTATATACACCTCTGATCTTACGCTGATTGGTTGTATGATTACATTCCTCATTGTTTTTCCTCTGCGCACTTCACGCACAGGGGAAACATGAGCTTGTGATCGATAACGACGGGTAAGATCGTCATCCATAAATCGCGTGGGGGGAGCACACCTACGAAAGAAAAGCCGAAATAGTACCCATTCAAATTTGTTGAGAACACCTCGATGGTGGGCAGGTCAGGTCCCACCAGTTTCTCAGGTGCACCCACGGGGTACGGATTGTTCTTCATCACGTAGGGATATAAAAAACAGAAGTCGTAGTAATGGTGTTTCACGCCCTCTGTAGGCGGAAAGTATAGTTGATGGGATTTGTACGCCCTCCGAACAAGCTATCACCGCATTTGAGAGGATCCAGCACCATTGAGCGTTTGATCGTGTTTATTTCTTCACGGTACTCTCCATCTGTTTCCATCCGTGCATCATACTCATGCTCCCACAAGACTTTGTGAGTGAATTGGGAGCCTATAAGTTGATCGCGGGTGGTGCGGGTCCACGAAAGACTGTCAGCAGGAGATCTACCTGGATATCTCCTACGATTCCACACTCAGGACGGGGGCATCCGTGCCACCAGCAACCGTTAAAGGAGTACAGTCTTCTCACCAGTGGCACCGTTTTCGCTTAGACTATCAACCCAAAAAACACGACCATTAACTTTAATGTGTACTTCACCCGTGTTGCGGGCATGCTTTATGTATACACCTGCCTGCTGCTGTATGTGTATGGGCCAGTAAATAGCCTTGTGCCCATAACTGCGGGGATTGTTTCTGTGAATAACGGCTAAGGTGTCTTTAGGCATGAAGTTACTCTTGAACACCGTAAAACATAATGAGGCGATGGTGGTTGCGATTTGCAACGGATCGCATTTGAAACGGCCTATGTACATCCTTCTAAAGGCCTGGAAACATACTCTAAGTACGCGCACATCATTCCCGCAATAACGCTCACATTCCTCAGCTATATTATAATGATTAGATTCATTAAAACTGTTGTAGTATCGGTCAAAATCTTCACGTTCATCTGCACTCATACATTCATAGTTAAAGTAATGTTTGGGTGGAGGTAGTCCTACGTAATTTAAAGTTTCGCTAGTGAGGAATGTGTAAGGGAAATATCCTTTTGAAACTTCAGAGGCTACGCCCATCACCTTGGGTAGCTTTGCTAATTTACAAGGTGTGAATAATAAAGTGTCTTTAAACTGTACATTAGGGTGGTCCATAATTTCACTTTTCAAAATTTTTAATGGTCCAACGGGCTAATGTTGTGGGCATTGGTGCAAGAAACAATATAGTTACCAGTTTTTGGAGTTCCGGTAATATCAGACCTCCCCCCCCCCCCCAATTTATATGGGACCTAAAAATTTGACTGAGAAAACGAGTTTTTCCGCTTCTCTGTGAATAAACATATGACCATATTATTTTTTCCTGGTAATAATATATTATTTTAATTAATTATATATTCTAGGGGTGTTACCGCCACCCTGAAGCATCATCCCAGGCAGCTACGCGGCGATGGGCTCGAAATTAGACCAGCTTATCAAGCCAGCTACAGTATATTTCGAGTGGGAACAAACCTGATTGCAGGTACCCATCTTTTTTTTTTAATTTATTTTTAAACAAAAATGAATTCCTTTTAGAATGATTAAAAAATCATACCAAAGTTCAATTAAAAAGATAACTACTTCTGCATAACATTACACAATAAACGCTCACTTAACATAATTATACATTTCAGCCAAAGATTTTTTCTTGAAGTCTGGAAGAAGACGTCGATGTTGCTCTATAACTTTTATCAGAAATTGTTTTTGTGATTCATCATTAACAATTCTGTCTTTGAAATCTTCAATCAGCTTGATTGCTCTCTCGGCAGGATCATTCACAACTTTCATATTTTTGACAAAGTTCTCCATAACTTGGAAAGATTTGCAATTTTTCCAAGAAGTAACAGGTTCATTTAGCCAGTCACCACTAGTACCCAAGAATTGGAAAACAATTGAAGAACCCTTACCAACTAACTGACACAGCTTAGTTGTATTTGTCAGCTTAGGGAAGATTGGCTGACCTTTGGGAGGAGGGTGTTGCGGGTTGATTTGACAGACTTTCTTCACTGACTTTGCAATCAGACTTTTTCTGCATCTGAAATTTGCCGGGAAAACAAAGCAAGTGGTACTAGTTCCTCAGTCAAATACCATAGCTGACCATTTAATCCCTTAAGAGCACTGGATGCTACATCATTATCATAATTTTCATATTCAATGAGTTCATTAAAAAGATTTAAATCGTTGACAGGTGCATCACAGGCGACGGAAGCAAGCAACCAAGGTTTTATATAGTAGACGCAGTTGAATATGCACATTCTCTCTAGTTTTGCTATCATATTTGAATCATACCCAGCTTGATCAGAGAATGCGTACATCTCATCTTTGCTGGATACAATGCAGATGGCATCCACCTCGTGTAGTGTACTGCTCCAGTCTTAGCCCATCTCACACCAGTGTTTGAGACGTTTTCCCCAAGAAGTAATAGAGCAACCTCGGCACATTCTCTGTAGTCGCCTCCGGGAAATAGAGGTGAACTGGCTGAATCAAGTGCATCTTTTAGAAAATCTTTTACCTCAGAAGCTTTGGCTCTCAATTGGCGATTTTTAAATTTTAGTGTTTTTGTTGGTAGTGTTATGTCCAGTTTTGGCTAAATATTTAATCTGAAGCTTTTAAACATTTCATTTTCAGGGGACGTTGTAATTCCGAAGAGACTTGTATAGACTGAGCACAAAATGCGCTCGTATAGATGATGTCTACATGCTAGCCACAGTAATTGAGTCTCAATCATTTCTTCTAGGATCTTACACGTTCCCTGTCTCCATCCAGAATTCGATGCTGTTGTATCAAAAACCATACCGCAAATATTTTTATCAATATTCCATTCAGAGATAGTTCTGAATACACATTCGGCCTGTGTCTTGCCCTTGCTATTATCTATAGTTGGGATTGATAAAATGTTGCCTTCTTTTAAACCTGGAGAACCAGAAACAATGATTGCCATTCTTTCTTCCTTTTTGTCAGTTGTAGTTTTCAATATTAATTTACTGTCCCAGTGAACAATGCAATGCTCTGGAGGATTGAATGATGCCGTAAGTTGTTTTGCACTAGATGCTCTTGTATTTTTACATGAACGTTTAGAAGTAGACTTTGACAGGCTCATGTCATGTATATTATATTTAATTCTGAGGCAACTGCTGCAGCGTAAACTGTTCTTTGGCTATGCGAGAGATTCAGCCTATCAGCCGTGTCAGAAACCATTTGAGAATCGAAAATGCGAATTCTTTTTTTAGGATTTCTTTGAGCTGAAGGTTAAAAGTCGGAATCATTTGATTCATTACTTGATTCATCATTATCTATAGGAATGTCATCATCAGGTGGGATATACATTTGTTCACCACTGGGTCCTGCATCCATGTCTGCTAAGAGTTTTTCTTTTCTCTCTACGTCACGTCGAATTCTTTGGTTTCGTCTTTCTGTTCGAGTTACATAAGACTTATCATGGCTGGAGACGTACATATTCGGAATAGTTCTTTAATTTTCAAGGAATTTTATATCTTCGCTTTTGTTTCTTGTTGTTCTCATTCTGTCTTTCATTATTGTTTCAATAGCATCTGCTGCTGATATATCCAATAGCATATCTAATTTTTTACAAAAAATATCCTTTTTATCTTCGAAAGTATTCCTGTTTTTGTGTTTTTTCAGTGTTTCATACTCATTAACTAAAGTCAGAATCTTTTCTTTTGGTCTTCTGCTTTTGGAAATATCTTGCGTTTTAATGCCAGCTAAGTCCCAGAATTTTTTAACTTTATTAAGTACAACTGTTGCAGCCTCTTCTTTATTGTTCATAACCATATCATTTCTTTTTAAATGATAGAAATGCTGAAGTGCATCTGATTGGGATGGTAGCTGGAATAGTCCTGTAGGAATGAGTTCACCTTTAAGATTACCAATAATTGGATTATAACTGCTTTTTCTTAACTTTATATTTAATTTCTTAGGAGTAGCCACGATATTCATTTAAAATAAGATTAGAATCAACCAAGTGAAAAATGCATCATATACTATATACATCATTGGATATCTGAAAAACATAAAATATTGGCTTAATCAGCTGTTATAGAACATTTCTATGTATACTATTATGAATAAATAATTAATCAATTTATACACCAAAATGTGCAAAGTTGATTTCTGAATAAATTGATATGCAATATGTACGCTTTTATTTAGGATTAAATATGATTAATCTACAAAAAATGCTTAAAAGATGTCGTTTTTACTCAGTTTTTTATTATGCAATATAAATTGGGGGGGGTCTGATATTACCGGAACTCCAAAAACTGGTAACCATGTTGTTTCTTGCACCAATGCCCATAACATTAGCATGTTGGACCATTAAAAATTTTAAAAAGTGAAATTATGGACCACCCTACTGTACATTACCTCTTATTTGCATCTGTATTAGCTTGTTGCCTCTTTTCAAGGGATCACCTGTAAATATCTCAGATGACTCTTGCTCAAGGAACTCCTTGTAAAGGAACTGTGTCAAATTTTGCTCCGTTATGGGCAAGAATATTCACAGTAATTTTTTTGAACTTGTCCGCTAACTTGACAATATAGGACACAAAGAGTTTCACAGGGCTATCGTGGGCATTCTTTTTAAAAACGTTTGTCAGTTTACCACATTTGTGACACTCATCACACTTGATCTCTATACACTCTTCACAGATAGTTTGACTTACAAGTAAATGTGGAATAACCTCTTTGGTTTCAGCGTTCGTGTATGTTTCTATATCGTAGTACACAGTTATACAAGGGCTATTTTTGGCTTAGGTCTTTCATATAACATACATGCTTTACTCCAACCGCCTTATATTTCTCATGGCATGTAGAACAGTGAATTTCATCACATTTATGCACAAACTTACCCCAATTATTCATCATATGAAACATACCACATTCACAGATTCTTATTTTCCTGCACGTGCCAATTGACTTATGGAGCTCCAAACAGTTATTATTGAAAAATGTGCGTCTACACACATCACAATCCCTCTTCTCAGCTTCAACTACACGGCTTTCACATTTAGAGCTTTTACACTGCTCACATACTATGTGGCAATCTTTACAATGTTTCACTATATCATCTGCAAACTCGATACACCCTTTACACAAATCATGATGCCGTCCATATTTTCGACTTTTATCATAACTCGCGTAAAGGTCCCTTATATTACGGAAGGGGAGATACGTTGTCCCTGGCAGCCCTAAAATAAGTAGGGGGTCTTGTACGATCTCTCGCACAGCTTCTAAAAACATACACAGTCCTACGACGATCATCCATTCCAAAGACAACTATACGAACATTCACTTACTGTTCTACCCTTCTCAGCTCCTCAGGACCCATATTACAGTCAAACTCAAGTTTACAGTCTACAGCTAGTTTACGGGCACGCTCCACTACCGTAGGCAACCAAATTTTTTGGGTCCGTGTATTTAGTACAACAAACATACGAGCTAAGACTACTGCTATAAAGCCGCAACCACGATCGACATTTATATGCCGCCTATAAATAGCCTGAGAATTGAAGTTAAGAGTATAAGGTGTGGCACTATGACCCGCAACACGGAATACGCGGTCAATATTTACCGTGAAGTTGTCCATATTGAAGGCTATACTACTTTGAGAGGCCTGCATTATACGGCCTAATATATACTCAATATCTTCAACTGCCAAGCGTCTGAATGGTATTACTACCCAAAAATCATCTACATCTCCGTCATGTGACCCGAATCCGAAGGACAGCCTCGTCCTGACTTCACGTTCGTCGCGGTTCTGAAGGGCAAACTCTACAGTACAATACTTTCAACTATGCGCCGTAGTTCGTGTTCAACACCATTGCTATACATGGACGTAGGATCAACCCTGTCTATATACCGATTTCTAGTCAAGGCTGGGGTGGGGGTAGCGGTCCGCACCAACTCGAATGTTATACCATCCTCTACAGAACGAGAAGCTGCTGCGGCTGTGGAGGATGTACTCGAAATTGAACAGGAATAAGGGGGTATATTTGAGGAAGATAGTATTGTAGGGGTTGTGTCGTAAGACGTAGAAGGTTGGGGCTCTATTACTGGTGGTCTAACAACCGGCGCAATCCTGGCACGCTTTATACCTGACGTGGATGGCTCTTCATCATGCCTCCGCTTTGAATTGGCGCGTGCTACAGGTATCGTTGGTGTGGACTCGGCAATGGGGATGGAGTCTGTGGTCACAACTACACTTTAGTCGGGGTCATCTGTAATATCGATGATAGGTTGCTGTACCTCATCCTCATTCATGGTTCTGTGGGAGAAGAGAAAAGCAAGACTAGAAAATAAGGGTCATCACTTAAATATCTATTATATTTTGCAAATGACTCACTTTGGAGTGTGACGTGTTAGAAATGGATTCTACAGAAAAATTCAGGTTCACGAGCCCATCCACATGTATTATATCTGACCCTTCAGGATGTGGTAAAACTGTGTTCATGCTTAAATCATTAAAGAAAAGGGAGAGATGTTCTCAAAATTTGTGCATAAAGTTATATGGTGCTATTCGACGTATCAATCAGTGTTCAGCGAGTACCAAGATGATATTTTGTTCCACAAAGGTGTATATGACGTTAATTCGTTAAAGGGAAATGAACATACAGTCATTGTAATTGACGATCTCATGTTAGAGATGGATAAAACGTTTGCTAAGACATTTACAGTATTCTCCCACATCTGAACATAAGCGTGTTCTTCATCAATCAGAATCTATTTTTCAAAAATAGATACATGCGCGATGTGAAGTTAAATGCACAATATCTAGTCTTATTTGCGGAACATAGAGATGTATCGAAAATTGGGGTATTAGCCAATCAAATGTTCTCGAATCAGCGTAAGGAGTTTTTGGAAGTTTAGAAAGAAGTTACAAGCCCGCGTTACGGATATTTGTTTTGCGACATTCATCCGCGAAACACGTTTAGGGTGCTTCTAAGAACGAATATATTTCCAAACGAGCCTGAAACGGTGTATATTTCAGAATGAAAAATAGGCTAAAGAAATACCATGAATTAATAAAAATCTATCATCGACTGCCCCTGGCAATGCAGCAGATGTTTGCTAAAAATATCGACTCCGACTTTTTAAAATGCATCTGTGAAATCTGTCTTAACGTTATAAATTGCAATGAGACCTCAGAAGGCTCGCCTACGCCGTTACAAGAACATAATACGTGCACTCGCTCGTAAAAGTCAAACTGTGGGGAAGAAAAAACGAATTATTGTACAAAGAGGAGGGTCATTCCTCCCCATCTTATTTTCAGTTTTGGGTCCTTTACTGACTAGATTAATATAATGAAGAAAGTGGTAGTGATTCTACACGAGGTGTATGCTTCACTGCAAAGTTCAAAGAATCCAGACACGGTTATAGAACTCCGTAAAAGCAGGCTTAAAAGAATGGAGAATGAATTGTTAGCCCTATTAAACAATGAAAAAACACCTGATGAGAAAAGAATCTTATACCAAGAAGCTCTGCAGAAATTCCTTCACGAGTACGAAAATTATAAGAATCCGACAGAGATTCCCGTGGTTATTAGGCACAGCACGGAGAACGATGGACATGGTGACATAGGGCCTGTGTGCGACGACAGAGCTGACCAACCAAAGATTGACGGGTCGGCCACACAACATATCGAGCATGTATTAAAAAGCACCCTCCCACATACATTGAGGAATAAAGGTTTAAGTCTTTATAATCTATTGAATGAGGATCCCAACACACAATGGACCGATACAGGTGAGATCATTGTGGAAGGAGCAAAGGTACAGGGATCGAATATCGTAGATATCGTCCATGATCTGGTGAGAAAGAGAGATATTCCCTCACCATCAGGATGGAAGCATATTAAAGCAAGACTACAACAAATAAATGTCCCCAAAACAATTATAGGAAATCTGAACAGGTTAAAAAACTTGGAAAATGCATAAACCCTACCCACGTGTCTCTAAAATACGCAAATGGCTAACATATTAAGAAAACGCTATTATGATATTTCTAGCCCAGCCTCCTACGGAGGAGTAGATAGACTGTACAGAAGTGTTTACAATGCTGGAGTAGGGAAAAGAGATGTTGAGAGATTTTTGCGGGAGCAGGATGCTTATACACTTCATAAACTTGTGAGAAAAAGGTTTAAAACAACCAAGACAACAACTGCTTCGTTCGACTCTATTTGGCAAGCAGATTTAACAGACATGCAAAGATATTCAGTTTATAACGATGGTTACCGCTACATCCTATTCATAAAAGATGTATTCTCTAGATATCTGTGGCTAATTCCTCTGAAAAATAAATCGCCTGAAACAGTTGCTAAAGCCACCAAAACGTTGATGTTGAAAGAAGACAGGGTTCCTGGCTATTTTTGTACGGATATGAGGAAAGAATTTATAGGCCGAGCTTTTCAGAACATGTTGACAGAGTTTAATATCAGCTACTACATTACCAATTCTATACACAAGGCATCTTTAGCTGAAAGAGTTCGACGTACCATGAAGGAACCCATGCACCGCTATTTTACACATGAAAACACATCCAGATTTATAGACATTCTGGAATTATTGGCATCATCCTACAACCGCTCACACCATCGCACGATTAGGACAACACCTAATGAGATTTTAGAGAGTTGCGCGCACAGAGCCTGATGCGAGAAGATATGGAACACCACCACCACACTCTGCGCGTTTGAAAATCAATGATTATGTAAGGCTGTCGCGTTCGGGAAATAAATTCGCGAAGGGATTTGAGCAAGGATGGACACGCGAGATTTTTAAAGTTAGGTCTATGAAATCTAAAGACGAGATAATGTTGTATTACGTAGAAGATTTGAATGGGGAAGAAATCGCAGGAGGCTTTTACCGCGAGGAGTTGCAGGTGACATTTAATTTAGGAAAAAATGTTTTTAAAATTGAGAAAAGTTTAGGAAGCAAAGGTTCAAGAAAGAGGTAAATGTACCTGGTGAAATGGCTAGGATACCCAGAAAGCTTCAACACCTATATAAAAGCTGATGCAATAATGAAGCTTAAATAGTATGCAACATGGCGCCTAACCATTTCTACGTCACACTCCCGTCCTCCTCGTCCCTGTCTGTACACCCTAACAACACACTAGCCAACTTTGTAGCAGAACTCCAAAGACCCATTGAACATTGAATTGGGTCGTGATACGTATGAGGTGGGTATATACGATATTCAGCTGAATACCCTTGTTTTAAGTATTGATTATAAAGTACCCGTTTTTACGATTCTTAGAGACTAATGAGTGTGAAAAAGCTGGGGTAACTCGAGATGAAACCATACGTACCGCCCTGACTGGGGATGCACGGTATTACAATACAGAAGTAACACTAGGACCGGGTCACAATGGTGCGGCCGAGGATGTTGTGAGAAACTTGAACGTAAGTTTAAAAAGCTCAAATCTTACGGGCGATTTAGTATACGAAATCATAAACAATGATCCCCATTAGGGCGGCTCGTTTTTACACTTTTTTCGATATTTGATTGGGGGTAGTGCGGAAAAGTTGCGATTTGGAGAGAAAATAAAGTGTGTAAAATTTTTTTGATCTACGTCAATACCTTCCGGTGGCGGCGAGTCCTTAAAAATCGAAAAATAGGCCTAAAAACACATAAAAATTGTATATAATTTTATATAATTTTTATATAATGTTCATTGTTCAATGACTGCTATTAATTTATTCAAGCCTATAATAGTGTTCTCAGGGTTGTTTGCACAGAAATATACAGGAATTAACATTTGTATAACATCTTGTTAAAACTTGCTTTAAATCAATATTTTGGATATTTTAACGGCTAAGACGCCACCGGAAGTTATTAACAGATTGTGCTGAAATTTTTATTGTTTATTTTGTAAGTCTTTAAAACCATTTTCCAATCTACCCCGTTAGGCCTATTTTTCGATTTTTAAGGACTCGCCGCCACCGGAAGGTATTGACGTAGATCAAAAAAATTTTACACACTTTATTTTCTCTCCAAATCGCAACTTTTCCGCACTACCCCAATCAAATATCGAAAAAAGTGTAAAAACGAGCCGCCCTAATCCCCATGCATGCACTGTGGCCCTAAAAACGCAGGCTAGCCGAAATATTAAAGACCAAAGAGTGTTCAAAATTGTGACCAATGGACGATATCGATCAGTCATCCAAAGAGATACATTTCACGAGGCACAATACGACTTGTCCAGCCTAATGTATCAGTTGAAATTTGAGAAAGTGGTTGATGGCTATAAACCCTCAGGCATGTGCTATATTTACAGCAATATAGTGGAGCACCAGTTTGTTTGGGGATACCCAGGCTCGCCTGCTGCGCATAGCGCACATCTCCAACCATAGAGGAAGGAATTTGAGTATTACATATGACAAGCTACATTATATGAATGTCGCAGTAATCTATGTTGGTTGGTTGGTTGGTTTGCTCATTGTATCAGTTGCTCGGAGACACTAGCATAAGAACGATTGAGGGAAAAAATTTCCCATTCGGTAACGGGAGCTTAACAGTGAAGCTGCACTTTCGACGCACTGAGTTATAATGGACAGAAAGCTTTTAACAGTCTATCGAGGTATGAGATACCAGCGTGGTAGTGGACTTCAATCCAATTTTTCAACCATACTACGTACGGCTGTCCCCTTGCTGAAGAGGGGTGCCAGATACCTCGGGAGGAAAGCGTTACAATCAGGTCTTAACACGGCAGAAGACATATTGGCTAGGGCTAAACCTAAAGAAGCTCTAAAAAAGACACTTAAAGCGTACACGGGACGAAATCGTCAAAGGTGCAAAGAGAAAAATACGAGGTTGTGGGAAGAAGAGGGCTGTCCGGAAGAAGGGATTACCACCACGTGGCATTAAATGTAAAAGGATATTAAAGAAGAAGTGTTCTAAGGGAATGAAACCTATGGTTGACCATTTTTTTGACTGATATAAGCTAAGGACATTGAGCTTATGAATCATAGTTTGTTTACTACTTGTCGAGAGAGGAGGCACTATTTCTAACTCGTCATGGCACGATTCATCCATCCGTGTAGTTCACAATGTTGTAAATCGGAGCTGTCCCTATTTGACATGCCTCCAACTCAAGTTTCTCTTGAACACAGTGACTTTATTACAATTAACCCTTTAAACACAACTAGTTCCCCGAGTGCCCCTATATAATTCGTGATACCCAGCTCAGACTCTTACTTTTTTGACCCAAGCTGTGTGCACATATACAATAAACTACGTATAGCCCATTTTGATGGAACGGACTTCGATGAAAAATATGCTGTATCCCCTGAAACAAACTTTCTGCATTCCTTATTCAACCAGTGTGACGTATATTTAAATCAGGTCAACATGTCGGGAGGAACGGGATACTACCACCTACGATCCTATCTGGAAAATGTGCTGAACTTTTCCAAAGAAGCGAAGGATACCTTTTTAAGTGCCGAGGGCTATTATTAAGCTGAAGACGAAAGTAGTATGAAGGACAAATTTAAAAATTCTAAAAAAAAGATATACGAGTGTTTTGGACGCCTGCATACAGACTTCACATTCCAGAAGTTGCTTGTGAATGGGGTGGATATGAAAATAAAGCTCACCCGAACGAATCCTGAGATCTGTTTAAATATGGGAACTGATCAAGAAGAGGGAGGAAAACCCCTGGTGAGTCACGTTATGGAGACATACCTCCGCGTACGGTGAGTGAAATTAAATTCACCAAAACAAATAGAACTTAAGAAACATTTACTACACGCCACAGTAAAATACCCAATTAACAGAGCACAGATCAAACTATACACGGTGCCAGCAGGGTTGGCATCGAAACAGAAAACATCGCCCTGGAAATCTACCTAAAAGGATATTAATTGGAATGCAGGACCATTCTTCAGTGAATGGAAAATATAAAAAGAGTGCCTTTAAATTCGAGAATTTTGGCCTTAAAAATATAACTATACGTTAATGGCATTGCGTTGGGAGGGGCTATGGATATGCGTTCCCGCTTTGCGCGAGAGCATATAGTAATCTGGCCCATATTGCAGGTGATTGTGATGAGCTCGGGATTGGGGTAACACAGAAAGAATTCATCGATCAATTTAACCTTTATCCGTTTGACATCACACCTGACTTATCTGCTGGTGTAAATACACACTTAAGTCCACAACAGAGTGGAAACATCTCAGTCAGATTGGAATTCGCCAAGCCTATAGACACGCCTATAAGTGTACTAGTATACCTCGAATCACAAGCCCTAATAGAACTAGACAGATTTAGGAGCGTTGTCACTGACTTTTAAAATGGATGCGAATACACTTCAGAGAGTAATAAATAGTGAACGAATCACACGTTCCAAATTTATTCGTGTGTTTGCGAAGAATGAAACATTGAAATTGCCAACTACGAGAGATTGCGGTCGCCTTATTGTGAACACAGATGTTATTGGTAGTGAAGGGATTCATTGGTTTGCAATCTATTTTAAAAATAGGGACCGCATGTACCATTTTGATTCACTCGGCACTCAACCCTGGAATGACCTTGTTATTGTAAAATTTCTCGATCAGATGCATATCCCCGAAGTTCTATGGAATCCCTTCCGACTGCAAGGATATTTTAGTAATACTTGTGGGATGTACTGCCTTTCATTTCTCATGCATATGTCACGTGGTAAGAAATTTATAAATTTTTAAAAATTATTCGACGTGTCACGCTCAACGAAACGACGAAATGGTATGCAGACAGATAAAAAGCCGTTTTCCGATTGTGCGCACTCGTTGTATCGTATGATGTTTTGTTCGTGTATATTGTAACCAATAATGTTAGTTTGTATATTCTGTAGCTTAAGATGGTTATTGTACTAAAAACATGATTTCTTTCATTTAATGAACTGATGAAAATACATTGTCTTCTTCCCCAAAAAAAGATCGAAACATAAAAAAATACTTACATTATTTCGTTAATGATGTGACAATCGCTGAGTTGACTGCTTGGTAAATCTTCTACCTCCGTATTCAGGTCCACGACATGGGTTTCTTCAAAACGAAAAGATTGTATAACACGTGTCAAATCCTCATCGGACCTTAAAGGAGATAAAATAATTAATTAGTTCATACTGAATCTTTTTTAATAAAAACCCAATTGTTAAAAAACATATGCAGAGTATACATATAGTAAGAGTATTACACTGTGAAGATATCTTTCAATCACTCAGAGAAGTTCCTTTAAGAAAAAATGTCGAATAACATTTATTAAGGAATTTCTAAAATTATTTAAAACATGCAAAGGATTGCTATAAAAAAATTCAATGAATCAAAACACCACTTTAGCATAATATTAACTGCAAACTAATCTTTAATTGCGGATACCTAAATGAAGCATTTTTAATGTGATGAGATAAATTACTACAACCCTCCATACATATGATGAAATAATCCAGAACAGTGCTCTTTCTTCTAATGACAGGCACACTAAATAAATAACCAGTTCGAGAATAATTGGTTAAATAAAATTATAGGCACATAATTACTTACATTTCTACGGCAATCCCTTGCGTCGGATCGTAAGGAGCGTCATTGCAAATATCATCAACGGTTTGCGTTGGAAATAATCCATCCCGGTCGGCAGCGTTAAAAAGATTAATTGTGGACATCGTTGCAATGTCTCTATCTTGATATAAATCCGGTAAACTGTAAAGTTCTTGATTCATGACGGAGGGAATGTTTATTCACCGGTGAAAATAACTACTGTGACTCCCAGCTGAAAATACTCATTTTTATATGCATGATCCCCAAGCACCACCCCAAAAGACTAATAGGCGGTTCGTAAGTTTGATGATTGGTTGTCAATGTAACTGGGCGGAGCTATGTTAAATTTTGTGTATCAGTCGTAACACCTATATTACCTTGGTACATACAATCCCAGATGAGCCGGGTGTACCTATGTGAGGTGGAGTGTAAAAGAAGCCAGCTCACCACTTCGTCAGATCAACTCGAGAGGAGGGGCGATAAGCTTAATCTTCGTGGAATCATCGCAATAAAAATTAAAATAATAATAATAATAATAAACCTTTCCATTTTTTTCACTTTCATTCACTCATTTCATTTCATTTTAATAACAGAGACAATGTAAAGTTTTAACACAACTATGAAGAAGATACCACACAAATTACACGCAAAGAAAAATAGTTTGGATTCAACGTTAAACTGTAGGTCTAAGGCGGGTGACAAGCTTGATCTTTATCAAAATGAACAATTCAGGGAGAAGGTAAATCGATTTAGCTTATTATTACTACTGTAATTTGCACCACCAAGATATATATATATATATATATATATATATATATATATATATATATATATTATATCGGCTATTGATTGGTGGCGCGGAAAACGCAGTTTAATAATAAACAGGAACACCAGAGAAAATACAAACATCCTTCAAGGTTTAATAGTACCAACGTTTCGGAATGCACTAATTCCATCTTCAGGGCTAAAACAATAAAATTCCAAATCACATACAAAATACAAATTGCTTAACAACAATTTAAAATAAACTTAAAAAATTATAAAAAGTAGCTAAGAAAATGTAAAACATTAAAACTAAAAGGTAAATAAACGTGAAGTTAAAAAGTTAAAATTATAAAAAAGTAAAAGCATTAAAACTGAAATGTAAATAAAATAAACTAGTACCTTAACCAAAACATAGCAGATCTATCGATGATTCGTCAGAATTTAGGTCTGGTTTTAGTTTATAAATAAACAAAGACTCCATAATTTTAAGCTTAAGGTCAGAGCTTCCGGCAGCAAGTACGGTGAAATTAGACTGTGAAATTGGGTGGTTATTGTTGTGCGAGTGATTACGTATGAGAGAATTAGGTGGTTTGCCAAGGGGTAAATTTGTACGGACCGATTTACCGAGATGTTCGTAAATACGAGATTTTAAATGTCTTTTAGTTTTACCTATATATGACCCCATACAGTGGTCACACTTGTATTGATAAACTATAGATGACTTAAGAAGTGTAGGAATAACATCCTTGTATTTAAATAAATGGTAAATCGATTTAGACGGGGTGAATATAATTTTTATACACAGTTGTGGGTAGAATTCCTTGAGCAATTTTAAAAGTTTGTTTCTAATGTTAAAACTTGAGGTTCCCATATAGGGCAAAGTGAAATACAGGATATCTCTGGGGACTGTAATTAAGTCTCTAGTTGTAGGGCTTATTAGTCTATTTAAGGTTCTGCCTATTGTAGTCTCCACCAGTCTAGAAGGGAAATTATTCTTGGCAAGGAGTTTTCGGATGAAATCTAGTTCATCGTATAGTTTGAAGTAATCTGAACAGATATTGAAAGCTCTATTGGTCAGAGTCGAGATTAAATTTCGTTTGAAACCTAAAGGGATAAAGGAAGAAAAGTTCGTAGTAAGATTGGTGAATGTCGGCTTTCGGTAAACGGAAGTTTCAAAAGAGGAATTAGTTTTTATTATCTTAATGTCCAAAAAGGACAGAGAGCTATTAGATTCAACTTCTGAAGTAAATTGAATGTTAGGGTGCTTAGAATTAAGGTAATTACGAAACAAAGGGATATGGTCTGGTGATTTAAACAGGAGAAAAGTGTCATCAATATATCTTCTATAAAAAACCGGTTTAAAGTTGGAAGGACACTCATTCAACCATTTGACTTCATGATGACACAGAAACGCGTTAGCTAAGGTGGGACCAAGAGGCAGACCCATTTGAACACCTTCAGTCTGTTTAAAATATTCACCGTTGAATATAAATATAAGGTCTTCCACGGAAAATTTTAGTAGTTCTTTCATTTGGCCTCTATTAAAACCCTGCACAGTATCAGTATTATTAAAAAGATCGTTAATACATATATCAATAGTTTCTGCAACAGGCACATTGGTAAATAAAGATTTTACATCGAAGCTGGCCATTGTGTAAGAATTATTATTTAATGAGGTAATTTCTCTAACGAAAGAAAAAGAATCCCGTGCTGTATACAAATTATAAGTTATAGGTGATAGTATGGGAACCAAGAACTTTGAAAGGTTATAACTAAAAGTTCCTAGAGCCGATAAAATTGGCCTAAGCGGAAAATTAGGTTTGTGTATTTTAGGGAGTCCTTACATAATGCCTGGGCTGGATCCAGAAACAAATAATTTAGCAAAAACCGTGTCTGAGATTATATTATTAGATTTAAGTTTTCTAAGATACCTATTAATTTTATCTTCCTGTTTTAAAATTAAAGCATAAATGTCACCAGTTACTTTAGTAAATCTAGTTGCATCATTTAAAATATCTAACATTTTATCGACATAAACATTGCTGTCCAAAAGAACAACGCCATTGCCTTTGTCTGGTCTTGTAACCACCAATGACTTGTCCAAAGACAGATTTCTTAGACTTTGAAACTCTTCCACCTCCATATTAGATCTATTGCCATAAGGGTTAAAAGCATAAAATGAAGTAAAAGCTAAATTACGTAAATTATTAGATAAAAAGTTAAAACCTTTACTATGTGGGTCAAAGAGTGAATGTTTAAAAAGGTCCTTAAAAAATAACTCAAAGTTGAGGAAATAATTGTAAAAATCAAGTTTCTTTGGAGTAAGAGAGAATTTCAGGCCTTTACAAAGGGCAGATTTTTGAATATCACTGAGAACTTTGGAAGAATAATTAAAGATGAGATCATTAGCTGCTAGATTATTACTCGTATTATATCCTAATTTTTGGAGTTTCCTGTTCTGAACAAAATTCACCCTTGCAATGCATTTCAAATTGCCCGTCTGAATGACGTTCAAAAGATGTGTTGAATCTATACCAGACACCAGAGACTTAAAATCACAAGTAGACCGATTAAGATCCCGATTACATTCATTACCGAGCCTTTTCTTAAATTTAATTTCTGCATCTAGTAATTGTTTTTGACAGTTCCTATAGGTTTCACTTTTTTGTAAATGAAAGTTACTAAGTTTGAACCTCAAAAAGCCAGGAATCAAACCCTGGTTTCTGCAGCAAGTAAGGAACCGCAAATCACACTGAAGTTTTCTAGCCTTGTAGTCAAGTTTTTCAAGTCTTCTATAATCACCAAACGCCTCTTGGTCCCACCTTAGCTAACGCGTTTCTGTGTCATCATGAAGTCAAATGGTTGAATGAGTGTCCTTCCAACTTTAAACCGGTTTTTTATAGAAGATATATTGATGACACTTTTCTCCTGTTTAAATCACCAGACCATATCCCTTTGTTTCGTAATTACCTTAATTCTAAGCACCCTAACATTCAATTTACTTCAGAAGTTGAATCTAATAGCTCTCTGTCCTTTTTGGACATTAAGATAATAAAAACTAATTCCTCTTTTGAAACTTCCGTTTACCGAAAGCCGACATTCACCAATCTTACTACGAACTTTTCTTCCTTTATCCCTTTAGGTTTCAAACGAAATTTAATCTCGACTCTGACCAATAGAGCTTTCAATATCTGTTCAGATTACTTCAAACTATACGATGAACTAGATTTCATCCGAAAACTCCTTGCCAAGAATAATTTCCCTTCTAGACTGGTGGAGACTACAATAGGCAGAACCTTAAACAGACTAATAAGCCCTACAACTAGAGACTTAATTACAGTCCCCAAAGATATCCTGTATTTCACTTTGCCCTATATGGGAACCTCAAGTTTTAACATTAGAAACAAACTTTTAAAATTGCTCAAGGAATTCTACCCACAACTGTGTATAAAAATTATATTCACCCCGTCTAAATCGATTTACCATTTATTTAAATACAAGGATGTTATTCCTACACTTCTTAAGTCATCTATAGTTTATCAATACAAGTGTGACCACTGTATGGGGTCATATATAGGTAAAACTAAAAGAAATTTAAAATCTCGTATTTACGAACATCTCGGTAAATCGGTCCGTACAAATTTACCCCTTGGCAAACCACCTAATTCTCTCATACGTAATCACTCGCACAACAATAACCACCCAATTTCACAGTCTAATTTCACCGTACTTGCTGCCGGAAGCTCTGACCTTAAGCTTAAAATTATGGAGTCTTTGTTTATTTATAAACTAAAACCAGACCTAAATTCTGACGAATCATCGATAGATCTGCTATGTTTTGGTTAAGGTACTAGTTTATTTTATTTACATTTCAGTTTTAATGCTTTTACTTTTTTATAATTTTAACTTTTTAACTTCACGTTTATTTACCTTTTAGTTTTAATGTTTTACATTTTCTTAGCTACTTTTTATAATTTTTTAAGTTTATTTTAAATTGTTGTTAAGCAATTTGTATTTTGTATGTGATTTGGAATTTTATTGTTTTAGCCCTGAAGATGGAATTAGTGCATTCCGAAACGTTGGTACTATTAAACCTTGAAGGATGTTTGTATTTTCTCTGGTGTTCCTGTTTATTATATATATATTGTTGCATATGGAAATATGATAAGGAAATTCATTACTTAATCAAAGGCTAATTTTGCTTAAAAATAATTTGGAAAACAAGCACGTGATGCTTATGTATATATTTATGTTGTTTTTAACTTCAATAATAATGGTAATAATGAAAACAATAAGTAGGAGTCGAGAGAGGTTCTTCTTAGGTGGTAATGAACGGATTTAGGTCAAATGGAATCTTTGCGGTTTTCAAATAGCCTCGGGCAAGTCAGGTGTGAGTATTTATGCGTGTCGAGTTTCTATCGTTATACATTTTTTTTCCAGAGATGCTTTCAAAGAAAGGAAATGGCAAAAGTAAATAAACACTTCAAATTTTATTCTATAAGAATATATCAGGCCATCCCATAAGTAATGTCGTTTTTTAGATCGGAATTTGAAGGATAAAAAAAACTCAACTGAAACTTTTTAATCTAGTATATATTTTCCATCGGAATCAATGATACTCTGCCAACGTCCTACAAGCTTTTCAATGCCATGTTTATAAAATTCAGGCGGTTTTGAGGCAAAAAACGTACAAAGACTGGTGTGCAGGTCATCTAAAGAAGTATACTGTTTCTCGTCAAGATAGTTTTGTAGACTCCTGAAGAGATGATAATCTGAAGGCCCAAGGTCTGGAGAATATGGAGGATGTGGAAGTTTTTCCCACCCAAGCTCCTCAATTTTTGCAGAAGTGATCCGAGCGGTATGAGGACGTGCGTTGTCGTGGTAGAACACGATTCCTTTCCGATTAACCAAAGAAGGTCTCTTTTCTTTTAGTGCAGTGTTCAATCGATCCAGTTGTTGACAGTAGACTTGAGCGGTGATTGTTTTGTTGTGTGGTAAGGTTTCAAAGTGTATTACACCTCCTTTATCCCACCAAACACTAAGCAACACCTTCCGAGGGTGAAGATTTGTTTTTGGCTGTGGTGTCGCTGGTTCTCCGGCACAAACCCACTGTCGACGGCGCTTAACATTCTGGTACAGTATCCACTTTTCATCACCAGTCACTAAACGGTGCAAAAACGGATCTTGGAGTTCACGGAAATGAAGAGCTGTGCTAATGTTTATCTGCACCCTCAGATTGTCGACTGACAATTCATGTGGTACCCATTTTTCTAACTTAGGCACTTTCCCGAGTTGTTGCAAATGTCGATGGATGGTGGACGGGGCTGAATTGAGTTTCTGGGCCAATTCTTCGACAGTTGTTGAACAGTATTCTTCAAGTGCGGCTAACAGCAGGTCATCATCAAACTCAGCAGGGCGTCCAGAGCGTGCTTCATCTGTCAAACAGCAGTCACGATTCCTAAACTTTTGAAACCATCTTTGACATTTCCTCACATGCAGAATATCGTTGCCATAAACGTCCAGAATGTTTCGCGTTGCTTCAGTAGCACTGTTCCCTTTTTTGAACTCATAAAGCATTATATGCCTGATATGCTCTTCTGATACCGCCATGTTTATGAGGGGTTCACATAAAGCAAATCACGCGTCTTCACTGGTCAAGGTCTGTAAAGTATGTAGCGAAACACGATAGATCTCCTCTTAGATATAACCTTCGGAAAATTTATGCTTAAACCGAGTAGGACTAGTTTAAACTTAATCTATCGTAAAAAACATTACGTATGGGATGACCTGATATATATATATATATATATATATATATATATATATATATAGTGTAATTATTATATTTGAATGCATTTTTCTTTTATTGTTAATTAAATATACTAGCGTGAAGGTACGAAATTAATTTTAATTGAAAATAAATGAAAAAAAAAATATATAATATATATATATATATATATATATATATATATATATATTATATATATATATATGATACACACAGACCGTGCATGGAACAAGGAACTCTTCTGGGATAATTAAATCCACTATAGTCCGAATACGTAATGGTAAATGACAAATACCATAGTTTTTCTTTTTCATGATGCAAGCCCGACGTGGGCAACCGGTCTCTCGCAAAGAGGTCCAATAAATATAGCTTCCCTCACCAGCTATCTCCAAAGCAGACAGGATCCAGCTTTGGGACATGGATCTAGGGTTTAAAGCAGCCTAGCCCCACTACATTTAGAACCTCAATATAAGTAAAAGACTCGTTGCATTCACGTCGGATTGAATAAATCAAAGAAAAAGGGGTAACTATTATATTTTTAGCCAAAACCAAAACTTAAACCTCAACTGGCAGAATTGAGCATCCACTTTTCAAGGCACATAACATGTCCGTTTCATGATGGGAATGAACTCAGAATGGTTCCCTGAGTTTTTTATGATACACACAGACCGTGCATGGAACAAGGAACTCTTCTGGGATAATTAAATCCACTATAGTCCGAATAAGTAATGGTAAATGACAAATACCATAGTTTTCTTTTTCATGATGCAAGCCCGACGTGGGCAACGGGTCTCTCGCAAAGAGGTCCAATAAATATAGCTTCCCTCACCAGCTATCTGCAAAGCAGACAGGATCCAGCTTTGGGACATGGATCTAGGGTTTAAAGCAGCCTAGCCCCACTACATTTAGAACCTCAATATAAGTAAAAGACTCGTTGCATTCACGTCGGATTGAATAAATCAAAGAAAAAGGGGTAACTATATATTTTAGCCAAAACCAAAACTTAAACCTCAACTGGCAGAATTGAGCGTCCACTTTTCAAGGCACATAACATGTCCGTTTCATGATGGGAATGAACTCAGAATGGTTCCCTGAGTTTTTTATGATACACACAGACCGTGCGGACATGTTATGTGCCTTGGAAAGTGGACGCTCAATTCTGCCAGTTGAGGTTTAAGTTTTGGTTTTGGCTAAAAATATAATAGTTACCCCTTTTTCTTTGATTTATTCAATCCGACGTGAATGCAACGAGTCTTTTACTTATATTGAGGTTCTAAATGTAGTGGGGCTAGGCTGCTTTAAACCCTAGATCCATGTCCCAAAGTTGGATCCTGTCTGCTTTGCAGATAGCTGGTGAGGGAAGCTATATTTATGGGACCTCTTTGCGAGAGACCCGTTGCCCACGTCGGGCTTGCATCATGAAAAAGAAAAACTATGGTATTTGTCATTTACCATTACTTATTCGGACTATAGTGGATTTAATTATCCCAGAAGAGTTCCTTGTTCCATGCACGGTCTGTGTGTATCATAAAAAACTCAGGGAACCATTCTGAGTTCATTCCCATATATATATATATATATATATATATATACACACACACACACAGCGTTTAAAGTGTGTACTGTTATTTTGTGTGCATTTTTCTTTTATTGTTAATTAAATATACTAACGTGAAGGTACGAAATAATTTTAATTGAAAATAAATGAATAAAGGAATCCTCTTCTTCATTTCGCGGATTTTTGTTTATAAAAAATATAGAAGATATATAGAAAGGACTGTCAAAAGTAAATAGACACAGTATACATTCTAAGGTGTTAGAATAAATGAAAGTGTTTCATGTCTTTCGAATTATAGGTAAATTAAATATTATTCTTATAGAATACTTAAAATGTTTATTACCAATTTAGTATACTGTAAAGAATGAGTTAATATTAAGATGAACGATTTCTTTTGCTAAGCCATGGATTAATTGTCTAGTGTATTTCTTTTATTGTTAATATTGGGAATTGTTTAAACAATTAGTTCTCTTGCTGAACAAATTTAAAGAGAAAGTCATTCTTGCCTTTAATAAATAAATAAATAAGTGGGAACTCGTCTAAATAAGTTAAAATAAATGGCGCAACCTGGCAACTCGCCCTAATAAGGTACACCTGAACATAATTAAATTAAAAAACATTATTTGGCAACTCATCTAAATAAAAATTAAAATAAATATATAGTGCTCTCTGGTAACCCTTCCATATATAAATAAGTGGTATCTGGCAACTCACGACCCTCTATATAACAGCTGCTTGGCCCGTGGACCCTCATAATGCGTCTGGCTGGAGCCAGGCGAACACCCCTCTCCTTCTTAAGTTAAGGTTTAGGTTAGGTTTCCCTTTGGGAGGGGTGAAGACATCCCAACTTCTCCCCCAAAGACCCTCCTCCTTCTAATTTCTCTCCCTCTCTTTGGTTAAGGCTACCCGTTTGGGGAGAGGTCATCCTCCCTTCTCCCCCCGAAGATCCCTCCCTCCCCCTTTGCAGCATTAACTTGTTGCATAACCCCTTCCCTCCTCTGCAGCATTGACTTGTTGCATAACCCCTCCCCTTCATTGCATACCCCCTAGCAACACCCCTTTGCAACAATGATCAACATTGCAACATTCCTGTACGCTCCCATTTTGCGCCCATCCTACTATTCTTCATAAAGGTGTAATCAAGATCATGAGCGCATTTGAGACAGTATTCTATTTTTTTGGTCCGGAGTTGTACGTTATGAACAATCAGTACAATAGTCACAAAGTGCACGTAAAGTAAGTTTACACTTTCAGAAGTAAAAAATAGTTTCCCCGAATTTGCCTTCAAGTTGCGCAGTTTCTCCCCATTATAAATCCTGCCGATCATAAAAATAAAACGCTGTAATGGCAATAAAACTCTCTCTCTCTCTCTCTCTCTCTCTCTCTCTCTCTCTCTCTCTTGTCTTCACTTATACTCTTGTAGCCTACCTGGCCACTGTTAACTTAATTATTTGTTCTGATTTCATTCTTCCTCTTTGCATCTCGTTCTTTCGCAGCAAATTTCTTCCTCGCCTTTCTTCCTCCATCATTTAGGCGATATCTCCCTACCCAGTAGTCAACATTTGATCCATCTCAATATGCTAAAAAAAAAAAAAATTACCTTACATGATCGTAAATGTCCGTTGAAGTTTAAATTATATGAACCTTTTACCAAAGATTTCGCTTCACGACACATTAGAGTGAAAAATGGCAAAAATCTGTTCTCAAACGTGGTTTCTGATGAGTTCCTTTTCTGCTCGCGAAGATTCATATCAAAAAGCGAATTCTATTTTCGTAATCATAAGTAAATGCAAAGCTAAAGAAATGCTTTATGTCGACGAACGTCAGGAAATAGAATCAGAGATTAATCGTGGCCATTTTCGAAAGGAAACACAAATAAAAGTTAACAGAAGTTATTTACAAAAGGAAGAAGAGTTGAAAGCGAGAATTGGGTGAAGGATGGTCAGGGAGGCGTTTCATGACCTAAAAATGAGCTCAATTTCGACTCCAAAAAATGACTCAATGAAGCCACGAAGAGACTCCAATATAAAGTTGGGTTGTCGCTTCTCTGAATCATTTGAGTCGCTTCTAACCGGGATACACACTTAAAGTGGAAGTCCTTTCATTTCGAAGCCAACCGTTATTGTTGGTGCATGGTGCATTAATGCTCATTTTGCATACATATATTGTTCCCTAATTAAAAAGCCTATAAATTACGGACGATTGTAGATAAAAGACAATTGATAAAAATTTACGATGGCTAACTGAACAGACGATTAGCACAATAGAACGCACAAATTCGCAAAGCCGTAAATCCATTTACTGACAAAATCACACGAGAAAAGCATAAAAATGACACTGCAAGCTGAGGACAGTCCTGATAAGAAAAAAAATATAAAAAAACATATATATGTATATATGAGTGTGTGTGTGTGTGTGTGTGTGTGTATTACGAAAAAAATGCAAGGTTCAAATAGTTTTTCAGTCATAAAACAAGTGAGGCGAAATAATTATTTTTAATCTTGAAACAAGTTAATATTAATTGAAAGCTATCTGCCAAAATCTTGAATCATAAATGAATGTTCGCCAATATTAATAAAAGAAATAATATATATTTTCAAAGTAAATAAAGAAACAATTATTTTGAGAAATTATTTACAACCCTGAACGCGTACTACAACACAAATTTACTTCGTTAAATCGTATGGAATTTACGATTTTCATATTTTCACATTCTACAGGGTGCCCCATAAGTCCGGTCTCATAGGAAAATTTATTTTAAATTAAATTTACAAAAGTAATACAGCAGAACTAAAACAAATGTTCAGATTGATGTCTTTGAGGCCCTTTTCTTCATGAGTATAACTCACTTCCATATTAGCCATTGCGTGTTATTCTACCTGCAACAAAAAAAAAGGTCCAAAAACAAGACATCAATTTAAACATTTGTTTCAGTTCTAATGTATTACTTTCGTAAATTTAATTTAAAATAAATTTTCCTATGAGACTGGACATATGGACCCCAGTGTATATATATATATAATAAATGCACACAATGAAACTAAATAGTAATAACATTTTTCTACAAATAAGAACCAAAATATGACGACATTTCGAAATATTACGTCATAGTTTCTTAACCTGGGATGAATACGGCCATTTTCAACCTCAGTTTCTCACCCAACACCTTGTCATTTAAGGCACCCTAAAATAGCGTTGTGGTATTTGAAGAAAAAGCCGGCATTATAGCGCTGGTGTCTCTTCATAAGTGCATCGCTCGGTCCGCATAATCATCATGAAACATGGATAGCAGTATCTGATAACCTTTAAAGGGTCAGGCAGTGGAAGCTAAATATAATTTAGACATTATTATTATGATCACGTGACATTAAACCTTCAAAAGTTGATGTATATATATATATATATATATATATATATATATATACTGTATATACACATTATGTATATTATTATTATTATTATTATTATTATTATTAATTAAGATTTGCACGTTAGCTTCAAGGAATTTTACTGCAGTGTTCTAAAAATAAAGGTCCTAATTATTTAACCTATAGGCCTACATAAAAGGTTTTGGAGCAAGTGTAGTTTACGTCCCCCTGACGGAGAAGGGGACACAAACTACACTAGGTCAAAGTTGGGGAACGTAAACTACACTAGGATCTTCAGGAAACATTTTTTAAATGAATCCATCAAATAAAACGTTAAAACTAACGAAAATATTACGACTTAAACTAACCAATCGGCAATATATATATATATATATATATATATATATTAGGGTGTTTCATAAATTAAAAGTTTGGACAAATTTTAATCCACATGGATCCCCTTGTTCCATTTGCTGAGGAGACTGATAAACCGAAGTATTAATTCAATAGTTTAAAGTTTACGGGTCCCCAGTTTGATGCTCTGGCAGATCATAAACGGAAAAAATTAAACAAAAATCTGTCAATGAATTTTTATTCAACAAACGAGTACCATTTCACTACACATTTTCACAAAGATACAAAAAACATAACCACTTCTTGCGAATCATTTGTCCATGAAATCCTTCTTGGTTTTATTCGGGTATTTCGCCCTATGCTGCATCACAGTTTTGAGCAAATACTGCTTCTGCTCTTCGTTCTTCGTCAGAGAACAGTTGAACTCTTTGGTGAGCGCGATGGCTCTTTCGGCCCGATCGTTGACGACAGAGATTTTGTTAACAGTTGCCGCTGCTTGCTTGAAGCCCTCTACTTCAGTCCACTCGGCAACTGGCTTTTTCAAGAATTCTGTGTCCAAGTCGAATGCATGGAAGAAAGCCATCGTCTTTCCTGTCACGAACTCCGCCAGGTGTTTCGAGGCAAGATTCCTGGCGTTCTTCCCTTGGGGTCGCTTGAGTTCCTTTTTCGATGCGGGCTTACCCAAACTGACGACCATCTGAGCCTTTTCTTCATCTGCCACATCTGCGTCGAAGAACGCCATGGCAATAAGAGTCTCAGAGATGTACCATAGGTGTCGAGACATGGCTTCTTGCGCAGCGTTAACACACGAATATCCCGACATGGCAAAGGCTTCCGCGTCACGCAGAAATTCCAGATCAACTGCGGCAGCCTTGCTTGAGGTTGCAGCACGAGTCCAACCTCGGATGTAGACGAGGGACACGAAGAGACCTACGGCTGTCAGAGCTTCCAACTCGTGACTCGACATCTTGAACTGCTTCTTCAGTAGAATTACTTTCAAGGAGTAGATGGCTATCGCCATCCATCGAGTGTGATGGTAAGCGCCAGGGGCTCTGAGAGGGAAATCCACCACTTTTGCTTCTCCCAGGAAGATGAAAACCAACTGTAGCAGTTCCTTGTAGTCATCGCGCTGATGCGACGTGCTCACCATCCCTCTCACCAGCAGGACTGACTTCTCCCTCAGTTCCCTCATAGAGTCATTGACTTGAGCAAAATCGTACGGCCGCACGTCCAACCGGTCGATGAACTTCCATTGTGCCTGAAACCTCTTGAAAACGGGTATATCGGGGCCACTTGAAGGGCCGTATGCACGCTTGAAGACGGAGCTGAGGATGACTTCATAGATGTGATGCCGACAGGGGAAGTACATGAGTTCTCTGCCAAGACCTTTCTCAATCAGGACGCAGACCCCGATATGAATCCCGGTGTTCGACGCTGTCGTGTCGAAAGACAGTCCCCGCACGCGCTCTTCCATCCTGTGTTCCTTGACCAAATCCAAGCAAACTCGCGCTATCTTCTCGCCGGTTCCGGACGTCACCTTAGGAACGCCGAGCAACTTCTCCTTGCCGTCGCCAGAGACGAGGACGGCGATCCGGTCAACGCTCTCCTTCCATTGCTCATTGTCAGGTAGGAGCTTACCGTCCCAATGCAAGACAAGAGGCTGACCAGGACAAACTTCGTCGGATTGATAACTTTCAGCAGCCACCTTCCTGAGAGCCTTGCGTGTGCGGTACATGGTACTGGCAGAAATGGACAGTTCATCCAAGTCAAAACCTAGTGATTTAGCCGCTGCAGCGTACGACATAGCTGAATCGCGGTACGAAATATTCAGCCGATCGTAGGTAGTCGTCACATCCTGTGAGATCAGATTCCTGCGTCGCTTCTTGGTATTTCCCTTGGAGGAGGATGGAAAAACTTCCACGGTTGGGTCAACGACATCTGAGTCAGTCTCTGACGAAGTTGAAATCACTAAAGCCCCCGTATCTTCTGCAGCTCCTTGTTCCTTCCTGGCCTTCTTCTGTTGTTCCTTAATCTTGTCCAGCCTCTTCCTTTTCCTAATCTCCTTATAGTGAAGCTTCATGTCAACAGGGCCCATGCTGCAGGAATTTGGATCTTCACGCTGCATGTCGAGAAAGTGGATGTCCTCCTGATTCTTCATCATTTCCTTAGCCTGTGAATGAGCAATGTCCATGATCTCCTTCGCTATTGCCTCCTTGAACATCGCCTCCTTCACTCGGAAGGACTCTGCTTTATGTGACTTGTGCTTCACAAGCCGGTCGTATTCCTTGAGAAGGGATTCCATCTTCCTCAAGGCCGAATCTCGACGCATCATGGGGATTCTCGCTCTCTCCCAAAATATGAGACAGGCATCCAGGCACAGGTTCAGGCATTTAGTACGTCCAAATTTTTGCTCCTTTTGGTGGTAAAAGTACTTTTTGAGTACTTGCAACTGAGTTGGAAGGCCACTTGATGTGATGTTCGCATCCGTCTGGCCAATAAGAAACACTTCTGTTTTCGCTCTGGTAGACACCTGGAAAAGAAAACAAACTAAATAATTCCACAGAAATAATTTCACATCGTAATTAATTTCATTAATTAAATAAAGAAAAGCAGTAACTGGGACTCGAACCAGTGTCATAGCCGTTTGGCGGCATCGCTCAAGTCGGCGTACACAGCACGCTATCCACTACACCATCTAGGGAGTGGATAGCGTGCTGTGTACGCCGACTTGAGCGATGCCGCCAAACGGCTATGACACTGGTTCGAGTCCCAGTTACTGCTTTTCTTTATTTATAAAACTGATACGTGTACACTACGTTCTCTTTGACAATTCATTAATTAAATAAATTTCAATACCGCAGTAAAATTACATTAATTAGTATCATAAATAATTACCAGCTTAGTTGTCCAACATGCAACAGACTAATTAATTTCATGTAATATTAATAATAAATATCACTACCACAGTAAAATGACAGAAATTAAATAATAATAAATTTCAATACCACAGTAAAATGAGATAATTAGTAGCATATATAATTACCTCCATAGTTGTCCAATAGGCTATACAACACGAACCGCTCAAGTGACGAAGAAAACCGTCTTCACTGCAGGCAGGCGAGAAATGAACTGACAAAAAGTCGTCAAAGTTGGGGACCTCTAAATACGGAGAAACGTGTGGATTAAAACTCCAAGCTCATTTTTATTTTACCCTATAGGTATGAAACACCCTAATAATATATATATATATATATATGATCACCTGAAGATCAGGGCCCCATGTATTCTTTGTTTTTGCTTTACAGTACCAAATATAATAATAAATTAAACTGAATGCCCGGCTAGGTCAACTGTACGCCCTTGACGATTGGTTAGGTTAAGTCGTGATATTTTCCTTAGTTTTAACGAATATATCATTTGGTAATTGAGGCTGGGGGCCATGATCTTCAGGTGATCCTATATATATATATATATATATATATATATATATATATATATATAGGGTGTCCCGTAAGTCTGGAACCATAGGGAAAAATGATAAAAACGGCAATAAGACTTTCGGGGACTGTTTGTGAAATGAGCGAGGATGGTAGCGGCTGTGTCATCGTTGGTGGATGTTCTCGGAGGTCCACTGCGTGGTTTTCTCCTATGGATCCCGTTTCCATGAAATTTTCTACAAGTTTGCCGACACAGCTGCGTGTTATCGACGCGCGGTCCGGATGCAATCTGTTAAATTCCTCAGCGAACTCCCTCTGACTCCGATTTCCTACGAACAGAATTACCTGGATGCGTTCTTCCTTACTCAAAGACATCATGGGCACTTGCATAAACGGAAAAACATGAATTACTTATTTTACCCTATGATTCCAGTCTTATGGGACACCCTCTATATATATATATATAACTTATATATATATATATATATATATATATGTGTGTGTGTGTGTGTGTGTGTGTGTGTGCTCTTCCAATACGTGCTCTACCGTAAAATTTACATTCCAATATGTGCTAACTAACGAAAATATCACGACCTAACCTAACCAATCGTCAAGGACGTACAATTGACCTAACGATTGGTTAGGTTAGGTCGTGATATTTTCGTTAGTTAGCACATATTGGAATGTAAATTTTACGGTAGAACACGTATTGGAAGAGCACCTATATATATATATATATATATATATATATATATATATATATATATATATATATATAATCATGCGGGTTGCTTCTACAGAGCTTCAATTTAATATTTAGGAGAAATCCAATGACAAGGAGAAATGTAAATGCCATGAAAAGTCTTCTTTAATGCGCAACGTTTCGAGCAATACGCTCATCTTCAGGCTGTTTAATAACAATGTGAAATTAAAATCAATATTGAATGAAAAACAAGACAGAAAATTTCTATAACCTATTCATAAAGGCAAATTTTAAAAGACTGAGAAAAGAGGGTTAAATTCTAAGTTATACAGATTTACATATAAAAATTAAGAAGCTATTTTTAAATACATATAGTAAATGTGAAATTAATACACTGGAAAAATTAACAATAGTACACTGGAATAATGAAACTAACTAACCTTTCACTGCAGTTTCCGAGGCTAACTGATTTAAGCAGAGGCAATACGGGAAAACAAGAGATGGCGAGGGCGATTGGGGAAGGGGGGATTATAAGGAATTGGGGAAGGAGGAGGGATTATAGCAAATTTAGGGGGACGGCTGAGGAGTCAACATTTAAAGTAGGGGACAATGTTTTAATGAAAAGCGATTCCAAAATTCTTAGTGAGTTGGGACAAGTATTACAACCAAGAATTTTAAAATTGTCTAAAGTGACATCAGTTTTACATTTTATACTGTGTTCCCGAATACTCGAAACTTCCTTAGTTTTTAAAATTTTACCTGTTCGGCCACTTATTCCCATATGCGAATAAAATCTAGCCCTGAGAGAGCGAACAGTGCTGCCAATGTAATTCCCAAGGAGACACCTAGGGCAGGTAAATAAATATACAACACCGCTACGCAACGAGTCAGGGGTTCGATCCTTCGCTGAGAAAAAGCTACCTAAAGACGTTTTATTAATAATATGATGCGGAAATCAGTATGATAAAAAAATTTCCTTAACAACTTTGTAAATTTAAGCTTAAATTCCTTATTCAAAGGACCCATTTCAGGTACCAAGAAATATTTTATATCCTTCGGCACTGTAATACATGGAAGTTGAGGGCTATAAACATTATTTAAGAAGGATCTAATTAGTTTGTCTACATATTGAACAGGAAAACTATTATTAGTAAAGTATGATCTTAGATTATTAAATTCATCATTAAGTAAGGTAAAACTAGAGGTCAAATTATATCCTCTGAACAGGAGAGTTTTAATACAAGACATCTTATAGTTGAAATCAGTAAAACTAAAAAAATTCATGCCCAAACCAGTGAAAGTGGGTTTCCTGTAAACTGATGTAGTAATAGAATCACCGTTTTTCGAAATTAAAATTGAAGCTCTGTAGAAGCAACCCGCATGATTATATATATTCAAGGTATGGACAAGATGGCCTCAGGGCTTATCGCCATGTTTGGAAGACTTCACGAAAGTTTCTCAAGTCAAAACTGGACTGTTATTTTCTTGAAATGTGTCGGACCTGCAGGGTTTTCCCGAAATTTGTTTACTTCAAACTCTACCGTGACAATCTATATGACTCTGAATTTTATCAATCGTCCCTGGAATATTTATTAAATAATGAAATTAATTATAAAATCAAAATTTCAGATTCGCATAACAAGTCTCTTGGGCATTATATAACTACTCTTAAAAATACCTTGTCGTTGTTGGACTATTTTTAATAATTTCTCTTGTACAACGTGAACTAGAAAAATTTCACTCTACCATCTTGGAAACACATGAACGTAAGTTAAAGGCTTTGGGAATGAATTCACCAAATTTTTTCAATTCAGATAAGGTAATTTCGAATCTTTCTAGTTACACACTCTCCCCTCGGGAAAAGTTTTTACTGTCACTTGGTTTGCAATTTAAGCTTCCGTTGTTTCAAATATATAAGCCTTCGTTTTTTCTTTACTTTGAAAAATTTTCAATGGCTTGAAAAATGTTCCCCATGTGGGTGAATTCAATAATTTCAAATGTCAGTTCTCAAATTTAACTCAAGAATTTTTTCATAAACTTAGAAATCTTAAATTTCAATCTTTCATATTTAGGAAGAGTGATTTGCAGTGTATTAAGAATTTGGCAAAGAACCAGGAGATTGTTGTGACTAGACCAGACAAGGGTAACGGAGTGGTTATTTTGAATAAATCGGACTACATAAACAAAACTAATGAAATCCTAAGTGATCTTACTAAATTCAAACAAATTCTAGAACCTGTCAATAAAGTCATTGTAAGGTTAGAAGACCAGGTTAATAGATTTCTGTCACGACTAAAGTCTTTAAAGATAATAAAAAATGATACTTACTCTCAGTTGTTCGCATCTGGTGCTAATCTTGCTCAATTATACTGTCTGCCTAAAATCCATAAAGCTGGAACACCTCTCCGTCCTATTTTAGCTTCGTATAACTTACCCACCTTTCAATTGGCAAAATTTGTTGTTCGTCTCCTGTCACCCTTTGCGAAAAATGCTTACACTATAAATAACTCGTTTGAATTCCAAAAAGACTCCTTGGTGAAAACTTCGATTCAAAAAAGTTTTTTGTCAGTTTTGATGTAAAGTCGCTTTTCACAAATGTACCTGTATCTGAAACTATTGCCATTATTTTAGATAGGGTTTTTAGCTCAGTTGATAATTTTCATGGTTTTTCATTGTCTCATTTTAAGGAACTTTTAGAATTGGTCTTCAAACAATGCTATTTCACTTTCAACAATAAGGTTTACCAACAAATTGATGGGTAGGGATGGGATCACCTGTCGGACCGTTAGCAGCTGATTTTTTATGACTCATTTAGAAAGTGTAATTTTTGACAATCTCCCACTCATCTCAAGCCAATTTTCTATCGACGCTTCGTTGATGATTCGATAGCAGTCTTTGATAATGCGGTACAAGCGCAACAATTCTTTAACTTCCTAAATTCTTTGCACCCCAATATAACGTATACAATGGAAACTGAGCAAAATGGCTCCCTCCCCTTCTTAGATCTTTTAATTTCGAAAAACGGTGATTCTATTACTACATCAGTTTACAGGAAACCCACTTTCACTGGTTTGGGCATGAATTTTTTTAGTTTTACTGATTTCAACTATAAGATGTCTTGTATTAAAACTCTCCTGTTCAGAGGATATAATTTGACCTCTAGTTTTACCTTACTTAATGATGAATTTAATAATCTAAGATCATACTTTACTAATAATAGTTTTCCTGTTCAATATGTAGACAAACTAATTAGATCCTTCTTAAATAATGTTTATAGCCCTCAACTTCCATGTATTACAGTGCCGAAGGATATAAAATATTTCTTGGTACCTGAAATGGGTCCTTTGAATAAGGAATTTAAGCTTAAATTTACAAAGTTGTTAAGGAAATTTTTTTATCATACTGATTTCCGCATCATATTTATTAATAAAACGTCTTTAGGTAGCTTTTTCTCAGCGAAGGATCGAACCCCTGACTCGTTGCGTAGCGGTGTTGTATATTTATTTACCTGCCCTAGGTGTCTCCTTGGGAATTACATTGGCAGCACTGTTCGCTCTCTCAGGGCTAGATTTTATTCGCATATGGGAATAAGTGGCCGAACAGGTAAAATTTTAAAAACTAAGGAAGTTTCGAGTATTCGGGAACACAGTATAAAATGTAAAACTGATGTCACTTTAGACAATTTTAAAATTCTTGGTTGTAATACTTGTCCCAACTCACTAAGAATTTTGGAATCGCTTTTCATTAAAACATTGTCCCCTACTTTAAATGTTGACTCCTCAGCCGTCCCCCTAAATTTGCTATAATCCCTCCTCCTTCCCCAATTCCTTATAATCCCCCTTCCCCAATCGCCCTCGCCATCTCTTGTTTTCCCGTATTGCCTCTGCTTAAATCAGTTAGCCTCGGAAACTGCAGTGAAAGGTTAGTTAGTTTCATTATTCCAGTGTACTATTGTTAATTTTTCCAGTGTATTAATTTCACATTTACTATATGTATTTAAAAATAGCTTCTTAATTTTTATATGTAAATCTGTATAACTTAGAATTTAACCCTCTTTTCTCAGTCTTTTAAAATTTGCCTTTATGAATAGGTTATAGAAATTTTCTGTCTTGTTTTTCATTCAATATTGATTTTAATTTCACATTGTTATTAAACAGCCTGAAGATGAGCGTATTGCTCGAAACGTTGCGCATTAAAGAAGACTTTTCATGGCATTTACATTTCTCCTTGTCATTGGATTTCTCCTAAATATTATATATATATATATCTATATATAAATTGACGATTGGTTAGGGTAAGTCGTAATATTTTCGTTAGTTTTAACGTTTTATTTGATTAGGTATCCGCGGACAAAGTTGGGGAACGGAAACTACACTAGGATAATGTAGGGGAACGTAAACTACACTAGGCACCACAGGGGGACGTAAACTACACTTGCTCGAAAGTTTTTAGTAAAAACTGTATTTATTATTAAAAATAAATAAAGTCTGAGCTCGAATTTGATGCATTTTAAAATTTGTTTGAAACGAAAATTGTTTGAAAAATACAAATAACTTGAAACATTATCTTCCAAAAGAAATGGTTGACGAAAAATAGCTGTTCTTTTGACAGCTTTTAACATTTAATGGAAATAATTACCTTTTTAAATTGCGAGGAAAAAGGTCTCCCTTCCAATAATTTAATATCATAAACATTATAGATAAAACATTATTTCTGAATTAAATTAATTATACACTTTTTGCCAAGCGAACTGAGAACTCCTGACAGAAGAAAATGTTACTGGGTATAATGTGTTTTCAAAAGCCAGCATCAAAATGGCTGAAGCGCGTGTAGTATGTAATAAAGTTACAAGAATTACAAGCGCTCTTGTATTTTTTAAAACATTGTCCTCGTCATAATGACGTCCGTAAATCCGTAAATTGAATTCGGAGACGGAGAGAAGAATATCATTTGTATTAATTTTATTATTGCGGTTCCCGCAGTATGGTTATTTTATCTTAACTTACAAACAGACCATTATTTATTGACGACATTTAACTGTAATAATTTTTATTTTTGGTTCTCTATTATTATTATTCTTTCCTTAATCCGATAAAAATAACAAAGTTATCTCTTTAAAATAAAAAATACTAACATTCTCTTTAACTGCTTAAGGGGCAGGGAAGGGAGGAGAGGATCTTTCTTTTAACAAATTATTTGATACGGCAAATAGTAAATACACTTTTATTTTTACGACGAATGAAGACAAAGAAGGTCTGGTTGATGTCAACTGAAGGATTTGCTTAAGAAAGAAAGTTTATACAGTCTACGTGGACAGACAAATCGATAGAGACTGACATTTTATTCTTATATCTTTGTAGAAAAATCTTACAAAATCAAAACTTTCTTCCTTTCTTAACGAGTTACAGCAGTGAAATAAGACATTTTTCGGTGCTACTATAGTATGTGGTCTACCTACGATTGGTTAGGTTTAGTCATGATATTTTCGTTAAAACTAATGAAAATATCATGACTAAACCTAACCAATCGTCAAGGGCGATTGACATTGAGATGTAAACAAGCAATTAGTAAATAAGATAAGAAGCTATAATTAAAAGGTAGACCGCCGAATCGTAGGTAGACCACATACTATAGTAGCACCCATTTTTCAACCAATTATATATATATATATATATATATACTTCGTGCAAAATACCTTAATAAAATTTCTATCCTCTTTGCAATGATTTTCTCCCAAAAACTACTAAAGTAAACCTTCGTCAGTGACTAACCAACAAATTATAAAAGAACCAAAAAAACAGAAATTCTTTCCACATAATTTAGAATAACTAAACTCATAATTATCTGCAATTCTATTTTTAAATTCTATTTTAAAAATACAAAAATAAAACATTTAGAATTTAAAAAAAACAACAACATACATATATACAGTACGTATATATTAATTTCCAAATAAACTAAATATATATATAAACACATTATAAATAGCCAACTTCACTGCTATCTTTATTTAACTGTACAAATATGGAACCTGGTTAATAAAGTACGAAACATAGAGAATTATACTTGAAATAACTTAGGAACAAGAAGGTGCAATAAAAGATAAAACAAATAATAGTCGGCGTCAATAAATTTTAGTTGAATTTACAAACAGAACTTCCAATGTGGCCTTTTGCCGTTAAATAACTATTTAATTTTAACTGGTAATATACTCTACAAATTAATGTATATTACCACGACACTTATTTGTCTTCCTGTCTATCTCCCGAGCAAGTTATGGGAAGCATATTTGAGAAAGTCATAGAGTCACAAACAACTCTAAAATGTAAATTAAATTACTTTTCTTCAACATTTTATATATATATATATATATATATATATATATTTCATCTGCAAACAACACACAGTATAATTAACGTAAAGAACGACGCTTGTATAGAAGAACATTCCGCGCAAGATGAGGAGGGAGAACGAACAAATGAAAAAATGAGGTAACCACCCGGGAATCGAACCCGGGATCTTCTGATTGCCGGTCAGATATGATAACCACTACACCATGGGCCTCACTCAATCAGAAGTCGTAATTCTCCTACATACGCGCAGAGACCAATGCCCCCAGGGGGCACCTCCCGCATGCCGCACATTATATACATTTCAACTGCAAACAACACACAGTATAATTAACGTAAAGAACGACGCTTGTATAGAAGAACATTCCGCGCAAGATGAGGAGGGAGAACGAACAAATGAAAAAATGAGGTTATCATATCTGACCGGCAATCGGAAGATCCCGAGTTCGATTCCCGGGTGGTTACCTCATTTTTTCATTTGATCGTTCTCCCTCCTCATCTTGCGCGGAATGTTCTTCTATACAAGCGTCGTTCTTTACGTTAATTATACTGTGTGTTGTTTGCAGTTGAAATGTATATAATGTGCGGCATGCGGGAGGTGCCCCCTCGGGGCATTGGTCTCTGCGCGTATGTAGGAGAATTACGACTTCTGATTGAGTGAGGTCCATGGTGTAGTGGTTATCATATCTGACCGGCAATCGGAAGATCCCGGGTTCAATTCCAGGGTGGTTACCTCATTTTTTCATTTGTTCGTTCTCCCTCCTCATCTTGCGCGGAATGTTCTTCTATACAAGCGTCATTCTTAACGTTAATTATACTGTGTGTTGTTTGCAGTTGAAATGTATATAATGTGCGGCATGCGGGAGGTGCCCCCTCGGGGCATTGGTCTCTGTGCGTATGTAGGAGAATTACGACTTCTGATTGAGTGAGGCCCATGGTGTTGTGGTTATCATATCTGACTGGCAATCGGAAGATCCCGGGTTCGATTCCAGGGTGGTTACCTCATTTTTTCATTTGTTCGTTGTCCCTCCTCATCTTGCGCGGAATGTTCTTCTATACAAGCGTCGTTCTTTACGTTATATATATATATATATATATATATATATATGAATAGAAACGACGTAAGTATTAAGGAACGTTTCTGCACACGAGGAAGAGAAATCACGAATAAATGAAAAATGAGGCGAACCGCCCGGGAATCGAACCCAGGGCCTTCCAATTGCCGGTTGCATGCGCTACCATTACACTACGGACCTCGATCATTCACAAATCGAAATTCTCCTACATAGGGCAGAAACCAATGCCCTGAGAGGGCACCCTCGCAAATCGTGAATATGTGCATTTAACTGCAATGACCACCCAGTATATAAATGAATAGAAACGACGTAAGTATTAAGGAACGTTTCTGCACACGAGGAAGAGAAATCACGAATTAATGAAAAATGAGGCGAACCGCCCGGGAATCGAACCCAGGGCCTTCCAATTGACGGTTGGATGCGCTACCATTACACTACGGACCTCGATCATTCACAAATCGAAATTCTCCTACATAGGGCAGAAACCAATGCCCTGAGAGGGCACCCTCGCAAATCGTGAATATGTGCATTTAACTGCAATGACCACGCAGTATATAAATGAATAGAAACGACGTAAGTATTAAGGAACGTTTCTGCACACGAGGAAGAGAAATCACGTATAAATGAAAAATGAGGCGAACCGCCCTGGAATCAAACCCAGGGCCTTCCAATTGCCGGTTGGATGCGCTACCATTACACTACGGACCTCGATCATTCACAAATCGAAATTCTCCTACATAGGGCAGAAACCAATGCCCTGAGAGGGCACCCTCGCAAATCGTGAATATGTGCATTTAACTTCAATGACCACGCAGTATATAAATGAATAGAAACGACGTAAGTATTAAGGAACGTTTCTGCACACGAGGAAGAGAAATCACGAATAAATGAAAAATGAGGCGAACCGCCGGGGAATCGAACCCAGGGCCTTCCAATTGCCGGTTGGATGCGCTACCATTTGTGAATGATCGAGGTCCGTAGTGTAATGGTAGCGCATCCAACCGGCAATTGGAAGGCCCTGGGTTCGATTCCCGGGCGGTTCGCCTCATTTTTCATTTATTCGTGATTTCTCTTCCTCGTGTGCAGAAACGTTCCTTAATACTTACGTCGTTTCTATTCATTTATATACTGCGTGGTCATTGCAGTTAAATGCACATATTCACGATTTGCGAGGGTGCCCTCTCAGGGCATTGGTTTCTGCCCTATGTAGGAGAATTTCGATTTGTGAATGATCGAGGTCCGTAGTGTAATGGTAGCGCATGCAACCGGCAATTGGAAGGCCCTGGGTTCGATTCCCGGGCGGTTCGCCTCATTTTTCATTTATTCGTGATTTCTCTTCCTCGTGTGCAGAAACGTTCCTTAATACTTACGTCGTTTCTATTCATTTATATACTGCGTGGTCATTGCAGTTAAATGCACATATTCACGATTTGCGAGGGTGCCCTCTCAGGGCATTGGTTTCTGCCCTATATAGGAGAATTTCGATTTGTGAATGATCGAGGTCCGTAGTGTAATGGTAGCGCATGCAACCGGCAATTGGAAGGCCCTGGGTTCGATTCCCGGGCGGTTCGCCTCATTTTTCATTTATTCGTGATTTCTCTTCCTCGTGTGCAGAAACGTTCCTTAATACTTACGTCGTTTCTATTCATTTATATACTGCGTGGTCATTGCAGTTAAATGCATATATATATATATATATATATATATATATGCGCCTCGGTTGTGTAGTAGTTGGCGTCGCTGACTACGAATTATTCGGCCCCGGGATCGAGACCTGGTGACGACAGACAGCGCGCAGCAAAACCCAGCTATTCATCCTTCCACACAATAAAGAAAGTGGTTAGTAGATAAATGGGTAACCTGGGTGGCCTAGTGGTTAAGACGTTGGGCTGCTGGTGGGGTGTGGTTCGGATTCCACGTTAAACTGTAGGTCGCAGGTGGAGTAAAAAGCTTGACCTTCGTCAGAATGAACAATTCGGGCGGAAGCAAACCAAACGGTTACCAAAAGGTATATATATACCGGCTGGACGAAAAACCTGGGCCCTTTTGTTTTCCCTACAAATTTCAAACTAGTCAAGCTAATACACCCAAATTAGTACAAGATGTAGCCAATAGTATAGTTATCATGGCTAAAAATTTCAATGGAACTCATATAAAACTTACACTATTGAAATCGATGTTGTATTGGCCCCCAATTTTCTTGAATTACGGTCAGTACTCTCCTTTTCCACTGATCTATGGATGACTTGATTTTGATATGGGACACCATAGGCCAAACAACCTCAGTTCTTTGTCTAAGTGCTTCCAGGTTTGAAAATGGTTCCCTGCGACCATGGTACACCAATGACTTCAGCTCATTCCACACGAAGTAATCCAGAGGATTTATGTCAGGAGAATTTGGTGGCCATTTTTCACTTTTTATGAATTCAGGAATGTTCACCATCAAAAATTCTTGGGTTGCCTTGGCTGAATGAGAAGGTGCATTGTCTTGAACAAAAATAAAAATCTTCGTTCGGGTACAAGTCTTGGCATTCAGGTAAAAGTTCTCCGAGGTGTTCAATGTAATTTTGCGAGTTCATTTTTGTTTTCTGTGGATCAGTAAAGAATAATTTGGTTTTTCCATTGTAAGAAACACTACACGATACCATTAATTTTTTCGAAAATTGTGAAATTGAATGATAAAGACGGTCTGGGGAGATTTCCGATTTTGAAGTTAATGCATTGACTCGGTTGTTTTGTCGAATTGTTGTTGTTGTTGTTGTTGTTGTTGTTGTTGGTTTGCCGATCAGCCCACCCTGATCGAGCAAGCCGGCAGCACGCAGGTAACCGATCGCCCTCTCCGCAGTGGACCAGAGGTTCAGCGCACTAGTGATGTTGTGTTGTGTTCTATGTTGTGCTAGAGCAGTACAGTCTGTCATAATGTGTTCAATTGTTTGTGGTGTGTCCTGGCACAGGTGGCAGGTGTCGTCTGTGGAGTTGTCTAGTCTGTGTTTATGTCTGTAGGTTGGAGTGATGTCCACATCGGAATCGTGCTAAGTTACCTTGATCCGATCTGCTCAGGCTGGTCTCTGACCTGTCAATAGATGGCGGCTTCGCACCTAGGACCACATTCGGACCGAGTGGTGTCAGTGCTTTGTGGGTTAGGTGTGTGTATGTGTGTGTGTGTGTGTGTGTGTGTGTGTGTGTGTGTGTGTTTTCTGTACTGTGTGATGTCTGTGGGGCTTGGTATGGAATGGGGTATTTGGTTATAATGTCTCTCTGGTGTTACCTTAATGGTGGGAGGTGTTGATGCATGATTGTACATGTAGTGGCAAGGGTGTTGTGGGTTAGTTTTCCCTGCTGCCATGAATTGTGTTTCCCTCATGTCTAAATGTTCTCTAACTTTCAGTATTTTTGTTTCTGTGTGCAGGTGTTCTATTGGTGTTGTTTGAGTACATCCTGTAATGATACGAAGTGCGTGGTTTTGTATTGTCTGTAAGGTGTTTATGTGTGTGTTTGAGATAATGGGTGGCCAGCATGGGCTAGCATAGTCCATAACTGAGCGAATATATTGTTTGTATATGAATGATGTTCTTTCCTGCTCGTGTCCAAATTTTGTGCCAGTAAGTACCCTAAGCGTGTTAATTCTTGACGTACATATGTTTTTAATGTCCTGAATGTGGTTTTCAAAAGATAATGATGTGTTGTATGTGACCCCAAGTATTTTGGTCCTGTGAGTGTGTGGAATGTTGGTGTTGTTTAGTGTAAGCTGTGGAGTTATCTGGTGTTCTTTTGTGTTGTTTGTTAGCAAGGTGATGGTTGATTTTGTGGGCGCTACTTTGAGTCTATTGTGTGTGAGCCAGTCTTGTATACTGTTTATATATATTTGTAGGTTATTTGTAGCGGTGTCGATGTTGTTGTGGGTGGATGTTAGAGTGATGTCATCTGCATATAATGATAAGGTAAGCTTGTTATCTATGGGTGTTGGAATGTCATGCATGTATACGTTGAAGAGTGTTGGTGAGAGAACAGAGCCTTGAGGGACCCCGTTCGGAAAAAGCTTGTGTTTGGATGACTTACCATTTTTGTTTGGTTTGAGTAGTGTAATAATTTTATCTTGCTTCCATATGTTAGGAATAATACAGTGTTGGTATGAATATGTGCTGATGTTTGTGAGAGCTAGTATTCCCTGTGGGCCCAAGTGTTTAAGGTGTATGTTAGATATGTTGTCTGGTCGATTTGTTGATACAGTTAATGTAAAGTCGGACTCATCTTGAAAAAACGTGCGTTTAATGTCTGCTAAATTAAATTTCCTGTACAAAGAATTACACCTTTCTAACCGTTTTCCCATGGCTTCTTTTGTTATTCTGGGGGCACTCATTCTTTTAAAAGATCTGATTCCTTTACTTTTCATTATGTTTTGGACACTGTTGCGTGAAATATTTAAATTATTCGCCATTTTTCTCGCGAAAGATGAGTACCAGGATTATTTTCCTGCGACAACGCATGCTCTTCAACGTGCCTTTCGTTTTCTCGAGTCCGAGCAGTACGCGGACGACCGCTGCCACGTTTTCTGTCAGTTGACCCTGATTGCCTAATTTTATTTATTACGTATTGTACTGTACTTCTTTTCTAATATTTTCCAGGAAATTCTCTAATTATTTTTCTAGCACTCCATCCCTTCTCGGCAAAACACGCCTTTATAACAGCTAAGTCTTCTTTACTTAAAACCATTACGATAGAATTTTAATTAACACCACAAGAAAAGAAATAAGAAAAACATTCCATCAGCCAACACTTCTTAAAGAAATCTGACACTGCTAGCCTACCAATTCACCATGTGGCCACTTATCATTGTCTTAGGTGCGTATGCGCAAACTGCTTTTGTAGCGAGCATCTGACACATCCAAGGACGTAGTCAGCTTCAAAAAATCTCGCTGTTTGTTTCGTCAAGTTAAAATTTTATAATTAAGAAACGGCCAAAGATAATTAACTGAGGTTCTCAGCACATGATAACCATACTATTGGCTACATCTTATACTAATTTGGGTGTATTAGCTTGACTAGTTTGAAATTTGTAAGAAAAACAAAAGTGTCCAGGTTTTTTCGTGCACCCGATATATATACGAGTGTGTGTATGTGTATATTATATATATATACACATATATTAACAATTATATACCATAGATCAGAATACGAGGTAAAATTAATATTATAATATTTAAAAGAATTAGTTATATGATCACAAAAGATCAGAAAATTTAATGATTTTTTAATTTTTTTCATCAACTAATTCAAGAGAAACTCCGCAAATATTCATTTATACCGCGCGTAGTAAGTAGTAGCCAGCGACCGTAGATTATTGAGTAATACCGTTTTCCATTCAGCGAATTTCGGACACTGAGGTCAGGGATTCGATTCCCGATGGTGCTGATAATAAAAAATCCAGGAATTAACGAGATGGACCGCGTAAGTTGGCCTGAGCATTGTGTCAGTTTCTAGCCCTTCTGATTGATTATATTTATTATCATTATTAGCCCACACCGGTAGTTAGTATTCCTTATTTAGAAATTAAAAATAGATTTAGAATAATTTAAAAGTTTTTAGGTGAAGTTTTTTTTATGCAGGAAGGAGGGTCCAAGGGGGAATGCCCACAATAAAGCCCCCCAATAGAAGAAGAAAGCTAAAATCAAGATAAAACATTTTCGAGATGACACTCTGCGTTTGAAAGATTGGAGGTTACAGACAGAAGCAAAGATGGATTGAGGAAGGTTGTTCCAGAGTTGACCGATTGAGTAGATGAAAGATTGAAAATACCGATTAACCCTTCGTTAGAGATTAGACAGAAAAGGAATGAAAATATGTCGAAAGTTTGGTACTGCGTGCTCTCCTTAAAGGAGAAGGCATGCAACTAGAATTCAGAAGAGCAGTGTCCGTTATAATAGCGATAATAAAGAGAGAGTGAGGCAACATCCTGGCGAAGAGAGAGGGATTGACGATAGTCAGTAATAGTGGTGGGAAAAAAGTAATCGATTACAAATAAAAATTACTGATGTCTGAAAAGTAACTAAAAGTATAAAGTAGAAATTGCTTCGCTGGATTAATTATAATATAATTAATTATATTATATTATAATTAATTATATTGTAATATAATTTTTGCCCACCACTGGTCAGTAAGAGGCGGGTAACTGATGAGACGAAAAGCCTTTGATTCCACCGGTCAGGTAAAGCTGTGTGGATTAGGCCACCCAACACATGAGAAGCGTACTCCATACAAGGGCGAACAAGAACTGTGTGCAGAGACAACAAATGAGTGAGGGCGAAGAAACTGCGGGGCCGGTACTTCACACTTAACCTCTTAGAAGCTATTTTGGAGAGACAGTATATACGATCTTTCCAGAAAAGATCACAAGTAAAGGAAACACCAAGAATGTTGAGAGAAGAAGAAGGATTGAAATGTTTATTGTGGAACATAAGGGAATGGTTGTGTGGAAGATTGTGACGAGTAGACAGACGAAGGAACTGAGTTTTTGAAGCATTGAAAGCTACAATGTTTTCTTTGCCCCAATCAGATATAGTACAAAGATCAGAGGTCAGGTGTCCCATAGCCGTCCTACGCAAATCATGAAACGACTGCTGTGAGGGACGCTTTGGGAAGCGGGTGGAGAGGTGAAGAGTGGAATCATCGGCATAGGAGTGAATAGGACAGGAAGTGCGAATTAAAAGATTATTAATAAATGAAACGAAAAGAGTGGGTGACAGGACAGAACCCTGAGGAACACCACAATTAATAGCTTTAGAAGAACAGTGGCCATCTACAACTGCTGCTATCGATCGGCCACAAAGGAAATTGGAGTTGAAGGCACAGATAGAAGGATAGAAGCCGAAGGAGGGCAGTTTGGAAATTAAGGATTTGTGCCAGTCTCTATCAAAAGCTTTTGATATGTCTAGCGTAATCGAAAAAGTTTCACCAAAATCTCCGAAAGGAGCATGACCAAGAGTCAGAGAGATATGCAAGAAGACCGCCACTAGAGAGTCCCTTGCGAAATCCATACTGACGGCCTGAAAGAAGATAGTGAGTAGAGAGGTGTTTAAGAATCGTCCTATTAAGGATAGGTTCAAAAACTTTAGAAAGGCAACAAATCAAAGCAAGTGGACGATAGTTGGAGGGTTGAGAATGTTCACCTTTCCTTGAGACAAACTGAATGAAAGCGAACCTCCAGCAGGAAGGAAAAGTACCAGATGAAAGACAAAGACGAAAGAGTTTGCCTCGGTAGGGTATCAGCACAGAAGACTAGTTCTTGAGAACAACAGGAGGGACACCATAACGACCGTACGCCTTCCGAAAGAAGAAATAAAGTTGTTTGAGAGGTTCTTGGCTAGGTGTCAGAAAGAGCGAGAAGAATTAGAATTTGATAGGTTTTCACATTCTTGTTTACTGAAGATATTTTTGGCAAGTTGAAAAACAGATTTTGCACAATTCCAGGCAGAAATATAAGCTGAGTGAGAGTTGGGAGTTGGATGGCGACGGTACCTTCTGAAAGTCTCCTCTCTGTTGCGGATAGCATTAGAACAAGCAAAGTTAAACCAAGGTTTTTTCTTGCATTAGTAGTTGGTAGAGAATGTGGAATGTACACCTCCACGGCTGAGAGAATTACCTCCGTGATGCGTTCAATTCACTCGGAGAAGCCCCAGCCACGGAAGCAGTAATCATTCCATGGAAAATCGGAAAAGTACAGCCTAAGGGCCAGAGGGCCAAAGGCGCCTCATCTTGGGAGGATCCAAAGGCCGAACTGGAGCGACAGGAAACAGATATAAAATTGTGGTCGGACGAGCCAAACAAAGAAAAAAGCTTGATATAGTAAAGAAAAATATGAGTAGTGAGAAACAAACCCAGAATGTTGGGTCTATCTCCGACTAGTTCCATCTTGGAAGTTGTTACTGTGGCATCGTGTTTGAAAGGTCGGATGCAACTCTGAGTATGTGTATGAGAATCCCAGCTCGTTTGTCCTGATTTCCTTGATCACTCTAGTACATTATTTAAAGAGCTAAACCTACTAAAGCTCAATGATGTAATCAAACTGGCACATTTTATTTTTATTTACGAGTGTAAGAACAAAATCATTAATTTACAATTGGTAAATATTTAAGATATTTTGTAACTCATCAAGAAATCCCTCGTATCAGACCAGAAATAGATCAAAGCATGTTATACCTCAATTTAGATTGTCTTCATCTCAAAAACTATCCATTTTCATTCGATTGAAACTATGGAATGTTTTAAATGTTGATATAAAAAATATTGTGAATGTAAATTCGTTTAAAACCAAGTTGAAATCCCGATTAATAATGGCATACTGACAAAAACCTAGGATTAATGTCCACTACTAGTGTTTATTAATTTCTCGTGTGTAATTTAGTATTAAAGACACATTTCTTGTAATTGTTCAGTTCTTATCTCTCATGTATAATATTGGTTTATTTGTATGGTATTGGTATAATATCTTCAGTAGTGACCTTGCATTTGTATTAGTAATGACAATTTAGGATTAATACATACTTTAACTATTAACAATACTTATTTCCTTATTTATTTATTATTATTAATTAATAATAACTAGCTGTTTATTTTTAACAAGAGCCCAGTAAAGCCTAAAGCTTAATGGCCACACTAAATAAAATAAATAGTCCAGCTTCACAATTATTTATGTCATTGTAAATTGTAAAACCAATGTGTTTATTTTATTATTAATAATAAAGGTTATTTGTGACTTCAGATTTCGATTCTTCCGGGTCTTCTCCGATGGATCGTGGGCATTACATTCTAGGTCCCTTTTCAAGTATTTAAACGCTAAACAAACTGCCAAACATTTCGGAACCTTGACCTCGGAACGTTACATTTCAAGTCTAAGGGTTTCTAAAACTTCATCCTTTGTGTTGGTCATGGTTTGAATTTAGTGTTAAACTTACGGTTTCCATTTGCAAGGGGGTTTTGCCTATAACTAGATTATTGAAAATAAATGCCAAGTACTATAATAATAAAAATACTCTTTGGAAGCGTTTATTAGGAAGTCATTAACAAAATTATACGACAGCAGAATAAAATAAACACCCTCCAGAATAAAATTAACACCCTCCTAAAGCAACGGAATGGACATGTTTGCACCATTCTCTTGAAACATGATGTCCTCCAAGTGAAGTTTCCATTCCGAAACAAAGGCAGGAGGTTCTAATCTAAGATGAATACAGGGTCACTTTATCAGAGAGCCAAATGCCTGCCCACACCATTAGGGTGCACCAATTTGGGATTGAACAAATCGCCACAAGTTCTCCATACCCAGCTCCGTCCTCCTGAAGCAAACTGCTGGAATTTTGATTCAGCTGAGAGCGTTCTACACAGAACGTCCTGTAGAGAGCTGGGTACAGAGAACGTGTAGCTAGACGGAAGCAATAAAAGGAAACGGCAAAAGTAGTCCAAGCAAATAAAAGACAAGTCTGATCAGTTTTGGAACTCTTTTGTCTTCTCAAATGAATCAACATTCCAGGAATTTGCTTCAGGAGGACGGATCTGGGTATGGAGAATCTGTGTCGATATGGTCAATCCCAAATTGTTGCAACCCAATGTGAAATTCAGTGGTTGTGCTGTTATGGTGTGGGCAGGCATTTGGCACTCTGAAAAAAACTGTCCTTATGTTCTTAGAGGAACGTCTTAATTCATAAAATTACATATTCATTTTAGATGAGACTCTCCTACCTTTGTTTCGGAATGGAAATTTCACCTGGAGGACATATCCATCCCCTTTCTTTAAGAGGGTGTTCATTTTACTCTGGCAAGGCACCGTAGTAATAGCTCCTTAAAATGTACTCGAAGCATATAGAATATTGTCAAGATCTATTGAAATTCTATCCATTAAACTCGTAATGCAGTCGCAAAATTCATAATAACTAATCTCTCCGAAATGAACATGTAGAAACTGTCGAATGATGAAAGAAAAAATTGGAAAAGGTTTCGGAAAGGGGGATGAAACTGTCCAATATAACGATGATTCTCTTCATTCCTCTTCTCGCATGTTCAGAAAATTCATAAAAATTAATTTTCTTGAAGTTTATTTCTTAAGTAACAAAATGACAGATAATTTGCCTAGCAAAGTTAAACCAAGGTTTTTTTGCATTAGTAGTAGGTAGAGAATATGGAATGTACGCCTCCATGACTGAGAGAATTACCTCCCTGGTGCGCTCAGCGCATTCGGCTCCAACCATTCCATGGAAACTCAGATTATTGCCTAAGGGTTTCCTAATCAGCGGCGTCAAAGTGCCAAATGCGCCTCCTCTTAGGAGGATCCAAAGGCTGAACTTAATTTTTGGTAAGATGAAACCTCTAAATTTACAAGATTTACTACATAAAAATCTTAATATACAGAGCTGATCAAATTCGCTCATCTTATCTGTCATTTTATGAGATGGACATTCTTAAAACGTTTTCTTCCAAAAAAATTCATTCCTGCAATCCCTTTTCTTGAAAAACATTTTAAGTTTTATCTATACAAGAGTTATAACGAAAATAAAAAATTACAAACAGTAGAAAAGATATTCAGTATTTCAAATTTCCATACTACGGATACAAATGAGAAAAAAGTCAATTCGATCTAAGTTCCACACTTACCGCTCTCTCCTCTACCTTCAGATTAACTTTTAGTTAAATTTTACCAACAACCACGGTTTGAAATCATATTTAAACCATAAGGAGAGACTCTCAGAGTCCATACTTTCTTCCACAATTTACTTGTTTGTTATAATGCAAATTATATTGGCATCATATGCCGCCAATTCAAATTACAAGTGACCAACACAGGAAATTTTAAGCAACACTACTCTACTTTTAAACAAACCCTCCAAATCTGCAATTAAGGAGTACAGCAAACTAAATGATCAAATACTTCGGATCAATCTCCATTTAAAACTGTGTTGGCACACAATAACAGCGATTTAACTGATTTAAGAATTCTGCAACCATTCTATATTTATAACTGAAACTAGCTCTGAATGATTACGTTTCAGCACTCCAACTAAATATAGCGAAGTGAGCCGCTTTACAATGCATGCTGCTTTACATTTCTTGTGTAGCACAAGTACAAGCAATTTTTTCAATAGGTGTGTGCATGACTCCTTGCGAAAACGAACTGCGACAATAACAACAAAGGACTCAAAGACAGAAAATTCCTCTGCAGGGATGACAATGACACTACCATCACCATAACAACCAAGAACTGGACAACAGCAAGAACAATAACGAGAATGCATAAGAATCACGTGACTGATGGGAGAGACCAGCCGAAGAGGTCATCTGATAGCAAAACGTTAACACAGCAAATTCTTACCAAATTAATTTACACCAAAAAACCACGTAAGTAAATAAAATAAAATGCGCTTTCGTGTATATATATATATATATATATATATATATATATATATATGAGAAGAGGGGCGACAAGCTTGACCTTCGTGAAATGAGGAATCATCGCACGGAACACTTGAAAGGTTGAAAGGAAAGGTGTACATATATACACACACACAAGTGCTCGATATTTTATATTCTTTATATTAAATTTCAGAACGCCATTTGTTTGTGTACGATAAAAATTTTAAAAAGTGTTTTCTTTAAAAATATGTTCTAGATATTAATGGTAAAAAGAAGATAAAAATATTCTTATTATTTAAAAGCTTAAATCTTAATTCTTTGTTTTTTATTTATTTTGCAGATGCCCTATTTTTCTTTTGCTGTTGTTGTTGTTGTCTTTGTAAGAAAGGAGGGAAAGAATTAAGAAAGTGAGAGACTGAGGAAAGAGTTTACTAGAGAGTGAAAAGACGATTTGACTTTATCCATTAGCAGTTTTCTCATATTTTTATGAAAGATGAGAAGGAAAACTATCGGTAATTATTTACAAAATGCCATGACCTGAAATTGAAGTCAAAAATACATTTTTCTAGTGTATTTTTGTGTGTTCTGTTCAAATATGACCTTCATTTCCTGTGCAAATGGAAAGAAATATGATTTTTTGGACATTATTTCAGTCATATTTCTTTCCATGTGCACAGAAAAAGAAAGTCATATTTTTGACATCATCTAATCTAACCTAACCTAACCTTCCTTTTGCTTGAATCACTGTCTAAACTGATATCTACTACCACACAAAAATACACTAGAAAAATGTATTTTTGACTTCATCTAACCTAACCTAAACTAACCTAACCTAACATAACCGTCCTTTTGCTTGAATCAATTGCTCGAATGTACGTCACACCACACCCTTCACACAACGCCATCCTAAAAAAACTAACCCATGAAGATGGGATTGTGGGACATGTGAGTAATGCATTGCAAATTACGTCATATGACGTCATCACTATTTCCCTCTACAAAAATCCCAAAATTATGATTCTTTGCGCAATAATGCATGTATTTATATATATTATCTTATCATAATAATTTTTACGATAAATAAGCATTTGCCCTGGAAATGAGTAGCAAATTTGAATAAAGCGACTAAAACTACCTCATAAAAAGTTTACTGGTAATTATGGCATTTAATAAATATTAACCAAACTATCAAAAAACACGAAATAAAATGGTTCCCTAAATGAAGACTGCGCTCACTACAAATTTAAACTATTTTTATAATGAACCGCATTTATGCTTGACCACAGAATGAATCTCGCAAAAAAAAAAAAAGTTTTAAAAAAAAATATTTGCAGGTTTATATTCATATCCACAGATAAGAAAAATAAGATGTATCTTTAAAACCTGTATTGAAGGATGTTAGTCAGAGGACCTTAATCAGATACAACGAAGGATATAAGAAATACTAAATTTATTTAACTTCTCAATTTTCAAGAGAAAATCAGACACTCCACTCACGAACATTTGCTTTATTGCCCAAAAATTAAACTCTCTTAATTAATAACAGTAAGACAAAGAAAAAATGCGTGTATGCAACAGTAAATTACACCTTCTACCATTTGGTTTTATTTCTTCCTGACGCAGTTAATGTTTTACTGTAACTGAGTCAACTTCGACACCAGTAGTTTCCTGCATTTCCGCACCAGCAGCAGTAGCAGCAGTAGCAGTAGGTGTCTCAGTTTCCGTTTCTGTGGTATTTAATATTAAATTCTAATGGATTTCATGGCCTTCTGGGTCTGCACGTATCATCAGTAATCTTATGCAGTTTCGTAATATTTCTTGACTAGAATTTGATCACCTGCTTTAAACAGAGGACCAAGATTTTGTTGAATCCAGTATTTTCAAATGAATTTGTTAAGTTAAAGGCAATTTTCATTTGAATCATAGAGCTTTCTTTATGTGCAAAGTGCGAAAAGTTGAAATTGAACAAAATTCAACTATTGAATCATTCTGACAATAAAATAATTTGTTGAAAACTGTAATAAATAAATATCATTTGTTATCTTCAACATAAATTATCCATTATGATTGAACAAAAAGTATGTGTGTAGTTGGATGATCTGTTGTACGTCCTTCATCCAACTTATGGCACTGAGACATGTGTGTGTGTGTGTGTGTGTGTGTGTGTGTGTGTGTGTAATAAAGAAACATACCCGTCAAGCAAACGTGGTTAAAAGACATTAAATTTGAACAAGCAGCCAACGGGTCTTTATATTTATTTCTCAAACATCTTCCACAAGATTCGAGTCTACAGTTTCCTCGTTATGACTTAAAATAAGTCAATCCTGGAGTCTGAATTTTTAACCAGGTTAGTGTATACGAGTGTAGGCCTAATTAGAATACATTTGTAATTTATATTTTTCCTCTGTTTATTGCTCCGTAGTCACACTTCGTTCCTTTCAAATGTAAATGAATAGCAATCTTTAACCTGAATTTGACACATAAAATTCCAAATTACAACTTTTCAGTAATTTAAATCAGAAATTATAATTTCCAAAGGCTGAAATATTTAAATATGTAATTAAAACTTCCGGATCACTTTAACATATTGTTTCCCAAAGCATTCGGGAAGCAATATGTTAAAGTGATCCCTCCTAGGAAGCAATATGTTAAAGTGATCCCTCCTAGGAAGCAATATGTTAAAGTGATTAACACTGGGAAGCAATATGTTAAAGAGAGGTTCCTGGGAAGCAATATGTTAAAGTGATCCAAACTTCCTATTTATTTCCTTTTAAAAGTAAAAATGTGTTAACTTAAAGAAAAATTAAGATACTGAGGAAAAAGGAATTAAAAAAGCATGTATCAGATTCAACAAAATAATACTTTGTATAAAATTTCAGCAGAAATGTTCAGTGACAGTGAAAATATTCTGTTGAAAAAATTTGAAAATATTTTATTAAAAAAAGGCGTTCTCGTGAACAAAATTATTTTTATGTGAAGGAATTTAATCCGATTCTCTGTATACGAAACGAATGTTTTTGAAAAACTGATATCTGAATTTGTTTACTTTAGTATTCCATGAAAAATTTTGCCTCTGAATATTAGTTTAGTATTCCGTGAAATAGTTTGACATTTTTTCATTAACATTATGAGAATAAAAACTGTATTCTGTCGCTTCCGAGGAAAAAAATGGATGTCCAAGCATCATGTACAGGGTGGGCAAAAAAGTCTGGCCACTCCTTTAAAATAAAATGGTGTACATGAAAGAAAGAATTTATTATACGGGGCTCCAATAAACCTTAGCACTCCCACCCATGGTCTAAACCATTAGAGGTACAGTAAAACTAAACATACCTTACAAAAGAGAATTTAATCCTGCATTTAATGAGAAACAATTAAAACTTGGTGTTCCCGCCATTCGCTTCCAAGACAGCCTGAATTCGCTTTGGGTAGCTTGCCAAAAGTGACGTGAATAGATCTTGATCGTTACGCAAATTTGCTAAAACAGTTTCAATGTGTTGCGCCATTGTATCCTTCGAAAGTCCATTTGCTGCAGGTTCTTGAAACAAGAGACATTCAACCTTGTCCTTTATAACTGATCCAATGTGTTCACAGACGTTCAGGTCAGGAGAATTTCCTGGCCATTCTTCATTTCCAAAGAAATCGATCTCATGGTTCCGCAACAACTGTTGAGTGGCTAATGCCTTAAAGCAGGGGGCCTTATCGTGCAGAAGTGTGACCTGATCGACATCCATAACGTTGTTTGGGTTTCTTAGAAAATGAATGACATGCTGGGATAGAATAATATCACGAAAATACTGTCCATCCCAACTCTGACCATTTGGCTTGAGCACCCACATGAGCTTCTTTGCAGTGAACAAAACAAACACACCAACACAGTCTGAACTTTTTAATAATTCGCGATAATGTTCATTGTCATCGATTTCATCTGGTGTTGTGGCCCACACTCGATCATTTTGGTAGTTAGGCCGACGTGTTACGTAAACAAAAAATTCATCGGAGACAGCTAAATGCATGAAATCATCCACATCCCAATCTTCAAGATAATGGGCAAACCACATTCTGTCATCGATGTTAAGTTGAGTTTTTCTTGGCTTTGGAAGTTCATGCCAAGGCTTTAAACCTTGCCTATGACGGTACAGTCGAATGATCTCACCAATAACGATCTTTCCTTTCAACACTTCGATCTCTCTAGAAAGTTTAGCACAGCTGTTTTTCCGCTTACGCGTACCGCTTTCAATGATGTCCTTTGTTTCCTGAGAGAGTGGCAAATTTGGGCGCCCAGATTTGGTTGTATCCATTTCACATTCATTCAAAGTTTTATTCCAATTTCTTTTGACGAAGTCCTCACTTCCTCGCAACTTTTTGCCAACCCATGAACGTGTTATAAAGGTGGCTCCAGCATCACGAGCTTCCCGAAATGTTATTGCTCGTATGCGATCTATCACACGTTGCCTCTCCGAATCACCAATTAATTGAGAAGCCATTATATTATCACTTTATCAGCTAGAGTAATTTTAATACCTGCAATAAATAAAGAATTTTATATATTTTTATAATCACTAAAAACTATTTCGATATAAGTAAACATGTAAGCTGCAAATGGGGGGCTAAGGTTTTTTGGAACCCCTTACATTGACATTTTTAACATATAATTTAATTTTTAATTTAACCAAAAATTACTAAAATGCGAAAAATTTGAGAGATGTATCAATTAAATTACTTGCAAGTTAGACATGTAAATATTTTGAGGGGGTGTCCAAACTTGTTGTCCACCCTGTAGTACAACTCCTTTTGATCTAATATAACCAATCAAGTCGAAGAAATTAGCAATGTGGGTATAGTTGTGGGCGTGGCTTTAATGGTAACAAATGATGCCGTTAAGTGTGAATGGGATATATGGAAATATAAGCGCGTAAACACGTGTACATTTTTCTAAACAAAATATCCTCCACCAGGATTCGAATCCAGGGCCTCTGACTCGGAGTTTTGTGCTAGTATTTTCCTCGGGTGAAATATTCGTCATGTTTTATTAACTTTTATCTTGTCATAGCCTCATGGTTAGTGTCTGCGAGTCAGAGCTCCCGGGTTCGAATCCTGGTGATATATTAAATGCATCGGCGTGAAAGCATAAAAATCCATGACACCCCAAAAATTCAATAAAATTATGAGTATATTAAAACAAATTTTATTTAAAATGCGATTAAAATTTCACAAATTCCCTCCCTCTTTTCTATTTGTTTCGAATAAACAATATTCTATAGTTCCTATACAACATCATTATCATTATCACCATCACTATCATTATCACTGTCATCATTATCATCACTATCACTATTATTATCATTATCACTGTCATCAGTGACGTGAAAAATAGTTTAAAACGCCGATCCGTAGTAAAAAATAATTTAAATGTCCTTTATTGTAACGCGCGTAGTATTAAAAATAAATTGAACGAATTTAAGGCGATAATTTATTCTGGGAACTACGATATAGTTGCTATAACCGAAACGTGGTTAAATATCGTAACTCGGGACTTGTTGGGGGAACTTGATATAGCGGGTTTTAAACTTTTTATTAATGATAGGTTACATGGATTGGTGGCGGCGTTTTGTTGTACATTCGTAATTCCCTTAGGGCTATCGAGGTTAAGATAGATCTTCCAGCAGCAATTAATGCGATTAACTAATTTGTTAGAGTTTTATAACGAAATAGTGCGCAAATACGATAGGCATAGAGTAGCTGACGTTATTTAGACTTTAAAAAAGCGTTCGATACAGTTCCGCATAGAAGATTAAATGCGAAGGTTAAAGCGCACGGTATACGCGGTCAGGTAGCTAACTGGTTAGAGGAATGGCTTCGTGCCAGGAAACAGAGGGTCGTTGTTAATGGTAGGGAATCGGGGTGGCTGGATGTAGGTAGCAGTGTCCCTCAGGGTTCAGTGTTTAGGCCCATTGCTATTCGTAATCTACATTAACGACATAGATCTAGGCTTGACCAGTAACGTGTCAAAATTCGCCGACGATACTAAAATAGGCGGTAAAGTTCTTAACGTGGACGATAGAAATAGGCTCCAAGACGATGTAAATAGGATTATGGAGTGGACAGATAAGTGGCAGATGCAATTTAACGTAGACAAATGTAAAATCTTGCATATAGGTTCTCGTAACAATAATTACACGTACACGATGGACGATAGACAGTTAGCGAGCGTTGACGAGGAAGTGGATTTAGGCGTACGCGTGTCTCACGATTTAAAAGTTAGGAACCAGTGCCTGGAGTCTTGCGCAAAAGCTAATAGGATGTTAGGCTTCATAGCGCGTAATTTCGAATTTAAATCGAAGAATATTATATTGCCCCTTTACAAGTCCCTAGTCAGGCCTCACTTAGAATATGCTGTTCAGTTTTGGTGCCCGTATTTGCGTGAGGATATTGATAGGTTGGAAAGGGTTTAGCGACGTGCCACAAAACTAATTCCGTCACTACAACAAGTCTTACGAAGACAGGATTAAAGAGTTAGACTTGCATTCACTCGAGACTAGGCGATTAAGGGGGGGGCTTATTGAAGTTTTCAAAATCGTTAATAAAATCGATAACGTAAATTTTGACAAATTGTTCATTTTCGATAAAAGCAATACTCGTAATAACGGATTTAAATTACGTGGCAGACGTTTTATTACTAACATCGCTAAAAACTTTGTTACGTTTAAAGTAATTGATAAATGGTATAATCTTCCCGCATCCGTCGTGAACTCTACGAGCGTTAATATGTTTAAAAACCGTTTAGATAGGCATTTTAAAAATATTAACGTCGTTTAAAATAATAAAACAATTAACAACAAGAGCTCTGGGGGTAATGGTCGAGGTTTGAGTCTGTTGACGATTAATGCTAGCTTGTGGCATGCCAGCGTGTGATATGCCAGCGATAAAATTATATTATTAAAAAAATAATAAACTAACACGAACTTAGATGTAGCTCGTAGCGTAAAGTAATCCACTTTTTTGTTATACTCTTCATACTTTTTTTTTTCTTTTCTCATCCTTTATTTGCATGTCTGTAGTTTGCATGGTATGACGGTGTTTCTTTGAGTTAAGAATGTGTTTGCACGGTTTGTAAGCGTTGTTATTTTACTTCTTTTCATCTTTCACCCCTTTCCTATTCTCTTCGACTATTTTTCCGACTTGTCGGCAGTGGTCGGTGGATGATGATGGTGAGTCTTTCTCTCTCGTTTTCTGAATGAATGTTAACCCACGAATGATAGGTTTTGCTACTTAATTAACCCCTTATTCTCTTCTTTTAGCTCCCTATTCTCTTCTTTTAACCCCCTACTCTCTTCTTTTTCTCGGGCTAACCTTAGAGTGGATCTTAGGGTCTTTGTTAGCCTCAGCTTCTGTAGATTTGTAGATCACTATCACTATCATTATCACTTTCATTATCATATTTACATTTACAATAACAGATGAAATTTAAAACAAATACAATTTTTAATTCATAAGTGAACATGGATTATTTTTAACTACATACACAAATACTGTTTCCACAAAATTCATTTTAGTTAAAAGTAACATCATTGATAAATTCACGTACTTAATAATTACAATTTATATAAGGTTGTCGTAAATTCTCTTTTAAAGTTTTATGTTAACCAATAAAATATTGTTTTTAATATTTCTAAGAAGCATAAAATTACATTCAGAAGCATAAAATTAATACAGTTATGTAATATGATCTAAAAAAAAACAGTTAAAATATTAGTTTCAGGTTTTGGAAATTTCCAAATTAAAGAATTAAATTCATAATGAAAAATATTTTTCATTTATAATTTCACTATTTTCACTCAGATCATCGCGAAATGGAAGACCAAAATATGTGTAATTTTTTACAATTTAATGAAATGGAAAATTAATTTACTGAAAAATTTCCATTTTAGATTCTTTTTAAATACATTGATTTTAGATTTTCTAGCATTAAAATTAAGATCAATTTTTTTTCCCATTTTTCTTAACAATTCATCAGTAAGATAATATAGAGGGGCACGTCATGGCCACGCCATGACATTACTTCCCGATAAATCAGCGAAGTTCATCGACGTCGGGTCAAGGTAGTAATTGGATGGGTGACTCTGTGTTCAGAACCTGTGGTTCGGAATCCATGTAAAGCTATAGGATTCTTCCATCATTTGACCTTAGATGTTGTGAAGGAGGTTAAACAACCTCATCAAAAGCAGTGTGTGTGTGTGTGTGTATATATATATATATATATATATATATATATATATATATATATAGAGAGAGAGAGAGAGAGAGAGAGAGAGAGAGAGAGAAGTTGTTTCACAACATGTGGACTCCGTCACATACATATACAGTACACAGAGTTGAGAAAAGTAGTGAATTAAATAAATAAATAAACAAACCAAAAATCCACCAAAATGCAGAAACTGCTATCAATTAAATTACTTGTAATTGCCTACACCGAAAAACGAATGAAATACGACGCAATGCATACCATGAGCATTGAGCTATATAAACACAATATATTGAGACATGGAAGATAGTTCAGCTCGGTAAAAAACAAAAAATAAGGGATATATATCGCTTTTCTCTTTAATTAAAGCGTCATTCTAAATTTTGGCTTCTTCGTTTTTCTCTTAAGTTTCCCTTCCCTCCGATTAATTACTATTTTTAGTCGCGATGGTGAAATTGACGAAACTAATCTGATTTGGAAGGTAAATGATCATCAGTGATCTCTTAATTTTACACTCCATATTCACATTTACATATCATTAAAAACTCTTACATTTTAATTCACACACACACACACACACACCACACACACACATATATATATATATATATATATATATATATATATATATATATATATACAGGGTGTCCCGTAAGTCTGGACCCATAGGGAAAAATAATAAAATTACAAAATAGTCCAAAAATTTATTACATAATCTGTTCAAAGTGTCCGCCGTTGTGTCGCACACATAGTTGAAGACGCAATCTCCACTGCGACAGCACTTTCTGAATCACAGTCGCAGAAATTTCTTGACACGCCTCCACAATGCGTGCTTTAAGGTGGAAAATGTTCTGAAGTTTGACCTCGTACACTTTGGCTTTCAAGTGGCCCCACAAATAAAAATCATAATAAGAAATAATAAAAAAATAATAAAATAATAATAATAACAATAAAAAAATATATTATAAATCCCTATGGGTCCAGACTTACGGGACACCCTGTATATATATATATATATGAATGGAGGAGATGAAGACACCAATCCACCAGGGAAGTACTCTAGGGAGGGGGCACGTTGTAGCAGGAGACAGGGAGTGCTGGAACTCCCGTTTCTCCTGTCACTATCCTTCCTCTTCAACTGATCTTTTTCCGTGTCTCATCTATAATACCTTATGAGTAGTCCAGCATGCTCTCAAACGCACACTTCTCCCTCTATTCTTCACGCATTTCTACGGGCTACGTCGTAGCGAATGTCGTAACACCGCTTCCCGTTGATCAGCGAAGTTAAGCGACATTGGTTCTGGGTAGTAATTGGATGGGAGACCGTCCGCTGCGTCCAGACTATGTAGCAACCCGTGGTTCGAATCCCAAGTAAAGATGTAGGTCCCCTTCGTCATATGACCTTAGATGTTGTGAAGGAGGTTAAACGAAACCAATAATTAATTATTACACGCATTTTACACAGTACACAATTTTTTTCAAAAGTTACATGAGCCTCGGAGATCATGATTTCGACTCTCTTTCTTACAAAGAGGAGTATTTTTGCCATATATATATATATATATATATATATATATATGGCATCATGAGCCTCAGAGACTGATTTCGACTCTCTTTCTTACAAAGAGGGGTATTTTCGCGGGCACCTGCCCTTCCCTTGTCCCCACTATTCTACACAAGAAAAATATATATATGTAAAGTGTGTGTCATAAAGCGTAGCCGTATAAAAGCGAAATATAAAGTAACTACGTAAATCACTGATGTGGTATACAAATTACAATATAAGTTTATAACATGTTCTATCATTATTATCGTTTATCAGACTAATAACTCACGTTGCCTTTTCAATCTGAACTTCCCTTAAATTTATACTTTAAAGAGCTTTTTATTTCATGGTCTGAAGAAATAGTGGCTTTGATTGATAGAAAACAGACAGACAACAGGTGTCTTTAACTATAATATTTTTAATGGTATACTTAACTTATTTTACCGTCTTGATGTATTGCATTAATAACCTTGGTTAACCTTGGTTTTGCTTCCGCCCGAATTGTTCATTCTGACGAAGGTCAAGCTTGTCACTCCATCTTAGACCTACAGTTTAACGTGGAATCCGAACCACGCCCCACCAACAGCCCAGCGTCTTAACCACTAGGCTACCCATGGTGACCATTTATCTACAAACTAATTTCTTTATTGTGTGGAAAGATGAGCAGCTGGGTTTTGCTGCGTGCTGCCTGCCGTTACCGGGTCTCGATCCTGCGGCTGATGGATTCGTAGTCAGTGACGCTAACCATTACACCACCGAGACGCATTTCATAATATGCTAATATATATATATATATATATATATAGTTCTCCCTTCTCAATACAGTGGCGCTCATAAGTATTCGTACAGAGAAATATTTAAGTTATATTCTTCCTTATGTTTTGTACCATGCATAGATTGGAAAAGTTTACCGTTCGTTTGAAAAAATTTAACCAAAAAAAAAATTAGTTCAACCTAGACAGCAAGTCCCCTACTTACGTCAGGAATGCGTTCTTAGAAAACATATCGCAATTCGGACTGTCTTAACACGGAACTTAATTTTCCATAGCCGCAATGTTATAAATTGAAGTTACCCTACGTTCCCGACAGAGGTCCAGAAAGCGTATTAAGGATTATTAGAGCAAAAAATACAAAAATAAAACACTGCGTGTACATTTCGGGCAACCAAGATGGCGACGGGGACGCGAAGTCAACCAGACGAAATTTGATAATTGTTACCAAGAGCTACTGTACGTCAGCAAGAATCGTGAAATCAGTATACAAAAAGGTAACGTAGCTCAGCTTCAGATAAACGTAGACCTACTTTATAAATATTTTAACATTTTATGGTATTTCCTATTTGTAACACACTTTACAGCAGTAGCCCTGATTTATTCAAAATGATTTGTTATACCTTTATGACGTCAAGTGATAGTTAATAATGTGAAAACAATCACTACGCCGCAATGACGTCACATCATAATTACAATTTATTATTTTAATTTCTCTTAAAATATTATCGACCGCCAACTATTTTTACAGCTAAAGGTTTATAAAAATATTGGTACTTTCCTGTTATCCCTGACCCCAGACTTTTTGCCAGACTTCAATTTTGACACAGAATATTTTCGTTAAACTAACGAAAATATCACGACTTAACGTAGCCTTACCAACTAATTAGGTTAAATGAATGCCCGGTTAGGTAAACTGTACGCCCTTGATAATTGGTTAGGTTAAGTCGTGATATTTTCGTTAGTTTTTACAAAAATATTCTGTGTCAAAATTGAAGTCTGGCAACTGGCAAAAAGTCTGGGGTCCGGGATAAGAGGAAAGTACCAAAATATTCTTTTATAAACTACATAAAAATGTTAAAAATCCGTAATGACGTAAATCTTCGAAACAATTACCCATAATTCTGCCACGCCACTGATCAATACACCTGTTTACATATCGTTGAGACACCACCTTCCAGCCGAGCAGAATTCTTTCGCGTAGTTCATCTATGTCTCTTATATTGGTACCAGGGATGTAAACTTTGGACTTTAGGGCTTCCCAAACACCATAATCTAGTGGTGAAAGATCGGGGCTACTAGCCGGCCACATATTGGGTTCGATAAAATCCAGTGTTTCGTTTTCAAGGAATGTGACAGTTTGGCGTGCTCTGTGAGCAGGGGCACCATCTTGTTGGAAAGTATATCTTTTACCACTAATTCGTCGAATATCAGTTAGATAGAATGAAAGATATACTTTCCAACAAGATGGTGCCCCTGCTCACAGAGCACGCCAAACTGTCACATTCCTTGAGAACGAAACACTGGAGTTTATCGAACCCAATATGTGGCCGGCTAGTAGCCCCGATCTTTCACCACTAGATTATGGTGTTTGAGAAGCCCTGAAGTCCAAAGTTTACATCCCTGGTACCAATATAAGAGACATAGATGAACTACGCGAAAGAATTCTGCTGGAAGAAGGTGTCTCAACGATATGTAAGCAGGTGTATTGATCAGTGGCATCCACGTTTGGAGGCCTGCGTTGAGCAGGAACGGGGGACACATCGAGCAACTTCTCAATTAAGACGAACAACATGCTAAGGTAAGCATCTATGAAGTTTGGGAGCTCTAGTCCCCTTACTTTTTTTAATATGACAGTTTATTTCTAAGGGGTCACTTTCTTTTTACCCTTCCTGTATATATATATATATATATATATATATATATATATATCTTTCTTCATTTCCAATTTATATTATTTCGTTAAAACCATACAAAGCCCGAAGCTATAAAAACTTGAAATCGCTTCACGATATAATTGACGTACTTTCTGTACCTAAATACCTTCCTAAACGGAACTGCGAACAAAGGGTTTAGATTATTTTAAGAATTATATTATTCATTCAGTATTTCCTTTCAACCGGAAGTCACACGCTAAGTGACACAAAGGAACCTCGCGTTGGTGAATCCTTTCTACTAAACGGAAGTCACGCGGTAATCACCACCTCATGAGAATGACGTTGAGGACTTCCGTTTTTTTTTAATATAAAGGAAGGGGCTCAGCACCCTTAACTCAGATTCTTGCGCGCTAGATCCGACGCAGACCTCCGGATAGGGCTGAATGCCCTACCCGTCATTACCTCCCTTCAAGGAGAGCCAACAGAACAACTTTCGAGTAAGCAAATTCAGAATAAGCCTCGCGGTAAGAAAGGCAGGAAATGCTCGTAAGAAATCTTGGATAAAATCTGACTAAGTATAATAAATAACCCTGATTTAAAGTAGGCGGCGGTAGGGAAAGTCCGTGCCTACTGATTAAGAAATTTGATATAATTTAAAAATAAGTAACTTTGATTTAAAGTCGAACCAGAAATGATTTCACTTCCACTTGTTTATATTTCGAATATTAAGGCAATCTGATACAAGCACATTAAACAAAAACTTTGCCAAGTATTTTCTTGTCTCCCCCGGACCCGCCAACGCACTCAGTCTCGAGTGCCTGAGTAAGTACGAAATCGCGACGTCTTCAGGTCTACTTCGCCGGGCAGAACAAAAACAAAAGTGTAACACTATATATATATATATAATATATATATATATATATATATATATATATACATATATATATTTACATATACAGGAGTTAGACAAAATAATATGAACACCTTGATAAATGACGGTTTTTATTCTTACTATGGAGTTGGTCCTCCTTTAGCGGCAATAACAGCTGCAATGCGTCGGGGAATTGATTCATACAGCTTTTGGACAGTGGCTAGAGGAATTCTGAGCCATTCTTCGAGCAAACCCTGCTCCAGTTCCTCCAAAGACGCCGGCGGTGGGAATCGGCTTCTGACCTGCTGCTCCAACTGACACCACAGATGCTCGATAATGTTAAGATCCGGGGATTGTGGAGGCCAATCCAAGCGTTCTACTTCACTAACATGCTCTTGAAACCAGTTTTTAACGACCCCAGCGGTGTGGATTGGTGCATTATCATCCTGGAAGACGGCGCCGCCATTGGGAAACAGCGTTTGGACCATGGGATGGACCTGGTCAGCCAATATTGACAGATAGACCTGGGCGTTAACCCTACCATGCAGTACTACAGCTGGGCCAAGAGTATTCTACGATATTGCTGCCCAAACCATCACAGATCCGCCTCCATGCTTAACGGTTGGGGTCAGGCAGTCGGGGTCATAAGCATCTTTAGGCTGTCTCCAGACGTAAACTCGACCGGAGCATGGAAATAGCGTAAAGAAGGATTCGTCGGAGTAGACTACATTCTTCCACCGGTCCATTGACCAATTCTTATGGTCATTACACCATTTTCTGCGCCGCTCAATGTTGATGTGCGAAAGGAAGGGTTTGGCAATTGCAGCCCTCCCATGGTATCCAGCTCCATGGAGCTCGCGACGTACAGTTCTGGTCGATACCGGGCTTGCAAGATGCTGGTTAAGCTCTGCAGTCACTTTTGGAGCTGTGGTCTTATGGTTCTTTGTCACAATGCGCTTTAGCACCTGGCGGTCTCGATCACACAGCTTCTTCTTGCGTCCACTATTGCATTTGTCGGTGCTTGTATTTCCATGGTTTTGGTATGCAGACATGACCATAGAGACAGTTCCTCTGGATACATTGAACATCTGAGCGGTTTTCGTCACCGATGCACCAGCCATCCGCGCTCCGACAACTTGCCCTCTTTGGAAGTCTGACAGGTCTTTCATAACTGCTAATTCATAATTCACTCAGATCTGTAAAAACAACGTGAGGGTTATAACATGACGTATACACTCTCTTTTACGCATTTAAATAGGTTTGCCAGTCATTTGACCGTTTACTTTGTGTCTGAGCAATCCGTAAAGATAACCGGTGAAATCGGCGGGTGTTCATATTATTTTGTCTAACCCCTGTGTGTATATATATATATATATATATATATATATATATATATATATATATATACAGGGAGTACATAAAGTCAGGATCGATTTTTGTGAAGCACTTGGAAATTATATGGAATTCAATCATAAAATGATAAAGTGGTAACATTTATTAAATAATTAAGAGTAGGATTCGACGTGACGCCCATCAGTATCCCTGCACAGCTCAAATCGTTCCGCAGCATTTCTAAACACATTCTGGAGCATTTGTGGGGTTATGTTATCTGCAGCAGTTCGTATACGTGTACGTAAGTTTTCAAGACTCGTAATCTTCGTCTGATAGACGTGCGATTTGATAAAGCCCCATGGAAAGAAATCTAAAGGGGTTAAATCTGGTGATCTCGCTGGCCAAGGTCTGTTGCTTCCGCGTCCGATCCAGCGATTTGGAAAACGTCCATTTAGATAATCCTGAACAATTTTGGCATAGTGACAACGAGCACCATCATGTTGATAGACGACGGTACTAACAATCCTATCCCCAATCAGCTGAGGTTCAAGGAATTGCTGCAACATGTACAGATAAATAAGCCCCGTAACTGTAGCTTCAGCAAAGAAAAAAGGACCATAAACCTTAGATTTTGTTAAACCCATCCAGACATTAACTTTAGGTGAGTCTCTTTCCCAATTTTGGACGAAATCATTCGGTCTTTCATCTGCCCAAATTCGACAGTTATGGCGATTTACTTTTCCACACGTATGGAAAGTGGCTTCATCACTAAAGAGAATGTTGTCCATTAAATTATCACTCCAGATTTGTTCTACGAGATAAGCACACACAGCACTTCGTCGAGGGAAATCTTCCTCATGTAAATCATGTAAAACCTGCAAATGATAGCTTTTCTTCTGCAAATTAACTTTCAGAATTTTGTGCACAGATGACGTCGGGAGGCCGAGTCTGTGTGATGCAGCACGAACGGACGTACGTGGCTCATCAGTGATAATTCCGCGTACTGCATTCACGGTAAGATCTGACATACACGGTCGTCCTGATCTTGCTTCATCATTTACAGATCCCGTTCGTTTAAATTTGTTCACCAATTTTCGTATTGTCTTGTCTATTGGCCCCGGCTTATGAAATCTCCTTCTAAACTTCTTTCTGATTTCATTGTATTTCTTTCCCTCGATTCGCCAAATTACTATTGCCACACGCACTTCTGTATTCATTCTAAGGGCTTCTGAAAAGAAAAATAGAAAAAATAATTATTTCACAAAATAGATTCCTGACTTTATGTACACCCTGTATATATATTCACACATATATATATTATATATATATATATTATATATATATATATATATATATGGGATGAATTTCACAATAAAACACGTGAAATGAATAAATGCTGCAAACCCACAAGGAAAAGAAAAACGATTCCAAGGCCTTTCGTGTATTCAAAGCTACACCTCGTCAGGGAATTCCCTGACGAGGTGTAGCTTTGAATACACGAAAGGCCTTGGAATCGTTTTTCTTTTTCCTTGTGGGTTTGCAGCATATATATATATATATATTATATATATATATATATATATATATATGATACACACAGACCGTGCATGGAACAAGGAACTCTTCTGGGATAATTAAATCCACTATAGTCCGAATAAGTAATGGTAAATGACAAATACCATAGTTTTTCTTTTTCAGGAAGAAGAAAAACTTGGTATTTGTCATTTACCATTACTTATTCGGGCTATAGTGGATTTAATTATCCCAGAAGAGTTCCTTGTTCCATGCACGGTCTGTGTGTATCATAGAATGGTCCCCTGAGTTTTTTGAGTTCATTCCCATATATATATATATATATATATACGAGTATATGTATTAAGAAGAGGTGCGACAAGCTTGACCTTCGTGAAATGAGGAATCATCACAGATTCTCTACCGATTCATCGATTTGTAGTACCTGATATTCCATGCATCAAAACTAAGCTCACCCTCTCGTTTATTGTTAATTTCACAGCCATCCCCTACCTAAAAGAAAAAATAATATATTATAATCAACACTGAAAATTCCTATGATGCGCGACTTTTGCGCAACCCTATATATATAGATTGTGCGACAATTGAGCGAGTGCACGTTGAGCAAGGGAAATTGAACGACTTCACGCAATGAGCGATTAGGCTAACTGAGCGAGTACAAATTCAGCGAGTGCAAATTGAGCCTAACCAATTGTCAAGGGCATACAGTTGACATAACCGGGCATTCAATTAACCTAACCGGGCATGGGTACCCCATAATGAATTCGGGACCCGGAAAGATAAGTAGTACCCCTAACCTAACCTAGGCCTTGATGACGTCCCACTCGGACTGAGTTTCCGATTTGAGTTTCTGACAGTTAAATAGGAATTAACCCTATAAGAAATACGAACAAGTAAACGTTCGCTTGCAACGTCTGATCGAAGGTGATAATGATGAAAATATTCTCGACTTTCTGCATAATGTTTCCTACAATTTGGAATTACATATATAATTCACTGCTTAACTTAATACATTTTTAAATCTGTTTTGAATAAATATACATTTTAATTAAATATATGTTTTAAATAAATATTTTTTACAAAGTGAATGTTTATTATTTTTGCGTCAGTTTGCACTCGCTCAGTTAGCCTAATCGCTCAATGCGTCAAGTCGCTCAATTTCCTTCGCTGAAAGTGCACTCGCTCAATGTGTATTCGCTAAATTGATGCAGTCCCGTGTGTGTGTATATATATATATATATATATATATATATATATATATAAGTTATATATATATATATCGGGTCGGCAAATAAAAAAGGGAGACCTCGAACTTTGGCTGTAAAATCCAAAGTTATGGTCAGATTTCAATATTTTTTTCACACCTCACAACTAAGAAAATTTCCTATAAGGAGAGCGGATTTCAAAGAAAACTAATGAAAATTACGGATTTATTGAATATTTCTTTATGCCACTGGAAATTCTCCATTTACACTACTACTGCATTGTATGTGCTGATAAAAAGTCACAAAGTACTCACATATGGTGCTACCTTGATCTTAAAAAAACTGCTTTATATGTTTACCACGAACTTCTACAACCTCTTTTAGTCTAGGACGGAACTCATCTATGGCTTTATTGATTTGAGGGGTCGCGCGTCTTAAGGTACCTAAGCACCACCAGAGGCGAAAACGTGTTTTTGATGGATATCATTGTTTTCACCCTTAGTCCAGGCAATTTGTAGTTAGACCTGGGCAAAATTGCTTCAGAAGCTTTCTAAACTGTTTCCAGCTCAGGAACCATTGCCGAATAACATATCCAAAATCCGACAAAATTGGACCCCGGGAACACCCCCAAAAATGAAATTCAAAATGGTGGACTGGATGTTTCCTACGAAAAAAAAATATATATATAATTTACGCTTTTATTTATAGAGATACATTTGATGCTTTTTCTTTCAGTTGTAATGTTTTAAATAATTCAACAATATACAACACAACCAGTTATTACGCAAATATAATGTTACATAGCTTTTTACAGATTTTTATAATCAATAATACAACAATTATTTTTTTCCCAGTTTCAAGTTATGGTCATTACAGAAGAAGTGATACCTGGTCACAAACATACAGAAATTAATCCTCTTCATCACTATCATCGGATAGATTACCGGTACCTGGGTTGTTATCGCAACCACTGATTTGGCACTCGCCACAAGCGGCTGAACAGGGCATTCCATTACGCTTGCATCCACATCCTGAAGTAGCACATTTCGCCTTGCAGGAGCAGCGGATCATGTTGAGTAGATAATTTGGAGCTGGTGGCTTGTCGCAGGCTGTAGGGTAGTAGGAATTATTCTTTACATACCAACCCCACTGTTCTGCATCGATCTTCTCTTCTGTAGACTTCCAGATTAGTATTTGAAAGTATGTGCGAAAGCTGTGGTACTTTGTGGACGCATCGGTAGGTGGCAAACGTTCGGGTGTAGCAAAAGATTTAGCTGTAGCTACCTTTTCAACTAACATTCGATGACGTAGTGCGTTAGTGGATTCAAGTGTTTTGCAGCCATACAACAGAAGCATTGCCTTTCTTCCAGCGGCTTCAATGTCAGAGTGTTGGTAACAATCAGAACAGAATGTATTTGCAACTGAACGGAGTTCAGCCACCTTCATCAGTGTGTCGAATGCTTTGGCTTTACCGATCGAAAAAATTCTGGATGTGCTATCACAGCCCGTGAAAGCATGCACAACAGGAGATACTTGCAGATGTCATTGCCTAACAATGATTGAATGCTGAGAATATCATACACAGGATTAGGAGATGGTCCCCGTCTTATATCGCTGCGATAGTACAACTTGAAACCACTGTCCTTGGCATGGTACAGAAGGAGAATCAGCAAGTCGGTGTCTTCCCCTATTACTGTTGTAGTTGCATTTTCTGATGAGGAAACTGCTGCACGAACGATGTCCACATCAGCATCCCCATCTGCGTTGTGAACAGTACACCCGTGCTTCTTCAACATCTCACCTACGAGGGAAATAAATGCTTGCTTGTTGTTTTCATTAGCCAAGAAGTGTTCCTTCTGGCCAACAAACTTCATGCTTGGACTGAGATTCACATTTCTGCTTGTCTTGGTGCTGCGTCTTCTGTGGGTCATGTCCTTGATCGTAGGAGAGCTGCTGTAGCCATCAAAACAATGATTGCTTTTCCATATGTTTTCAGAGTGAAATCGGCATATGAGTTGGCGATGCTGTCATATGTTTCATCTTGACGCCAGGAAACACGATGTAGTAGAGATCCACCATCCAATACGTACTGGTCTGTGCACTGAATTTCTTGAACTTCTTCCATGCGTAAAGTGTCAGTGTATTTGATTATTGCATGAGCTAGCTGAGACTTATCGGGTTTCCTCAAGATACTTCGTGATTCGAACAATGCAGGAGGATATGCACACAGTTCGTAACACATGACATCTTCAAGATTCATGACTCCGCCAGTGGCAACAGTCATCATTCTCTGAAACAGTAGTGCAGGATCTACTTCTATATCTGAAGCATCAGTGATCACAACGACAGAAGCAGATCCTAGTGTTTTCACTTTGTCAGATCTTTTGGCAGAATATGTAAAGGCTTGTTTCCCAATCATTTTTACGACAATGTTCGTACCGATTGAATGCAATTGATGAACGTTAACTCCAGGATCAGCAGTTAGCCCTGTTACAATGTTGCAGAGACCCGAGGTAGAATGGAATGGGGATAAGGATTCCAGACGTTCAAGTACTTTCTTCATGTCATTACTGTCCCTGATTTGTCTACTTCCCCTCATTTCCTTGTGCTGTTCACTACTTTCCAACAAAACTCTGGTGTATTCCTGCATTGCTAAGTTATAAGTGGAACACAGAGGCATAGAAAAGCCACGTTGTCCTTTGGATGTCTGTAAATCCACTTCCGCGTGTCAGTCCGCCTCTGCTTTTCAGGGAACGCATTAGTACTTGTTCTATCACCAGGTCTGTGCCGAGTCCGGCCCATAATCTTCGCTTCTTCTTACCACAAACTTACCTTCCTGGAACATTTTGTTAACGGCTGGATTTTCAGAAGGCAAACTTAACATTTTCTGCAGGTACAGGTATATCGATTTCAGGTAATTGTGATGTCCGGCTGCTGCAATTATGGGGATGGTCTCCAGCATAGCTTGCAAGTGCAAATCCCACGAGCCGGTTCTGTCTGCTGTTATCAAGGAACGTGCAATGTTGATCATTCGCTGATATTCCAACCAGAGTTGACTTGTTTGCGAAGTAGATTGTAGGTCAGTTTTCTTCGCATCCAAAGTGGTAGCAATCTGAGACAATGCATTCGAGATTCCATCCTCAACTGATTGTTTGGCGGTCATACATCGTCGAGCAGGTCACAAGCTTCCTTATGGAGGTCATGAGGAGTTCCATCTTCATTACGAGGGAAAACGTCTGCGACTAGTAAGGTACTAAGAGCTGCATCTACTATCATATGACCACGTATCGCTCTTGAAACAGCTTTTCCAGACATCATGTGGTTGCACGGCATTTGGTCCGTATATTTCTTGAAGTACTTCAGACAATCCTGAACTATTCATAAGAGTACCGACTGCTCCCAAAAGATTCATCAGAGTGTGAATGATCCCAGCATTAAAACAATGTCCTGCAGGTCTCTCTGTTCATTGATGATTTGGGAAGCTTTCCAGAACAAAGGCTGATCAAGGTAATAATGCATGGGACTTTTTGATCGCGTGCTATCTTGCTCAAATATAGTAATGTCGAAAATATGCAGGTCATGTCAGTTGGCGACATATCTATGATGGGAAGGACGGATCGCCACACCTGGATGTGAGACTTGATCCACCGTGAATTGCCTGCATTGTTCCGGACCAACTTGGACCTGATCTTTCTGCTGAAGATATCTGCCAGAGAAGACTAAGTCGACTTATGGTGGCAGTGGGTACTGGAAGTTCGCGGAATGAGATGTCCCTCAACATGCTTCTCGCGTGTCTATATTCCCTAATGTCAACGGTTGCAATCTTCTTAATGTCATTGTCACCAACATTACGCCTGTGAATAGAAGGGTGGATCTTGATCTTCGGAGTTATTGCGGCAATCATACCCATTCCATGAAAGGTATTCTTCCCATCCAAAGTGCAGACATCATGATCGACGTTATCTGCTGCTAGAAGGACTGCAGTGTTTTCATCATCAGTAAAAGAGCCAGACCCACTTGCCAGCGCCGCGTTTCTTTCGAATCTTGTTACTTCTGCATACGACGAACAGTAACCCAGCTGATGGAGAACGTCAATAAGGTACCTTGACCTAAAGTTGTGGTGTAGCTGAACCGACAAACCGATCTGTAGTGGACATAGTAATCCTCTAGGACGGGTTGCTTGCATAATTCTCTGCCCAATTGCACCTATTTTTCTTGAAGCATCCTGTCCCGCAAATGCTTTTGATAATAGTAATTTCAGACTGTTGGGAATGTAATCAAGAGCACTTTCTGCAGTGATGTCATTTGGAGATGGATACACATCTTTTCTAGGCGAGTCGACAGACTTGATATCACTTCTGATTATTTTTGCAGCAGCTTCTACTAGGTAAATCTTCTGTAGCTCTATATCTATATCACATTCTTTCGACTTTTTGTGATAATCTATAAGAATTTCATTAGCTGTCTCTCGTAGTGTTACTACATCTGCCTTCCCACTTTCACCTGATATTATGATCTTGTCTCCGTAACGTTCTAAAAGCTTTCTCTTCATGTGCCTGCGTTCGTAGACAGAGCTCTGACTTCCTTGAAGATATTCCTCCATTTTGGAAATTAGGTCTCCAATCAACAGTTGTTCATCATCATTCTCTTCCAGGTAAGCACAGGTCTGAAGGAATGCTTGGTGTTGCTCTTCATTAGTTGGTCTCCCTTTCTTCGAATCATGATCGTCGGAGGAGTATGCGCGAGGAATGTTTTTTTCCACTTCGAAAATTTACGCTGCAGGTGTGATGGTAGACACAATCTGCAGCAGGAAGATCACGAGGATAATACTCCAGACGGCCTTTTACATTAAACGACCATTCATCGCAGCGGCTTTCACAGCACCTTTTTATGGTTTCGGAGAACTCTGTAGTTGTTATTTGACATGCTCTGATTTTGGTTTGTGTTTGGAAAAAAAGTCCACAAAGGTATCACAAAACAAACAGTGAGTAGCACTGGAAAATGCGCATTCATGAAAACGAGCACTTTTCCTTGGTATTGCCTCGGCTGCGGTCTGTCGCTTCTTTATTTCAATGGTCTTTTTATCCGTAAACCTTTTCCTACATACAACGTGAACACTTATTCCAGCTGTTGCAACAACATCGCTTCCACGGCTGCGGCTGGATGCATTTATACCATCTGCTCCTTTTTGCGAGATGTGAACCACTTCCTGTCCGCTGTCCAATTTCTCCTTACAAATCACGCACAATTCTTCAGGGGTCTGCATTCTTGAAGGCTGACGCACACCAAGTCAGTCTGAAACAGAAAACACAAATTAATAAACTGTGTTGCAGTATTTAAAAGGAGTACATAATAACAGTTTTAAAGAAAATGACAAGCACAAATACGCAGATTTGATAGTGGGTAGTAGGAATTAAAGAGTTGTATATAATATAAGTTTATAAAGATGTAGCAATGTCCATTCTCACATACACTCCATACAGTATATTTTATTTACATTACGTGACGTCATAGTTTAATACTAGCCGCCTAATACAATTTTTAGTGTCATATAGGTTAATTTAGAAACGAAAATGTGTTTTAAAACATTTTACTGATCAAGAAAAACGTCATAACTCTCTCTACAAAGCGAAATTAAAATTTATTGTATTTCGTAGGAAACTGCCAGTCCGCCATTTTGAACTTCATTTTTGGGGGTGTTCCCGGGGTCCAATTTTGTCGGATTTTGGATATGTTATTCTGCAATGGTTCCTGAGCTGGAAACAGTTTAGAAAGCTTCTGAAGCAATTTTGCCCAGGTTGAAGCTATTTTTGCTCTAGATTGCATGGACTACCTTCCTCTATCGAGTGGTTTGGGTTATAATGACCTTACGACACTAGAAGTATGGTTGAAAACCTTATGAAGCGAACTACTTTTTTCACCTCTATCGCCAGCTGGGCTCTGCCGCCCAGATGTGATGCGAGTCTTAAGTCCCCAATATCCCGTTCAACTGTTGGGAGGTGATGGGGGTGGGACACTCGGTCTCTGGGTGGCGGGAACAGCAGGAGGAGCGCGAGCAATGAAACATGGCAGCCACGCCGCTCTGCTTTCTGATTGGCCACCCGCTCCACGCGCCGAAGCGGCATGAAGTGGGGAGAGGGGGTTTACTCTCCCACCCAAACCTAACCTAGAAAGGTAAGAGAGAGGAGAGAGAACATCTTTTCGCTGGCATATCCCGATGATAATAAAGCTCTTGACCTCTGCACTTGGCTTAGAAAGTGTAATCAGCCAGTTGGCTTAATCTGGCTTAATGAGTCAGTTGGTTTACAAGGCTTTATTTATATATACTGTATATAGAGCCAAGGCAGTCCACATAAGGCTTAGAAGGTGTAATCAGCCAGTTGGCTTAATCTGGCTTAATGAGTCAGTTGGTTTAGAAGGCTTTATATATATATATATACAGTGGAACCTCGGTGTTTGAACTTAATTGGTTCCTAGGTGGTGTTCGAACTGCGAAAAGTTCGATGTCCGAAATAGTATTTCGCATTAAAATACATGTAAATGTAATTAATTCATTCTGGGGCACGAAAAGTTACCCCCAAAAAACAGCCCACAATATACTGTAATCATTTTTTCTGTTTTAAAAGGAATCTGTCCAATGTCGTCTGTGTCTGCCTACCCATCATAATCTTCCTAAAGTGTTCAACCACATTATCACTGAAGGAATTGATGTTGTGGCTCACCAGAGCAATGTCAGAGTGCCATTTCTCCACTATGCTCTGCGTTTTTGACCAATAAAAAAACAACTCTTTAAGTTCATCAGTGGAAATTTTGGCAGTGCGAACCTCCTCCTCATCATCCGGTGAAGAAAATTCCTCTGCCAGTTCCTCTTCCTGCTCCTTGAGAAGATCTTGAAGTTCTTCTGTCTTGAGTTCTCTGCTGTGGTCATCTATCAACTCCTCCACATCCTCCTGGTTCACCTCTAACCCCATAGACCCACCTAGGGAGATGATTTCCGGAACCACTGGCTCTGCCTCAAAGTCTCTGCTTGCCACAGAGTCAGGCAACAACTTCCTCCAAGCGTTCGGACTCCAGAAAACGTTCAAAGACCGGGTCAATTTTTTCTGAACAAAATTGTTCGGACTCCGGTTTGTTCGAGATCCGGTTCGTTCGAACACCGAGGTTCCACTATATATATATATATATATATATATATATATATATATATATATATATATATATATATATATAGCCAAGGCAGTCCACATAATAATATGCCAATTAAGCTAGAAATTAATTTTTATATGGTTGTATATACACATTATTAAGAATTATTATTATTATATTTAAAAATAAATAGATAAATACGCTATTCATCAACACAAACCCAGTACTCGGTGCTTCAATTAAGATTTTTTATTATTACTTCCATTAATTTTATTATTACTATTATATTTTCTCCAATAGAATAATAAAACACAAATTTCCCTGCCGAGATGTTTGCGTGGAAGGTGTAATTGGTCTCTTTATATATATACGAACACACAACACCAAGAGTAAGGAAAGACCAGATCTTAACGGAGCGATTCAGAACAACGGGCGGAGTGATACAAGGGTGCCCGATGTCCCCCCCCCCACCTCTTCAACATGTTTATAGAATGGGTGATGGCGATGGCACTGGAAAATTGCCATACAGGTGTTAAGATCGGTGGGGTGGAAATAACAAACTTGAGATATACGGATGATATAGTTCTACTAGCAGAATCGAAAGATCTCCAGAGAATGGTCTCATTGACAGAAGGACAATGTGCCAAATACAAGCTAGTATGAAGATCGGATGCCTGAGAGAAGTTTTAGACATACGGCTGGGCGGAGAAAAAATAGAACAGTTGGATGAGTTTAAGTACTTGGGAGTACACTTTACTACATACGGAGGCACAGAGAGGACAGTTCAAGAGAGAATATAATTGGGACGAAGATCATTTGAAAGACTAAACAAAATCTGGAAAGACAGGACCATCTCATTAAGTCAGAAAATCAGACTATTAAGAGCAACAGTCATTCCTACGGTATTATACGGTGCAGAGTATTGGACGCTGAAGAAGATAGAGGAAAAGAAACTGCTGGCATTTGAAATGAAATGTTTAAGAAGGAAATGTAATGTGCGGTAGGAGGATAGGGTAACCAACGAAAGAGTGAGAGAAATGAATAATGTCAGAGACTCGATATTGGACCGGGTAAGAGATGCACAGAGGAGGTGGTTTGGGCATGTACAAAGGATGGACAGGGAGAGATGGCCGAAGATGGTGCTGCATGGACGAGTTGAGGGCACCCGACCGAGGAGACGGCCGAGGGAAACGTGGCTTAGACGTTTTCGCAGAGCAAACGAGGAGCGGACCGTGCAGCAGCTGACTCACATGGCGTCGGACAGAGGGACGTGGAGTGGGTGGAGACATCGAATGTGGGACCCAACCCGGAGAATTCCGGACGGGACTTAAGTCAAGTAAGTCATATATATATATATATATATATATATATATATATATATATATATATATATATACAGTATATATGTATATATGAATGATACTCGCACCACAAAGACAAAAATATCTTCCACAAATTTTTCTGCTGAGATGTTTGAGCATACCCGCAAGGAAAAAATTAATCCTTTCGTGTATTCACACCTCGTGAGGGAATGAAGGTGAGCCAGCAAAATATGTACCTATCACCCTATATTTAAACAAATCCCATTAGGTATATACAGGGCGTCCCAAAAAAATGTATACACACTTTAACAGCTGATAGCTCAATTGATGTTTCTTTCTTTCCAAGTTAAACCCATTAGAATTAATAATGGCAGTCAGACTAAGCTTTGAACAAAGGAAATTCATTCTAAAATGCTACTGGAAGTGTGAAAACGCAGTTGAAGTGCAAAGACAGTTTAGGAGGGAGTTCCAAACAGATCCACCAACGCGACTTACCATCACTCGAATTAGAGATAAGTTTGAAGCCGATGGAACTGTTCAGAATGTCCACAAGAAGCGTTCCGGAAGACCACGGACATCGACAAGCCCCACAAAACAAGAAAGAGTACTGGAAACGTATCACCAAAGTCCAAGAAAATCTGTGCGGCAAGCGAGTCGTGAGGTAGGAATTTCAGAATCGTCTGTCCAACGCATTTTGAAGCGCTGTCAATGGAAAAGTTACATTCCAAGATTAGTCCATGCTATTAATGAAGATGATCCGGACCGAAGAGTGGAGTATTGCGAGTGGTACTTGGCACGATGTGGATGTGGATTGGACGAAGGGGTTTCGTAGAATACCCTCCGCGTTCACCAGACCTCACACCACTAGACTTTTTTTTATGGGGATACTTAAAAGGCAAAGTCTACGCTATAAAACCTGCAACAGTCGCTGAATTGAGAGCAGCCATTGAACGAGAATGCACACAAATACCAAACGAAATGTTTCGTGATGTTTGCGATTCCATTGCTTCGCGTTATCAGCAGTGCCTGGACCAGAACGGACGTCAGTTTGAAAACAGGCGTTGACAAAACAATTAAATAATGTCTGTAGATTCTATTACATTTTGAAAATGAAATGTATTTTAATAAACACTGCCTTTATAATTATTTAAAGTGTGTATACATTTTTTTGGGACGCCCTGTATATATATATATATATATATATATATATATATATATATATATATATATATATATTAATGGGAGCACAATCGGAGCACAAAAAATTTCCTCCACAAATTGAAACATTGAATAACCTTTATTAATAATAAATACACTCGTTTTACAATGACTTGAATAATTGTGAAGCTCTTGTCACAACAACGGCCAAATCTATTCGTGTGTGTGTGTGTGTATATATATATATATATAATCCCTTAAGGCGTATATCTATATTTTTTTCGCTATTCACCTTTTTCAAAATATATTTCTAACATTTTTTCGGAATAAGCTAATGAGGCAGCAACTTATCGATGAAATTTTCGTCTGGTTCGCGTCATATATATATATGTATATATATATATATATATATTAATGGGACCACAAAAAATAATTGGTCTGTCTATAGGAGGGTAATTCAATAAGTATCTGCACTTTTTATTTTCACAATTTTATTTTCACATCTAATAGATTATAAATACATCACTTCTCAACATAGTCTACCTGTTTCTCAATACACTTAGTCCAGCGATCTACAAGCTTCCTAATGCCATCAAAAAGAATGTTTTTGGCTGTGTGCGTAGCCAGTCATGTACTGCCTCCTTCAGGTCATCATCGCCTTGGAATCGCTGACTTCTTAAAACGTCTTTTAGTGGTCCAAACAGGTAAAAATTCGAAGGTGCCAGGTCTGGACTGTAGGCTGAATGGTCGAGAACTTCAAATTTAAGTTCTTGAAGGCATTTTTTAGTCTGTGCAGCGGTATGAGGGCGCGCATTTTCGTGTAGCAGAATAACACCTTCCGACAATCTCCCTCTCCATTTTCTGCGAATTGCTTGCTTTAACTCATTCTGAAGCATGTCAGAATACGATGCACTTGTTACTGTAGTTCCACGCGCTAGATAATGTTCAAGGATAGGGCCTCGCGTATCCCAAAACAGTGTTAGCATAACTTTACCTGCTGAAGGCTGCGCTTTGAACGTCCTTGCAACGGGAGATGTTGGATGCTTCCATTGCATGCTCTGTCGTTTGCTTTCTTGTTCATAATGATGGATCCAGGTATGGACGTCTGCTCTCGTCTTTTAGCGCGGTATCATAATGAAGGTGAAAACTTTTTGGAGCGTATTATCACTGGAGATGAAACTTGGATCCATCACTATGAATCCATCAGTTCTCTGGATCCCTTCCAGCTGTCTAATGTCTTCTTTTTTATATGGGGATGTTAGGACCGAGCAATATTCAAATTTGGGTATGATCAGGGTTTTCAGTAGAGGAATCATTACATTCCTATCCCTTCATTTAAAGCTTCTCAATATCTGCTCCGTTATTCTCTTTGTTCGGTTTAGTGCTATCTTATTTTGTGTTTCAAATTTCGCATCATCTGTCATTACAACCTCTAAATCTTTTGCTCTAGAATTTCTCTGAATTTCCTGTCCATTTAGGGTATAATATTCCATGGATTTTAGGTCTTCTCTTTTTCCGCACCGTAACAGTCGAAATTTCTCAGTTAAACTTCATATTGTTGTCTTCCGTCCACTTGTAGATTCTGGTCATGTCGGTTTGTAGAGATCCTATATCTTCTGGGTTTCTTATTTTTCTACTGATCTTTATATCATCAGCAAAGGATGTTACTGTGCTGTCTCTGGTAACATCCTCATCTATGTCAGTTAGCATGATTATGAAGAATAGTGGAGCTAATACTGTTCCTTGTGGTACTGAGCTGAGGACCTCTGATTCTGATGAAGATACTCCTTGTACTGTAATGACTCGCCACCGCTCACTAAGGAAATTATATATCCATTTCCCTAACTTTTCCTGTTATTCCCATATATTTCAGTTTATGTATTATGATTCCATGGTCACACTTGTCGAACGCTTTAGCAAAGTCTGTGCATAGGACATCATAGTTTTCATTACTTCAAGTGCATCAGTAATGTTGTTGTAGTGTTTCATTAGTTGTGATAGGCATGATCTGCCTGACCGAAACCCATGTTGGTTATCATTGAATTTTTTCTGAGTTTCCAAAAAGTCATAGATTTTCTGTCTAACTATTCTTTCAAATATTTTAGTGAGATGATATGTAAGCGACACCGGCCTATAGTTTTTGGCCTCGGATCTTTATATATTGGAACTATGTTTGCGCTCTTCAGGATGCCCCGTATTTCTTCCGTGTCTAGTGATCGTCTCCATATCCAGTATAAAGGCTCAGCGATTGCATTCTTTCAGTTTTTGATCAGTGTGGCATTCCATTTATCCGGTCCTGCCGCTGAGTGTGTTTCTAGTTTCCCTATGGCTTGTGTAATATCATCCGTCGTAAAGTCGAAATCCGTTATACTTTCCCCTTGTACTTCTTCTTCAAAGAACGCCTTTCTATCGCATATCAATTTGTCAGTTTTTGGGATACTGAAAGATGATTCATACTGAGCCGTTAATATTTTAAATACTTCTGTTAGATCATAAGATAAAGCACTGTTCTCGTTTTTTAAAGGTCCGATAGTCATATGATTTTTCGACTTTCTTTTTTGCGAAATTATAAAAGTACTTTCGGTTAGCCTTTATCGCTTCTATAGCGTCGTCGTCTTCTTTTTCTATATGCTTCTCAATTAGTTCCTGTATGACGTCATCGATACTTTGCAGTTTATCATTTGATATTTTTCTGATGTTGTTATCTTTACAGTTACTTAATTTTGCAGTCACTCTTTTTCTCTTTCGAAACAATGCCCTCTTTTGTCTGTCGAACCTGTTTCTCTTTCCTCTTTGTTGTATTTTTGGGACATGTTTTTCCACAATTTCTAACGTCTTCTCCTCTAAAGTCATTAGTATCTCCTCCGTTGTTTTGGCCTCGAAAATGGTTTTCCAATCTATTACTTTCATGCTGTAATGCTGTATGTAACATCTTCCCAATTTGTAGCTTTCGAGTGAAAATTAAAAATTTTGAATTTGCTTCTTTATGTTGTGCGTGTTCTTTCCTTTCCTGTTGCCTTTATATTAGTTGTTATTTCAATGATGTGTGGTCCGATATCATAGTTGGGGATATTTCTACATTATCAATTAGGTTGCTGTTGTTTGTGAATGCCAAATCTAGGTAGTTGTTTTTTCTTGTGTTTTCTGTTATTTCTTGCGTTAACATAAATTCATCACCTACAGCTAGTAGCATTTTTACCTGCTCCTGGTCTTCCCGTGTGCCCCCCTTGTCCTGGTGTATACATATATTTTTTCCTATCCTTTTATATTTCATAAGTGGGAAATTAAAATCACCACAGAGAAAAATATTTGGGGTTGGAGAGTGTAGATCTTTTACCCAGTTTCTTACCTCTGTAGTGGAATCTGAAAATTTTGAGGTCGGCGTGTTTGGGGGTCTGTACATTACAAGTAGTACCATATTTAATTTTTCAACTTTTGCTGCTACACATTCTACGTAGTTGTTTGAGGTACTTTTAGTAATTTCTGCCATATGCCTTTCGCGTGTGTAAATAGCACATCCTCCTTTACGTCTCATTGTTCTGTCGACTCGGAGGATGTTATAGTTGTCAATTTGTATTTCTTTTTTGTCAATACAGGATTCACAATTTTCACAGTTCGCCTTGCAGTCCTTTCAGGTATAAAACTTTGTCAGGGGAATGGTTTGATTTAAGGCCCTGAATGTTGGCTCGGATTATTTTTATTTTTTCTCTATCGTTTTCGCATACAGGTGGTTCCAACTCGTTTTCCAATGGGGTTGTCGGTTTCGTTGCCTTGTGGCCCTCCGAGAAGTTACCTCTTTTTATCTTTGTCGGAACCTGTCGTCCCGAAAACGCATGATGTGTTTTTGTGCGTGCCTTCTGTCCGGCTCTCGGATTCCTATATTTGTCAGCTGACTTTGTAATTGCTGGATAGTATTTAGCAGCTGAATTGTGTTGACGGCGTCTAAAAAATTGGCACTCTTCTTTGATGTTCGTGTTTCCTGTTCACTCGTTGCGTTCCTTTGAGGGTGGTGGTAACGGCATTTTTTCCCGTATTTGCAACTCCCACATCTTGCATAGGTGTTGCAGACCGTAAGATGGTGGAACTTGCATTTCTTATCAAATTTGCAGTATCCACTTGTGTAATGCATGCTGCATAATATGGGATGTGCATATATGCATATATCCCGATATCTGCAGTTCCCTTTCGCGTAGTATTTACATACGATATTTTCTACGCTTCTACTTTTTGTTTTCTTATTATTGTCAAAGTTCCTAATTTTGGTATTATTAGTTTTCTTTGGCTGTTTATTTTCTACGTTTTTAGTTATCTCTTTATCATTTCGCTCGTTGGACAGCTTGACTACTTCGCAACTTTTACTTATTTCTTTTCTTTCATCTATGCCTTCCTTCCGTATTATATTGTTTATATTGTTATTCGTTATTAAACTGTTTTGTTATTTTGCTGTTATTGGTTATTTCGTCCTCTTTCTCATCCACCCGGTTTTTCGTTGGGACATTTCGGGACCCTTGTGTCCCCATTATTTAATTCTTTTTTGTAACATTCGAGTCTGCTAGCTCCATTTCTTTAAATACCGCGAATGACTTTACCGTCTGTGTACATGCGCCACATAGAAATTTGATCCTCACGACGTGTTTCGTGTTCGAGACAAGAGTTATTTCCCTATCATCCCAATTCATGCAGATAAAGTCTTGCAGTCGTTGACATAAATCACACCGAATTGCCGTGTTTTCCGTTGTTTCCAGATTACACAAATTACAGATTAAGTGAGAATTTTGACCCATAGCCATGCTATTCCTTAATTAGGTAAAACTACAAGACACCCGCATTGCCATGAAACATGCTACAGTAACGAAACATATATCAATCGATAGAGCAGAAAAAATGGTGCAAGCAGCTGTGTATCATTTTAAAAATATTTAAAAATAACAAAGTTATCATACTTTGAAGCAATGTCATTTTTAGCGACATTTAGCAACATTTTGAGATATATCTAGCGACATCTGCCAATATTTTTAGCAATTATTGGTATATCTAGCGACATTTGGCAACCCCATAGTTGCCACACCGTTCAATTACTCCATTAGGTCAGATCTGGTCAGTTTGTGTTTTGTTGTTGAGGCGTAAAGATGGATTGTTGTGACATGTCAGTTACTGTGTTTTTTGATAAGTTTCGCTCTAAGGATAAGGAGCTATATAAATTTTTTGTTGAACATAAGTTACTATTGAGCGAATGCTACAGTAACGAAACATATTTGAATCGATAGAGCAGAAAAAATGGTGCAATCAGCTATGTATCATTTTGAAAATATTAAAAAATAACAAAGTTATGACACTATGAAGATGTTACTAGGCTATCATAGCTTACACCATTTGGATCTTTTCCGTTTCATGTACTGTTTACGATTTTGTTGAAAATAAGATATTTAATGTAGGTTAACTGAATGCCCGGTTAGGTCAACTGAACGCCCGGTTAGGTCAACTGAATGCCCGGTTAGGTCAACTGTACGCCCTTGATGATTGGTTAGGTTAAGTCGTGATATTTTCGTAAGTTTTTAGATATCATAACTTAACCTAACCAATCGTCAAAGGCGTAAAGTTGACCTAACCGGGCATTCAGTTGACCTACATTAAATATCTTATTTTCAACAAAATCGGAAACAGTACATGAAACGGAAAAGATCCAAATGGTGTAAGCTATGAAGGCCTAGTAACATCTTCATAGTGTCATAACTTTGTTATTTTCCAATAGTTTCAAAATGATACATAGCTGATTGCACCATTTTTTCTGTTCTATCGATTGATATATGTTTCGTTACTGTAGCATGTTTCATGGCAATGCGGGTGTCTTGTAAAGTTTTACCCTTAAATTATTATCGTAAAAAGAAATACCCACACAAATTCTTTCTTTATTTTTGTATTTATTATTTTTTTTTAATTTCTTTCATTTTGATGGTCGAGGGTTTTGCGAGGGTTTTCTGACCCTTGCGTTTTATGACCTTTTTCCTGCCTTGTTTCAAACTTTCTCGAATGCCAACCGCATTTCGTTTTAAATATATACGCTAAAACTGGTGATAAATTATGTAAACTGTATTGCACTTTCTTAATTTTAATGAAGTTCACTTTATATATTATATGCACGGATTCCCTGATACTTTATACACTTTCGGGTGTAAACAGAATAAACCGCCGAGTAGTTTATTCCCTTCTTATTTGGGTGTTAATACAGAGAGAGACACAGCACGTCCATTCACTACAAGGTACAAGCAAAGCATATATATATATATATATATATAGTTTTTCACCAATTCATGACGTGTAATTTCACTTTGTTTGTTTTGGACTTATAGCGAACCGCTTCTAATCCTCAAATTTTTTAATTTAAGACAGGTGTGGGGATTCAGTATGATCTTTTGAACACGAAATTTGCATGCCTAAGCTCTCTCTCTCTCTCTCTCTCTCTCTCCGTCCTTTACATGCGCAGATTTTCCATAAGGCGACACATATTTGTACATGTGCGGAAGAGTTGATTCTTGGTTGTGTATATATATATATATATATATATAAATTATATATATATATAATATATATATATTATATACTTATTCATATAATTTCGCGAAATTCAATTTTAAACATGCAGTATATAGCAACAAATTAAAATGCAATAAAGCACAATAACATATCCGCAACATACAATAACAATTTAATTAACTATTCTCTCAGTAGTAGAAAACTAGATAGGAAAGCACCAGACTCTCACCCATCCTCTCTGCCAGAGACGGATACTGCTAAACGTTGAAATGGGCGCAAAGAAAAAAGGATTAATTTGAGATTTCATCCTTGGTAATTAGGAGTGTATATATATATATATATATATATATATATATATATAATTAATGAAATAGATGTTAGCCCAACAAATAAAAAAGAAAAAATATTCATTTTGTCCTCCTTGGGGTTCTCTATATATAGTTTTTTTTCCATTTATTGTCATAAATTCAAATATTCGCTTGTAACGTACTCAACGATTTCCTTTTGATAGATTAGGACAAATCAGGGTAACTTACCGATGGGGAAAATTCCTCTGAACTACGAAGCAAATGAAAGGTAAATAGCCTTTATTCCAGATATTATCTAATTCGGCTCCCTCACCCACAAACCTTTCCTCCAGAAGGCAGGGCACATGCTAGCGATGCACCTGTGTTTTGAACGAAATTTACCTGCCTAAGCTCTCCCTCTCTCTTTGTAATTTATTCTCATTATGCATGAATTAATATGATTATTGACAATTTTAGTACACTAACATGTAGGTACATTTATTCTCTCTTAAGGAGGCAAAACTATATTTTCCAAATAGATTGAATTCGATGTATGTTACCACTTATCAAATATTTTCCTTTAAATAATCTAAAATTTAAAAAATTAAAATTTTATGAAAAATCTGTTAATTTTATTCAACGACAGAAAGTTGTAATCATTTTATTCATCAACCCGATGACGTGAAATAGCGTTGAATAAATACACACACACACACAGAGTGTTGTAACACCGTTCCCTGTCGATCGGTGAGTTTTAAGCAGCATTGGTTCTGAGCTGTAGTTGTCTGGCGGACCCCAGGGCACAGACTTTTAAAAATGGAGACGAATACACTCCAGAGAATAGTGAATTGATTGAGTCGGGGAGCTGTATACATATCGCTAAGTTCATATGATAAAACATCGGCGGTGTAGTGGCGGTGTATGTGCGCCTTTACACAATTTAACTCTACGACGTAGTCCATTACATCGTTTGAGCCACGAAACCCCGTAATGCTCTCACCAGAATATCCGTAGAGTATTTGGACATATCCACCGTCCCCGGGATCGAGACCCGGTGACGGCAGGCAGCGCGCAGCAAAACCCAGCTGTTCATCCTTCCACACAATAAAGAAAGTGGTTGGTAGATAAATGGTTAACCTGGGCGGCCTAGTGGTTAAGACGCTGGGCTGCTGGTGGGGCATCGTCCGATTTCCACGTTAAACTCTAGGCCTAAGGTGAAGTGAAATGCTTGACCTTCGTCAGAATGAACAATTCGGTCGGAAGCTAACCAAAGGTGTTATATATGGGTCATTCCATGTCAGTTCAATGGCGAAAAAAACGTGACCATCACCGAATTTTCTGAAAATTGGCACACTTATAGATCTCTGTGAGAAAAACAGAATGACGCTTGTTTCAACACTTTAGGTCATATGATTCCGGAGATATGGCCCTTCGAATTTTGTAAAAAAAGGTCAATTTCCAAGGTCATACCATATTTCAACATGAAATATCTCGGCTCCTATTGCACTTACAGAGACCAATCAAACTATTTTAAAGCTTTTAAGCAGATCTACAACTTTATTTCTATTCATATTTTACCTCAGTGGTTAAAAAAAAAAGTTGATCTTATTTTTGACCTTTGACCTTGTGTAGGTCATTTGATATCACAACCTATTTTTTTCTCCTTTCACCCAATTTTGAGTACACATGTCTACCTTAACCTAGAACAAGATTTTTAGTATTGATTAAGTTAGTATAGATGCTACAGCCATTTCAGTGAACCATACCCACCTCCATTTTGACCAAGTACCTTTTTCCACCAAACTTTGGAGCACCGTATCTTTGGAACTGTTTGAGCTAGAGTGTTGAGAAAAATACCATTAGATTTTTCTTACTGAGATATATAATATCTGCTAATTTTCAAAAAAATCGGTAATTATCTAACCTAACCTAACCCAGTTATTTGGTCGAATAAGTATCCGGCCCTATTATAAAATTTAATTTTTTTGTATATTTCAGAGAATTATATAATATAGGTAATTTAAATTACATAATTAATTAATTTATTTGGACATTCAAAAGTGTGAAGAATTTTTCGAACCTGCTATCCTGTTTAAAGGTAAAGCTATGTACGTATATAAGTACATTATACTAGGCTATAGGTACTACCCTATAGAATAAGTTCAGTTTTAAGAGTTAGATTAGTTTTAATAGAATTACTTAACTTTGTGTATTTATTCATTGTGTACAACAGAATGTACCCATGTGAAAACAAGCTTATTTAAACCTTGGAGCAAGGATTTTTTTGGCATCTGTATTTATTCCAATCTGTAAATCAAACTGCACATTTTTTCTTGTTGTAGACCTCTCAAACAAGATCAGTAGGTCCCAAATTTTATTTGTGCCATCTAAGCAAAAATAGCTTTTAACAGGGTTGGATACAATGAATAATTATAATTGTATTTTTAATTAATTGATCCTAATTTCCATTAATTTAATTGTAATTGATTAAAAATAAAATAAAAATAAAGGTAATTGTAATTGATTTTTGAGCTATAACTGATGTAATTGATCAATTAATGTTAATTGTTAAAGATTATACCCCTAGATCTGGCAGTCATACATCATCCAATGAAAATAAACCTTTGATAGTTTATTTAGTTATACTTAGATATAGATATATATTTTTATATATTTAGATATATAGAATAGTTAGTTATATTTGTGTAATTGTAATTGTAACTGATTCAGACAAAATTAATTGTAATTGCAATTGATCTTGAAATTGTGAAGTACAATACTAACTGTAATTAATTTGAAGAAAAATAAAAAAGATTGTAATTGTTTCCATTTTGTGTAATTGAACCCAACCCTGGCTTTTAAGCTACATATGTTTTTTTTAGTTTTTAGATAAACATGGATTTCAGCAGTTTGAATATGGGTAGGTTCTGTTGTGACCTATGTTCCCTCTAATTTTTTTTAGTCCGTGTGCGCAAGAAATTTTCGTTGTGCATACATTTAGAGTCATGGTGAAAAATTGTGCAAACTTTTCTGAGCGCTATTATCTTCAAAATGAAATATATATAAATACTAAATACTTAATAAATATTATTTCCATAAGGTGATAGCTTGATCATTACGGTACTATTAAATGGATATTAAAAAACTGTTTACAATATTATATATTCTTAAAAAAGAAAACATTTTATCCATTCTAAAAATATGAATAAAATAAAAATAAAATAAAATTCAACAAAATAAAGAAATAAAATAAAAATAACTAATTGAAACTGACTATTTTAGTTATCATTTCTCAACAATTTTTAGCATTTAGCAATTTAAAATAGACTCAAGATTAATACATGATTTTATCCATTCAAAAAATAAGAATAAAATAAAAAATTATTTTATTTTTTATGAATTATGAGGTAATTACTCTTCGTTTTTATGCAAAAATAAGAAAGAGAAGGTTTATTTTCAATGCGTTAATGGATAAAAGAAAAAAAATGCAAATACATAGAGGAAAAAAATCTGTATTGCGTAATTGCGCGGACGTCGGCGAAATCGGGCGGAAGGGGTTAATACTTAAAATAGCGACTATAGAGTATGTTGATGCAAATGGTCAGACCTTGTGTGACGGTATATTTTTGAAATTACTTCATCTACTGTCGTGACTCATGATACGCTTGAGCCTGTGCGCATTTTATTTTGCTGTGTGCGCGGGTTTCACAACGCGTGTGCGCGCACACACGCGCACACCTTAGAGGGAACATTGGTTGTGACCCATTTAAAAAACACAAAGGAAAAGTGAAAAAAGGCATTCGTGCATTGACTAAAAATTTGATTGGTCAAAATCCTGAATTGAAACTAACAAATAATCATAAAGCATGTGCAACCTGTCGAAATATACTAGCAAATCGTCCATCCCCAATGCCTGAATGTGAACCACTTGAAAAATCACCATCCACCTCATCAAGTGCCCCATCTGAGCGAGAAACCGTTGGAGATGTAGTTGAAATGCAGTATGAGCTTAGTAAATTCAATGCTTCATTGGCCACACTTGATGAGACCCCAATAACACCATGTAAACTCTCTGACAGCGCTGGTTACGCAAAGAGAAAGTTGAGGAAAGTAGAAGGAGTTGTGAAAAGAAAGCTTGAACTTGCAACTAAACCAATTTCATGCAGTGACTCAGATGATACAGAACTGGAGATTCTTCAACAACTAAAAGAGAAATTTAATCAAGTGACAAGTCGAGGTGAAAAACTGACAATTCTTTCTATCCTACCAAAAAAATGGACACAAGTAAAGATCAGAGAAGAATTTAAGTGCTCAGATTACATGGCTAGGCAAGCAAAGAGTTTGGTGAGAGAGTCTTATTAGGCAAGACTAAAGTCTCTTATTATAGGTTTTTCTTTCTTACTGTTTGCTGTTGAATAATGATCTCAGTTTTTGTCTAAGATCAAATCTTTGGTAGGATAAATAATTACCTTGAAAGGCGTATACAAATACTTTATTATTATTATAAATGTAAAAATAATGGCTTTCATAAAATACATTGTAAATACCTAATAACTGCCTTTTTTAAATATAAAGTTATGTTGATGCCTCTTTTTTCATGGTTTCATCCACCTAGACAAGAATCGGTTCTTATAACTCAATTGGTAAAAATAAAGGAATCAGTTATTTTAATATACATATTAAAAGGCAAATTGTCTTAAAAATAGCAGACATTATATATCTCAGTAAGAAAAATCTAATGGTATTTTTCTCAACACTAGCTCAAACAGTTCCAAAGATACGGTGCTCCGAAGTTTGGTGGAAAAAGGTACTTGGTCAAAATGGAGGTGGGTATGGTCCACTGAAATGGCTGTAGCATCTATACTAACTTAATCAACACCAAAAATCTTGTTCTAGTTTAAGGTAGACATGTGTACCCAAAGATGGGTGAAAGGAGAAAAAAATCGGTTGTGATATCAAATGACCTACACAAGGTCAAAGGTCAAAAATAAGATCAACTTTTTTTTTACCACTGAGGTAAAATATGAATAGAAATAAAGTTGTAGATCTGCTTAAAATCTTTAAAATAGTGTTTGAATGGTCTCTGTAAGTGCAATAGGAGCTGAGATATTTCATGTTGAAATATGGTATGACCTTGGAAATTGACCTTTTTTTACAAAATTCGAATGGTCATATCTCCGGAACCAAATGACCTAGAGTGTTCAAACAAGTATCATTCTGTTTTTCTCACCGAGATCTATAAGTGTACCAATTTTCAAAAAAAAATCGGTGATGGTCACGTTTTTCGACACAAAATTCTGTTGAACTGACATGGAATAACCCATATATATATATATATATATACTAGGGGCACTCAATATATTTTTCCCCACGCTCTTTTCTTAGCTAAATAATAGGCCATGGGGCTGAAATGTGTTTTGGGCCGTAAGTTTGAACTTTCTGCGCTTCATATAACCGGAGTTTTCCAGTTTAAACCTCCCCTACTTGTATAAAAACCACTTTTAAACGCCCTTGTAAAAAACCGATGGTTAACGCAGTTTCGAAAATGGCGTCTGACAGTGATGTGCGTCGTAAAGAGAGAGCTGTTATCGAGTTCTTAACGCAGAGAAGGAAACAGTTGGAAATATTCACAAACGTCTATAAAATGTTTACCAAGATGCTGTCGTTCATCGAAGCACAGTTGGACGCTGGTCTAAAGGTGTGACATCATCGAAGAGAGGGAGAGCCAGCCTCGATGATGAGCCACGTAGCGGTCGCCCGGCATCGGCTGTGACATCTCACACTGTGCAACGTGCTAACAGCATCATTCGATCAAATCGGCGCGTCATATACAAGAAGCTATCACTGGAGCTAGGAATTAGTGAAGGAAGTGTGAATACGATAATTCAGCAACTGGGATACTCAAAAGTGTGTTCACGGTTTGTTCCTCGCTAACTGACTGAAGATCACATAGCCCCACAAAAAAAAGAAATTGCTTCTGAGTCGTTGGTTCGATACGAGACAGAAGGGGATGACTTCCTTTCACGAATTGTGACTGGAGATGAGACTTGGGTACACCACTTTGAACATGAAACAAAACCATCACGCAGACTCCCCACACAAGAAAAAGTTCAAAATGGCTCCCTCTGCAGGAAAGGTTATGGTCACCATCTTCTGGGACATGAAAGGAGTGATTCTGGTGGACATTATGAAGAAAGGACAAACAATCAACTCGGAGGCATATATTGCTACCCTACAGAGACTCCAGAGACGTATAAAGCGAGTTCGACCGGAGAGAAAACTGGAAGACGTTCTTCTTTTGCACGATAACGCAAGACCACACAACAGTTTGCAAACAAGAGAGACCATCACAAAAATGAGCTTCACTATGTTACCCCACCCTCCATATAGCCCGGATCTGGCACCTTCAGACTTCGATTTGTTTGGGCCAATGAAGGATGCTATTCGTGGAAGAAAGTTTCAGAGTAACGATGAGGTTGTTGAGGAGGTTAAGAGGTGGCTCCAGCAGAAAACAGCGGACATTTACCAGCAAGGAATAAAGGCCCTTGTTTCGAGGTGGAGGAAAGCCGTAGAAAAGGATGGAGACTATGTGGAAAAATCAAAACTTGTAGAAAAGGTATGTAAGTACTTGTGTACAAAATTTATGGAACTTACAAGGAAACTTGGAAAGAAAAAAAAAGGTGGGTGCAAAATATATAGAGTTGCCCTCGTATAAAGCCTAATTCACATTCGCTTTACCTCTCTGTATCTATCTATCTATCCGACCTGTGTAAAAATTTCTAAGTGAAGCATAGCAAATTGGATACATTTCGCTCTCTTTCCAGAAAATAACAATCACCCCGCTAGATCGGGAAAGTTGAGCAGAGCGTGTCTTTGTACGGAGGGCCCGCTTTCATATATTTCTTTTGCCGGGCATGTGCTAAATTCAACCGTTTGCCCTCTAAGCTAAGGAATTCTTGCACGAGAACATCTGTCTGTAGTTCCACTTAACTTCGACATTACTGTATTATTTCTAATCATTTGTGTATATATTCCCATCCATAGTATGCAAACTGTCATTGTAATAAAATTAATACTCCAAACATGCATATATATGGCAGTTTTTAAACGGGGTAAATCCTCTCCTCTTTTGAAACTAATAATGAAAACCTGGGAAGGACCAATTTAGGCCTATGAATGTCGTCTTACAACACCCATTATGACATGTATCGCCTATGTAATGCAATTTATTATAGGCCTAATTAGTTAGTGAAATTGGTTTGAGGAATTTACGAGTTCAGAAAACGTCGATTCTAACTGATACGTTACATTTCTGGATATATATATATATATATATATATATATATATATATATGGTACAAAGTAAACATCCGCTATTTAGAACGCGGCCACTGCAATTATTTCAGAGTACAGAAATTTATAAAAGTAGTAAACACGTTTATTTCATAAGAATTTTATGAGGGCATTACAAACGGAAGTCAGTTTCTATACGTTTCAATTCAATGCCTAAAGAAAGATCTTTGAGGGTGAAAAGTGATATATAAGCAAAAATAGCAGAACAAAGAAATTAGGTTCGCTGTCATGGTTATAGCTACTGTACCACCTATATAGCATAGATCTTAGCCTATGCAGACATAATTCTTCTGTAACATTTAAAGTGAAGGCTGATTGTAAATACACTAAGTCAGTAGCCTAGAGCCTGAATTAACAAATAGGGCTTTATCATATATGGGTTATAACAGTTTTTCTTTGTAGGCCTAAGCTCTTATCATGTTTTTACACATAAGGTATACTGATAGACATAATCCATGTTGGGTTAAGAATAAGTGGTCTCAGAAATACGGAGAATTTATTTTCAGCAGCTGTAAATATGCATATAATCGCATTACAACAAGTGAATCCTATTAGCTAATGATTCTCCCCTAAATAGTTAATATATATCCTGAATATATATATATATATTAGGGGTGCACCGATTAATCGGTATCGGCACCTGGCATGCCGATTATTTTCCTAATATCGGCAAGCTTGGCATAGGTAGCGTCGACTGGGGCGAATTGGGTCACCAAATGGGAAATGATTTTTTTGCTGATGCGACATTCAATTGTTTCTAGTTTTTACTACTAAATCACAAAACTTCAACCGTTTCTCTCTTTTTTTAAATCCAGCAGTTAGGAACATCAAAATCATTTTACACTGAGTCGCATGTATAGAAGACAAAATTTTTAGCAAAAAACTACCTTATTTCAACCGAAATAAACTTCTTCAACCAAACATAAATGATTAAGACAACACCGAAATGAAGCTTTATTGAAAACACACATCCTGGTAAAAAACAATCAAATTCTTCAAAGTAGCTAGCTATGGTAGCTATCTTCATATAAAAATATTTTCCTTAAAATAACTAAAAATTAACTTTTTAAAAATGGTTTATTTAGTCAATATATTCCTTACAGCTGCTTGAAGTGTTGGAAATTTTTTTTTTTTTATTTTAAAAATTTCATGTTACAATGAATTAATGCCAATTGTCCCCCATGTTCGGACGTTAATTTGTTTCTCTTGGATTCGTAGATATTTCCTCCTGTGCTGAACAATCTTTCACTATAAACTGAAGAGGGAGGAGCGCACAGATATTTTTTGACCATTTTGCAGAGTGTAGTTAGCTGTTGTTCATTTTCTGCTGATTTCTTTCCATGTTTGCCCATATCATAATTGTTCCACCAATGAAATAGGCATTCTTTCTTTGCTATTGCAGGAAGTGATAGGTAGAAATCAACTTCTTTCCTGAAATAAATAGAAAATACATACAATCATGCAGTGTTACGTTACATTACATAAATAATTATTTAAATATAAAGTCACCTAAAAAAAATGTTGCTAACCATTTTATCTTTTTGTCTTTAATAAGTTGTTTGTGGATTGATTTCGACTTTTTTGTAACCCTTTTTGACTGTTCCAAGTTGCTTTCCCCTTCTTCAAAAAATTTATATATATCATCTTGCATTCTTAGCTTTTTTAAGGGTGAACCTGAGGTTGTCGACTCAGCATCTGATCCAGAAGCAGTAGAACCAGAGTCTGAAAACTCTGAGTCAGTTAAACTTGTGCTGTATTCTGTAATTTAAGTATAGCTATTAAAGTTCATACAATACTGGTAACTGTATGTCATAAAACCTAATGATTTTTTTTTTGGAGATTTTAGTTTAAATCTGAAAAAAATCAACTTTGCCAATAAGAATAAATCACTTTAGTGCACCAATTTACTTTGTAATTTAAAAAATAAGGAAATAGATGAACTAATTTTGAAGGAACATTAGATCTATTTATTTTAAATAACAATGAATAGGTATTTTGGCTAATGAAAATAACTACTGACTGAGTTAAAAAGTTAATATCCTAAACCCTAGAATCAATTTTTAAAAACAAATTATGAAAATAAAATTGTAATCTGGGAAAATAAGAATAAGATATAAATATTATTTGACTTACCATCAGTTTTTGGTTTTGCAAATTTGTCTGAAGCATTATATAGTTCTGTTTGGGCTCTCTCCTTGTCTTCTGATGTGACAAAATATTTCATTTTGAACCGTGGATCGAGTACTGTTGCTAGGATTAGTTTAGATTCTTCTTTATACTTGTTCAATCTTTCTTTAAAACTACCTCTGACTTCCTCAAGAATGGTTTGAATACCTTTGATATTTGTCACAGCAAAATCCAGATATTTTTCCATTGATACAATAAAAGGAATGACTTGAGAAATTAATGCATCTGCAAAGCTCATCTCTTTGGTCGCTACTTCAAACTGTTTGAGAACCATGACAAGTGTTTCGGCAAGCTCCCATTGGTCATCTGTTAAGCAAGTATACTTTTTCCCTATACAATATAGGATTATTGCTTTCTTTTGCTCAACAATGCGTGCTAGCATATAATAGGTGATATTCCACCTAGTTCATACGTCTTGGATGATAGCATGCTGCGGTAATTTAATTTCATTTTGTATTTCCTTTAAAGCATCTCGTGCTGGGTGTCCGGCGAATTTGTCTACAACAATTTCTAAAGATACAATTCATCTACAACAATTCATCTACAACAATTTATCTACAACAATTTGTCTACAGATACAATTTATCTACAATAATTTGTCTACAGATACAATTTGTCTACAGAGGAAAAATGAAAGCTATTTGATGTTAATTATTATTAATTTTTTCCAAAAAATGAAAAATTTGTTTCTGCAATCGGTTTTCTTGAGAAATGATAAAGAAAAATGTTATTGGATATTGAATAAATTTATTTACTGAAAGGACGCAATACACTCCATCATCTTTTTGAATAAGTCCGAGCTGGTGTGGCGCTTACGCCATACAAATTCACAAAAAATGTCAAGAATTAGTGCGATATCTCGCAAAAAACAATAGTATAAGAAACTCAATTAGGTCAGGTTAGGTTAGGTCAGGTTAGGTTTCTCAAGAAAACCGATTGCAGAAACAAAATCAGGGTCATCGACTGCCCTTGTTTTCAATTTCGTAGGAAAATCGAGAGCAGTCCATGAAACATACTAGGTCCAATATTAGTAATAGTTTCTCTAGACAAATTGTATCTGTAGACAAATTATTGTAGATAAATTGTATCTGTAGACTAATTGTTGTAGATAAATTGTTGTAGACAAATTGCTGTAGATGAATTGTATCTTTAGGCAAATTGTTGTAGACAAATTCGCCTAAAACCCTCGTGCTGAACTAGTGATGGAAATGAGTTGCCAAATTTCTTACAACCGCAAGCATGTCCTTTACGCTTCTTTGTTCTTTAATAACTTTATCTTGTATGCATAATTGAAGTGTATGTATAACACAACAAAATGAGGAGTCTTCTGGGCCACTCTCTCTAATAGCAACTTTCATATTTGCCGCATTATCGGTTACGATCATCTGTATCTTTTCCTTATTGATGTTCTATTTTTTGAGGGAGTCTGCTAAAAACTTTGCTATTTTAACTCCAGTATGTGAGCTTTCAAAATGGGACATTTGTAGAACAGTTTGCTCAGGTCCAAACTCCTCATTTATCCAGTGGGCTGTTAAGCTATAAAACGAAAACGAAGCAGACTATGACTAGCCGTCCATCCATCTGTAGTAAGGCTGACATATGACGCATTATCAAGCTTGGTACGTAGAGTAGTTCCCAATTTTTGGTAAATGAAGGGGATGACACTTTCTGCAAAATGCTTTCTCGATGGTATAGTGTATCTAGGCTCAAGATGGCTTATCAAATTTTTAAAGCCAATGTCTTCTACAACTGAGTATTGCAGATCGTAGCAGATCATTTCTCCAATCTTCAAAGTAATAACTCTAGCTCTATTATCATTGATTGCCCATTTCTTTTTCTTTTCCAGTAGATTCTCCAATGATGGTTGTAACAGAGTTTTATCTTGACTTGTTAACTTGCTTTCTGATGATTGTAGTTCATGTACTTCTGGTTCTACATGTTCAAATTCTGATATAGTTTCTTCTAATGATTTCCTATTGGAGGGGCCTGGTTTTTCCAACGAAACTATCTCAGTTTTTCTATCTTTATTTGATGATTTGTCACTTGGAGTCTCAGTAACTTTCTTTGACAGAAAAGTGGACATGAGTATGCTTTGACTTGTTAGTGATGTTTTTTTTACTGGATGCTGTTGCTTGTTGAGAGCTTTAAGTTTGTTAAAAAGAGCTTTGTGCTAAGACTTAAGATGGCTTCTGAGGTTTGATGTAGTCATTTTATGTGTTTCCTTTCCTCCTCTGGATATAAGCGCACCACATACTTTACACTTTGCTTTGCTATTATCTTCTGAACAGATGGCAAAAAATCCCAAATTGGGCTGGTTTTGGAAGATTTAGACATAGCTCATATTATGTTGTAAAATTCTCGGGAATAATCTTTAGAAGAATATTCTCTGAACCGAGAATTTTGATAATTTTCTTTTATAGAATATTTGAGGGGGTTTTCAACTATTCTGATACAACTTAACTTCAGTTCCTGTCAAAATGGAGAAATTCTAAGTCAGAAGTGAATGATAGATGAGTGAAGAAATAAATAAACTAACTTAACTATTTTATTAGTACTGTATTTTAGTAACTATATATCAGAACGTATTTATTAGCTATTGTTGGTTCCCGTTATACAGTTACAGGTAAAACCGTAGCGATATGTATATTGAAATGTAAAAGACAAACCGGAAAACACCCAATTATATCATACCACAATCACAACTGCCATTATAAGAACTAGATTGCCAATTCCACATAACACATATCACTAACTCACACAGCTATATCAGTATGTACGGTATTTTAGTAACTACGGTATATCAAAATATATTTTAGTAACTATATCAGTATGTATTTTAGTAACTATATTAGTAATTATTTAAGTAACTGCAACAGTATGTATTTTAGTATCTATACCAGTATGTATGTATGGATTTGTATGTATGTAGGCTATGTATGGACTTTTTATTATATCTAACGTAAATTTCCCTACCTTATCAAGGTTTCCCTGTTCCCTTAAGGAACAAGAAAATCATGTGTAGATGCTTGCTCTATTTGCTATAATGTTATAAAATAGGGTACTATATTTTTGTTGCAAATAACAAACTATATTTTTGTTGTAAATAACCAAATAATATTAAAAAAACAATACTAATATTCAATCTTAAATGTATAAATTTAAACAAATTTGAAATAATTTTGAATGATTCAAGCTGATCAAGCAGTTATAGATAATGCTAAGCTTAAGAAAACCAGTTTAATAACACTTTCAATTTGTTATTCAAATTATTATCCAAAATGGCAAACAAAAATACTTCAAAAAGAACTACCTGCCCTACCATAAAAGGCTCAACAGACAATATCACAATCACATGTAGATATTTGCTTTTGCTATGCACAACCACAACTAACCAAGGAAATAATTTGCCATCCTTTATATAGGTACTATTTTCTCCCAAATTCGGAGTATTCCAGAATGTTCTGGAATCGTCTAGAATATTCTAAGACATTCTAGAAAGTTCCATAAGGTTCTGAAATATTCTAGAATTCTATAAAAAGCTGTAAAACAATCTAAAACTCTCTTAAAACTAAGAAAAAAGAAAATTCTCGAATATTCTCAGTGAATAATATTTTGGAGTATCAATAAAAAACTTTTATTCAAAAACAAAAAACAAGCTCACATCGCTAATTAAGTAATAAGTTTTTATTATAGTAAATAAAAGTAAATAATAAATAACATAATATTAATTAATATACGTTACATTGGGTTATACTTATAATTTTTTAAAATTGATGCCGATTAATCGGTATCGGGAAATTGGTATCGGCCGATTAAGCGGTATCGGCAAAATTGAGGTATCGGTGCATCACTAATATATATATATATATATATATATATATATATATATATATGGCACAACCTTTGAAGTGCAGAAGAATTCCTACACCAAAGTCAATTCAATAAATTTATATAAATAAAAGCTTATAAAGGTTTTCAACACATTTTTGTGTTTTCAATCTCTTTCTCTGCCTTTTTGTAACAGAATTCATATAGTTCACCATTATTATCGTTATTAACATCATTATATACGTATTAGTCATATAGGTCAAACATTTATTTAATTCTAAAAATCTTTATTTATTTGTCCCATAAAGAAATATGGTAGGCTAATTTGAATACCATTCAAACCTTTTCAGCTTTTTAGTATAGGGTGTCTATAAATGATTACCCTGATTAAAGCATGCTATAACTTTTAAATAAACACTCGTATTCAAACACAGTTTTAATCATAAGTAGATAAACATACAAAGTTTTGATACATAGTTAATGAACTTAATAAGCTTCCACATGTGCACCCCTAGTGGCACGTAAAATGTCGAAACGGTATTCACACTCACGCCACACATTTTCCAACATTTACCTTGTAGGCGTGTAACTTCAAACGTTTGTGTCACACCTTGTGCACGGTAGACTTCAGTATCTTTAGTTGGCATGAAGCTTGTCTCACCGATTTCCTTGGTGACCGTGTGAAAGCAGTTTGAATGTTTTCCACCGTCCCATCGGAAACTGATGGTCTGCCACTGCTCTTTCCCTTTTCCACGTTTCCAGTTTCCAAGAATTTTTTCATCCACGACTTAATTAACTTCACATCAGGTGGATTCTTTCCATACTTTGTTCTGAACCTTCGCTGAACACTAACAGGAGATTTTGTTTCTGCAAGCCACACAACACATTGTGCCTTCTCTGTCACAGACGCCATCTTAACTGAACAGCTACTACAGCGCTCCTAGCGGCGAATGCGGTAGACGAAACACACCAGCACAGAAACTCTATGCGTGTACGAGATCACCTGTAAAAAGAAAACGGATGTAAGATTCGTCATTAAAACATGAGAGCATACTGTTTTCAAGGTAAACATTTATGGACACCCTGTATATTCTCATTCTAATCCTGTAAATTTTATTAACACGCTACATGTTTTCACGATTTAAACCTACGCATGTAAGTCTGTTAAGAATAGATCCACTATAATACGGTAATACAGTTAACTAACCATGCTTTAGGCCGTATAGCTATTGTGCCTGATAAAGGATGTGAAAAATACATCAACGATTTTCTGTTTTATTAACAAAATAGGATCGATGAAGGACGGGGCTTTATACAGAGTAAAATGCTTTATTTAATAATTACACAACACAACCGGGTAAATTCGATCACATTGCCCAATCATCAGAATCATCATTATCCTCTTCGAAAATATTTGTAGATAGATATCGCCGAAAGTGCCGTCTTGCGTCTCCTCATCGGAATACACGCTTTGAGTGGGAAAGAAGCCAATATTATAGTGTGTACACACACACACACACACATATACACATTATTTATTTATTTATATATATATATATATATATATATATATATATATATATACCTAACACATCTGTGAGAACTCACATTCTGCACCTCTTCTCTTTTTCCTTTTTGGCGAACCGATTACAAAATCGCGCAAGCTGTCATCGTCACTTGTGATCATACAAATTGGGGGGGGGGGGGGGGAGCTCGCTGTTCATGAGCATACAAAATTTTATATAGATAAATATATGCAGATATATTTCATGGTTGTAAAACAAAATTAACAATCCTGTTCAAGCTTTAAACGAATTATGACCGTGTTATTTTATAGCAGTATATTTTACAAGCTGAGGTGGAGCATACATCGTGATTATATATATATATATATATATATATATATATATATATATATATACACAGTACTGGAAAAATTATTATGGATTTTTCTAAAATTTCTGTTTTTCGTATTAAAAACTTCCTTAAACTTAAATAATTTATGTAAAAGTTATTTATTTAGCCTTTGTTATATTGTGTTAGTACTTTTCTGGCATATTAGTAAATAAAATGTTCATATAAGGCAACAGTGAGGAGTATACAGAGTGGCAACACTCATTCAAGCTACCACGCGGTACAATCAGTCACCCCAGTATTACTTAGTGCCTGGTGTGTGGTGGAGTGCTACGTGTTTTGATTTAAGTTTTTGTGCTTTTAATGTTGTATATGCAAGGTTTCTCTAAACTGAAGCCACCTATTCAATATTTTTCCTTTATTTTTACAGCTGACAAAGATTTCTAGGAATATTGTGAAAGATGGGTAAAAGAAAAGATTTAAGTCCTTGAAAAGTAGGCCAAATTAAAGTTTTATTGAAAGTTGCTTGATGAAACAAAAAGAAATAGCTAGAAAACGTTAGTGTATCAACACAAATAGTCAGTGTGATCAACAAAAAATTGCTAAAGGTGAAGAAACCGAGTCGAGACAGATCGGAAACTGTGGCAGAAAGAAGTGCACTAATCCAAGCTTGAATAGAAAAATAATAAACATGGCTTTGAATGACCGAAGGGCGTCATGCAGGAAGATATCTAGCATGCTGGCAGAAGAGGGTGTAATTGTGAGCCGAAGAACAGCAAACAATCGGCTTTTAGAATGTAGGTTGCGAGCTTATCATCCTACGAAGAAACCACGACCCACCGAGGCAATAAGGCAGGCCCGTTGCGCATTGGCAAAACAACATGAAAAGTGGACTTCCGATGATTGGAAGAAGGTAAAATTATATTCTATAATAGTTGTGATGTTTAGAAACTTTTCTTACTGTCCCTGTTACATTACTTCCATTTTCATTTTCTTACTGCCCCCGTTACATTAAGGTAGGTTGATTTTCCGCATTTTATTAGATATCGACTTTGGACTAGTTGAGATAGTCAGGGCTTAATATGATAATAACTGACAAAAACGTTCAGATCCCTAGCTTTAACCGTTTTTTGAGGAAACCATTTCAAAAATCGTCAAAAAATCGTACCGAAAAATATCGCATTTTCGCAATTTTCGGCCGAAAAAATCATGCTATTTTCATAAAAAAAATCCTGAAAAAAGTTAAAATTTTATTGAAAAAAAGTAAAAAAAACATGTACAGAGTCAAATAGACACATTTAGATCACAAGATCATCATAATTTTCACTGTAAGAGCCCTTAGAAGCAAATGAAGGCCTCATCTGGCGGCTTAGGGCTTTGGCCAGAATATGTTTGTGCCTTGATTCGAGTCCATAAACAGTATGGGAAGCTTCAGATGTCAGCTTCACGGCCCTTTCAACACTGAGAATGTGAAGGCAGATCAGGCAGCTCCAGCTTGGTGCCATTCAGCAATGCTTCTTGAAGCTCCTGGTCAGAAAAGTCTTCTGTGAGAGCAGGTTCACAGATGCCACTTTGAGAAAGGTTGATTAGTTCTGACCAGTGGGTAGCTTCAATGTTGATGGCTGTGATCTTCTTCAGCCTCTTCTTGGCTGGCTTCCCACTTCTGAAAGAATAATAATTAATTTATTTTTTATTCCAGTTTAAGATTTAATCCCTATTAGTCTCAGAATTGCTGATTTAATTTAACTTAAATTTAAAAAAAAAAACCCGTTCTATAAATCCCCATAATCGAATTTTTTTCAGAAAGAAGGTAAGATTATTTCCATTATCAGAGGGGAGGGGGGGAATTGGGATAAGAAAATGTGAAAAAAAATTCGATTATGGGGATTTATAGAACTCGGGCCTTTTTTTATTAAATAAATCCCCATAATCAAATTTTTTTTTCACATTTCTTTAAATTATTAAGTGCTTACCTGATGGACAGAATTTTCTTGAGAGCAGCTTCTCTCACTTCCAAGTCATCAGACTTCATCATGGAGTACAGCACATTCTCGGGCAGCAAGGCAAAAGCATTGTACTTCAGGTTCTTGAAAGCAACACCCTGGATTTTTTCAGACTGCTGCTTGATCCTCTGGATCATGTTGAAGATGTACAGCTGCTGATTGTGGAACTTGCTGTCCCTTTAGATCTCAAACCAACTGACTGCATACACTTCCACAATGAACTTGATGGCCTGGTAAAGCTTATCCTGTAGTTCTGGAGGGTAAGCACCTCTGGTCCACAGACACATCAATCTAATTGCCAAAGTCAACCATCTTGCATGGTTTAATGGTCCAATTTTCCAGGCAGCAAATCTTGGGTCGACTTTGCCCCTGGAAATTCCAAGCACATACTCCAAAAGAAGTCTCTGGTTGCTACTGAGATCATTCAGTGTCTCCTCAGAAAATTCCATGTCATCCATGGGGCCACTGAGTTTGGTGAATTCCACTTGTGGCAGATCTTGGTAGTCAATTTCACAGTTTTCCCAGCGGACCAGTGAAAGCAGTGGGACTTTTGGTACTGCCATCAAGATGCTTGAAAACAGCTCTGAAAGGAAGCTCATTCTGATGGAGTGAACAGCCAATGGTGTGCAATTTCCGCTCAATTTTATTTTCCAGAGCTGTTACAAGGCCTCCCTCCCAGCCAGTGTTTGTAGTTGTGTTGTCAAGGAGGACAGCTTTCAGGGTATGAACACTGTTAAACTCCTCCAAGACACTAGCAAAAAGTTTATCCAGCTTTTCCTCCAGATTCTGCTCCTGGACTGTAGAAAGAGATTTCCTGTTTATCTCTTTTGCTTTCTTGAAGCACACTTTATCCACCAATTTCACTACATAATATTCCTCATACAGGGGCAGCCGCGGATTCACTGCCTGCCAGATCTCAATCACATCCTTTGCTATCATTTTAGCAATATCATAGTCTTTCAAGTCCGGGTGGCTGTTTTGGAGGAAATAACTGTACTGAATAACTTGGCGGAGGGTAGGAGGCTCTGTTTTATCCAAAGGGGAAGGCTGGCCACTGAATATTTTGGCACTATCACTTCGAGTTAACATTGCAGACTTCCGTTTTTTACCCATTTTTATGAAATATCTGAAAATAAACACAATTAAATGAACGCATCATAAAATAACTTAATTTAATACACATTTTATAGGCAAATATCATTAAAAAATACAAAATAATACACTAATAAACATCTATAATGCATTTACAATAAGTTTCAAGCATCGTTTTGTTAAAAAAGCCGAATTTTAATTGATTATTTTGATGAAATAAGGTCCGATATTTTGTTTGTTTACATTGCGCGATTGCCGCGCGCACGATTTTATGCGTAAAATTCGACAATTTTACAGCTTAAAAATAATTAACAATCCTCAAACAATACAATCATTTTCACAAATATGAGTTGGTGCAACGTTTTTTATACATTAATACCTTTCTATCTAGACTAGTCCAAGATCACAGTTCCAAAATCAACCTACCCTACTGTTACATTACCTCCATTTTCACATGAAACATCTTAAGGATACAGCAAGATAATTTGCTTTGTCTCCATGTCTAGTAGGTTCTAATAACTTTATTTTATCTCAGGTTGTCTTCTCTGACGAATCAACTATAGCAGTGCTTGATGATCGCGTTCAAACCGTCCGGCGTCGACATGGGGAGGAATTTTTACCGGAATGTTTGAAGAAAACAGTTAAATTTCCGCAAAAAATTATGATGTGGGGAGCTATTTCAATGCATGGGACAGGTCGGTTGCACATCATTAATGGCACTATGAACAAAAGATTGGTATGGAAATGAAGCATGGATATTTCAGCAAGACTCAGCTCCATGCCATACCGCAAAAAAAGTTAAGACGTGGTGCTCACAAAATGGCGTCAGATTGCTTCCATGGCCTGGTAATTCACCAGACATGAATCCTATTGAGACTTTATGGGATGAATTGAAGGAGGAGATTTATGAAACACCAATTACTACTAAAGTGCAGCTCATTGAACGACTCATACACGTCTGATTTTACTCGGCTAAAATCGAAACTTTATACCAGACTTTGATTCTTGGTATGCCGAAACGTGTGCAGGCACTATTATCAGCTAATGGGGGCCAAACTAAATACTAATATGAGAAATCTGCATTAAGACGTCAAAATAAATGTATTTTATCCAGTAAATATGTATTTAAATTGCCCTCAAACACAAAAAAAAAATTTTTTTTAGAAAAATCCATAATAATTTTTCCAGTAATATATATATATATATATACATACATATATTTCTCAACGGAAAAGCAAAATTTAGTAGTTTCCTAGCTTTTATACGACCAACGTCCACATTATGTTAACATTTATGGTAACATTTGATGCAGACTAATGCAATTCATGTAATGTACTTATTTTACCATTATTATTATTATTATTATTAATAATAATAATAATAAGAAGAATAAGAATTTTTTATCATTATTATTATTATTATTTTTATTATTATTATTATTACTGAATCAAGGCATGAAAGACTACTCACGTCGTGTGTTCTGTATGAGCCGGGGACGTGGCTGAATGGGCCCCAAAGCTGGAAGCACTTTCGCAGGGTTCGGGCGGCCCCGTCGAGGCCAATGCAGATCAAGTATCCACCGATGGGGTAATCTTTGCTCGTGGATGCAGCACATCAGTGATGATCTCCCGAGAACCAGTGGGCGATAGGTCTGAACAGCAGCGCGAGGACGCACGCAATGGCTCCTTTGCATATTCCATCGCTTCAGCTGCATCAATCAGCTCTAAATCCTCTACCGTGAATTCGTTCTCTTCATCGTTGGGGACGTTTTAGGCGAATTTAATGGAAGGAGCAAATAAAGGGTCTTTCTCACACTCATGTGCCTCCATAGCATCGATCAACAACAAATCAGCAGCTGTGTATTCGATTGTAAAATCTGATTCCGCATCGGTTGCCATGATATATTTGCTGGAAAGTGTTTTTACGTCATGAACAAGTTTCCATATAAGATTTCAGATGGTCACATTTAGAGATTAACTAATTGAACACGTTTACCATGGGGTCATTGTAGGTGTATGTAGTATGTTCTAAGGAGAACTTACTGTAATATATTGGACATATTTAACAACGTTTGAAACATTTAATATATGCCTTTGTTATTATTTTTGTAAATTATAGTTATTAGATGCGGCCACTGATCAAGCATTTTGAACAAATTCGCTTGTTTGAATAAGGGGGAATAATACGAAGTTGCTTATTTTCATTATTTTCATATATAACTATATATTATATTAGATATTAGTTATAAAGCTCGTGAACGTTAAAATTCTTATCACAAATGGTTGCAGGAATTTTACTCATTATTTGTCTTGCAGAGATGACAGACCATCACGATGCAATGATGGAGGATTCCGTACCTAGGTAATTACCATACATATTTATACATACATATTTATACCTATCTCATACAGTTTATACATTCAATCTTCTCACCTATTTCAGCACATCATCGTGCTACTTCCCGGAGAATGCCATTTTATTGACAGGACAGGATCTCAAAGAACTCGTACTGTGAAGCTCACTGCAACACTCGACAAAGATTTTGACGTCATATTACAGTAAGTTCTCCTTAGAACATGTTACATACACCTACAATGACCCCAGGGTAAGCGTGTTCAATTAGTTAATCTGTAAATGTGACCATCTGAAATCTTATATGGAAACTTGTTCATGACGTAAAAACACTTTCCAGCAAATATATCATGGCAACCGATGCGGAATCAAATTTTACAATCGAATACACAGCTGCTGATTTGTTGTTGATCGATGCTATGGAGGCACATGAGTGTGAGAAAGACAACTAGCACTTTATATTCTTAATTTCAAACAAACCATTATTAATTTCTTATTAAACATTATTTTCTTCTTTATTAAACAATATCTTATCTTTATTACAAACCTATACACTACATCTTGTGCCAAGAATTCCTTAGCTTAGAGGGCAAACGGTTGAATTTAGCACATGTCCGGCAAAATAAATATATGAAAGCGGCCCCTCCGTACAAAGAGACGCTGCTCAACTTTCCCGATCTAGCGGATGATTGTTATTTTCTGGAAAGAGATCGAATGTATCCAATTTGCTATACTTCACTTACAAATATCTACGATAGTCGAATCTGCACAGGTCGGAGAGAGAGAGAGAGAGGTAAAGTGAATGTGAATTAGGCTTTATTTATATATATAACACCTTTGGTTAGCTTCCGACCGAATTGTTCATTCTAACGAAGGTCAAGCTTTTCACTCCACCTTAGGCCTACAGTTTAACGTGGAATCCGGATCACGCCCCACCAGTATCCCAGCGTCTTAACCATGTATATATGTATATGTATGTATGTATGTGTGTATATATATGTATATATATTATTATATACATATATATATATATATGTATATATATATATATGTATATATGTATATATACATATAACACCTTTGGTTAGCTTCCGATCGAATTGTTCATTCTGACGAAGGTCAAGCTTTTCACTCCACCTTAGGCCTACAGTTTAACGTGGAATCCGGACCACGCCCCACCAGTATCCCAGCGTCTTAACCATGTATATATGTATATGTATGTATGTATGTATGTACGTGTGTACACACACATAATATATATAATATATATATATATATATATGTATATATATATATATATATATATATATATATATATATATATATACACACACATATATATATATATATATATATATATATATATATATATATATATATATATATACATATAACACCTTTGGTTAGCTTCCGATCGAATTGTTCATTCTGACGAAAGTCAAGCTTCTCACTCCACCTTAGGCCTACAGTTCAACGTGGAATCCGGACCACGCCACACCAGCATCCCAGCGTCTTAACCACTAGGCCGCCCAGGTTAACTATTTATCTACCAACCACTTTCTTTATTGTGTGGAAGAATGAACACTGGGTTTTGCTGCGCGCTGCCTGCCGTCACCGGGTCTCGATCCTGGGGACGTTGGATTTGTCCAAATACTCTACGGATATTCTGGTGAAAGCATTACGGGGTTTCATGGCTCAAACGATGTAACGGACTACGTCGTAGGACTAAACTGTGTAAAGGCGCATATACACCGCTACGACACCGCCGATGTTTTGTCATATGAACTTAGCGCGTATGTATACAGCTCCCCGACTCAATCGATTCACTATTCGCTGGAGTGTATTCGTCTCCATTTTTAAAAGTTTGTGCCCTGGAAACAGCCATAAAACTACAGCTCAGAACCAATGCCGCTTAAAACTCACCGATCGACGGGGAGCGGTGTTACAACACTGTGTGTGTGTGTGTGTGTGTGTGTGTGTTCAACGCTATTTCACGTCATCGGGTTGATGAATAAAATTATTACAACTTTGTCATTGAATAAAATTAACAGATTTTTCATAAATTGAATTGTATTAAGGTTAAGGAATGACTTTCGAACTCTTTTTAAAGTGTTTAAACAGTAATTTGAAAGTCTTTTGATTATTTGTATTAAAATTAGCGAGGTTTTTGAAGTATTAAACTCTTTTAAAGTCCAAAAAGTTTAATTTTTTTATTTTTTTTATTTTAGATCCTTTAAAGGAAAATATTTGATAAGTGGTAACATACCTCGGATTAATCTATTTTTAAAATATAATTTTGCCCCTTTAAGATATTCAGAATGAGTATACTGTACTTTCATGTTAGTGTACTAAAATTGTCAATAATCATATTAATTCATGCATGATGAAAATAAATTACAGAGAGAGAGAGAGAGAGAGAGAGAGAGAGAGAGAGAGAGAGAGAGAGAGAGAGCGCTTAAGCAGATAAATTTCGTTCAAAACACAGGTACATCGGTAGCATGTGCGCGGCCTCTTTCTGGAGGAAAGGTTTGTGGGCGAGGGAGCTGAATTAGAAAATATCTGGAATAAAGGATATTTATCTTTCATTTGCTTCGTAGCTCAGAGGAATTTTCCCCATCGGTAACTCACCCTGATTTGTCCTAATCCATCAAAAGGAAATCGTTGAGTGGGTTACAAGCGAATATTTGAATTTATATGACATTAAATGGAAAAAAAGGATCAAGTAAAGATAAGCACCCCCAGCCTTCTTTAATTAACCTTATAAGGCTAACTAACGAAAATATCACGACCTAACCTAACCAATCGTTAAGTCAACTGTTCGCCCTTGACGATTGGTTAGGTTAGGTCGTGATATTTTCGTTAGTTAGCCTTATAAGGCTAATTAAAGAAGGCTGGGGGTGCTTATCTTTACTTGATCCGAAAAAAACTATATATACAGGACCCCAAAGAGGAAAAAATGAATATTTTTCTTTTTAATTGTGGTGCTAACATCTATTCCATTAATATATATATACATATATATATATATATATATATATATATATATATATATATATGAAAAATTATTTCACGAAAGTGACACGTGAAAAATATTTATGATGAATAAAAACCACGAAGGGAAAAGAAACACAAAGGGGTGCTCAAGCGCTTTCGTCTAATGACATCCTCATGAACACTGGAGTGAAAGGACAGATCAAGGCAATATATAGGTTACAAAAATAAACATACATACATACATATTCATATATATATACATATATATATATATATACATATACACATATACATATATATATATATACATATATATAGTAAGCATAGAAAAAATTGTGGGAGGAGCAAACAACATTTGTATGGGAAATTGACACTTTTAGCACTTCGGCCGACATTCAATATAAATTCAAATGGCTTGTTTATGAAACAGGTCACAAAAGAATAAAGAAATAAAAATAAATATAAATATAAATTGAGAAAAAATTAATTACAAAATAGTGCCTTAGTGATATATATGTCACAGCCTAAATAACCATAAAGAAATAAAC